>JANVCC010000048.1:16947866-17567582 GCA_025345505.1 Todiramphus chloris collaris | reverse complement strand
AAAAAAAAAAAAAAAAAAAAAAAAAAAAAAAAAAAAAAAAAAAAAATCCCTAGTGATTACAACTCATTTTTTTAAATTGGGTCATTCTGTCTTCCCATGCCTTGGGATTACCAATTAAAGAGAGAAAAGCTAAAGAATCAGAAGAAATCCCCAAAACTCTGAGATCACCAGCCTGTCATCAGTCTTCAAGAGCATCAATTTAATTTTTCATGGTGAAAACTTAGTATCTTGGGACCCTTCATAATAGACTTGACACAGTTTTTAAAATCAGCAGCTCTAGATGCTCACAGTATATTTAACAATATGGTGATTGTCACCAGAAGAACATAGGACAGGTATGAAAAGAGACATTACAATGGAAAAAGATGCACCTTTTTATAACAAAAATTGTGGCAGCGTGTAACTGAATTTCATAATTTACTCCTGGATTTCTTAAAGAACTGATGAATCTGATGAAACCATTTTCTATAAAGCATGTTTTTTTCTTGAAGTTCATTCATACATAGATAGGAAATTGCTTTTCAACACTTCATTTGGTAAAAGATAATTAATATTATTTTGCACACAGTGTACTATTTTAACCATTTCCTCCCTAACATAATAATTTAGTATTTCCAAATGATAGCGCCCTATCTTAGATTTAATAATACACTATTTTTGTTGTTACAATATAGTAGTGTAAAAGGGCAGATATGAACTGTAATGTTTTGCTTTGATATAATGGAAAGTTTGTATCAATAACTACAGTATTTACCCAAGAGTGGTAGAAGAATTTGTTTGAATGACATTCTACACTAATTATCTTGAAAAGCATGTATATTAATTTCCAGTAGATCTTGGAACAGCAAGAGAGCTCCAAAAGGCCGAGAGAAGTTTAAGAGTGTGACAGTGTATAAAGGAATGAACAGGATAATTTGGATAACCACAGAGCAGTTGGTGTGATGTGAGTTGTGGAAAAAATAATGGACAAGGTGACGTGGGATTGAGGTTTTAAAGGACTAAGGAGAGGTATATAATTAGTGTTAGTCAACATGATCTCTAGTACTCAGAAGCTGTAATGGATATGTGTTGTAGGGAAGTATTGGGAGGAAGTGTGAATGCTGAAAGTGATGTACATGCAAATATTTTGTGTACCTGGGTTGTCAAACTGGCCTTTACTGGGCAAGCAATTTGCAAGTACAATTAACTTCAGGCTCAATTTAGCTAATTTAAACATTTAAGTAGTAATTTGTGTATTTGTGTCAGATCCCATGAAATCTAAATTACTTAAATTAAGGTGCAAATAATTGAGGAAGAAAAAAAATTGTGCTTGTGATTTACAAAAATTAAAGCTGTAAGAAAATCAATACCCTCAAACAAACCATAATAGATACATTTCTTAGCCTTATATAATGACAACAAAACTTTTCTCACAAATGTATCCATATACCCTTTCATATTTCTTGCACTGCTGTTCTGACAGTAATTATCCTGCTCCCTCTGAAAGGTGAGCTAGCTTTCAAATATGTATCACCAACAAAATACAAGCACCTTCATCCATATCACTTTGCTAATGTTTGAGGCTATTTACCTGGAATGCAGATATCATTGGCTGGACACAGAAAATACTTGCCACCATCAGTGGCTTAATTCATTATTCTAAATTATTTTTAACTAATTGCAAGATACAATACTGAAAAAAAAAAAAAAAAAAAACAAAGGAGACAAAAGCCCCAACACTCGCTGAGCTTTTGCTACTAGTCCATAACTACATATTCGGCTTGCATAATATTCTTAGGATTGTTTTCATTGGTTATTTGATAGAGGATCCATGTGACAGAAGAACGCAGTATAGTTCCCTCTGTTCTTTGATTTTTAAAAATACTTATGGGCTGTGCTTACCATACAGGACATTATTTAATCCCTTTTTTTTCCTCTTTGAACTCCTTGAGTGTTCTCACAGCAAACATTGACTAATTTGACTTAGCTGGGTAACTCACAAAAAAAGAGAATGATGATTAATATGGTGTTTGGATACATTTCTTTACAGTAGCACATAGTAAAGGTATAATTGTATCATATTCATATTTAGGTAGACTAGCAATAACATATTTGCCAAGAGTTATGTGATTGACCTCTCATGGATGTGAAGTGTTTCTTGCCCCCAGCCCTCCTCAAAATACACAGGAAATTATACAGTTTTTATAGGAAACTGTTAGATGAATTAAGATATACACAACAAAAAGAAACACCTATAACGGTGCCTATGCACTGGCCATCGTTTTGCCTGCCCCTACTTTCTATCCTTTGATCCTTTCAGCAATACTTGCTATGACTTTTTCTCCTTGTTCCTCTTACTCATTTCATAACTTCTTATTTGGCTGCAGTAGGAGCAGGAAAAATAAGGACTTATTTTCAGTATTTTTTGTTTAATTATTTATTCCAGTTTTGGAGATTTTCGGTTTGTATTTTTTGAATGGCATTTAACAGGCATTTGGCAATCGGTGACCAGACAAATGCCAAGAAACCCTCTATTTAGTTCTGGTAATTTGCTTCTGTGCAAATCATTAATGAGATTATTTGTTTCAGAATTTTTTACAGGTTAAGTTCACATAGATTGATCCGAATCAGGATAAAAGTGATTTGATTTGTTAGCAACATGTAATTAACTAGCAATTAGTGATCTTTGCATTCAGGATCAATAACAGCAATTTACAGATAAGTCACAATACTAGACACTAATCATTAGTATATATCTGCACATTTCTGAACAGTTTCGTATGGCTGATCCTAGAAAATTGTAATTTCATTGACATCTCCCCCTCCCCTAAATTAAATGAACCCCACCCCAGAGGAATTGTGAGTCACAAGCACCACCCTTCCAAGCTGCACACCTCTCCTGTGGGAAGTTTTAAATGCATCTATGCTGCTCCCCTCAACTGCTAAACCACATGCAGCTGGATTCATATCGGCACATGCATGGTAGGTTCCTGGGCATTACTCCTCATCTGTACTACCACAACCCCATGGGATTCTCATAATATCCAACAGAGAGGCTGCTCTGTCTGGTGTTGGCAGTGGTTGTGATACCTCAGGGCAATTTCTGGTAATGGCAAGGCTGGCATTGACTGTTGTTTTTCCACTGCAAGGTTTCTCTGCATTACTGTGAATATTTGTTCTTCTTCTATACTTCTTTCAAGCTGACTCCTTTTCTGTTAAGCCTCTTTGCAATTCCCAGGTGTATCCTGGCTGGTGGCTGTCTTCCTCTTCAGTGTGATCACTCTCTTGGACAGTTTTGGGTATTCTATTTAGATGTACAGTGAACACTCAGGTTCCTGTCTCAGTAGCTGTGGCTATCCTTTTGCAAGGATCCCTCTCAGATCCCAGAGGGATACTGGCTATTAGAGCAGGGACAGGCACAGAGCCAAGACATTGAAAGAAGAAGAAGAAAAAGAAAGTGATGGAGAAAGTGTCCAAAGAAGAGCAACAAGGCTGGTGAAGGGTCTACAGAACAATTCTAATGAGGAGATGCTGAAGCAACTGGGGTTGTTTAGTCTGCAGAAAAGGAGGCTGAGGGGAGCCCTTATTGCTCTCTACAACCACCTGAAAGGATATTGTAGCAAGTTGCGGGTCAACATCTTTTCCTAACAGGTCATAGGATGAGAGGAAATGTCCTCAAGTTGCGCCACGGGAGGTTTAAATTGGATACTAGGAAAAATTTCTTCACCAAAAGGGTTGTCAAGCTGTCTTGGGCCTTGTTGAGATGGAGTTAATTTTCCCCATAGCAGCCCTCAGAGTGTTGTCCTTTGTATTGGTAGCTAGAAAGGTGTTGTTAACACAACAGTATTTTGACTACTGCTGAGCAGGGCTTGCACAGAATCAAGGCTGTCTCTCCAACATTCCCTCTGCACCAGTAGGCTGTGGTTGGGCAAGATCTTGGGAGGGGCTGTAACCAGGACAGATAATCCAAACTGACGAAAGAAATATTCCATACCATATGACATCTGCTCAGCTATAAAAGCTAAGAGAAATGAGCAGAGGATGGGGGGAGGGGGGGGCGATGTGACATTTGTTATTACAATGTCTGTCTTCTGGAGCAACTGCTGTGTGTACTGAATCCATACTTCCCAGAATGTGGCTGAATGTTGCCTGCTTCTGGGAAGCAGGGCATAAATCTTTTGTTTTCCTTTCCTTTGTGGCCTTTATTTTTGCTATATTAAACTGTATTTATTTTGACCTACAAGTTTTTGTCCATCTTATTTTTTCTCTCTTGTCCCACTCAGGAGGTAAGTGATAGAGCAACTTGGTGGGCACTTAACATCCAAGCAAGGTCAGCCCACCACACAAGCATTGGAGGTATTTAAAACATGTGTAAATGCAGCACTTAGGGACATGGTTTAATGGTGGAACTGGCAGTGTTAGGTTTACTGTTGGACTCAACATTAAGGGTCTTTTACAACCTAAATAATTCTATAGTATATGAGAAACACTTCCAACAAGTACAAGGAGCTATCACAGGACTCACTGCTTTCCATAGTTACTGACTGTTTTTCAGTGCCATTCCTCCAACATAGACCTTGAAATCTCATTACCAACCATTGTTTTGAATCTTGTAACTACCCCTCACCAGAACTTGCTGGTGTGTCAAATCAGTTGTCCACTTTTGAGTGAACAATAATGTCACTGACTCTCTTCATCCCTAATGCTAATTCTAATGTTCTATATAAGGATATCTCCCTCAGAAACCTTTATTTAAATTTATTTAAATTCAATGTTCACTGGAGTTAATGTTCATTAGCATTAATAACCAAGATAATAAGCAATAAACCTGCCCAAATGTAAATAATAGGACCCTAGTTTTGGTAATTCATTGTCTTTAGATTCATAATTTGCTGTAAGTCCAGAAAACCAAGACATCTCTTGGCTAAACTGGTGTCACTGCAAACACCAGCTATCATATCAAATTTTATCACAAAAAGTTCATCCCTGTTACTGTTCCCTGGATTTGAAGGAGAATGTGGGAAGAGGTGTTAATATTATCATGATTTGGTTATCACAGTAAGTAATTGGGTTAGGAATCTGAAGGAAAAATGAGTGAGGAATTAAAGGAAGTTACTATAGGCCTTAATTAAAAGTTTAAGAGTTCACTGTGTACCTGAACCCAGACTGAATTCTAACTCTGCACATTCCCTTAGAACAGAGAGAGATAACAATCTTTTTCTCACTTTGTTGGAGGTGAACTAAAGCTTTGAGGAAAGAAGACTAGGTTGTGGATGGCTGGACTCAATGATTAAAGCGAGCAAAAGTCAAGTGTGGAGAACAGAGATAGTTACTATGGTCTGGGAAAGTCAAAAACAAGAATTGGAGCTAGACCTGGTGTGGAATGAAGGATTAAAATAATGACAGATCTGAAGGATGAACAAAACCAATGGACTGAAAAGGAATAAGGTCAGATGTTGTCCAAAATTTGTAAGGAAACTAAGGAGTTTATGTTGGAGAGTATGTTTCAAAATAAGGAAGCGGTTTTGATCAATCCTAAATAAAAATAGTTTGATCTGGACTACTTAAATTAAAAATAAATTTCAAAGAAACACAGTTTTAAAAGTAAAGAGTATCTCATGGGAATAAAAGATTTTCAGATATATTTTATGCATAAGCAAAACAAAGGTAGGGGTAAATTTATAAAAATGTGGTAGAGGAATATTTTTCTTCTATCTAGGAAAAGCCCAAAGTTTAGTATATCTACCTGAAAGTAAGGAATCTATACTCAGTTCTTTTTCCCATTTGAAAGCATTTGAACTTCTATAGCCAGAGTACTGTATGGTACTATATATTCTGAGGGAACAGAAACAGCTTCTTGCTCATGCAGATAGTACATTTTGTCTAAGTAAACATGAAAACCCTGGAAGCTATGCATGCTCAGAAAACAGTTGTGTTTTCCATTTGATAAAAAACTTTGCTCCCTGAGACATTGTTCCAGTTTCTTGAACTATTTATACATTAAGACAGAAGGAAACTGAGAGAAAGCCACACATCAGAGACCAATTTACTAGGCAGGTATGTAGGACATGCATGTGGGACAAGATTTCCACTGAATATTTAATTATTTATGCAAATTGACATGGCATTAGTAGGACAGAAAACCACAACTGAGATTATCCGGGGATATGATAATTAGTGTTGCACAGTGTGGAAAGGGTTCACCCTCGAGTGAAGGCTTGACCCTGGCTGCTGCCTCCTGCGAGGCATGGTAACAACGTCGTTGCTACACAGAAGGCAATGACTCTTCCTCCTGTAGTCTGAAGGGAGGGCCTAAGATTGAAAAACTGCTTGAAATTGTCTGTTTTCTTCAGCCATAATTAAAAATTAATTTTGCAGTGATTAAAATCATGTCTTTAGTAAATAAAATATTTGTAAAACATTTGTCTGACTTGAATTACCGTATCTATTGAGGAGCAGACATGAGACTGCATATTTTCCTGGAAAGCACATCTGTAAGTAGGATTCTGTCTATAACTTTTAACAACATCAGTGTGAAAATTTTCTCAGCTAAGGAGATATTTTTGTATATATATTCAATGAAATATCTAAAATGTTTCTTGTTAAAGCATAAGGTACATTACAAAGCAATTTTTTAGAAAAGTTTCAGGACACAAATTAGAACAATGACAGTCCTTGCACCATATAAAGTTATATCTTTAGAAACACTGGAGAAATTTTTTTTTTTTTAATTACCACTTAAAACAATAAAATAAAAGAATTTAAGTGTCACAATAACTTAAAAATCTTGTCAAATGTTGACAATGCAAAATATATGTTCACTCAACAATCTTGTAGGCTATTGAAGTAGGAACACAAAAGTGTTAGTAAATAGATTGAGTCTATTGGATTTATTACACAGTTCTCACAAATAGAAAGAACATAATGTTTTTAAATTATAAAAGTAGATACTTGAAAAACTATCTCTATAAGAAATCAACCCTGGGCTTCAGTTTTTTAGTCTGTAGTTGGCCAAAAAACAGTGCAGTTTGTGCATGTATCAGGTATATGATCTTAAACTGTCAAATGCATACTTTTAAAAAAAGGGGTATAGAACTATCTAACAAGGATGAGACACAGAAGAAAGTTGCATTCAGAAATTGATTTTTTTGTCTGTGAGTGGTGACTGACAAGTTTTGCACACAGGTGATGACAGTATGAGACCTAGGCTGCTGCCAGAATGAGTGGGAACTGGAAGGATAGAGATAAGTTCTTGAACATATGGAGGAATATGTACATGACATGTTTAAAGAAAATATTCTGGGTAGATAGAACAAGGAAGTCAAAAAAAGTAGTGAGATATTCAACAGACGGAGATGAAATCTATATCAAATTCTTTGCATCAATGATACCTGGGCTAGCTGTTCACAAGACACCTTTTTTATATTTGTGTTTAACAGAGATTAAGATGGGGCTTGTTTTGTCTATAGTCCTACTGACAAAGGAACAGTTCCATTAATTGTTTTCAGTGATGTTAAGTACAATTGCATCTAATCTAATGTATGATGTAAAATGCAGAAAAATCACAAAAAAAAAAAAATTTCTAAGACTATGGGAACTTCAGATAGGAAAGAATATTTCATTGTCTTGCTTTATCTCAGCCTTTAATAGAATTAATAACCCTGATCCATCTCTATACTCAAAATCTGGAGAATATTGTAAGATGGAGTTTTGTTCATGGGCATCTTTAAGAAGCAAGATTTTTAAACAACATTTTATTAAATATTTTTAGTATATTTTTAGATTTAGATTTTAGATATTTAGATATTATAGGAATAATAGGAGATTAATTGTCCATTGATAGTGAGTAACTGCTGCTTAAAGGATTTTGGAACAGCCCCAAGATGTGTGCAGTAGCTGAAATTTGCACATGCAAATAAGCTGCATTCTAAATTTTTTAATCAGTTATTTATTTAGAAGCTGCTGACTGAGATATTCCCTGATTCTGTCTACTCTGACATTTACTAACTCATCACACTTTAAGGAAGAGACTGAGGCAAAAGGACAAAGAAATTTCTGAAGGCCTAGATGAAATCTAACTTGGTTTTTTTGGACAGCTGTAACACATTAGCAAATACTTTGTTTATGACAAAGACAAACACAGTTTAAACTATTTAAAATAAGCATTCAAAAAAAAAAAAAAAAAGATTATCACCAGTATTTGTAATTATTTCTGTTCTCTGTTTAACTGTTTGGTTTATAAACATTTTGAGGCCATTGGGTTGACACCTCCAGAAGCTGCAGTTAACACACAAAGAACATAAAACAGTGGCTTAAAAAGTTATTTTAAAATCATTCCATCATAACTTATAAGGGCTAGAGAAAAAAAACCAAACAAACAGGCATTACAGGGAAAGACCAAGCTAAGTGACTTAAAAGGCAAGATGAAATTTTAAACCCTTTGACAGAAGAAGAGTTTTCCTGTTGGACCAGAAAAATGTAGGGCTTCTGTATGGACACTGCACCTCTAAACTGTATCATTAAAAGGAAGCTTTACTTGGTTAGAATCTAATCTTTCTACCACATTTTAAGTAAGAATGCTGTGCTGAGTTGAGCCACTGTGTCCTAAACCATAAAGAAGAAGTGATAAGGATCTGCTGGTGGAACATGAACAGCTGAACCATAAGAAGCTGTTTCCCTTTCTGTATCTCACTGAGTATGAAGCTGGACTTTGTTATTTGACTTTAAACTTTTCACTAGACTTCCTTTTATTATACTTTAGCTAGTTTTGAGCTGTAACCATTGAAACGCAGCTGAGATATGTTGATTGCTCTGTCACTTAACAAGCTTCTGATCTGAAAATTACTAAACTGGGATAGAGTCCATTTGCCTATGGTACACCTCAGCAAATCCCCATGATGCCAGTTTATCACTGAGTAGGGGCTTTCCAAACTGTTCAATCTATAGGAAGAATCTGCTTGTAGTTATCTAGCTTTGTCAGGACGTGCCAGTTGATCTTTCCAACTGAATACCAATTTCTTAAAGATAAATAAAAATACACTGTTTATTTCTTGCTTTTTACTGCTCAGATAATCTTAAAGATGATAGAAGGGTACTCTACATGCTTCTATTTTCTAAGTCAAATATATTACAGAGTTCGAGTACTTGCATAAAACGATTGAATTTATTTCCAAAGGGTGCCAAAGAAAAAGTTACTCCAGTATCTCCACCAACCCTAGCAAAAATAGCTTTGCTGTCTAAAAGACCACACATACATATAGCTTTCATGTTTTCAAACACTTAAGTATTCTAGTGTAACTCAGATACTGCTTTTTCTCAGGTCTATTTCTTTATCATTTCAGCAGCAGCAGCTGAAAAATATGCCAAAGCAAAGTCTCTATTGCACTCTTTTATGGCTGCTTTTGTTTGCTGAGCAATGGCAAAGAGTCAGCTGTGCTGCACATCCTTCTTTTAAAACAACCTTGCTGGCACTTCATTTTCTCCCCAAGAATAGACAAATTCAGTATTGTATAGTAACCTCCTCCTTTTGCTCTTCTGATTAGCTATATACAGAAAAACTGATTTCTCTCTTAACCTCTTGTGTATGCACCATAAAACTTAGGGCTTCCTAAGAAAGCAAGGGAGCTGGAGTTTTCCTGTGAAATGACATCTGGGAGCTGGAGTTTTCCTGTGAAATGACATCTGGACACTGTTTCTTTATCACTCCTCTACTACAAACTTTTTCAACATCTGTGAAATCTGCATTGTTTGAAGATAAACAGAACTGCAGTGGTACAGCAGATTGGAGGCTTTGTTTATGGTGAAGAAATCACATCTTGGGAGGATCCTGGAACACAGATTTACCCATCAGGAAAGACAGAAATCCTTTGAAAGATATTTCGTACTGTGATTTTTCTGGGAGCATAACAAAAAATTTTGCTCCTCATTGGGAGCAATGTGGGTGGGTCAGGCAATACAAAAATGATTTGTGATTTTAGTTGACCCTTTTAAAATCCCTCCTCAAATAAGAACAAGGGAATGGGCACTAAAGCTGCAGGGCTCTTTGTATAGGTTTGAGGCTTAATCTAAGAAGAGACAGGTCTCAGAGTCATAAAGGAGGGGAAAACATAGAGAAGCAGATGAATGTATCAGCAGTAAGAAAATCTTTGAATTAAGTATCTGTTTATATAGCCTGCTTGCTTAAAATCTCTTTATAAAATTATAAATATGTTACATAAATACAAACAAACATATACTTATGACAGTCCTCTGGGGTCCTTTATCAAACCCTAGCTATTATAAATACTCTCTAAGGAAATTAATATAAATTAGGGATAGAAATTACATTTTATAAAGAAGTAAGTAAATAAAATACTGGGATTTAATTTCTTTCCTTTTCCATCTGATTTAATATCTTCTGGGTTTCTTGAAAAATTGTCACACTCTCTAGATCAAGTTTTTGATATGCCTCTCATTACCATAGAATCATAGAATTGTTTGAGTTGCAACGGACCTTTGAAAGTCATCTAGTGCAACCCCCTTACAGTGAGCAGGGACATCTGAAACTAGATCAGGTTGCTCAGAGGCCCATCCAACCTGAATGTGAATGTTTCCAGGGACGTGACTTCTACCACCTCTCTGGTCAACCTGTGCCAGTGTTTTACCACTCTCACTGAAAATAATTCTTATATCTAGTCTAAATATACCCACTTTTAGTTTAAAAGCATTACCCCTTGTCCTGTTGCAACAGGCCCTCCTAAAAAGATTGTCTCTGTCTTTCTTATAGGACCCCCTTTAATTACTGAAAGGCAACTATAAGGTTTACCTGAAGCTTCTCTTCTCCAGACTGAACAAACCAAACTCTCAGCCTTTCTTCATAGCAGAAGTATTCCAGCCTTCTGATTATTTTTGTGGGTCTCCTCTGGAATCCTCCAATAGGTCCATGTCTTTATTATGCTGGGAGTCACAATGCTGGACACAGTACTCACAAGAATGGACTGGAGTGGAAGAATAATCTCCCTTGACTTGCTGGCCATGTGTCTTTTGATGTAGACCAGGATATGGTTGGCCTTCTGATCTGTGACTGTACATTGACAACTCACTTTACCAGTAGCCCCAAGTCCTTCTCTGTAGGTTTGATCTTAATCCCTTCTTCTCCCAGCCTGTATTTATACCAGGGGTTGCCCCAACTCATGGGCAAGATCTTGCATTTGGCCTTGTTGAGCCTCATGAGATCCACATGGGCCTACTTCTTAAGCTAGTCCAGGTCCCTCTGGATGGCATCTCATTCTTCCAGCTTGTTGACTGCATCACTCAGCTTGGTATCACCTTCAAAGTCACTGAGAATGCACTTGATTCCACTGTCTATGTCATTGATGAAGATACTACACAGCACTGGTCCCAGTATGGACCCCCAAGGGACACTACTTTTCACTTATCTCCATCTAGACATTGAGCCATTGACCACTATCCTCTGGGTGTGACCATCCAAAAAATTCCTTGCCCACCTAACAGACCACCCATCAAACCCATGTCTCTCCAGTTTATAGAGAAAGATGTTGTGGAGTACTGAGTCAAAGAATTTATAGAAATCCAGATACATGACATCTGTAGCTTTTCTCTTGCCCACTGATGCAGTCATTTCATCACAGAAGGCTATTAGGCTGGTCAGGAAAGATTTGCCCTTAGTGAAGCCACATTGGCTGTCTTAAATCACCTCCCTGTCCTCCATGTGCCTTATCATATCTTGTAGGAGTCCCTGTTCCATGATCTTTCTAGCCACAGAGGTAAGGCTGACCAGCCTAGAGATATCAGGATTTGATTGTCTGAGAACAAAGTTACTTATTCTGGAACAGAAATTTGCCCTTTCCCCTCCCCCTTCCCCCTTCCGCCTTCCTTTACCCCTTTCTTCTTTCCATCCTTTTTCTTTTTTCATTATTATATTATTGTAAAATTGTCATCCAAGCAAGCTACAATATGTCTTTGGTCATTTACCCTGATGCAGCATGTGAAACACTATTATTTTGATATGGTCATTGTTCATGTATGAGAGACACAGGTGTGATCAGCTGCAGCACTGTGAGACAATGATGAATGAGACCTTTAGAGCTTAGTTTTACAATTCAAGAAACAGCAAAAAAGATTAAAGGAGGTAGAAAGTAAATATGTGGCATAATATTTGTTTCTCAGAAAGCAAGAACACTAAATCCATGTTCAGCAATCACAAGAAGAGTATTCTAGAGAATACTAAGCAGCTCATAGTTTAACCATAAAGCAGTAGGGTGAATTTGAGATGCAAGATGGGAGAACATATAGTTTGTGCTGTAAAACATACCACAGGTGTCCTGGTAATCTCATTTTATTATTTATACTTGTGTTCAAGGGCTTGATTTTCTCTTCAATGAAGACTAATATTTCTTAAAGATTTATTACTAAACAATATAGGCTCTTAAAGGACAAATAACTGGAAGTTAGTTATAATATAGCATCTCAACCATACTTACGCAGACATCTCTTGGGTGGGCTTATGTCCAGAGCTTCCCATCCTAAACCTCTGATCCAGTTATTCTTGATTCACTTCCTACTTTCACATAATGTTTTCACAAAAATAGATTATGCAGAAAATTTGAATCTCCCTTGCCCCAACTTGGTAACAAAGACTACAGAAGGACATTTAATACAAAAAGATTATGCTTAAAATATACAAATTGCAATGGACAAACTGTGTTGCTCTGTTTTAATCCAAAATTTCAATCAAAAGTCATTCTTTGTACAATATTGTTGAGGCCTGGTATTAAATACGGATTTGCTAAATACTGAATGGAGAATCAATCAAACATTTTATTGCAAAATGACATCTTAAGTAGAGCTTTTTCTAAAACACTAGATATTTTATTTTGTGTAGTTTCTGTTTTCTGTTTTCTCTTATGTGCTACAGACTTCATTTAAATATCATTGTGCTTAAACAGATACAAAATTACCTTAACTTTGAAGCTTCATCTAGAAGTTAAATTGTATTTGTAAATGCTTCACTGAACAATTTTTTTCAAGTATAATTTGAGTATAGTAATCATGTTTAAAATACAATTTTTCATAGTTATGTCCCATCTGCTCAATACTGATAAGGAGTTCAAAAACCAAGCTATAAAAATCAATGCCACTAAATGTTTATTAATTATATAGAAACTTGCTTAGGTTACTGAGCACATTTAATAACATGAATGTATATTCCAAAGTATAGATGCAAATTTAGAAGATACATTTTAAGTGTAGTTATATTGCACAAAGTTTACAAGCATCATACTTACTATTTTATTTAATCTGATTTTACACCAAGAGTCTCATTTCACTGCAGGTAAAGCACATATTTTTTTTCCTGGGGAAAAAAAAAAGTCATTGCATATTAAAAGTCAATGGAGCATAGTGGGTAAAGCTGCATGCAACCTACCTTCCATCATTTTTGAAAAATTACCAGTAAATTTAAGGCTTATGTCTAACTTTCTCAGACATTATTTTTAACTCTACTAGCATCATGGACTGATTTAACCAGCCAGTGGTGCATGAGGCATTCAGGTCAATTACATTGGCACAAGAGTGTTTCATGTTTTCTCTCTGATACAGCCTCACAAAAGACACTGGAGAGAGATAAACTGCATTAATGATAATTTTTTGACAAGGATGTTCATGGCTGCAGGAAGAATCATCATCAAAAACAAAGCTTACAATACTAAAACACCAAGCTGTAGACTAGTGAAAATGGCAGAGTAGGAATGACTTAATTAGAGGCTTTATGAGCACCTTATTGGGAAGTGTGCATATAGTTTTTATTACTTCAAATCTTGTTCTGGCAGAAGCAGGGACACTTGAGAATAAAAGCAGTCAGTACCACAAATAATTCAAAATGATAGACCATAAATTAATTCCTACCTTCAGCAGCACAGTTAGAACTTGATCCTGCCACCACAGGTTCATCATAAATTTTTGGATATGCCTGTACTACAAAGGAACGCCACCTTCCAGAGCAATTCTGTAAGATGTGTGCTCCATCTTCTGCCTCCTCTCTTTTTACTTTGCCATTTCCAAATGAACAAATATGCGGGAGACCTGTTTTGACATACGGAGATTGAGATCATGTAATACGTTTGACTGCAATACAGAGGGAAGTTAGGTGAACCTTATCTTCATCACTGTCTTCAAACAGGGTGTGCATAGGGCATGTATCCTATTGATTTATGCAGTTTTAGAACAAGAAAAATTTGATCATCACAATGATGAATAGAAAGGTTTCACTTTGATCAAAATTATTCAAGGGTTTTTTTTTGTTTGGTTTTTTTTTTTTTATTTTTTAACCTCTGAAAAAAAAAATTAAAAAAAAAACCCCATGGAAAATAGCCATGTTGTTGTCTACTTACAGTAGGCTCCATTCATACTGAGTTAAAAAAACCACTGAGTTTCTTTTAATTTATACCTTTTTTTTAATTCAAAACCATGCTTTTTCATACTGTATTATTTTTGTGAAACATTTTCTATTAAATTGCTTTTTTTTATGTATTAAATTCTTCTTACACCTACATAGGAATGTAAACCGTTAGCCTTGTTTCAGAGCAACACACTGTGACAACTGTATTCCACTACCTACACTGCAGTAATACAGATTGGGATTATTTATTCAATGACAAAAAAAACTTTCATCGAAGACAGAAATTTGAAAAGAACCAAAATAACAGGTTTAAAAGCCACATTAGTTCATTTATACCGTACATCTGTGAACCATGAGTGATCTACTGAGATTTGCTGATTGTAAGAGGCAGAGACTCTTACATCAGCCCTTATTTACAGGTGTAAAGCTACATGACACTAAGACAATAGTGCCTGGACAGATGAATGTATGCTTTTGCATTTAAACATTTATGGAAGTACCATAATGTAGTCAAGCTTCCTTTATATGCAAATGAACAATGTCTTTGCTGCTGTATTTGCTTAAATATAAAAATTCATCTTGATTTGAAAATGTCAGCATAGCCTTTGATAAAGGATTTATCTGGCTTAGTTAAGATTGTGCAATTTACATCAAACCTAAATTCCAAGCAACTTCCAGATTCCAGTCTTTGAATCTTAAAGCTTTTTGTTATAGATTCATGTATTCCCCAGATTCAAACGTTTTGTTTCTTTTATAGATGTTTGTGAAAATGGCCACGCAACAGTGATAGGTTGGTAGTGATTCTCAAAAGCTCTGTGAAAGGAAAATAGAGTTCATGTTTTCTAGCAAAAGAAAAGAATGAAAAAGTCGAGTTCATATATATGTGGTTTTTTGCTATTTAAGCTTGTATTACATTGTAGTGTTCTCAGTAGTATTTCCTTAAGTGCCAATTCTGATTACTTTTGATCTTAAAAAGTGTTTTGTGGCTATTGCTTCCTGTTCTGTACAAAAAAAGAAAATAAAAAAATTAGACTCCTTTTGTCACCAAGGCAAGAACAGCATTGTCTCAACCATAATGAATCCAAACTGGGTAGTTTAAAGTAAAAAAACCACATAAGAAACACAGAAAAGAATGATACATATCATCCCTAGTGACAAAATTTTAAGATGCTTGTGTTTGGTGATACACAACCTGAATAAAAGAAAACTATAAATGTGTTGATACATTAACCTTCTGGAGAAGTCATATTATTTCTGTCATTTCCTCAGACTCAAATCCTAGATGCTAGAAAGCCAAGAACACTTAAGACATTTGATTGAGTAGATGGTAAGGAGATCAGATTGTGGTTCCCCTGATAGTTGAAAAGCAGACTATTAGAGCCACAGATGACAGCTCCAACAGCATAGAAATATTTGGGTTACAGGGTAAAGTGTTGCTTTCAAGAGTCAATTTGACACTCACTGCTTAAAAATAACTTCTGCTTAATAATAACACTGCTTAATAATAAGCACATTGGTCTAGACCATGTGGTGGTGATAGGTCATAGGCTGGACTTGTTCATCTCAGAGGTCTTTTCCAGCCTCAATAATTCTGATTCTGTGATTCTGAAAATAATATTTCACTTTCTAGTACCAAATATAACTTGTTAATTGGAAGACAAGTAGAAAACAGATGCTGGTCTTAGTCCGTTCAATCAGATTTAGTCTGTGTCCTGGTTTGAGTGAGAACAGAACAACTCCTGTTCAATGATTTTACTTTTCAGCTCAGTTCCTCTAACTGCACTGTCTGAAGTTAGCAGCCTGTTTTCACATGCAGTCTCTGCTTCTAGCAGTGATAACACCCTATGTTTAGAGTTACTACCAAGGATTGGTGTGCAGACCAAGGTCACTGCTGGATCTTGTGTACCACATTGGGGGGTGCAGAAAATGAAGGGCGGCACCTGTAGGGAGGAGCAGACAGGACAGGTGACCCTAAACTGACGAACGAGGTATTCCATCCCATATACATCATATTTGGTATAAGGCTGAGGGATCTGGAGGGTCTGTGGCTCTTCTTCAATACTGGTTTTGTATATATATTTGTATGTATTCCATTTTTATTATTATTATTATTTTCATTTTCATTTAAGCTGTTCTAATTTCCTTTTCTCATTGCACATTCTCTCTCTCCCTTATTCCCATTCTCTTCCCTTTTGGGGAGGCAGGAGGGTTAACAGAGAGCATCTGTTATGGGTCTAAGGGGATACCCTGACCCTAAACCATGACAGTCTGTTGATAATTTTAGATAAATATTTTAAATTTAGCATCATAAAATAGTGCTGATCCCCCCAAGCCATCTGTTCTCCAAACTGAACAAGCTCCCACAGGGTAAGTGCTTCAGTTTCTGACCATGTTGGTGGCTCTCCTCTGAACTTGCTCTAGTTTATTAATACTGTCTGTGCTCCTGTCCGTACAACACAGAACACTGCTAACCTGCAAGGGCTCACTGTGGGCTCAGGCTCAGGGAACACTCTGACAGTTCTGCCAGGATTGCAGCAGAGCTACTCCCCAGCCAGGCAGCCCCCAGCCTATATCATTGCAAGGAGGTCTCCTGTCCTGGGTGCTGGTCTTTGCATTTCTCCTTGTCCATTTTCCTTAAGCCCTTGTCAAGCCATTCCTCCAAGTCCATGTAGGTCTGTCTGGATGGCAGCTCTTTGCTTGAGTGTTGAGTATTGCACTTCGTGATTTGGTGTCATCTGCAAACTTGATGACTCCATTACCTATTCTGCAGCTGCAGCTTTACAGGTGGAGAAGCTGTTATTCAATTCCTGCCAGAAGTCACAAGATTTCAAACTCGCCCATCTTCTGAGTCTCCACTTGACACTCAAACATGCATAGTCTATGTCAAGGTCTGGGGTGTGGCAGTGTAGTGTCTCATCCCACTCTGTGGACAACAAGAAAGGTGAATCTTTGTGATCCCCTGAAAGAGGCTGTCCCTGCATGGCAGGGCCACTGGGGTGGCAGAGTCATGACAATGACTCTGAGGAACAATAACAAAACAGTTTATTAGTTCTCCTTATGGAAAGAATCAACAAGCAGTATGGATAAAGGTGTTATTTTCATAGGAGATTACTTTATGGCATGACTAAATTTTGAGGAAAAGGAAGAAAGAGTTATTAGAAAAGAGAGGGGGAGTGAGAGAGTGAGGACAACAGAGAGAGTAAGATAAAGAGAAAAGGTTATCACCATCTGTGGATCCAACGACATCTCCCTGGATCAGTCTAAATCTTCAGTTCTTCAGTGGTGGGTGCACACCAATCAATATTTTTCTGTCCCTTTATACCCCTGAGATATCTGCGTGGCATTCCCAATTTCCACAGGAACTGGTGTTGATTTGCATGAGCCTCACGAGTTAGCAGTAGTGTGATGCCTGTCATCTGCCTCCCCCATGGCACAATCAGCAGGAGCACTTAACTAAGAAAAGTCCCAGCTATACTGAACTTGCCTCTTCCTTTTGTATCTGCAAGGAGCCAAAGGGGGACCACAAAGACAATGGGAACAATCAACACTTCCCTCCAGACAGGTCTTTCCAGATCTTATGACCACACAAGGTTGGAGTCACACAATAGCTGGGCTCTTACAGGTAGTTGCTCCAGTCATTCTCATTCTTTTTATTATGCCCTGTGTTTCTCCTTGTGACAAGGTTGACAACAGTGGGGATACAACATGACTGATTTGGGGTCCATCTGTTGTGAACATATCCAAGACCCGTAGCGATAGGACAAGGGTTTTAAACTACAAGAGGGTAGATTCAGACAATATATAAGGAAGTATTTTATCACAAGGATGATGAAGCAGTTAGATTGCCTAGAGACTCTAGATGCTCCATGTTAGGATACTGATGGTCAGGCTGATAACAGTGTGCCTATGGCAATAAAGGCAGTTTTCAAGTTCATAATGTTGTGAACTGAGAAGAAGCAGATAAAGTCAGAAATTCAAATGAGATGAGACTTGTGCAGAGGGTGTGACAGGTCAGAAGTGGAAAAATAGGACACAGTGTCTCCAAAGCCATATAAATTTTTCTCCTGTTCACATGCTGTATGTAGTTAAAAGCCTTCTGTAGCTCTTAGCAAACCTTTCTGTTTCAATGATTGTGGCATATGCTTTGTTAGCATGAGTGCTAAGCATTAAAAAATAAGACCTGCTGAAAAAAAAATTTGAAAAAGTCCTCAGCAGTACTTGTATTATGACTAACACTATGGAGGCATAAAGACTAAATTGTGGATGGAGTATTTATAGCTCAAAATCTTTCCCTCATACATTCCATTTGACTTTTTTTTTACATTAATTTTATTCTTCCCTTTTTGTCTTCACATCTTCTCAGTTAATGACATTTATGGTTATACATTTTTGTCTTTGTCTTATATTTTAGATATTTTGGAAGTTTGCTCACCATGGTTCTCACAGGTATCCAGAAAATTCTGAAACTTAATCTCTAAAAATTATATTCTTAAAATATTTTTCAATTTTCATTAACACTGACTTTCATATTGAGTTCCCTCATCACTCATGATACAGACTTTATGGAATCAGCCTAAATTCACAGTAAGATTTTATCTTGAAAGGAAAATGGGTATATGGTCTGGTGTGATTTAAGTTCATATTCCTGAGAACTCTCTCTTGCTCCTTGACCATTTTCTTTCCTCTCCTTTTAAATATTTCATAATGAAATTATGCTTAAAAATAATAAAATAAAATAAAATATCTTACAACATATAAATTAAAGTTCCATGATTTTTTTTTTAATTTTATAGATTTTCTATTAACCCTGAAATTTAAAACAGATTTTTAAGTTCTCAAATTTCCTGGTTTCCATCCACATTTACTAAACACATTAATTATGTCAAATTTTTTTAAACACGCCTCTTCTTCCTGGGGAAAACCTCTCTTTTTAGAGATGATTGGACAGACACAAATGTAAAATAGAGTACTTAGTATAGATGTTGAATCTTTGAAGTGGCTGTCAGAATCTCAAATTGTTTCTATCTTCTTGACTATGAGAAACGGATTGGAAACATGAAGTGTGTGGAAAAAAATACACTGATGTTGCCTAAAACTTTGGAAATTATTAAAATTATTTAATATTAAAAATATTATATAGACTGTTTTTTTATCTGTAACTACTTCCTATTATATATTTTACATTATAGCATTCTTCTACAACTGCATAAATTAATTCATTAATATTATAGTATGTTCCTGTTTTTAAATCATAGAATTTATTAATCTTACCTACATTACTGATCTTAATCCATTATTGATATTTCAGTGATAAAAATATATGTTTCCCATAACAAATTGTGTATTCTTTTTCCATGCTTTAGACATAATTAGATATAATAATTAGGTAGGAAAAACACAACTGTAGTATTTATACGTATCTGGAGTTTTATGGAGAAAGCACTAAGATCCAGATAAAGTTTTTTAAAGGTCAGGGCAATATATAAACTCAGAAACTTTCTGGGACTCACTTTTTCCTTTTCCTTTAAAGAACAATTGCCTCATTTAGGAATAATTGGTATTCACAAAGGAAATGCACATGTTCTGAAACCTAGTAATTTCCAATTGCCAAGATACCTAATGAGTTGTCTTAACAAGATTACCAAACATATAAAAGGAACTAATTGCACTGCATTTAATTCTGAAATCACAACTAGATGCAAAATAGGTTTTGCAGCTGGCATTTTGCTGGCAATGCAATACGAAAATGAGGAGGTAGCTAGAGATCAGGGGATCATCCTGCTCAGTTTTCAGGAAGAGTCACTCCTTCCTCCCCAAATAGACACCAAAATTATATGCCATTATTGCTTGAAGAGAGAAATATTTTAACAGTCTCTGACATGATAAGGGATTAGCCAAACATCCATTCTCCAGAAGCATCTTTAATTAAATGAGTTTTATTTATTTATTTGCACTATGATCTACTATTCAAATAGCAACAGAAAAGTATTGTTTCATAATATAATTTGAGGGTTATATTTTCCATTCATCTTTTTATCTATGATCTTTCATACCATTTGCACATTCACAGATACAAACTATTGCTTAAACTTCTCAATATTGAGTTTCAAACTCTTCCTTAATTACCGACAAAAATAATTATTTAATTCTTCCTTTTAAATATCAATGCACTGTTTTACTAGTCCCAAAACAGGTTAGAAAGCTTATTACCCTTACTAGTACATTCTTTCTGCTCTCAGATGACTTCTAGAATTAGTTTCTTGTAGTGGGTCTGGCTGAGCTGCTTTTCCCACCCAGCCCTCATGCTGCAGCACTGGGAGCTGGAGGGTGTTGATAACACACCCGTGTGATGACTGCCAGTGCTCACACGGCACCAGAGGATGGGGGGCAGGATGGGGGAGAGGATACAACCGACCTGAGCTGACCAGTGGGAAATTTCATACCATATGATGACAGCTCAACTATAAAGGGAGAGGGCAGGAGGAGGATGGGGCGGGGGGGGCATTTTGCTTTGTCCTCCAAGCGGCTGCTACATGTTCCTGGAGCCCTGCTTCCTGGATTTGGCCTGATATTGCCTGCGGATGGGAAGTAGAGAATAACATCTTATCTATCATAACCCACACCCCTTTGCTTTGCGTCTTATTCTCTCCCTGCGTGCCATGCTGAAGGGGGCTGGGGGGAGTGATAGAAGGGCTTGGTGGGCACCTGGTGCCGTGCCAAGGTCAACCCACCACAGTTCCTTTTTGGCACCCAACGTGGGGCACGAGCAGCTTCTTGCTTGCTTGCTTGCCTGCTTGCTTGCTTTAGATATTAGTAGCAAACTCCTGTGCAGGCTATGGAGTTTGCTTGCGCTACTTATCTGGTGTTTTGCTAAAATGTTTACCGAAACAACGTCTCTTGGCTTTGCTTTTGCATTGATAGCTTCAATGTGCTGGGGAAGCTTCTGTCTCGGGAGGATGAAGGGACTTGGGAGCACCCTGGCACAAATAGTAACGATGTGTTTCACGCTGACATCGGTGGCTTTGCTGTGTTGGGGGGGCTACCTTGGGGAGAAAATGAATGAATCTATCTCTCTCTTTCTACCAGAAATTGATGTAGATGATTTATTCATGCATGCTCCCAAGGTCCTCGTCCACTCTTACATGAGCTTCTTGATACTACTAACCAATATCTTTGGCCTAATCCGGGTTGTGTGTAGTCTGGTCCCAGTTTGGCCTGAGAGGAAACAAGTTTCAGGTGGGGTGACACCGAAATGTGCCCTGAGACGGCCTGTCCCTGGGTGGCAAGGGGTCTGGCAGGATTTGGGCAGGTTCCTAGGACGGTTGTCACCTCCAATAGCCTGGGACTATACGCCTGAACAGGCAAGCAACCCTGGCAAGCTGATGCAGCATCTGATAGAAGGGTGCCTTGTCTACCCCGATGAGAACCAGCAGCTCTTAGCACTGTACTGGGGCCTGGCCTGTGCCTATCGAGCCACAGTTGAGTACTCTCAGAGGACTGTGGTTGAGGCAGGGACTCAAAGTGCATCCGAAGACACCCGAGTTGAGATAGGGACCGCAACAACAACTGCCAGAGTTGCCCCAGTAGTGAAAAAGAAGCAGTGGATGAGGAGAACAACAGGCCCCTACCCTCAGTTAGTGAGGGATGTGGAAGAGGAGGAAGAACATGACCAGCAAGCTGGGCCCTCAACAGGAAGACAGGAAGAGGGGGTGACAGAATTGAAGCAGGAGGCAGAAACCACTACTTCATCAGAACTTAGAGACCTGAGGAAGGATTACAGCCGCCAGATAGGGGAATGCATTGTTACCTGTCTGCTTCGATGCTGGGATACTGGGGCTGATACCCAACAGCTGGAAGGTAAGGAAGCCTAACAGCTGGGCTCCCTTGCTAGGAATCGTGTCATTGAAAAAGGAATTGGAAAAGAGGCAGCAATTTGCAGTCTCTGGAGACAGCTCCTTTCAAGCGTCAAAGCAAGATATCCATTCAAGGAAGACTTAATGAATACCACCTCCTCAGGAAAATGGTCCACTGCTGATGAAGGTATCCAGTAGCTAAGGGAACTAGCAGTACTGGAAGTCATCTATGGGGATTTAGATGATGATGAGCATCCTAAAGATCCAGAGGATGTTCAGGGTTCAAGGACCATGTGGAGGAAAGTGATTAAGAATGCGCCGGCGTCATATTCTGCCAGCTTGGCAGCAATGTATTATCCAGAAATGGATAATCGAACTGTGGAGACTGTTTCTTCCTGGCTTCAGAGCTTTGAAGAGAGTCTTGGTACCTCCACGTCCCTAAGGGCTAGCACCTTGGATATCAGGAGTCCCCCAAGGAATCAGCCAGTCAGAGGGAAAGGGAGCCCGAGGCGTATGCCATGTGGTGCACTCTGGTTCTTCCTGCATGACCAGGGGGAGGATATGAGGAAGTGGGACGGTGAACCAACCTTTAAGTTGGAAGCCCGTGTACAGGAATTGAAAGGGAAGACAGCTGTTAAAAAAGGGCCAACCAAGAAGACCATTAATGCAGTCAGTGTTGAAGCACAAGAAGGCAATTGACGATCTCACAGATACAGGAAGAATAAAATCAACTCCACTGAGCCTGATGAGGGGACTTCTGGTTTGACACAGCAAGGGTCAGACAGTGAATATTCAGATCAGGAGCAGGAATAGAGGAGCCCTGCCTCTAGCCAGGTGGAGGAAAGGGACAATCAGATTTACTGCACTGTGTGGATCTGATGGCCTGGCATGTCAGATCCACAGAGGTACACGGTCCTAGTCGATACAGGTGCGCAGTGCACGGTAATGCCATCAAAATACAGAGGAGATGAGCCCATGAGTATTTCTGGGGTGACAGGGGGATCTCAGCAACTGACAGTATTGGAAGCTAAAGTGAGCCTGACTGGTAGGGAGTGGTCTAAACACCCCGTTGCAACTGGCCCAGAGGCACCATGCATCCTTGACATAGATTATCTCAGGAGAGGCTATTTCAAGGATCCAAAAGGATATCGGTGGGCTTTTGGTGTTGCTGCCTTGGAGGCGGAGGAAAGTGAACAGTTGTCCACCTTGCCAGGTCTCTCAGAGAACCCTTCTATAATGGGGCTAATGAAGGTTGCAGAGCAGCTGGTGCCAATGGCTATGACAACGGTGCATCGGCGGCAATATCGCACCAACAGAGATTCCCTGATCCCTATCCAGGAATTGATTCATCAGCTGGAGAGCCAGGGAGTGATCAGAAAAACTCATTCACCCTTCAACAGCCCTATGTGGCCTGTGCAAAAGTCAAATGGAGAATGGCAATTGACAGTGGACTATCGTGGTCTGAATGAAGTTACACCAATGCTGAGTGCTGCTGTGCCAGACATGCTAGAACTTCAGTATGAGCTGGAGTCAAAGGCAGCCAAGGGGTATGCCACGACTGACATCCCTAATGCGTTTTTCTCCATTCCCATTGCACCAGAGTTCAGGCCAGTTTACCTTCACCTGGAAGGGAGTCCAGTACACCTGGAATCGATTGCACCAGGGGTGGAAACACAACCCCACCATCTGTCACAGACTGATCCATACTGCACTGGAGGAAGGTGGGGCTCCAGACCATCTCCAGTAAATTGATGACATCATCGTATGGGGCAACACAGCAGAAGTTTTCAAGAAAGGGAAGAAAATAATTGAAATCCTCCTGGAGGCCGGTTTTGCTATAAAGTGAAGCAAGGTGAAGGAGCCTGTGCAGGAAATCCAGTTCCTTGGAATAAAATGTCAGGATGGGTGTCAACACATCCCGATGGATGTGATCAATAAGATAACAGCAATGTCTCCACCAACCAACAAAAAGGAGACACAGGCTTTCCTGGGTGCTGTGGGTTTCTGGAGAATGCATATTCCAGATTACAGTCTCATTGTAAGCCCGCTCTACCATGTGATCCGGAAGAAGAATGACTTTAACTGGGGCCCTGAACAGCAACAGGCCTTTGAACAAATTAAACAGGAGATTGTGCATTTTGTAGCCCTTGGGCCAGTCCGGACAGGACCAAATATCAAAAACATACTCTACAGCGCAGCCGGGAAGAATGGTCCTACATGGAGCCTCTGGCAGAGGGCACTTGGGGAGACATGAGGCCAACCTCTGGGTTTTTGGAGTCGAGGATATAGGGGATCTGAGGCCAACTATTCTCCAATGGAAAAGGAGATACTGACAGCATATGAAGGAGTTTGAGCTGCCTCAGAAGTGATCGGAATGGAAGCACAGCTCCTCCTGGCACCCCGACTGCCAGTGCTGGGATGGATGTTCAAAGGGAGAGTCTCATCTACACACCATGCAACTGATGCCACATGGAGCAAGTGGATTGCATTGATAACGCAATGGGCTTAAATAGGGAAACCCAGTTGCCCAGGGATCCTGGAAGTGATCATGAACTGTCCAGAAGGCAAAGATTTTGGGATGTCGCCAGAGGTAGAGGTGAAATGTGCTGAGGAGGCCCCACCATACAACACATTATCAGATGATGAAAAGCAATATGCCCTGTTCACTGATGGGTCTTGTTGCATTGTGGGAAAACATCAACAGTGGAAGGCTGCTGTGCGGAGTCCCCTACGACAAGTCATTGGAGTTGCTGAAGGACACGGTGAATCCAGTCAGTTTGCAGAAGTGAAAGCCATCCAACTAGCCCTAGATATTGCCTAACGAGAAAAGTGGCCACTGCTCTATCTACACTGACTCCTGGATGGTGGCAAACGCCCTGTAGGAGTGGTTGCAGCAGTGGAAATGGAACAACTGGCAATGCAAAGGCAAACCCATCTGGGCCGCTGGGCTGTGGCAAGACATTGCTGCTTGGGTAGAGAACCTGGTGGTGAAGGTGCGCCATGTGGATGCCCATGTGCCGAGAAGCCTGGCCACTGAAGAACATCAGAACAACCAGCGGGCAGACCAGGCTGCCAAGGTGGCAGTGGCTCAGGTGGATCTGGATTGGCAGTGGAAGGATGAATTATTTATAGCACGATGGGCCCATGACACTTCAGGAAGAGATGCAACCTATAGATGGGCTCGAGATCAAGGGGTGAATCTGACCATGGAGGCTATCACAGAGATCATCCACAAATGTGAAACGTGCTGCAATCAAACAAGCCAAGAGGTTAAAGCCCCAGTGGTATGGAGGACATTGGCTAAAATATAAATATGGAGAGGCCTGGCAGGTTGACTACATCACTCTCCCAAAAACCTGCCAAAGTAAGCGCCACGTACTTACAATGGTGGAAGCAACCACTGGGTGGCTGGAAACATACCCAGTGCCCCATGATACTGCCTGGAACACCATCCTGGGCCTTGAAAAGCAGATTTTGTGGCGGCATGGTACTCCAGAAAGAATTGAATCAGACAATGGAACTCATTTCCAAAATAGACCCGTGAATGCCTGGGCCAAGGAGCATAGCATTGAGTGGGTGTATCACATCCCTTATCATGCACAAGCCTCTGGGAAGATTGAAAGGTACAATGGGCTGTTAAAAAACACATTAAAAGCATTAGGGGGTGGGACCTTTAAACAATGGGACAAACATCTAGCAAAGGCCACCTGGTTAGTTAACACCAGAGGATTTGTTAGCCATCCTGGCCCTGCCCAAAGAAAACCTCTGTCTGTTGTGGGAGGAGATAAGGTCCCTGTAGTGCACACTGGGAGGTGGTTGGGGAAGGCAGTGTAGATAGCTCGACCCTTGGGAAAAGGCAAACCCATTCGTGGGATTGTCTTTGCTCAAGGACCTGGATATACCTGGTGGGTAATGTGGGAGGATGGTGAGACCCAGTGTGTACCTCAAGGAGATTTGACCTTGGCAGAAAGATAATCTGGAATGTGAGTTGTATGTTGCAGGAAATGATGCTTTAGGAAGGAGATGGAATAACAGAAAGTGAATTTGGTGAAGGACCAGATGAGTACGTCAAGGACCAAGATCTAGCCAGTGTTGGTGCCCAACAATCAGACATACTGCTTCTGTCCAGAACATCCACCTTAACAGATGAGACCCAAGTCATCGAGTGAAGGAATCTCATGGAATGAGGGACTATCTGTTAAAAGACTGAGGATAGTAGTTGATGATAATGTACTGTTTGGGTTTAGAGATAGTTTAAGTATGTATTATGTGGGGCCTGAGCATGACGCAAATGGTATGGAATAAGGGGTGGAGATTGTAGTGGGTGTGGCTGAGCTGCTTTTCCCCATCCAGCCCTCATGCTGCAGCACTGGGAGCTGGAGGGTGTTGATAACACACCCGTGTTATGGCTGCCAGTGCTCACATGGCACCAGAGGCTTGGGGGGCAAGATGAGGGAGAGGATACAGCCAACCTGATCTGACCAGTGGGATATTCCATACCATATGATGTCAGCTCAACTATAAAGGGAGAGGGCAGGAGGAGGATGGGGGGGGGGGGCATTTTGCTTTGTCCTCCAAGCGGCTGCTACGTGTTCCTGGAGCCCTGCTTCCTGGACTTGGCCCAACATCGCCTGCGGATAGGAAGTAGAGAATAACATCTTATCTATCATAACCCACACCCCTTTGCTTTGCGTCTTATTCTCTCCCTGCGTGCCATGCTGAAGGGGGCTGGGGGGAGTGATAGAAGGGCTTAGTGGGCACCTGGTGCCGTGCCAAGGTCAACCCACCACATTTCTTGTTGTATTTCCAGAGAACACTATCCACCCTGGCATGAAATAATGTATTGGGGTTTTTTCATATCTCTGCATTATAGTAATTATTATCAACCTTCCTATTTTCAATGTGCTACCTGTTTTATTCAATAAATCAAAACACAAGAAATATAAATATTCTATTTTTTCTTTGATTTTCAAATCATTGTAAATTTGTTTATGATATGAACAGAGGTGTGCTTTAAACTCCTCAGAAATCTCTAAATGTTCTCATTAGTTTTAAATTTTCATGGAAAATTATTTGCCTAGAATTGTTTTCATCTTTAGGAAAATGTTTGTGATAAAACACCATCCATTTTTTAACTGGTTATATTTGCTTATTATTTAATCAGCATTTGGACCTTGTCATTTTTTAAGATCTAGGTGGTTATTAAGGACCATTTTACTTGACACCAGCTAGTGAGTGACTCATGAAACAAAAGACAGAAACAGTAAGATAGAAGTTCAAGATTGAGGAAGAGATGTGACTAAATCCCTTTCCTATTTATTTCACTTTTTTTCCTTGTCTCCCCATTTATTCTGATAAGAACTTCATGCAAGTGTTCATTGTGCTTTTTTTGCTAAACTTGATGTGGAACCTCTGTAATACTTTTTGCAGGTATTTGCCAGGGTGTAGTCATCTTCTTCCAAAAGGCTTGTATGAGGCAATTATATTCTTCTTCAAAAATATTAATTGTTCAAGATCACATACAAAAGATTTAAGTGAATTTTTTTGGAAACAGATCTTTTTAGCACAACATTCCTCTGGTCACTGTTTAATAGTGCTGCATGTTTATCTAGCTGTATCACAAAATATTTCTTCCATTTCTTATATTTGATAAATAACTGGCACACGTGCAATTTGGAAAAAATAATCACATCTGGTTGTCGTATTCTCCACCAAAAAAACATTGAATGAAGGTAGTAGGAGTCAGGTTGCAAGAAAAACAAAAGAATGGGGTTCTTTTACATTCATAGACTGACCTGTGGAATTCCCCATCAAGGGAAGTATTGCATGCTAGAAGATCAAGGAGAGACAAGACAAGGTCCTGGAATCCTTCAGGATCTTGAAATGTGTAGAAGAAACAATCCACAAAACATCTGTCCCAATAATAGAGTTCAAAGACTAGTAGACAAAAGTATCATATATCTTTGGTTAATTTTTCTGCTTCCCCAGATATATACTCATTCTTAGGGTTAATGAAAGGCTACTGAGATAGACTGACCTTGGGCTCGCCCAGCATGGCCCTTCTGTTCTTCCAGAGATGCCAGTGGAAGCTTTGATGCCCATGAACATTTTCACCAGTGTATTGTATTTACATCTCCAATCTTTCAAATCATTCAGGGCATGACCACTGGAGTCACAGGAAATCTGAGTCCTTTTACTTACAAATGAGATTTCTGATATTCAGCCAGCGCTAAGTGCTTCTATTGTTAAGGGCACATATCAATTTCAATTTCAATTTCAATTTCTGTTCCAAATAGGTACCAGGAGAAAATAATGTTGCAAAGGAATAACCAACAGCAAAATTTAACCTGATAATATCTTTCTTTATCTCATACTCTTATTAAAAGGTACTCCATAAGAATGTCCTTAAATACTGTGGCTGTTGCCTACTGAGATGGACAAATTGTGAAGTCCATGCATAATCCTCCTTCAAGCAAAATAGAATGCATTTTTTATACATCTTGACAAGATGTGTGCCATATTTTTTGTAAATACATAAGACTTTTCTTCATCTAAAAATTGCAAATGTAAAATGAATCATGCTTGTAAAATTTTACTATCATATTATTATTCTGCACATCTGTTTCAGACTCTCCTACAACTGACTGAAAGGCTTGAGTAAAAATAGCACAGACACAGCTGCATGTAAAAGGAGAAAAAAAAAAAAAAGCAAATAGTAAAAGACAAATGATGTAATGTACAAATTGCTGTTTCCTCCTCTATCCCACCTTTACGTACTCTAATTCCTGTATTGGAAGTTTCTATTTCAACAAAATTTGCCCTAATCACCAGTTATTGTGATTCCTACCTTCTCTGTTGGACTGGCTGATTGTAGTGTATGACAAAGGAGGAACGTTGCAGAGGCCCTGAAAGAAATAGAATTCCCTTTGCCTTGAAAGAGTTTCCGAAGATTTCTTTCCTGATCCCTTTGAGGTAGTTAGTAGAGCTACTCTCTTATCTTTTCCATTTGATGCCATTTATACCTTTGCTTCTTTAAATGTAACTTGTCTATTTTATACAATGCTAGCGATCATGCCTAGGTATTTTCTTAGCAATAACTAACAAAGGAGAGACAGAAGAAACACTTCCATACATCCCTTGGAGGGGGTCTTTCAGCACAATATTATTGGTAGAGGAAGGCACACAAGTACATCCATTCACATTGATACCCAGGGGCCTCTCAGGAATTCTGTTTGGCAGAATTGGAACAGAGGAGGAAAAAAATCTCACTATTTTTAAGCCTTGGTCAGAGAGTTTTATGTTGTATTCACCTTATCTTCGAACTTGTGTGCATTGATTCTGAGGAAGCATACCTTGATCCCTTTTCCAGAGCAGTGAAGCAGTCATGTGCTCTCTGCTATCACTAAAGTGTCTAGGTGCCTGCCTACTGACAAACAAGGATGTGAGGCTCACCTCCACAGTGTAACTAACAGAATCAGAACTGTTGATCTGAACTTTAATCAATATGTGTTGGTATCTACATTTTACGATTATAGAAACTGAGATATAAGAATATTTGCTGGAGTGCTATTACAATTTAAAACTATCTCCGAGCAACATATTTATATAAACAATACAACAGCACTTTTTCAATCACAACAAATCAGTTGAGCTATTCTTTTTGTTGTTGTTGTTAAGTTCTCCAAATAGTTGTTCTTAGCCTTTGCATAAACCCAGTGAAATAATGTCAAAAACCAAAAAATAAAGATCTTGCAGAATTTCTGGAAGATAGAAAGCATTTGACTTCAGTCAACCTCCAGCACATAGAAGTTCCATAACTAAAAACCTGTATGCATTATAATAAAGATATATCCTGCAGTCCAAATGCAGAAGAAAATGATATAACATATACTTCTATGAACTCCTGGACAAAACAACTAGGAAACATACAACAAAACAATGCACACACACTAAGCTCCCACTATTGTATATCATCTATAACACTGTGGGGGGGAAGTGTCACCTCTTTTCTGTACTGCAAAAAACAAGTAAACGCAAACATTGTTAACCTAGTGCAAGCATGCAAAGGAACCTCTGCATACTTTTCATACTAGCACTCCCACTGTGTATACCTTCAGATGGTAAAAAGGATGATGGTGAGACAATGACAGGATAAAAATAAAGCATATTTCTTTTTTTTTTTCTTTTCAGACTGGTTAGAAAGAACATTTTCTGCAAGGTCACAAGGCTGTAATTACCACCCCACAGTATTAAGAATTCTTTAAACAGGCAAATTCTTCTTACTAAGTTACTTGATGAGAACAAGCCTGAAACCACTATCTAAAGGGGGGGGGGGGGAATAATATCCAAATAAATAAAGTAGAACAAATTTTTCTAAGTATGTATATGATAATTCTAAGCCATTTATAACATTTCTGAGAAGAAAAAACAAAACATGAGCATATTACTTGTAGTTTAACAAGAAATGGCTGAATAAAAAAATCTGTTCTCTTGCATATGAAGTTTCTAATTGTCCTATTATTATGTGGTTAAAACTGCAATGCTATCTTGCTAGCATTTTCTGCAAAGCCCTTTTAATTGTAATTAGTATGAATATTAATGAACTGAGTTTTTTCTGACAAATATGGTCATCTTTTTTAGAGGTTTTCTTGGTATTAAGTCAATTCTTTAGTTCTATCATCTTTTTCTAGTATCTGTTCTGAATAGACTAAAAATTCAACTATTTTTCCAATTCATTTTACAGTCTGGAGAGTGTAGTGATGTGATTAGAAATGGGTTGAATGCTGCAACAAAGTATTTGTGAATATTTGTTTGAATTGAATCATAAATTTGTCTTGGAGCAGGCTAGTCTTGAGGCACTCCATTTTTCCCCTCTAAGCAGCTGCTGAAATGAACACTTTCATGCTGAAAGATTTTTGTGTGATATCACCTTGGCTAGGAAACCAAGAATGACTTCTAGTCCGTAGTGTGCTAATCATCACTGAACTTCAAGTTCTGTATTTCAGTGCTGTAATAAAATAATGTTTTTTGAATTATCTATAGAGGAAAATACCAAAGGCTTAAAAATCCCTGTGCTTTATTCCTTATTTTAGAAGAAAAGAAACTGTTCTCGAGCATATGAGCTTATGATGTTTTTAATATGGCTATCTTTGCAGGTATACCAGTAACATTTATGTACATGAATGGACACAGGCAGGCTGTGATAGAGTGAACGTGTTTATACTGCATGATATTTAACAAAAAGAATGATAAGTCATACAACTAAGGGAGTTTACACTTGAGTATTGGTTTGTACTATCCATGTCACTTCTGAGTAATTTCTATTTCCCACTTTCTCACATGTTTGGTTTTTGCTGTAACTTCTACAGTTTACTGCGGTACATTACAAATATTACTACCTGGATGTGCATCAGTATGCAAATTAAACCTGTGCATATCCTAAGTTGCCACCACTCTGCTTATGGTCTGCAGCAGTTACCCCTGGGGAATGGTCACAGAGCATTTCTCCTGGTGGGTGAGGATTCCACATTGGCACAAAGGTGTAAAAATTATGGAGACCTGGATATTTTTAAACGAAAGTCTGTGTGTAGAAAGTTGTGCAGAAAAAAAGCAAGTCAAACCCTAAACACCTTTGCTGAATAGGGAAGGGGAACTTGTAGTTTGCTTTATATTCAAGGTACGGGACCAAACCATAGATCACACAGTCTTCCAGCAAAGTGATATAAAAATGTGACAGCTGCTGGAGTGTCTTCTACCGTTAGAAATGATTAGTAATGCAGTCTTTGTTTCTTATTTATAACAACATCTGGCTAAACATCCATTGTACTATATAATGTAAATTATGTTTAAAAACATACAGCACCTGTAATGCTTACATGGTGGAAGTGATTCTCTCAAGACTTCTTGACATTCTGACTTCTGACTTCAAAACTGATGTTATGAAGCCTTTTGGAGAAGCTTGTAATTTAGTTCTTTTGACCTAATGTACTGGGTTGGAAATCAAGATGACCTGACTATAAACGTGTATACAAGCTCCTTTTTGCAAGACACTGGGACAAACTAAATCCAAGGTGTTTATTTTATGAATTGCTCATATGTGTACAAAATGAAGTTATGGTTTTAAAAATTAATATTTGTAGAATATATATGTAGAAATGTATCTTTATATATGGATGTATATTTTACATAGATATACATGTCTTCTACACATACATATGCATATGGATATATATGTGGACTACATGTAGAATATACTTTCTGATTTTTGGTTTCAGCAGATATGATCCATCTGTTAAGTTTTAAACTAATGCACCGCAGTATCTACTTTAATTGTTCTAACAGATACAAGAGAAAAACCTGTTTGGTGTGATTATGGTCAACGTTTTTGTAGAAGCCCTGAACTCATTATTCTACTAAAGTTCATCCAGAAGCAATTATCTAGCTGATGTTTTTATTAGGTGAATACTTTCCTCAAGAACAAAAGTAGGAGATCATTAGGTGAACTGCAAAAGCATAAAAACATAAACAGTCCAAACCAGACATTTTTTGTATGTCTTTGTAGATGCCATAAGTAATATTCTGATTCTGAATTTTAACTTGCAAGCTAGCAACAACTGAAGTCCAAATTTGCATCAGCAAATTGCATCCAAATCTTGTGCTCAGAACTGCTTTCTCTCATTTATGTCAAGCAGAGCTGCAGTGTATCAGTGTTACATTTTTTTGCTTTACAGTTATTTGAAAGAATGAGAAAGATCCATTGAAGGAGAGAAGAAGGTGTAGTCTTGTGTGTGAGCAATGTTGTTTCATCACCTGACAACAATTCTCCTTTCAGTCTTGACAGCTTCATACCATTACCTTGGATATTATTCATAAAGTTATGATCAAATAATTGAGCTATCGTGAATTGTGTCAAACAAGTCTCAGAGATCCTAGTAGTAGTATTGGATTTACTATATTAAAAGATTTCTTCTTAGTTTCCTTTAACTAAGTGATGCATACAGAAATAAGACTCCTTTGAGAAGTTTCCTTGGCAGACAATAGAATCAGGTGCATATGTATGCTTTTGTCACATTATTCTGAAACTTTGTGAAAATAAATGAAAAAAATAACCAATCCAACACTCAGAAAAAAAATTCATATCATGTTTCATCTTGCCTGTTTTATTTTCTTTTGTAGTTTCTAATAATGGAGGTTTTTTTCAGGGAAAAGAGTTTCTTTAGCCACTTAACATTGGAGAATAGCTTGCAAAAGAATTAATCTAAAATGGAAAAGATAAGGCTCATCCTTTTCTCCAGTCAGAGGACATTCTGAAATGTTTTATTTATAATTATTATTATTATTATTATTATTCCTCTTGCTTTCAGAGGCAATTTTTATTTTGTGAACACTTTGCCACACAAGCATAGTTATCATGTTCAAATGTGCAGGGATATTGTATTCAGAAGAGAGAACTTCTTTGCAATTAGCATTTTTCAGTTAAATTAATTCCAATTTTCTTCCCAGCAAGGGAGATTGAAACTGTTGACCTTTGATGCAAAAGAGATGTAAAACTCTCAGTGTTAGTGCATTACAGAAAACAAAGCCAAAAGCACTAGCGTACTCATTAGTGGACTGCTATATAGATTAAAAGGAGTGGGACTGAGCACTTTGCCAAAAGTAAGGCAAATGGAGGGAAACTGATGATCATCATGTTGTTTAAGACCTATCACATTACATGGATGAAATTAGTATAGTATGGCTTGATCTCTTTGTCAGATGCATGAGAAAAAATCTTCAATGTACACATGATATGAATGAACCGTTTTTGAATCTTTACTCAGTGAAGGTAAACATACGAAAGGATAAAAAAGTATATTCTGCCCTTCTGTTGGGAGTCTGTATCCATTTGTCAAAGCATGTTGCTTGCTACTGTGAGACAGGAATTGAAATTTCCATGAAATAGAAGTTTTCTAACTGGTGTCGTTGAATAGATCTTGGTAGCTCAAGCAGATGTGTAGAGAGCTCTCTGAAACTGGGGACATCTATGTGACTAGTGTGTGACTCTTCATAAATAGTACATTCAGAATAGTACATAGATATCCTAGAGTTCTCATGAAAGGTTTTGGGTTTTTTGAAACTGAAGTGCTCCTGGTTGAGAGAAGAAATTTCTGAAATCATTATGTTCGAGGGGCAAGCAGTCTTGTGAAGAGAAACAGGAGTATTATCAGTTCAATACACTTGAAATCCAACAAGAATAAAGGTTATTTCTATGTAGGACTCCTCTTCATTTTCCCTAATTGGTGAAAATTGAAAAACATTAGAGAATCTACTTTTTTTTCTGTGGATTTTACAGTTTTCTTCTAGAAATGCTTTCTAAACTAGAAATTAATTCCTCCACATGGTGGAAATTTGCATGTAAAAATCTGGAAACCTAACCTCACAAATTAAGATGGAAATCTAAATCCCCAAACAAGCACATTCTTCTTTCTAGTTATCAAATAACAGTTATTTGCCCAAATTGAGCAATAAAAAGTATCTCACTATCTATTTTTTCCTTAATCACTGAATGTACCAATTTTCTTGATTCAAAATTTCACTTTTTAGTTTTTCTTTCCATTTAACTGTAATGGATTTGATAGCTGGCCAATCTTGCTCTAATTCCTATGCCACTGAAATCATTGTGGCATTTCTGTGCCTAGAGAATTTGGCCCTACTGAAGTGCTAGATTATACCTTTTGCAGTAAACAGTAGAGTTGCGAAGAACATGCATAGTTAATGTATTCATTCAACGTATAGTATTACATCCTTAAAATGCACATTATGTGACTAGATTTGTAGCTTCACTCAAAGAACATTATTTGTTTACAGCTCTGTGTGTTTATCTTCCATTCTTAGCTATTGGAATCCTTACATTTGATCCCTTTTTTCAAACATGCTTACATTTCTTCCCCTTCACTTGCATAGAGTATACCTGAAAACATAATCCAGTTGACATCCTCCCGGGGAGTTGAAAGCAAGTAATCAGGACTGCAACAGCAAATAAGTGAAGTCTATTGACTTAATATCTTTCAGAATGCAGGTCTGTGTTTTTTACCTTTAGTTCCACTGAAGTCAAAATAGTTCTTTGTGTTATAATTATTCACAGTGGTTACTTTAAAAATTCATCAACTTACATTTTTAGAAAGTAGCAAATTCCAAACATAAAGTGAGAGGGCTTCTTTGGAAATTAAGTGACCTTTTTAATGGTTTCTAAACTTCTATAACTGTTCCTCTAAGATCAGCTAGCATCACTTATTTCGAGAGATGGCCTTTCATTTTGCAAATATTAAAAAAAAAAAAGGAACATCAGTAGCAGAGGAAGTCTGTAATTATGGACTCATGTAAGCTTTTACTAGAAATTAGACAGTAGTACTAATTGTACACTAGTAACTATAAACATCAAATGTTAGCACTTTTAGAAGCAGACATTGTCTGCAAAAATATGCCATTGACTTCAGAAAGTGCAGTCACTTGCAAGAGACAGCTGAAAAGTAAAATGGCCAAACAGAATTAGTTCTGTTCTAGCTCAAACAAGGACACATGCTAAAAATGTCTACCAACATAATAAAGCCTAAAGACTGGAACTGATAACAGTTCCGCCCTAAAGACAGAGACTATAGACCTGTTTCTTAGAGCTAGCCATTGTCATCTAGTGAATGGATTCATCAGATTGCAGGGCACTGCAGTCTTATCGTTTCCTCATCTCACCACGAACTTCAGCGAGCCCTGATGGATAATGGCTGCTTTTCTCCGTCTCAGGCAAACAACAGGGAAAATGCTGCTCTTTCTCCTGGATATTGTCTTCATTTTAAAAATAATTCTGGCTGTAGATTTGTTGTAATCCTATCCTGGTTACTCCTCTGCAGAAAGGTGTAGGTGCATCAGAGGTAGTCCACCTTTCCTTGTCAGTAACTTCTCAAAAATAGGCAGGTTTTTTCTTTCTTTTTATCTTCTGTTTCAGTCCTTCTCAGACACTCCATCACCAAGGAATGGCAAAATGTTGATGACCAATGTTAAAAAAACCGCAAAAGGTTTTGGATTTTCTCAAGACAAAACGGTTTTTTCCCTCCCTACTCTTTGAATTACCACACTTATTAACAGCGTCAAGCAGGCCAGACTACTACAAATTGCACTGTGACTGGTGAGTCATCGAACCTAATGTTTAGAAACCCACATCTTTATTTTGTTCTCTTGTAAAATATAGAATTATACAAACAAACATGTTGGCACGAGGAACTGAAAGCCCCAGCCTACATTTCCAGCAGACTGTATAATTAAAATAACTAGTATAAAAATATATAACTCCAGAAAAATATTTGCCAAGTTGAAGCAGTTAATATGAAAAGGCCCCATACTGATGAAAATAATATTAAAGTATTTAATACTCTGGGCTTTATGAAGCCAACTTTTCCCTTCTTCTTCCAAAAATCTCTCTCAATGTGCCAAATCCTTTCTTTATTTGTAAAAGAGCTTCTACAGTATATAATAACACTATTTTTTCAGACAGTGCCATTCTCAGGGACAAAGCTGTTTCTTCTCTTTTCAGAGGGTACCACACTGCATTCTGTTACTGTAGTAATAGAAACATTTCATAAATAGTTTCCCGTATTAGTAGAAAAAAGTGCACATGCATCTTTAGACACTTGCAGTTTGCCTTATCTTGCCTTACAGCACAGAAAATATTAAAAAATATTTGGAAATTAAAACATTAGAAGCCTTTTTCTTAAAATTCTTCATGCTTTTATTGTTTAACATTACCATCCGGCCAATGGAAATAGTACAATGATAATTCAATTTAGAACTAAAATATGGGGCTTTATTCTTTTTCTAGGTTTTTAACTTTTTGTTCATTGAGGATAGGATAGGATAGGATAGGATAGGATAGGATAGGATAGGATAGGATAAAGGGTGGAGAAGAATACTACAGGGTATTCTGTATCTGTATTTATGCCTCTCGATATTCTCTGTTGGTTACAGGTAGAACAGAGGTCCAAGATAATATAATTGTTGCTATCTAGAAAAGTACCTTGATATGACTGAGAATATGCCAAGATGCAAGATTTGCTCTGTTCCTCTGATTAAAAGATGTTGATCAAAAGGAACAGTCAGGTTTATTGTCTTTGTGCAAAGCTTTTAACAACTGAGTATTTCTAGTCACATGGTAAAAGGGCATACCAAGTCATCCATTTCATTTCAGTACAGGAAGGATGAAACTCTCACTACAACTCGTCATCTACCTCCGGCTGGCTTGCCACAGATAAGCTAGTAGCTGACATACCCTATTTATACTTGCCTGACCTGAAGCTGTTCTTACCTGTGTAAGACACAGGTTATGCCACAGAAATAAAGCTAGCTTAAAGCAGTAGGAGGAGAGGTAGCCATGAGGTCTCTGAAGCTGAGAAAGAAGAATTGGAAGAGTAGGATGTGGAGAGTGTCTCTTTGTGTCCCACATTGCCCATTCCTCATCTAAGTGTTAAGTTTTCCATGGACTTTATTTATGACTTTTAATTTTAATTCACTAGCAATCTGACACCACATCCCCCCAAAAAAAATTAAAATAAAATAAATTAAATAATAACTGATGTAAATGTCATGGAACTTTTAATTTTATTGCCAGGCAATGTTAAAAAAGAAAGCTGTCAGTGCCTATATCAAAAATTCTTTCTGCCAATATAACTGAATATACTCATGTTGAGGTGAAGACTCACATTCAATCTTTACTGAAATCTGCATGTCTCTGATCACAGCAGAAAGGGAAATTAATCTGTTTTGCTTCCTTTTCCCCAGCATACAGTTGTGTGCAATACAGTATGTAATAGGCTTGTCTTAATCAGTTACCCTGCCAGTTAGCACTGTGACCTTTACAAGATTCCCTTGGCTTTTTCATGAGAGGCAGATGTCAGTATCATGGGTTAACTATGCTATATGATTTTTCCTTGGAAGATAGCCAAATCCTATAAACTGCTCTTCAGAGAGAATATATCTGTTACTTAAGATCTCATCATTTTACTTGTCAAAGCCCACAGCATATGTCAATAACGGTTAGGTTACCTTAGATGCTAAGACCATTCTAACTTAGGATTTATTAGACGGCAAAAAAAAAAAATTCTACCTCTAAGCTGTGCAATTTTGAAAAAGCAAAGGATTACTTTGAATATATATATAAAGTATTACAGCACTCATAACTGTGTTCATTTCTAATAAAACATTACCATCCTGTTTCTACAAAGCATTTCATTTTGCAAAGCATATTCAATTGTAAGTTCTGGGTGCCATGAATCATATGCCTAAATAAAATTATTTGAAATATAATTAAGGAACAATAGTTATGGAAACAGTAAAATGTCACATTTTTATTATTGTTTTCTTACATGACTATAATATAGATTTTAGCATCTTCAGTAACATAAACTGAATTATCGGTGACTACATTACATCAGAAGTATGATTATCCACCATCTAAGTGTGATACGACAGAAAGTTACTATAAGAGTTATTTCACTGCTACATGAACGGTGTGGAATTACCAGTTATAATACAGAGAGATCTGATTCCCTGAGTTTTCAGGAACCACCTCTTTTTCTTCAGGAGGACAACAGTGGCTTTTAATTAAACCAGCTAAAACCAACTAATTTTAATGACTAGCTAATAAAGTGTGTAATAAAGTTATTTCTTAGTTGTGTCTAAATTAGAAATCCTACATGTGGAACCACCCTCTTCCTAGTGAAGTTAAAACCCTAGAGCTTTATGGAGCTTGTCAAAATAAAATTCAACACTGAACATCTTATAGAGTTTACAAATCACACAGCTATAGAGGGTGGCAGGGAGAATGGTTTTCATCAAGTGTAGTGATACAGTTTTTGCTGCAGGGCTCTTGAGGCCTGTGGCAAGTCAGGCTCTTTTGCATCTCTGTGCAAAAATCTCTGTAACAGGTGCTCTCAGGTTCCCAGTACAAAGGCACAGTTTAGGTTTTAGAGTAACCAAATGACCTGCCAGCGATCAGTACCCACACTCGAAGCAGATAGCTGTTATCATAATGCAGGATGAAGGCAATTAGTTTTTAATTTTTCCAGTATAGGGTTAATAAGTCACAGTTGCAGCGATTCTAAACCAATTATATCACTGGACACTTCTTAAGTACAAGGGTCTAGTTTCCAGTTTGCTCTCAAGTACATCTCTTTGGGGTTTCTGGGGTGTGTGGCTACCTAGTCATTTCACTGTGTGTGAAAAAAGCCACGGCTTTACCAAAACTGGGCAAAATGTATTTCTAAGGGGATCACAGTGTACAATGTCTAGGAATTTGGATGGAGTTAGCAGTAGTGTGCAATGTACAGGCTACTCTACCAATTTTAATGACCTCAATGCTTAGTTTTTTTCTTGACACATTTTTTCATATCTGCTCCCCTTAAAAGAAGCTACTGAAGACCCCTGGTCAGCTGAAGCATCCCACTAGAAATACATGTTTTAAAGGGTATTATCTTTGTGAGGCATAAAATGTGGACCAAAAAGAGATCAGACTGGTTCAGGATGCCACTTCTAATGCTTAAAATACTGACAAAAAATGTCAGTTCTCAGTGTTATGTCTCAGTCTGGTGCATCTCTGTATCCTTTTCACAGACAGAGAGCCACGGAGAGTTCAGTGCAGAAACTGACTGCTTGGAAATGTCCCTAAGTGGGGACAAGCCCTAAATTTTCTTTCTAAATAAATCAAATCATGACTATACTACAAATGTTGCATTGTGGATATAGTACTTAAGAACTTATATGTTCTGTTTTCCAAAGATAAAACACCAAATAAAACTTGTTGTTTTATCATTTTTTCCTCTTGTGTATAGATTTTTTTTTTTTAAAGAGACTTTCTGAAACATAATTTGGTTTGAGGCAATGATTAGTGTTCTTCAGTATTGCTGATTAAATACAGTAAACTCACTGGTTTAGACAAGAAGATCAGTGTATTATTTGTAGATAGCAAAGACAATTCATCACCATAATGATTCAATAGCATTCAGTGTTCTAAATTCAACTACTTTAACCTTTATGAATAGCTGGTTTGCATAATATTCTTTCACTTTCTTTTAACCATTCTAAGTGACCATTTGTCTTCCAAGTGCCCTGTCAGGTATACCGAAGATATTCCTTTGTATGCAGTGTTACTGAAAAATCATTATATAGAGATATAAATGGAACTTCAGGTAAGTAATTTGAATGCTGTGATACAAAGTGACACAGGATCTGAAACTCAAAGTTCAAGCTTGGAGCCAATTACAGAGTCATACAAAAATAAAGGAAAAAAAATGCAGTGACTGAAGGAATCTGTGATGACCTAAAGGCTGGCTACCTGTCTTTTCCTAGGTGGGCAATGACCCAAACAGTATTTTAAGCTTAGATGTTTTTTTTGTTTGTTTGTTTGGGTTTTTTTGTTTGTTGTTTTGGGTTTTTTTTCCTGGAGAAATTTTATTTTTTAAATTAAAGGAAGAGAGAGAAAGTAAAAAATCTTTCAGTCATGTCAATAAATATTGACCACATAAAAGCTTGATGTGAACCTTTCCATTCACTCAGCTTCATGCAGTTGGATGCAATTCTGTTTTCGGAAAGGAGTCTGAGTGTTTCCTAGAAGCTATGCAGGATTCTTGGTAACAAATACTGATGAGCTCCAACGCACTTATTATTATGCTAAAATATCTTGGAGACAGTAACTGAAACAAAAATAATTCTGCAAGGAGATCTTTACAATTAACATGAAATGGCTGTGTTTATTTTCATGTTTTTCATCAAACTTCTGGTGAGTTTCCAGCACATTTCATGGAGCCACATATCAAGCAAAATGAGTTGCAAATACAGTCTTACAAGAAAGCGAACAAGATTGCTTCTGAAGAGAATCAGTACTCTTCAGTGGCTTTGGATCCCTGTCAGTGAGGTCATATTTTTATGAGAGACTCATAATGTTTTTGACCGTCTTGGTAACCTGATACAAATTCCTGTTGTTGCTGTACCTTCACACAGAGGTATGCCATTAGGAGGCAATATAGGAACTGTCAAGGGATAAAGCTTTCAGTAAAGTAGTCTACTTTCACATGCAGTTCATGGACATACTGTGCAGAAATAGAAGGGATCTACTTTGTTGATTGCTTGAGTTGTACCTGATTATGTCTCACAGTATGAACCTTAGCAAAAAGAAGTAGTTTCAACAGTATTTTCTAAATCCCAATTTTCCACAAAAATAAGACAAATAATATAAATTACATTTTATTTTATAAAATATTTCACATGGAAACACATGCACATATACTTTCAGTAGTATTTCAATGAGCAGTGATTCTAACTGTACAGGACAAGGTGAACAAAACCTACACCTGTATACGAATCATGAAATAATTGAAAGGAAATATAATTCAGAGAATTTGTCAAATATCATTCAACCATTTACTAGTATTTGATTTCCAGAGAAGGGAGAAATTCAGTGGGATTATATTGAAGAAAAATGTCAAAATTAGCCAAATAGATTATTTTCATAAATAATGCAGTGAGTTCTGCTGTGGACACATGGTAGATCATTTAAAACAGTATATCTATTCATGTGCATGAATTTTTTAATTTATATTTGTGTCTACTTGTGTTTGTGCTTTTCAGAATGTTTTGCAATGATTCATGGAACACTGAACAGAATGAAATAATGAAAGATTTTGTCTTCTCTTCATCAGTTCCTCAATGTTGTAAATACAATTAGAAGATCAAATATTACATTGTTTTTGCCTATAAATGTCTCCAGGTGGTAAAAAGTAGGACAAAAAATTAAATTGAAAGACAAGTACTGAAATATTCAGTCCTGAAATGCACAGTTCTGAACAATAAGTAATCTGGAGATGTGGGTTTTGTAGTCAAAGTTGTGGTAAATCTTTATAGTGCAATATCTGTCCATTACTGTAGGCGAACTTAACTCTTTTAATATACTTGCATTTCAGCTATGCCAGTAATACTAAATCAAGATTGTTGCTACAAAAATTCATTTCAACATTAGAGTTAAAAGTGTAAGAAAAAAAGTTGGGTTTTTTTTCCCTGCAAAACTCTTCAGTTATGTTGAACAATGTTGATTTTTATTCAGACATGATAGATTTTTACTTTTTCCATTGCCTTCAGTATTCAGTAAGCACTGAGTCTGGCCTATCATAACCTAAGTGCAAATTACACGTGTACACTTGAGAACACTTCACATCCAAACTTGCAGCTGAGGCTGATTTTTTTGTTGCTTGGTAGTAAATCTTTGAAAAATAAGGTTTATAATTGAAGTGCTGACACAGCTATAACTGTAGAGGCATAAACAGTGCAGCTATAAATAGTGCAGTAACTGCAGTGGCAAACTTTGTTAAGTGGTTTGTATAGGACAGCTAGGCTGTGGCAGCTGATGTAATAAAAGAAATTATGTTGAGGTCTGCTGATCAATTCCTTTTTCATGTTATTGTTAAATCTTTTTCTTCTTCAGCATGAGCTGACATTAGCTTTGTGTCTTATCATCAGGGCATTGTTTGAAATGGACAATCTTAATGTAACTAAAACACAGATCTAAATTTCAGTAAAAGAACAAATTATACCTGACAGACCTTGGCCTTGACATTTAAAATTACACCATAGCTGATTATACTCAATGATATTTAGAGACATAAAGGACTTAGAAAGGAGAACGAGTTCACTAGAGTATTCACAAAATTCAACATAAGTGGTAAGAAATAATGGAGGCATTAGCCAGAGTTAATGTTACTCGAGGTTAATTTGGGACAAGTAGTGTACTATGTAAGCTTTAAGTATTTAAAGTTCTCATGAAGAAACCAAAAAATATATGTTAATACATTAAAAAGAGCAGTTAGCACATGCTCTGATGTCAATCTATGCTGTTTGACATCAGCTAATATGATATACAAGAAGACATATCAGTATTACATTTCTTCTTAGACCTACTTTTTGTCCCTTAGTTGTCAAATCATTCCTGTGAGCCTTTACCATGGAACATTTTGTGAGAGAAATCCAATCACTTTCCCTGTTTACAGATAAATTTTTTTAAGAGTCCAGTGATGTAATGTTGGTCTATGATAATGTATATTACTTAGACATTAGTGTCTTCACCAGAAAATTAGGCAAGGTCAGTATGGAGACTTGAGCACCAGTGTGTACTGGTTTATCTGTACATCAGTTTTATCTGTTATCTGTTTCATCTGTACTGTTTAACTGTTAAAACACAACTTGGCTTTGTGGCCAGCTGTCAGTATAGTATGAGACTTAGTGCAGTCCAGAGGGTGATGCCCAAAAACAATATGTAAAAAACCATCCTGTATCATGAGGAAAGGAATTAAGCCATGAAGCTCTGCCATGTCACAAGGCCTTAAGCTGCAGGAGCAGACCCTGCCTATTTTACCTGAAAGACAGCTGCCTCCAGGGGAAAAAACATCAGGACTGAAACATAGGATCAGAAGCCAGATAAACATCTGTTTCTAGGGCAGCTGATTACACTATTTTAATATCTCACCTTTGCACATATATGGATGATCCCATCTACATAGGAAGATGCAAGGAACTTAAGATTTAGTTCTACATTCTCCTAAATAAGATTCTGCATTGGACCAAAGTGAATTCAGTTCTGTTGATCTCTGTAATGGCCTAAGATTCATTTGCACTGAAGATACTATTCTAGCCACTGATTGCAAGTACATGACATGAATTACCTCAGAGCAGTGATTAATCTCTTACTAGATACAGAGATTGATATCTTAGTGCCAAGCACCCACATAATTATGTTTTGAAAAAGAAAGACACTGGAGGGAATAACAGGATTCTTCAAGGCAGTGAACTTGATTGTTGAAAAAAAAAAAAAAGTCAGATAAATTATAGCACTTGGACTTTAACCCAAAAGAGTTTTAAATGCAGCATAGACCGTTCTTGCGGTTTCAAGTAATGGTTGCTATGGGTGACCCAGAAATGAAACCAATCATGGCATTGTAATTTAAAACTAAAACAGCTGGCAAAATATTTCCTCTCAAGCCTGTTGTCTCAAAAGTAAATGAAAAGGTTGGGAGACTTTCTATTTTCTTCTGAGACAACATGGACTGCTTGAACTAGGGAACATATTAATGTTTTCACCACAGCTTTCTATTACATGTCAGGAACTCCATTCCAGGATATCACACTGAAGGTGATGAAAAAAGACAGATGATAGAATGAAATAGTTGAACCTAACACAAAATAATCAGCCATCTTTATATTTCCACTTTACATTATATCAGGAATCCTGATTGCATTCCATAGGTGGTGGTATTTCACCTAAAAATAACAGCTGCTGCAGAGTACATGACTGTCCACACAGTTACAGTTCAAAATGCTACGGGATTGTATATTATAGTATAAGCCAGTTGTAGTAAAGTGCCATTTTTTCTATTGAAATGAACAATGGTAACCTTGGCCAGACACATACAATTTGTGAATAAGATTTACCAACAGCTACAGATTTAGAGAGTGGTGAAAGGTGAGTGATGTTTAAAAATGTTTCTTGTTTTATCAAGAATTCCTGTGAGAAGCAATATGGTCACAGCAGTAGCATCCTGAATAAGGAAATGTTCAACAATGGTGTCCTGTATGGTCATCCTGACACACACCACAGTTTTGGAGGAACTGAGAGGAGGAATTAGATTTGCATCACATGCCTTAATTAAACACATATGAACCTTAATGCTGAATCTTTGAGTTATTACAAACATCCTCTGTAGACTTTGCTTAACGCTTCATACATTCATGTTGTATCTTATTCATTTTGGTAAGCCTGTTGCACTTTTCCTGGTAGTTATAACAATAGTGAGTGTCAAAGAAAAGCAACTTGAAAAGCCCTGCAGTTTTAAGATCAAAACTTCCAATACAGTAAGTTGGAAAAAGAAGCAAACCTCAAGGTTCTATGGAAAACACTTTCAGAAACAGATCAGTGGGTACCTGTTTTTCAAAAGGAGGATTTTGGTTGCCCTTCTTTGCTGAATTAAGTGTTGCTCCCAGACTGCTCTCAGTAACAAGGGTGATTGTAGTAAACCAGCACAATGCATAAAGACTGCAGCCAGCACATTTTTCCTTTATTTTCAGTTGAAACTAGCCAACCACACTTTTTATTTTTTATTAAAAGAAAGAAAAAAAATCACTGGAATTCACAGGCTCCTTCACCATGTGTCTTCATTAAGACTTCAATTTTTCCAAGTCCTTCACAAAGGGAGCTTGAGGTGTTAAGGGATTTTGAAAACATGCAAAGAGACACATAAAATAGCCTGAAATAAACCAGCTAAAGTTTTAAATAGGAAGAACCTGAAGTCATTGGAACTGTGGAACTTGGCAATCAAACAGCAGGGAGACCTTTTACCAGTAATTATTTAAACATTAGCCACAATCAGTGAGAAAATAGCAGAAAGTGCTTTTCTTCACAGCTATGACTTCCAAGATGCACTGCTGTGTGCTCTTTCTTCCAAGCTTTAATAAAAAATGTAATGATAAATGTCATTCTTTGCTAATGTTTTTAAGACAGCCAAGATTAGAAGATAGTGTTTCTTGTTAATAATTTTGTAGCATACTATATTATCCATTAGAAATATGTGGAATGAGAAAAAAAAAAAAAAAGAATCTGCCTGATTCTTTATAGTCCCACAGCTATAAAACAGGTGCCAAAGCTAATTCTCTGTCTCTGATATTTCCTCTTTTCTTAAACAAACTGCTATGCATTTGTTGATTTTAGATGCCCAGTGTTGTAAGCAAGGGATTTAGTGCCTCCTCCTCATTCCCTTACAAGTATTACATGTATTAGCTGTATTCTCAATTAAAAATTTGTGGAAATAGCTAAATATGGAAGCAACATATTTAAATTTCACTGATCTGTAGATGACAATACAATGCATTTAACTGGTTTCATAATTAATTACTTTAGCCATAGGCAATTATTTTCAACAACAGCAGGATCTCTTGGGAAGCTGTGCCTGATCTTCCAGGTATGACAAGGTTTAACTTATCACTATACAAATTCAGATGATGTCTTTCTTTAGTAGTTTCCTACTTTTAACAGTTGCTGTGGAGAAAGCTTAAAAGAGTAAAATGAAAAAAAAACAAGTAAAGGAATCACATGCTGTGAATCTGTAAGAAGCTCACATAACTTCTGTTTTATTTTACGTGGAATTCAATGTATTTTCACAGGTAAGGCTTGATTTCTCAAGAGCTTATCTGGTCATGTTATTTAATTTTTGTGTGACGTTATAGTTTTCTGTTTAAGGTTTCATAAAATTTTCACAAGCAAGAAATAAGTTGCCAATCCATATAGACACTGACTTTTTGTTTCTATGTAAATGCTAACAGCAACGATTGACAACAAAATGAAAACCAGGGAGCACAAAATGCTGATTAGGAATCCTTCTTCATAATTTTAGGAGTTGCCAGTGGGTACTCAAATGAAAACCAAATGCTGGATGACAATAATGTGAACATTTTGGTGGCACAGGTAAGAGATCCACTGTGTTGCCTGGGGCTTTTTTTTTTTTTTTGGTGAAGGGTTGAAATTACACCGTGGAAGTATTTTCTGAGCAGAAGGTGACTGTTTTAATATTGTTATGAACCTACTGCAAAGGACCTGACATTTCAATGATACAGATTTTTCACAAAACTTATTGCATCCTTTCAATACTTAAAGGGTCCTATTAAAAAGATGGTGGCAATCTTTTTAGCAGGGACAATGGGTAATGGTTTTAAACTAAAAGAGGGTAGATTTGGACTAAATGTAAGACACAAATTTTTTACAATGACAACAGTGAAACACTGGAACAGGTTGCCCAGAGAGGTAGTAACTTACTGCTCTCTCCTCCACCAGTGCAGCTGGATTGAATGAGCCTGTCTAGCTCAGTAGGCAGAGCGTGAGACACTTAATCTCAGGGTCATGGGTTCATGCATCACATTGGGTGCCAATAAATCTATCACGGTTTAGGGTCAGGGCATCCCCTTAGACCTATAACAGATGTTCTCTGTTAACCCTCCTTCCTCCCCAAAGAAGAAGAGAAAGGGAATAAGGCAGAGACACTTACTGAATAGAAAAGGAACCTAGAACAGCTTTAATGCAAATGAAAATAAAAATAATAAAAATGTAATATATATACAAAACCAGTATAAAACCCAAACCCCCTGATAGTAATTATGTCACTGTCACCACTGATGCTGTGGAGTAGGCATTGGGACAGTCCCTGACTGCGCCCAGCAGCAGACGGGATCTGTGTTCAGGAGCTGGCTTCTGGTACTGGATTCAGAAACACACAGACTGGGATTGAAGGCAGAACAAAGTCCTCCTAGGATGCCAGCTACGGAAGAAGTGAGCAAGAAGTCAGAAGCTGAAGAGTCAAGCTGAACTTGACCCTCGCACTCACTCAGCTTTACACTGAATATGACGTATATGGGATGGAATACCTCGTTGGTCAATTGTCATCTGTCCTGTCCCCTCCTCCTTGCAGGTGTGGCCTTTCACTTTCTGCACCCCCCAATGTGATACACAAAATCCAGCAGTCGCTGTGGTACTAACTCTAACATGGGATGTTAACACTGCCAGGAGCAGATACTGCATGTGAAAACAGGCTGCTATCTTCAGAAAGTGCAGTTAGTTAGAGGAACTGAGCTGAAAAGTAGAATCACTGAGCAGAATTTGTTCTGTTCTCACTCAAAACAGGACATTGCACCCCCCTTGGAATCCCCATTCAGGTTCAGGTTGAATGGGGCTCTGAGCAACTTGGTCTAGTTAAAGATGTCCCTGCTCACTGCAGAGGAATTGGGATAGATAATCTTTAAAAGTCCCTTCCAACCCACAGCATTCTATAATTCTGTGATTAGTATTTGCATTTTATGACTTTGCACAGAACTTCTTATTAGTTAAAGATGAGAGTGGGAATGTGCATATCACACCAACTCTTGACAAATAGCATTATTGTCTGCACAGAAGACAATTATTTCAAGACAAAGAAATGTGGAAAGTAATTTGATGAATACAAAGGCAATTAGGAGAAATGAGTTCTATCATTAACTACCACAAAAGGTGTCTCATGCACTGAGTTCAGCTTTAACAAAATAATTATCAGGATCAAAAAATGGACTTTTAAAGTCCAGAAAAAAAAAATCACATCTGAATAGAGAAATCAGATGTTTGTTATGTTATGTAGGTTTGCATAGCACAAGGTTAAATCAGATATGCCACCTCACTCTTATATCCTGTATTTTAAGGTGCACCTTACCATGTCATTTTTATTTCATCAAGTTTGACGTTCTCTTTTGTTCTTTAAAGTGAGAGACAGGTCAGTTAATCTTCTTTGCAGTGCACTGGGGGAGAGGTGAGTGTACTCTTTTCCACATATCTTGATACTATATTACTGCCACTCTATCCTATTCCTTTGGGAAACCCTACTGTGCAGAAGATCAGCCCTCTGAATTCAAGCTAGTGTCAAATATTAACAGTGAATTAAAACTGCAGGTAAAAATGGTGACAGTGGCATATTCCTGTCACTGGGCTTGACAGGAAATTTATTTTGCTGTAGCTGAAAAGTAATTAACCTCCACTGTGAGAAATTCTATTACTAGTAGCTATTCTGCCATGCAAAGTACACTACATGGAAATGTTACAGGCCATCAAGCAGAAAAGGCAGATTTGTCTGCATTTTAAACTACAGCTGCCCACCACCCCCCTTTCCATTCTTATTCTCTCTCTTCCCTCATTCTGTCTTCACTGAAGCTAGAAATTGAGACGAACATGTGGTAGAAAGAAAATGGTATAAGACATAAGGATTTTCATAAGGTATTTACAGGAGTTAATTTCTCTGTGTGTATGCATGATAGCAGAAGTGTGCTCCTTTTTACCAGTCCAAGCTCTTTACAGGACAAATTCAGCAAGGATCTAGTTTGGCTTTCAAATCAGAATAACTTTTGTTGCAGACATGTATAGGAAAATGTCAACATAGAAACTGACAGGTCGCCTCTCATCTTGCTCTCCCTCACACTCTGCTGCTGCTGGTGAAAAGTAAAATCATCCTCTTTTGCAAAGGGACAAAACCCCCTTGGACAGTCAAAACTAGAACTGAATTTTGAGGGGGAAGTTAAGATTTTTCAAGTATGTTTGATGATTGTGCTTTACAAAATATGATTGCAAAGCAGAAGAAACCTGCCAGCTTCTCTGTGAACTTTTGCCTGCCTGAGAAAACTAGCACTTCTTGAGAGAAGAAAACTGTTATCAAGGTCTTCCCTCTGAGATCAGTGGCTCTCAAAAGTCATTAAGTATGAGTGAGAATCCACTAGTCTCTATGTGTGATAGGAAAGTTCAGATGAAAAACAAAATTGCTCTTCTGCCTCAGAAAGAGAATTGTCTGGTTTTCTCTTCATGCCATAGTTATACCATGAACTGGTTGTAGCGGGTTACTGTATTATGGAAGCCAAAAAAAGCAAACCTACCGAAAATTACAGGGGAAGAAAATTTTGAGTATTACAGACTAATGGTTTTGTCCAATTGCGTTGCAGGCAAGTTTGTGAGTGATGGCTATGCACTAACAGCATGTTGTCCTCCTCCCTCTCAGGAAGAGGTGGTGGCTACGACATTGCAGCTATAAAATTACTTCAGCTTAATGATGGACTGCGGGAAAAAAAAAATACATCTATAGATCCACATTTTAAAGTGACAGTGCACTCTGGGATTCCAGATTACTGTTATTAATGAAAGAATGTTTAATACCTTTCTAGTAGGGGTTTCTGAATCATGCTCCATTTAAAAGAGATTTCACTTCTCTATTAAAAAAAAAAAGTTTCTGGGAACAAATAATTGACGTTTACAATGTACCACCAAGGAACCTATTCAAAGATCTTTTATTCTCTTTTTACAAACTCTCTGTGATCAAAAATCAGAAAATGTATGTGCTAAAAATGAGTAATGAACCATAATTGGTCTTTCTAATGATTTCTATATTAACAACAACTCTCAAACCTCCTCCAACCAAAACTTGAACTCAACAGTTTCCCTTAGAGATTTATAAACAAAACAAAGCAAGAAGAAGTTGATGGAAGTGGCCTAAGACAAAAAATCGCAAAAACATGAACACTAGGATTCTGGCATTTAATGTGATAGAATTTTGAAAGCTATAGAAATTATTCAAACAAGGAAGCTACTATGATGGGAAAATACATCCACAGTGTGGCTATGTATATTCACAAATATATTTAATGTGCAAGCATATAGTTGCATTAATATATTTTGTGCAAGGAACACCACTTAAATCCTTGAACTTAAATAATGGAGCTTTTATCTAAATTCACATTCAGTTTTCACATTCAGTCTTTGTGCTGATTCAGACTTAAGAGTCAGAATTATTCTTGTGGTTGGCTACTTTATCCAGGATGGATTATTACTCAAACAAATTTCATTTTTCAATCGAAACTAGAGAAGCTACTTTGTGTAAATACAACTGGTGAATATCATCTCCCATGGCATTTTACAAAGGAGGCTGAGATTTGCTGAGATTGTGAAAACTGAGAGAGCCTGTGTGTTGTCAAAGGATCTTTCCTATGACTCTATCTCCCACTTTTGTTATAAAGACATTGAGCTGTAGCTTTGGGTAAAATCAAAAGATGACAAGGTTCACCCCTACACTCAGATGTATAAAAAACACCCCAGCTGACATTCTGATGTATTGCATGTGGTGGGATAGCTCTTCAATTTTCAGTAACAACAAGCCAGATTAAATGTAGCTCCTTTACTTGTTTGCTTTTTGTCATCTAGACTTCAGTCCTGAATTCCTGGCTTGTGCCTTTGGTATTTAAAGTTCCCTGCCGGTCTCCCATCCAAGTCTCAAAAAGTCCATGTTTAGCTCCCAGGAACAGACCCAACCTAGTACGTGAAGTTTAGTACAACCAGGACAGGGACAGCTTTATTGTTACCAGAAATCTTATTTACAATCTTATTCACATTATAGATGTTTTCTGGGTACTGTTTCATAATTTAACAGACAAAAATCTAGATTACAGTCTAGATTAGTTCCATAGTTCCTTTCTTTGACATCTTCTTCAACCAGCCTTTTGGGTAGGAGGTAAGGGAGCTAACAGGGATACGCTTGAACTTCATTTAATTGCGAAAGGATCAAACTCTTGCCCACTAACTGTAGCTCATTGTCAAACATTACTATATTTATAAGAAGCAGTAATATCCTTTCTCATATTTCATTATTTTAGATTAAATGTGCATGTATTTGTGTAGCTGTATGTATTTGTGTAGATTTTATCATGAATGTATGTAGGTGTGCATGCTGGGCACATGAAAGACAGTTTGGAATCTTGAAAGAACAAAGAAAAGATGAATTTTCAGATAGTTGTGAAGCATCAAATAAAATGTCTCAAAATTTTAATCTTCTTGATATAAAGTAAAAAACAAAAATGAGGTGAAATCTAGTTTTAACTATGTAATTTTACCACAGAAGCACTATCGTTTAAAACTCAATCACTTTGCATTAAATAGTGACACAGATTAAGTACAAAGAGCGAATTCCTCACGTACTACCATTAAGCTAGTTTCATGTACATTTGTTATCTTGAGTATAAAAGAGAGAAAAAACAGACAAGGAAGCAGTGAAAAAAAGCAGAGGGGTAGTCTGCCATTACTACCTCAAAAGGATGCTTTCTGGGGTGAACTCATGAAATTTATTTTTCCTGTATGAGACAAATGTAGAAAAAATCAAGGAGGTATGTAAACAAGACTGCTTCTTAGACCCACCAGTGCAATCCTGCAAGCAGATCCTCATCTCCCTTCCACTGTTTATATTCAGTTCCTTTTCGATTCCTTGTCCCTAGAGCACAACACTTTGGCCTGGTTGATAGTTGGCTTCACCAAGGGCAAATCATGCCTGACTAACCTGGTGGCCTTCTATGAGAAGGTCACAACATCAATAGATGGGGGAAGAGCAACTGATGTCATTTACCTGGACCTGAGCAAAGCCTTCAACACTGTCCCACATGACATTCTGGTCTCCAAGATGGTGAAATATGGGTTTGATGGATGGACAATTGAGTGGATAAAAAACTGGCTTGACAGCCACTGCCAGATAGTGCTTGTCAATGGGTCGGTATCCAGGCGGAGACCAGTGACAAGCGGAGTCCCTCAAGGATCAGTACAGGGACCAGTCTTGTTTAACATCTTTGTCAGTGACATGGGCAGTGGCATTGAGTGCATCCTCAGCAAGTTTGCAGGTGACACCAAAGTGTGTGGGGCAGCTGACACGCTGGAGGGAAGGGATGCCATCCAGAGGGACTTTGACAGGATGGAGAGGTGGGCCCATGCCAACCAACCTCATGAAGTTCAACAAGGCCAAATGCAAGGTCCTCCATCTGGGTTGGAGCAATCCCAAGCACCAGTATAGGCTGGGCAGTGACTGGCTTGAGAGCAGCCAGGAAGAAAAGGACCTGGGAGTGCTGGTGGATGAAAAGCTCACCATGAGCCATCAGTGTGCTTCTGCAGCCCAGAAGGCCAATCGTATCCTGGGCTGCATCAAGAGAAGCGTGGCCAGCAGGTCTAGGGAAGTGATTCTCCCCCTCTAGTCCACTGTCGTGAGACCTCACCTGGAGTACTGCGTTCAGTTCTGGAGTCCCTATTAGAGGAAGGGTATGGATATGCTGGAACATGTCCAGAGAAGGGCCACGAGGATGATCAGAGGGCTGAAGCACCTCTCCTATGGGGACAGAGTGAGAGACTTGGGGTTGTTTAGTCTAGAAAACAGACGGCTCCAGGAAGACCTTATTGTGGCCTTCCAGTATCTGAAGGTGGCCCTACAAGAAAGCTGGTGAGGGACTTTTTGGGCTGCCGGGCAGTGATAGGGCTAGAGGGAATGGATTAAAGCTAGAGATAGGTCGATTCAGGTTGGACATTAGGAAGAATTTCTTCCCCATGAGGGTGGTGAGACACTGGAACAGGTTGCCCAGAGAGGTGGTGGAAGCCCCATCCTTGGAAGTTTTTAAGCCCAGGCTGGATGGGGCTCTGAGCAACCTGCTCTAGTGGGAGATGTCCCTGCCCATGGTAGGCGGGTTGGAACTAGACGATCTTTAAAGTCCCTTCCAACCCTGACAATTCTATGATTCTATAGTTTGCTTATCTACAGCATCTGGCACAAGGATTCCTGGTGTATGGCAAAAGCTGCTGTATGGTGCTGGTAGTATCACATACTCCATTAACCCTTCCTAGGTCACAGCTTATCAATTGGACACTTTTGCCACCTTGTGATGAAAATGCCAGGAGATTCCATTGTACCAAGGGATTGGCAATATCTGCATTGATTTCTTGAGGGTAGAATAGTCTATTTTGCACTTTATTGATTATCTACTCATACAGTTGGAAAGTAATTATCAAAGGCATCTTTTTAAAACCATAACCCACCTTTTATCCTAAGCTTTGTAGCCATTTTGAAATTCATGAGAAGTTAGGATATCTTGTGCATCATACTGAAACTCTATGCGTTCAGTTAACAGTGCTCAAGCTAAGAAGTTACAATCATTTTGACATCAGGGATAAGGAAAGATAAACAGGAACCACCATGGAAGTCTTAAAAATGCTTTTATTTATATGGATTACTGCCCATATTTGTGCATATCTGTGCATCCAATTCTAGCATATGATATATCTCAAGAGGAATAAAACATCAGTATTTTGAAAAGGTCAGCTTGAGTGGTGGTGTAAAATGTATTCAGTTACTTAGTTGCATCACTGGCAAACTTTCATCCTTCTCTGTCTATCTAATTTAAAATAATGATGACATCCTCATCTTTCAGCCCATCAACTTGGGAGGTGTGAGAAGAGAGGTGGCCAGTGAAGACTGAGGCAAAACCCCACATTCCTACATGTATGTACATGCACATATTAATTTCTTCCGTTATGTCTAATCTTTTTGTACTTTGTAAGTTCTGTCAGAATGCATACATGAACACACACAGACTTAAACACACACTGAGAATTTATATATTGGAAAAGATTCTTCATGAGAGAAAGATTGCATGTTAGGAAACTTATGCCTGTCTGGTTTAAAGCAGAGGAACTAGGAAGAAAATATCTTAGAGAGTTTTTGAAGAAGGTATATAGAAAGAGATGCCATGCAGTTGACCTACAGGATTAGCACATTTATACCAAGGAAACATGCAATTTCAGCTGAGGTCTTACATTAGACTTCATTAACACTGAAATGTTTCCTTTGCGGAGGGAGGGGGTTGAATAAAAAAAAATCAAGAAAGCAGCAGTGGGCTTTTTAGAGGATCATGGATCTTCCTGGAGTGAAGTGCACTACTTCTCACTCTATAAATGGATCTGAAGGGGCAGGGGGGGTGAATCAAATAAAATAAAAACCTTTGGAAGAAATGCCTGTAACTGTTCAGAAATCAAAGTCTGTGTTGTATTCACATGAAAGTCAGATGGTAATTGCAGTAAAACTGATCATCCTGGAAAAATGTAGCACTAAATTAGCAGGTAATCTCAGAGGAGAGTAGTATGTATATAATTTGTAAAGAGAAGAAAGTCTAATAATTTAAAATGGTGAGTGTGTTGTCCTATGACTGCAACAGAAAGACAAACTTAGTAGATAGAATCAGGCTAAAATTCTGTAACAGCACTTTATTCACATTTTTTCCCTTTGATAATCCTTGACGGAGGAAATGATGACTTGTCCAAACATTTTTGTGCCCACACTAGAGTTTATAAAAACCGCTCAAATTGAAAAGATGCATAAGATGCACCTGTGTTTAGAATCTTCCTGCTTCTTTCACAGCAACACCTCTTTCTCTTTTTGTGTTGTCTTTCTGAATAAACTAGAGATTATTTTCATAGTAAGACATGGCTTGGAAACCAATTCCTTATCTTCACTTGTTCTAAAAATAAATAGGGGAAAAAAATAGATAGGCTTAAATGGCTAGATTTTTGCTCTGCTGAAACTGAAAATGTTTCACAGAAAAAGCTTGACAGAAACACCTGGTCTTCTTGTCAGTGTAGGTTTCTTTCATAGAATTTTCAGTGTCGCTCATTCCAAAGGAGGTAAAATAGTGATGTCTTTATAAGCCGGTACTGAGGTAATTGGAAGCAAATGTAATCACTATCATAGAGGGAAGAAATATAGAGAGAGCAGAAGGGAAGTACCTCAGTAACAGGAGGCAGGATGTAGCTTCTTGATATGAGGATCATCCTGACAAGCAGCCAAGAGACTGCAGTGCAAAGCATTATCAGGTTATTAATGAAATATTTCTCTTAATGTTTTCATTTTTCACCTTGAACACTTCATTTTTTTGTAATATGGGCTTAATGCATTTGATAATAGAAGAATACAGATATTTCAGTAAAAAGGTCATTGCTCTGTGAAGGAAAATGGAATCTAAATCAAGTCACAAGAGGGACGCCAGAACTGGTGAATCCTCTATAGTCTGAGTGTATAAGCAGACCAAGGCTATGTCTACATTGCAGACTGCTCCACCATGCCGAGGTCTGCAAAATTATTATATGCTGAGAGTCTTTGTGAAGTTTTAATTCTATCTGCACTCTCACAGATAATATTCATAGAACTTGACAGCAGTATAGAAACTCTTTATTTCATTATTTTACAACAGAAAATATCATGTGTATAGGCTTTATTGTGAATATTTTTGTTTAATTTATATTCCATATCTTTAGCATTTTTATTTCTATCTCTTATTTTAATGTTGTATTTGCCTTTCTGTTCCCACAGTTATACATCCTAGATGGCAAATTTATAGGGTGTTTGCAAGACACAAGAGCAGTGGTGCTCCTGATGGACATTCCCAAAACAGTGCACTCCAGAGTGAAAGGACAAACTCTTGGTCTAACTCCATCAAAGGATGTAGGTTTTGGGTGGAAGATTGTCTGCCGTACTTCAGTAGTTTATAATTTCAGGAAAAAAAAAAGTGAGTGAACAAATAGGTCACTTAACATTTGTTCCAGTTAAAGTAATGGTCAATATTACTGATCATAGTTTAAGGGGTTCTAAAATAATAAATTCACCTGTATGGAGAAATACTCTGACAAGAGCTGAACACAGCAATTGGTAATTCCCTTTTGATATGATTTGCTGACATATTTATCTGATTATTGGTAGGACATTCTACTGAACTTTTAGCAAAGAAGTCCATCACATGCAGCATGATGTTGCTTGCTGCAGGGTTTGTTTTGACGTGTACATCTCTGGGTAGCACCAGCCTTCTCTATTTCAAACTATTTATTCTGGAACCATGATACCTCCCTCATTTTTATTCGTACTATTGATTGTTGGACATCTGGTGATCCAGAATGAAGAATTGCTCTTTAACATATTGGAATCTTAGATGACTCTGCATTGTCATATATCCACTTACAGCACAAAATAATTCCTCAAAGCCTACCAGGAATCATCTGGATTATACAGCTATAAATGAGAGGGCAACTATAATAATGAATGCAAGTAGCAAAACACAAATGCAAAGATACTAGAAAATTAGTAAATCTGGATTTACCACCTAAAATTTTTTGCACATTTTGTGGTGGTTGTTAAATAATCGTTAACACAAGCTCAATCATAAGGCTCCCTACAACCTTGAACTACAATTTGCAGAGAACCCTTGTTTCCATAAAGGAAATGGAGGATAATTATCAGTGAAGGGCATGGGGAAAAGTTAATTAAGCCAAAATCTGGAGAAGCAGAAGTGTGTGTTTACATAATTTGGTCCTTATAGAATTGTTTTCCAAAGACAGAAGGAGTTTTATTTGTATTAATAAAAATGGCCTGTTTCTGATTCCAGAAATTCAGCTTTGATAGCCTAGTTGACGCATATGTGAAGATGCTGTTGTCCTTTACACATAAGTCTCTTCGTCCATTTTTAGAATTCTCATCTTGACTTTCTAAATGTATGATGATGTTACATTTTAAATAAATATATTTTAATAATAAAAATATATTAGATCAACATTCATGTTAGCCAAATTGTAAAAAGTGGAGGCATTGAAGGCACTGAACTATGCTGATAACCAACTCAGAGAAATATTTTAAGTTCAGCTTTTATATATGGTCCTTTAATGCATGACTTTTTTAACATATATATTAACTTGTTAAGAGTTACTTTATGAAAAGAACTTGGAGAATATGTTGCTGTGCTATGGTTTGAGTTTTTGAAAGACAGAAAAAACATTCTAAAAAAGGAAATAAGCTACCCTGGGATCATCTACCCTCTTGCCTTCATTTCCTCTGTCACTTCCTCATGTGCACCGTGTCTCAGTTGGCTGCATTTGGAATATTGTGTCCAGTTCTGAGCCCCTCAGTTTAAGAAGGATGGGGAACTGCTTGAAAGAGTCCAGCGCAGAGACACAAAGATGATTAAGGGAGTGGAACATCTCCCATATGATGAAAGGCTGAGGAAGCTGGGTCTCTTTAGCTTGGAGAAGAGGAGACTGAGGAGGGACCTCATTAGTGTTTGCAAATATGTAAATGGTGAGTGTCAGGAGGATGGAGCCAGGCTCTTCTCAGTCTCAACCAATGATAGGACAAGGAGCAATGGGTGCAAGCTGGACCATAGGAAGTTCCACATAAACATGAGAAAAAACTTCTTCATGGTGAGGGTAACAGAACACTGGGACAGACTGCCCAGAGAAGTTATGGGGTCTCCTTCTCTGGAGTCATTCAAAACTTGTCTGGATGCATTTCTGTGTGACCTGATCAAGGTGATCCTGCTCCGGCAGGGAGATTGGACTAGATGATCTTTCAAGGTCCCTTCCAATCCCTAACATTCTGTGATTCTGTGGTGTGCTCACATTTAATCAATAGATAACTGGTCTCTTTCTTTTTTTCCCGTTTTTAAAAAGTCTAGCACACTGGTTGGTTCTAGAAAATGAGACTGAATTCAAAAAACATGTGACTCACAGATGATATAATATTTCTCTGTATCTCAGCAAATGGAAGTACAGTATTGAAATCTTGTCACAAAAGGAACATATACACAAAATAATAAACCAATGGAACTGTTACTTCTATTGTTGGTATGTGAAATAAGGGGTAGAAGAGCAAGCTTTCCTATTTAATGAAGTTTTAGTTTAGTGATTAAATTCTTACAGCTTAATCCTAGTCATATATTTAACTAAATTAGCAAGCCAGATCAATAATTAGTTAGCTAACAGGCATTAACATATATAATGGCAGTTATGAGTAAAGAAATATGAACTAAAGTCTTTGTCTTTTCCTGAACTGCAGTAAATAGAAGGCTACCAAAAAGGAACTCAGTCATCTGAAGTCACTCAAGGACACAGAAACTATATGACTAAGGCAATTGCTGTTTGGTAATCATATGACTGTAGTTATCCAGATCTTACATATGCAATGTTAAATAAACCTCTGCCTAAACAGATGGGCTGCTGTCTGATCTCTCTTGAAAAGTATCAAAACTTCTAATTAAGGGCAGTGGTGTAAACAGAAGGAAGGTACGTTCATTTAATTGGCAGGGTGCACATTTCCAAATAGAGATGAAGTAATATTACCTAGAATAATTAGATAGAGGGCACTGTGAGTTTGGTAACTTCTCCTGACTGAAGACCCAGTGGAACATTTTGTTTTGGAAATAGATCCTGTGATGGTTTAATATTATGTGTAATGATTGAGATTTTTCCTTCTTTTGTAAATGGTACAGTAAAAACTAATCTGACAAACTTTTATAAAATAATATATCTCTCTTATATTTTGTTGACATAAAGGTAACTGAGAATAAAGAATGAAAGCCCTACAGTAATATTTAATAGCGTTATTCTTCTAATTAGTTTGGGTTTTGATTAAGATGGCACTTTTCCAGACTGTTGATGCTGTAGTGTTCCTCATTTTTATTGGATAAACAAGTACGATTTATTCCTTAGACATAATGGAATATAACTTCATCAAACTACCATAGTATCATTTAATTGGTGTGAAGGAATGAGGCAAAGGTAAAGAAGATTTGTAGAGACTATGGTCTTTCACATGATTTGTTAAAATATCCCTGGCTTTTAATAAAATAATTTTTTGTTAATACATATCAGTTATTCAGCCAAAAGGTACTTCCAGAATTAAGTGTTCTTGTGCATAATATCATCAAAGAGTATGTAAGAGAGACACCATCATACCCACCTTTTTCCTTCAACTTCTCCTTTTTCATTGATTCTTTTCTCATTGTTACATTTTACACTTGAAAAAATACCCCTGATCCAGTCACATATGGCAATACAATGTACATTAACTTACTGAACAGAGGAAAAAAGCAAGCAAAAATAGAGAAGGTTTTTTTTTTGCAAATAGCTCGCAATACAGTGAAAAGACACACATACCTAGAATCAATGATGGTCTTATATTCTAATACAGCTAAGTGACATATTGAACAGTCAGCTCTATTAAGCCCACTGAGAGCCTGAACTAAAAGTCCTATAGTTTCACTATTTGTATGTTGATGATGCTTACAGTCACATTTCCTTCCTTATATGTCTGGATAGTGTTTGACACCAGCTCTTTGAAGCTTGACATCTCTCTTGTTAGTTGTATAAAAAACTTTTGATACTGAATATGGACAAACGCAATTTTTTTATTCATTGGTTGACCCTGTTTGACAGTATGTGATCTCTGATTCTTTTTTTTTTTTTTTTAAAGAGATTGTATCTTGCTTCTCCAGAACCGTTTCTCCTTACTATCATTACTGGTTACTTTACACATTCACAAACCAATCACTTATGTAGATGTTCCATTGAAATCAAAAGAGAACTTGTACATCTTTAATGATAGAAATGAAAATTCCTAGATCATCCACCATAACAGGTAGATATCGTCCCTCTAAACTTTTGATGGAAAATAAATTATGTTTTAGACTGTACTTGCTGCTACAATGTTCTATCACACTCCAGTAAGCTTCAGGATTAATTATTATAAAATATTGCTACTCCTGCTGGGTATTCCTGTTAGGTTGTAGCCAGTACACAATTATTTGACCTGTGCAATTTTTCATTTGTTTCCATATCTAATGAGATTTTTCAGGACACTGTATATCCTCAGCTAGAAATAGTGTTTAAAATGTAGTCATATATGTTAATTATTTGAAGGCTTAGTTGATGATATAGAGGAAAGGCACTGAACATGAAATATATACACACACAGTGTATACATTGCTGTCACTGTAGGTGAATGCCTTTGGCCTTGAGGCCAAAAATATTAGGAAAAGCAGAGAAATTGTAAAAGTTCAAGAAATGTTTCTAGCAAGGGGAAGTTACTCTTCTTGTGAAAAAAATTGTGATAATCAAAACATTTAGTTTTCATTGAGAATGTGCTTCAGAAGGTTCCCACACATCCTGTCTAAGAACCAGTAGCTTGTAAACTTTTTTTCATGTTTTTCTAGAAAACTTGAATTTTGCATTCTATAGAACCCCCAAATAGTTGATATTGGAAGAGAACTCTAGTTCAAATCCCCTGATCAGAGAAGGGTTAACTAGACCAAGTTGCTCAAGATCATGTCCAGTTGTGTTTTGAGTATCTCCAAAGAGGAATACTTCACCACCTCTCTGATTATTTTTCCAATCAACATGTTTATTTTGAAGAAAGGTCAGTTTTTCACGGGAAAATATTTCTGATATATTAATCTGTGTTAAAAATAAACACTGTTATGTCAGATTTACAAATGTGTAAAAAGAGATCTGGGACCTTGACCCCAAGAAGGAAAATCTCCATTGGAGATGTCACAGTTTTTCGTTTTAATATAATACACAAACTCAAAAAAAAAAAAATGTTCTCGCTTTCTCTCCCCCATATCTCATTTTAAAAGGAATGCTTCCTGTATTAAGTAGCTTCCCTTTTTTGTTAAAATTTTGATGAACTTACACACTCTGGGGGGAGCAAAAGAAACAACTTTCTCATATTTGGCCTTCTCTGATACATTATAATAATCATCAATGTCATTGTTTGTTAATCCTTTCCATCATGGATTATTCTTCCTAAAAATACACCAAAAAAATTGAATTATAAAAGACTTATAAAGGTACAATAACTCATCAATATATTCTATTTAAATGTCTTTTGCACTGAAACCTTTATAAAATCAGATATAAAATGGGATAATTCTATGTTCATCTACCTAGTGGACAGTAGTATTTGAAGATAGTAATTTGTTAGAGATGTAAACTCTCAAACTTTAAAGAAAATTCATGGTCTTAAGGGTATTGAGCATGTGAAATTCATATTTAACATGCTCTGTCCTTGACATGTAGTATATAAGGAATGAAACAGGCCAAAATTTGTTCATAACACATAAAGTGATTTTATTAACTGTAGAATACATATCTGAATCTGACCATATTTTGGCTAAGATTTGTTGACAGTTACAGAAGCAGTGAATTCAGAATTTCATATGCTGTTGGGAAATACATGAGATTTAGTGTTTCTAAGTTGAAGGAGACATCATGAAGAGTTCTTCCTTTTGCTCCAAGACTGTGGTTAGCTGTGGTTGCTGTTGTGTTATGTTGCCATTTAACTTAGAAACTTCAATAGATCTACTTGTAGGAGTGGTAACTGAACAAAAGGCTCACATCACAATAGAATAACTGAATGTTTTTTATCACAATGAGCTCAGGTATTTTTCATCTGGACATGCCTTTTCACTGTATATTCAGATTTCTAAAACTTAACAGATGTTTTCCTGTTCTTTACAGAATACTCCATGTTAAATTGCAATTTCAAGAATTCAGAAGGCACTTTGCTATGTCCTCCAGGAACAAAATGAACATTGAAGACCTTGACCTTTTTTGTTAATGATTCAGAAGAAGAGTAAAGGCTTCTCTCTTTCATGCCTTTGAAATATATTTCCTTTGAAATGGAGCCTAGGCATAGAAACACTAAGCCAAGAAGACACACATTTTAGAAAGTTATGAATAACTAAAATGTTGCTGTTGTTTTTGTTGGATCCTTGTTGCAGTAGGTATGATAAATATTGACATTTTATGCCTCTTCAATTGTATCTTGAAATGGTTTCACCATAATTATTTATATTTATGATGTCTTTTAAATTATGTTTAGTTCCAAATGCTTTCTTGTTATATTGAAACATCTTGATTTGGAGAATATTTGAAAAGTATTCTGATTTCTAGCAAAACAAAAATGAAATTCTTGTAGTTAAAATTACAACTGCAACTGCTGTTGCATCCAGTAAATCTGATAGGTGAAGAATAGTTTTCAAATAAGCATAACTTTACTACAAATACTAACATGTAGAATGCATCTTCAGTATCGTGAATAAATTGCAATTCACTTCATGAATTTTCAAAGCCAACTACCATATTTACAAGGATATCATCTGTTAATGTTTAAAGGAATGAAGTAACTAGATGTTTCATAGAGGGTGTGAAGCCATGTGTTTCAGGCCAGGAGAATATCATACTGAAAAAGGGATTCTTTAAAAATAGGTTTTTTCTCAGAGTTCTTATGAGACTTCCCTTTATTTTGAGATATTAATTGTAATATTAGGAAGGATGTCCTCTTTTACATGAGATGATTCATCTATCTGTCTGCCTCTGCACTGAAGTACTAAAATTTCTCTGGATTTTGACACACAGTGAGAGATACTTGGAAAACTTAGGCCATTTCTTGCTTCTAATTCTGTCTATAGCTATTCAATATTCAATAAAAATAAAGGATTACCAGACTCAAGATAATCAAGGTATTTGAAGCCAGCTGTTTAAATTTTCAGCTGTCTGTTCCTGGCATTTTCAGGTGCTGTTCTGTTGAGATCTGCAACTCATTTGCAGGGGATGCTAGTAATTCTTCTCATGCTCACTAAGTATCATATAATGAAGTTGTTACATCCTATCTAACATATGTGGGGTCTTACAGAGAAGGTACAATTTTTGCTATGCACTCTCTACAGTCCAAAATTCAAACTGATATTCTGTAGTGACATAAATAATCTCTTCAGCTGCTAAGGAATTCAACAACAAAGGATACTAAAAGTTAATTCCTGCTATAATGCAGGGCTTTCACCCATATTTCCTTCCACTTAAAACAAAAGGGAAAAAATTGAGTAAGGAAATGAAGTACTGATTTACTAAGAAGGATAAAATTATGCTACGTATTAGGATGTGACTGTAGAAGAGCTCAGGATGCCTTCAATTTCATATCCTGGAACTTACATAAAACCAAGACATACTCAAATTATAGAAATTAGGGAATGTAAATGGTTGGTGCAAAGAGATGGCAAAGTGACAATATTTGATACTTTGCTGTATCACAGATACCTACCTATGGATTATACAAACACAGAGCACTTTCATCTGTCTTACCCTTCCTCTTTCTTTTTCTCAATTTTTCTTTTCAACCATTCTAACCATTCTAAGTTCAGTTAGTTCACTTTTTATCTTTCTAAAGAAAGACTAAAAGTTGTCATTGAAATATCCTCAGCTGTAGGAACATTTTGGAGACATTAACTAGTAGATGGCCCATATTTCTCACACACAGTGGTGCATAGGTGCAATATATCTATAAAGCAATGTAATCTTATCAGTTCTGTGGTATCTTTACATGAATGGTTTCCAAGTGTTGCCAACATATTACTTCTTTGAAGCAGCAATGTGAGAGAGGAAAATTTTGGTAAGTAAGTTCACCAAGCACAATGTATGGTAAATGGAGCATGGGCTCGACTTGCTCAAGGGTACACAGAAAATCAGTGGCAAAGATGGAAAAAGCATTTGAATCTCCTTAACTCAGTCTTGTAGTATTGGCACAAGGTCATCTTTCTCCACTGTAATTAACATTAGTACGATTCATGCTATAATTTGACTGATTATACAACCAGTCAATTAGCCTTAAGAGACACTGTATTGTCCACCTTCAAAATAATTTTGTTCAGAAAGACCGGGCCCTGATTCCTGTGGGAATCTATGTGCCAAAGTAGTGAAGCAAGCTAGTGAGTAGCCAGTCATTAAAGTACTTGACCTTCTCATACAAATTCTTTTGCCTTGATGCAAATATGCTGTCTATATAAAAAGCCAGGTTTACAGCTGGTAAATCAGTGTGCTAACAAAGGATTTGGTAAAGCTCCATCCATTTATCTCAGCTTGAAATTTCTTTTTCACTGTTGTGTTGCTGTTGTTTGTAATAATACATTTCAGACATCAGTAAAATAATAAAAACTACCTCAAATACCCAAATTTGTGAAAATAAAGAAATGTGAAGCCATTTAAGTTTGCCTACCAGTTTAAACTCATAAATGCTTTGATTCACTAATTGAATAAAATTATTTTCACTGATGAGGCATGTAAAGAGTTTTTATCAAAGAAAAAAATTCTCCCTGTTTGCTGACAGCTGTGGCTGCCTTCATTATTAGTTAACAGAAATTTAATTTGTTGAACAATGGGAGTTTTCCTACCCCATTGTATAGCAGATAGCAAAATGTCTACATAGGATGACTCAAAACTGAGAACCATACTTGTTTTTCCTACATACATGTTCTCACTTTTTGCCACTGAATTTTCTTTTTTCACCACATCTGGTCGCATGGTACTGTACGTGTCTCTCATGCGCACTGGAATCATCATACAGTTTATCTCACCAGTCGAAACAAATTCCTACATATCTGACCATAATTGACTGCAGTGTTCTCTCTTTTGTACACTTGCAAATGAAATGAATGTACTGTTCTGAAATCAAATTACAGGAATTGAAATTCTCAGCATGATGTTCTGCTTCACTCAAGTCTCAAGTTCAAAGTGTAAATACCTTGTTATTTCAGAGGGAGAGACATGTTATGTAGCTTCACTTTTCAGGTGAAACTAAATTACTTTGCAGCTTTCATGTAATTGTCTGAGCCTTATGCAACTGGGTACCTTTCAAGTTGTATTGAAGTGTAAGAGAAAGATATAATAAGGAATCTCTTTTAAGAAAAATTATCAAGGATAAAAGTGTTGTTAAGTTTATCCATTCCTGGTCCACAACTCTCACATGCTCTAAGTTTCTCTTTAGTTCATTAATTGCCTGGTAAGTATAGGCGAACATTGATACCAGGGTTAACATTAGAATAGATAGAAGTAAACACAAGATCACAAAATTTTTATCCCTCATTCAGTCCAATGATTTTTATCCTTCTTTAATATGTCTTATTGACCCTACTGGCCAACCAAAGAGATAGAGAAGAAATCTAGGTGCACATAAATTGTAAGACACAGATGAATGGATATCTACTTCCTTTGGATAAAAAAAGGTAGAATGAGGATAAAATTACAAAAAAAAAAGAAGAGAAAAACCAAGGGTTGGAAGAACAAGGCTTCAAAATCCCAAAGTTAGGATAAATACAGACTCAAGGCCTTCAGGAAGAAAACACTTTTATTCACTCCTCTACTTATCATGGGGTTTAACATATCTATGAATGTGTGCTTGTATCAAATGTCTCAAAGAAAAAAAAACAAGGTCCAGTTCAGCTTTAACATAGACAGCTATGCTGAGGAAATGCATTTAGAGAAGAGTAGGCCAGTGGTGCCACTGACAGGCTGGAGCTACAACTGTGCTGTCACATTGTTGTTTTAATTACTACGTATTTCTAGGAGAAAGGAAGGCTCTAGGCCCTGTGATGGTGATGTTATAAAATTCACAACTGTGGTTTCAGTACATTTACATTTAGTTTAAATCTAAACATATGAAGAGTGTACTGACCTTAAAAAGCATTGCAAGAGGATGGGGGAAAGTGCTAATGATAAGTACTCAGGAAAATTCTCTTTGATAAAACTATTTGGGCTTTGTCATTAAGTAAGTGGTTACCACAGTCATTTACTAAAGGGAATGAAGAGAATGATTCCTACACACAGAACCTACAGAATATTCAGTATCTTCTTTTCTCAGTATCTTATTTTCTATTCATGTATTCTTCCACAATCTGTAACATTTGGATATTTGAAGCTGTTAGACATTTTTGCAGGTGGGCTTGGAAGAGGGCTAATTGGAGTCCAGTATTAGCTGGAAGTGATAGAAGGAACAATTCTCTAGATTAGTAATTCTGGTGTTAATGGCCCAGATGTTAGTGGTAGCTGCCAGCTGTGAACACAATGGACAAAGCCTTTGCATATGTACTCTAACATTGATGAGTAAATCATTTGACCATAGCTAGCATCCTTGGCCTGGGTGATTTTTATGTCTTGTAACCTCATTACTTTAGGCTGTCTCTTTATAGAGAAATTATGTGAACTGATAAGAAAAAATAGAGGCATTTTAGCTTTTCTGCTATTCTATGATTTTCACAAATCACCATTTTACAGAATGTTACTTAGGACCTTAGATTTAAAAAAAGATCACTTTATGCAGATACCAGTGTATATGTGCAAACCTACTGTCTTGTATGAAAAGGAAAGAGTTCCCAAGTTTGTGTATTTTTTGTCGCTGTGACTAATAAAATTACTTATCATCACCCAGAAACTACAGAAGAACTACCTTTTACTTTGCAGATAGTATTCTTTGAGGGTGATATTTTTAGGTTATATAGAAGGAATTATATCTGATATATTCTGTCAGTTTAGCATTTTTTGCTCATTGTGGAATATATTTATGGAATATACCTTAGATCTGTTGAGGTCAGCTGTCCAAGTTGTGTCCCCTCCCCATTTCTTGTGCACTCCCAGCCTGAGAAGCCCAATCTGAGAAGCAGAAAAGGCCTTGATGCTGTGTAAGGACTACTTAGCAACAACTAAAACTTACCTGTGTTATGAACACTGTGTTTATCTCACACCCAGAATGTAGTCCTATACTAACTGCTATGAAGAAAATTGTTTCCATCCCATCAAAAACCATCTACAATTCTACACTTAATAGTATACAACTAGTATCTTTTAATATACTCACATTTCAACTATGTCTGCAGGTAGCCAGAATTGAATCCAGATCTATGTTAGCACTACATAGGAGACTGAATAACTAAAACCATTCTATGAATAAGAGAAATAATGAGCACAAAAATCCTCCAATTTCAGATCTGCTTTCCACATAATACTATGCAGTAACAACTCTGCAACACCTGGCTTAGATATATAGCAAAGAGATACTATGCACTGGGCTTATCTTGAGTGACTCTTGTTAACTAGATGAGCTATCTGTCTATTGTGCTTGGCCAGCTGGCTCTTTTGAAGCAGCTTTTACAATCTCCAGATACTCACAAGCATAGATCTACTTGCTATTTCTAAAAAAAATAAATTAAAAAATAGTTCTTTCTTTCTGCTTGGCAATTTCTGGTTTTCTTTCTACTTGTAAGAACTTACTTTTAGATCACTTCCTATTTTTAGAATTTGATCAAAGCTGACCAATAGTTTAGTTAAAACATAAAAGAGGAAGCAAGAAAGGACTATACAGATACAAAGCTTATTTTCTTGTGGAATTGAAGCATAAATATGCGAAAAAATATTTTGAATTGATGTTCTCATACTGGTATAAACATTATCTAAAAATGGTCATTCTGCGAACTTGGATGTTTTATATCTCAACAAAAGCATGTGTTACTTGGGATGTACCTCATTTGAAAGAACTTGAAACACACACATTATGTCATGTTGCAATGGAGCTTTCTATTTGCCACTTTATCTTGGTACTTAGACTACTGTGCATAATACACATAAGAGAAAGCCCATGTTAAGTCACAATGGTCAAAACTAAGAGTTTTGGATTTATGATCACCTGTAGTTGGAATGAGCAGACTTGAAGACTGTGAAATCCCCCAGCTCACTCCAGAAGAATATTTATTATATTGTAATGGACTATAACATGCTGAGTGAGCAGGAAAATCTGAATATATGAGGAATATGCTGAACAGATGTTGAAAGAGAGGGTTGCCCTGTCACCAATATGGGGGTGGGGGGAAGGAATGCAATTGCATTTAAACAGTTGGTCTTACCTCATAAAAGGGAGAAGTATGTGACAAAATGTTGTGTTGCAGCTCTTCAACTTCTTAGCACTCTGAAGGACCCAAAGTTACACTTTGAGGTCCCTCCATGTCTAGGAAGTAAATCACTTCAGATTGAGAACATGGCACACTAGGAGGACAGAAGGAATACTCATAAGCTACCTCATAAGAACTACATACTGCGTAAGAAATGCACTACACAGAAGCACTACCATCATTTGTTTAAAAAATAGCTGAAATTCCATCTCTACTTGTGAATCATAGCTGCAGATGCTCTCTACAAGTCAGTCTTTATTTAGAAAGTGAATTTTTGATTTTTTTTTCTGTTTTTCTTTCTCCCTTTAATCAAGTGCTCATAGATCACTCCTGAGATGGACTTGATTTCAACTTGGACTTTTTCTCAATCTAAGACATATGAGTGTATGAGGTTCCGACAGAAGTCATGAAATTATAGTAGTCAACAAGTTGACATTTACTGGAGCTAATTTGTGGTCTGCTCAATCATTAAAAGTCATCTAACCTCCCAAAAAACCATTCTAACTAGTCAGCTGTTGAATCACAATCTGCTCCTGCATGTTTTTTTGTTCAAATGCAGATGTTACTGCCTTTTTCTCTCCATACCTTACTTTCTGGCACCATCATACTGCTGAATTCCTTAGTGACTGAAAGATTGCAAATGTTGTAAGTAGTCAAGTTTTCTACAGTAGATGTCACCATACATTAGACCTATCTTCTGCAAAACCTAGAGGAAGCAGCCGTTTTCTGCTCATGCTTTTTCTGTTTAAATGTTTTTGGGGTATTGGCTCTGAAAAGACTAGAAAAGAAGGGGAACATACTAGAAAAAGAACTTTACCCAGAAATGATGAGATTCATTTGTAGTATGATTTAACCTTGTATATCATCAGTTTTGTCCCTCACAGTGTTTGGTCTAGTGTCAATTTTGTATCTGTCTTAGCAAGGCTGAGACACGTATGCCATTCAAATATGAAATGATACAAAACAGTCTATACCAACTTAGGCTGACTGTAAAAGGATAAGGGACAGATTTTAACCTTAAATTTAAAGTCCATTCTTCTGTCACTTTATGCCACAACCTTAACATTACATCAGCTTAGTTTAATAATAGGTAAGAGATAGTCTGGAATGAGGAGTGACTGTCTAGCTTATTAGTTTGCCTGAATCACAGTCCTGTCAATTTCTTTCAGCACTGCTGGTTCCATGAAGAAGCACATATGGCAAAACACAGCAATTTTTTCTTCTTTTTCCACACATCCCTGATTTCCCATCAAATATTCTTTGCCTCTTCATAATCTAGCTGTATATTTCACTGAGAAAGAAAATCTTTGAGGTTGAACATTTAAAGTAATATAACAATTTAAAATAAGAGGAAAGAGTTATTTCAAATTCACTTGCATTCATGCAGTAATTTTCTGTCTTTAGTTTCTGTTATCACAATCGCTTTTCATTTGTCTACTGCTAAATATTATTTCTGAATTGAAGAGTTTTAAATAAAAGGAACTCTTAAGAAAATATTTGCTCTTTTCCTCTCCTAAGAAGTGACTTCTAACTTACACATAGTTTTTTTTGGTGGTAGTTGGTACAGCAGATGTAAGTAAGAACCCTTTTCCTAATCACATTATTTTTTTGAATTAAGAAATTGAAAGCCAATACATTTTCGAAAATAATCTTTGTATTAGTTTGAACTATGTCAGTTTTAAAAGGTTTGGGAAAGTGTTGGGAAATTTTGCTTTTCATGATGTATATTTCCGTATGTGTCTTAACCAAAACCATTAAACAAATTGTTTCAGTCCTTAATGTTTCAACCATAAACTTATCTTCAACTTTCTTATTCATGCAGAAAAACTGTTGCCCTGGAATTGAAACCTTACCCTGAAGTCACAGGTTTGCATATCTGAGCTGAGACTGGAGAATCCTGTGGAAAGGGTAAGTAACGGATAATAGTAACTTCAGTAACAAGGGCCACAACCAGTACAGGTACACAAACAGCAGTACAGTACACAAACACCAGCACACAGGCACTGAAGTAGCCTGGCTTTCTATAGATTTAACTCTTGACACTTAGCCTTCCTCTTCTTATTTACTGTTAAAGACAGTACAGAAGGCATTTATTCTGAGAATAATTGATAAATACTGACCAACTCATACCAGCCTAGCTGAATACTTGCCAGAGAAGTTTTGCTGCCTGTATTTCAGAAAGAAGACAATTTTTGATTCTTGCATCAGCCTAGCAGACAGAACGTTTGAGATAATTTAATTAGTTTTGTGATTTCTATTTTCAAATTTCATTGAAATTGGTTACTATGCTCAGAGGTGGATAGAGAGGAAAGGGCTCATGAATGGACAATGAATAGAGAGTTTTCTTATGAAGCTGAACTTCTAATGTGCAATAGCTCTTTCTGTGTCTAAGTTCAGCTGCTTTTTGCAACAGATACTATTACATTATGTGCATAGCAATTTACCACTTCACAAAGTCTTGTTTTTTAAGTTCTGGACAAAAGCTTTGACCTAAACGCAAACTGCCTGTTCTTCCATGCTATTTAGTAAAGTACCTATCCAGAATAAAGGTTGTTTTATAGCTATAAGCTGAAAGGTAGTATGATGCAGTACAGGCTTACAAAAGAAATACAGAGGTGCAGAAGAGAGGTCAGCCATCTATCTACAATAGCGCATTTGTTTCTCAGGTTTGAGAAACAAAAAGACAGTGAAGAAGATCAGGGCTGGACTAGCAACGTAAGTTCTCAATTTTGTGTCAAGACAGCCCTGGTCAAGTTCTGAAAACTCTGTTAAAAGATCAGTTCTCTTTGTGTTATACTTTTCAAAGACAGATGCAATCACACTTTTCTAGAGAAATGCCCAATAAAGGTTCGCTCTGAGACTTGCAAGTGCTTTTGAATTGATGATCATGTCATGACTTCATAACCTTTTTGTCCATCTAGAATAAAGTAAAACTGAAAAAGAATTTTTATATTTCTCTCTATTATTCTATAATATTTAAGAGCATTTCATTGTGCCCAGAACTGAGCAGAAGCACAAAAGGATGACAGAGATGATCTTCCCCCAGGAGAATACTTGTAAGCAGAATTTCTGGACAACCCATCCATTCTGGTGAGACAAAATCTTATTTGACAATTCAGGGGCAGAATCAGCAACTTTCATAATTCAGAGTGAAAGTGGCCACTTTCTCAGTAGGAACTCTTTGAGTATTCATGTATATGTGTATGAAATATATGTGTACATGCATACATATACACACGTATATGCATATATATACACACGTATATGCATTCACAATATCTTCAGACAGGCACACTGGCATAAATGTTATACACTAGTTTATTTTAGAATGACAGAAAAATATTAATGTGTTCATTAAATGTGCAATTTACTGATAGTTGTAAAACACCAAACAATTTGCCTACATATCATTTACTTTGTTTATAGATTCTTTTTATGATGGTCAAGAAAGCATTCCTTTGCCTTCTCAATAAGCATTTCATCTAAGCACATTTGGTTTAAACTGTGATTCACATAAACAAAACTGCTGAAAACATTTATGACTTTTCAGGTGTATCTAAATAAAATCAAGTAGAAGAACATTCTGCAAGGTTTACTACAGATTGTAATGATGAGTGGGGCATGGGTGAAGACTAGGATTATTTTAAGATGTATTTTAGCTAGTGCCCTATGGTGAACAAGGAAGAAAGGACATAAGACAGGGATCTGAGAACAAAAAAGTGGTCAGTCTGGAAAGCAAATATTGACAAAAGAAGAAATCACATTTCAGGTACCCGCATGTAACAAATCTTAATTATTTTGGGGAAAATAATAAAAACATGATTATCATTTAGGGGCATTATGTAATAATTAACCACTTAGATAACCACAGATACTTCTTTTGGAGAACAGTCTTAAGAGATTCCCTCTGCATCTGGATGAAAAGATCTGGGGGGAAAGAAAGTAATGTCTCACTCTACTTAAGGGACAGAGAATAGCAGCATTTATTTTCATGATATTCCTTATACATAATCAAGACTTTAACATTTCACAGAGAGGTTTGCTTTTTTTAGCCATCAAATGTGTTTTATTTGTATACAGTTCCCTAGTTCCTTTTCAAATCAATTTCAGTTAATTCTTGCACATTTATATCATTAGTGTAATTACACCTAATTGCCTGTTTTAGTATAAATACTTCTCCTTGAATAATTAGAATGTAATTATGATTCTAGTATATGATATATAATCACATCATTACAATTTGTGATGATGTCACAGAAATTCCAAGAAACACATAACACAGTAAAGTGTTTTAAGTGGTACTCTAGTAAGGGCTGTCCTGAGTTGTCTTAAATAACCAAGTTACCAGCATACTTTCTATGGAGGAAATTATGCAGATGATTTATGACTTCCCCAAAGGTGAGATGGTAAAGCATAATTAAAGTCTCTAGACAAATCTATGCAGAGAAAATCAACATAATTTTGACTACAAGCAATGATGGAAAAACAGATGACATCCACAGAAGCATCTAATTGCATTTTAAAACACAGCATGTTAGTACATTCTAATGCTTTTTCCTTTTTTTTTTTTTTTTTAGTTTTATATTCAGCCTTGAATAAGAAACGTAGAAAAATGTTTAATTTAATAATAGTGTGGTGGCATAGATCTTATCCAATTTGTTAATCCTTTACAAAACAGAGACGAATATAACCTTAAGTGTTACAGCTTTTAATGATATATTATAAAAGAAAAAATCCTGTACATCAGACAGCCTTTGAATAGATATGGTCATGAATGAGTTGGTAAGTGGCAAATACATACCACAGGTCAGGTAACTCTGTGGAGGGAAGTCCATTTCTCTAGCCCACCAGTCCTTCCAGTAATTAAAGAGAAGATACATGCAGGAGTCTATTGATGATAGAGTTTTGAGATCTCTCCCACTGGACCTTTGATTAGCTTAAATATTTATTTGTAAAAGATGTTTTTTCACAGTAGTGGATGTAGTTGCAATGGTTTAAAAGTATCCATGCAGGAATAGATGTGGATGAAGGAAGAAATGCAGGCTAGTACGCTTGCTGCATACCTCTAGGGAGCGTATTTCAGGCCCTAATTCTGAGGCAAAATGAAACAATTGCTGTCAAATCAGACTGTCGGTACTTATGTTCATGTAGGCTGGGATGCAGAATTTCTCCTTACTAGTCTATTGCAGATGTATTTGTAAGTATTCTTTGTGTTCCTGAAAATCTCTCATCTTAAAAGTTCATTGTATTATATCCAGCTGGTAACCAGTTATCACTGCCTTTCTTCAGAATCTGATACTAAGGCCAATTCTGATACTAAGGCCAATGCCTTTTAACATCCCTATTAACAACCTGGATGATGGTATAGAATTAGCCCTTGGCAAATTGACAGGTGATACCAGACTGAGATGGAGGCTGACAATCCCAGAGGGTAGGGCTGGCATTCAGTAAGACTTTAACAGTCTCAAGAGATGAGGGAATAGAAACCTCATGAAGTTCAACAAAGGCAACCGCAAAGTCCTGCACTTGTCCTAAATAGCTGAAAGTAATGATTCTTGTTTTTTGATAACTTGAACTAGGTAATATAAAGCAGCTCCTGTCTCACATAATATGTACACTTAGGGTGATATTTCATGTCCTCAAGAAAAGTTCAGAAAAGTAACTTTATTTCTTCGTATTCCTTTCTAAATTGTTAAAGGTTGTATACATATCAGATCAGTCCTAAGGATCAAACAAGAATTGATAAAACCAGTAGACACTTCTAAGCAAGTATTCATTGCCTGTCAAAAAAACAGGTCTTTCAGTTTGGGCAGATACAGAGACATCTGCCCTCATACATCAACCCTCCGCTTTGAGAATGTTGATCTGTGTTTATTCCTATATGAATCTTTCTACATAAATGTGGGAAAAGAATATGCAGCTGAACAACAGATGGGAACACTGTTAATTATAGGTGGACCTGATAGCAACACATATAATTAAAATTGACTGTCACTTTTCATTACAAAATCTTATGTTATCTTGCTTATATCTTTGTAAAATTTTGATCATATGTGTTGAAATTTCTTCTGGTGGGTGTTTGTCTCATGCTTTTTTAATTATTTTTTAATTTTTTTAAAAAGTTCTATGATGGGTCAATGGTTTCTAAATACAGCACTAGGGAAGATTATATTAGAATAAATCTCACACATCTATAGTTAGGAAACTCTACCACCCTTTTTTTGTGGAAAGTACTTGATAGAACTGTAAAGGATGAACCATGTAGTTGTCTTAAAGATATGTCTAAATCTGGTTAACTCCTAGGTCCCTAATAATTTCTGTCTCCATATTCATATAGATGACTGCTCTCTGAGAGCATTTCCTGTGCTGAATCTTCAACATCTTTTTAAAATTTGCATGAGCCAATTTCCCAAGTGATCTCTGCATTTTACATGTTCTTACCTGTGTCAAGCTGATGGAATATTCAGATGTGTTCAACTGGCATTAGACAACTTGGAGCTTTATATTAAAATCAGACTCAAAGGTTCAGCTCTTGCAATCAATAAGGTCAAAATAAGTTCCACACACTTAATTCAACTACTCCAGAAAGATGTTTTGATTTTGGCCCCTGGTGTACCAATCTCTGCTTATTTTCTAATAAAACATTTCTAGAGACTGGAAATGCAGAGAGGCACCTATAATTTCAGTGCAAACATGCTCTAGTCCTTACAGATCTAAATACACCTGGCATTTTTTGGCATCTTAACAGCTCTGAGTTTTTTATAGTTGAAGCATGGCACAAGATACCAAACTTGAAAAATGATGTGATTTCAAGGAAATGTTTCTGCAGCTAGGTCTGTTGCAAGGTCTAGGAACTCTGGTAGATTTTGTGTTTTATACACTGAGTTATACAATGTCGCCTCTCTTTTCAGCTGGACCCTTTCCAGAGCTAAAGTATCTCAAAGTGCCTTCTAAGTCTGTTTGTATGGTGTTTTGCTGCATTCTCACAGCTTGTATCTTTTCATTGCTTATTTCAAATGGCATCTCAAGTTTCACCATTTGAGCAGGGGGAGGGAAAAACTTGACCTTTGGCTCTAATGCATAGAATACAGATGGTACAGTATTTGAAAGAACCTCTTCTACCCTTTGGGGTCTATGTGTTTTTTGTGATTTATTGAACTGTTATGACAATGTAATGAATTTCAGTCCAAGAAATGCCATAGCCATCATCATGGTCATCTCAGGTTTCTACAGTGGATGATCAGTGTTGTTGGGTCTCCCATTATTGTTTGAGCTTCTCAGGCAGAAAATGGTGAAAGTTATAAGACTGTTGCTTCCAGAGACATGGAAAGTTATGGTGAAAGCAGTAATTATTTATTTTAATAAAAAAAGAAATTGAAACTTAAAACCACAAGTACTTTTGCTGTGAAAAGCCTTTTGTAGTAACTTAAATATTACAATTTGATGCCACCTAGCTAATCATTATGGGCATGATGGCTTCTTTAAGATGTTCTTTCAGCTCTTCATGTAGTCCTTTTACCCTTTGTAACTGACTTGTACCTATAGAATATTTGTAATTCTAAATTTTTAATTCTCTATTTTTTTGAAATACTGAATATTTTTGTTTTTTGAACCCTGATATACAATCTTCTAAAAGGCATGCAAACTTCATTTTTTTCCGGAAGTGTAGTCTGAAGGATGGTGCAGGTACAGTAGCAAATAGATACAAAGAAATCTTGAATAAACTTTATCTAAAGAATAGGAACAATAGTGTTCTAATTATGCCAGAATGGAAACAAACAGTCTTGAATTTTATCAGGGAGCTTTTTACATTTAAAATGAAGTGGCTACTACTTGTGAGGTCCTTTCAAGTCCTATATTCCTATGAAAGAAGATAAAATATAAATGCTTAAAAGTATTCCTCAAAATGAGATTTCAAACAATTATTGATTAGTAAAAGATGTTTATACCTATAAACTGGAAAATCACACTCTGATTTTAAAAAACATTAGTATACTTTAATAACATGTGTTGGGTTTTTTTTTAAACAAACTGTTTGGACAATAAATTTAAAATTTGAAAATACTAAATGTAACATGCTGTAGGAAAATATTTTACTTCTGAATAATTATTATTTTCTGGCTGTAGAGGCTCTCATCACCATTGTTTCAATGCAGTCCTGATTTGGGTTGGTTAGTACTGAGATATTAGCACTTTTCACTAAAGGAAGATATAATTGAGATCATATAATGATGATGCAGTGACAGAAATGAAGGGGTTTATGGCTTATTTTCTGGCTTTTTCATTGTGTGTGGTTGTGCAAGTTCATATCAGAATGAATGCTTTCTTTTTTTCCTGGGGAGGAGATTTTTCCTTTGTCTTAATTATTTAGTGTGAGTTTACTCTCTTCTGTCTTTTCATGAGTGCACCTATCACAATTGCTTGTTACTTCGCTTACCCAGGGAATTCATTATCACAGACTGACAGATCAGAATGGTTTGGCTAAATAGTTTGTTAGAATGTAATTTCAAAAGGGTGGGGGGTGGGGTGTATCCTGCTTTTTAATCCTGACAGCAGTGCTAAGGGAAGAAATAAGAAATGGTCTTCATCTCTATCAGCCAGTCTGAACTAACTCTGCTATAGAGCTTTTTAAAGGGATAATTTTGCTGTATTCCCATTGTTAAACTCTGACCTTTGAGAGTCATGTCACAGATCTTTACTTATATTTAATTTTTGCTGAAACCAAGGCTCACAGATGACTTGATACTTCCTCATCATATCTTGTAATCAAAAGGGATCAGCTGCTCCCTTTCTTGTACTTATCACTTTTGGTAAAGAAAGGCTACCCTACTCTGTTGTTTATGTCCAAAGACTCTTCCTTTTGTTATATCTAGCACTGCATCTCAAGGAATTAACAATGTATTTTGTCTCCTTAGCCTGATTGTCCTTTTCCATTTGCATTTTGAGTAAAATCTTTACAAGGCTTCACTTGAATATTTCCCTGTGGATTACTTTTAATGTAAGATATCCTTACTTCGAAATTCATTAGCTATTCATTCACTGACCATAATGAATTCATTTGGTAAAAATCTGCCTGCCATCTGACTTACATAAGACAGTCACTATTACTCATCTTGGTTAACCATTCATTAATTTTCAGACACGGTATTTTGCTAGATTTTACACAAAGTGAAACCATAATGCTTTTTTGAACTTCAGTTCATCGCACAAGTATATTATATTTCAGACTAAATTTGAAAACACTACTTATTAATCTTTAATCTGGTATTTTTAGAATGCAGTTGGCTATCAATATATTTGTATTCTTTCTAATCAGAAGTACAGTCAACTTAACATAGTCCCATCAGAAGCTGACCACCTGAATTCCTACCTCTGAGATTTTCTTTTAAGTAATTCTATTAAACCTCTGGAAGAGTAGTGAATAAACTTTTGGGGAATGTTCAATAGCTTAGCATTGTGAACAAAAGAATTACTACAAAAAATTAAAATCTGTGAGTGTGACAGAATATTTCTTTCTGGAATGGATGAACTACTCTAGGTTCCAGGGTTTTTGGGTGGTAGACATGATAATTACACACAATCACAGCACACTGCTATCAAATGTGTTATACTTTTCATTTAACTTCTCCTGTGAGTCCAGGATTTGTGCTGCAAGCATCATACTCCTTAGTGCCTTTAGTACCTTATATGAATTACAAGCTGCCTTTGTAATCAAGTTTCTTCTTGCCAGTCACACTCCATTCTGGCAGAAGAAGCACTACAACATGACTAAACGCACATTTCCCTGTATGTGAAGTTTCTTTCTAGATCAGTTCAGATAAAGAAGGTTTTCCAACTTAGCTTGTTGAAAAGTGATATCTGAACACTACCAAGGATAAAGGGCTAAAAGGTCTTGTATAGTAGCTCATTTCTAACTCCACAGAGAGAACCTCTCATAGTGGTATATAAAGCAGCGTCTGTTTTCTAAACAGAGCTTAAGTTGCCACAGACACCTGGAAGCACTTCTGTAATTAATAGCAACTAAGCCTTCATGAGAAATACTGTTTGTAAGAGGAAACAATGGAAACTATTCCATAAGGCAATAATTACTTAACCAGCAGATCAAGTAAATAACTTTTCACTGGCAGAGATATTAATTTAACAAATTTACATAATCAGATGGGAATGGGAAAAGTGTGCCGTAATATGGGACCGTAAAATGAAAACTCTCACTCTTCAGTGTTCATGAGGCTTTAGTGGAATGTCACTAAAAAGCAATCTATGCTTGAATGAAAGAAACAGTATTCAGTGAGGTATGAGAGGGAACGCATTTTCAGAAACAAAGTCAGATAACATGTGACAGTAACCTCTCTGTTAAAGACACACAGTTCCTCTGCTGAGTGAAGTTTATTTCAAGCAAAGAGTATAATGATGTGTTTTAAAATTCAGATATGATTGCGTATCCCAAGACATGCACATGTAGATCCAAACCATGTACATACAAATTAGTCCTCCCTCTTCACAGACCCCAAAGCAGTAATTATGGAGATAACAGTGATGATATCTTTCCATCCTCTCTGTCCCTCATATTAGGAAAACTATTATGACATCTACTATCAAAAAAAGATACAAAAAAATATTTCCCAAGATGGCAAGTCCTCAGAGCAGCTAGGAATAGAGACCATGTCTCTCTCTTGGCTACAGAATCATTCTTATTTATTAAGACTATGGAACTTATATGGTTGAACTACCAAAGGAGACCAGAGAGAATAATTTCCTTCTGCAAAGAACTTCCATGTTCCCTACCACAGTGATTACATTTTAAAGTAGAATGGGGCATTAGAGTCTAATCTTTTTTAAGAAAGGTGTGCAGCAGAATGTTACTGATCCATTGAATCATATCTAGACAATTGAGACAAAGGTGAGATTAAAGGAAGGATAAACTCAGACCTTATTTATACATAATACTGTCTATTAGAAAAAAGTTCTTATGTTCAGTGTAAGGGAATAGAAACCCATTCAATTATATACTGGGTGGGGTAGCAGAGTCCCTTGGAATTACATGTTGTAAAAAAGGGGGACAGATGGTCAATGCAAGTCTGGAAGTATTTCCCAGCTTCCACAAAACTCAACCTATGAATCTTTTCTGCCATATTTACCTCTTCAGTGTTGGTATTTGATTTAAATTCAGATTCACAAACATGTTCCCTTATTTTTTTCATTTGAGATATAGACCTTTGCCTATCCAAACATTTTTCTATGCAGCCACCTACAGTATCCTTTATACCATGATGTGAGTTTGTTCAGATATTTGTTATTACAAATATTTATGCATCCATTAACATCAGGTGTATTCATGGGACTTTACAAGACAAATTATATAGATCTGTGCTAGAAGAAGTTACTCATGACTAGAACTTACATTTTGTCATAATATAATAAAAATCATACTGAGGTTGTGGAAAAAACCCAAAAGCCAAGTAATAATCTGACAGGAAATGTGTCAAAGTGACAAGATACATTAAAACATTCTGAATTTTTAAGAAGAATCTTTTCAAAATACTGTATTAATACTTACTATCAATTATTAAAGAATTCAGAAGGATTTCCTACTTGTATTATAGTTCATGTTTGTAATCTCAATAATCCTCGCTCTCAACTCACCATCATTTCTACAATAAAAAACTAGACCTAATTTATGAAAACTCAGTCTCTGTCAACACCCCTGAAGGCTGCTTTCTCTCTAACTTGAGTGTTCTCTCACATTCAGTGAAGCTGTTTATTATCTTCATTATTTAATCTATCTATACACAATATCCCATGTTAATAGCTGGAAAAGGTCAGAAGCAAATATGATGTTTCATAACATAATTCTAAGAACTTCGAGGTTTTAATATAGTGTTTCATGTAACAGACCTTTTCACCTTTTCCTTCTTAAAAATTCTTATGCCCATCCCAAATACATGATTCAAGAAGAGAGGCAAACTAATGTTCATTAAAAGTGTATGAAGTGTATGTAGTATAATTTTATCTTGTTTATTATTACTTTATATTCTATTTTTTGAGGTTTTGATGGAAGATTTTTTACCTTCTTGCATTTAAGAGGAAAAAAAAAAATTGAAACATTAGGAAATGTTGAAATGGGACATGTTTCCCTCAAATTAGGTAAATTCTATCAGAATTCTTCCTAAGTTCCTGTGAAACTGCAAAGCATATTCTAAAATGAAGATTCATATAATTTATCTCTCAAATCTTAATCTCTGGATGTGAACTTCTGAGAAAAAGAATCATTAGCCTGCACAAAATAAAAAAAACACTACAAAATGCTTAAATTGTGATATCTTGTTATATCTAAAGTTTTTAAATAAAAAAATCTGAAGGTATAGACAAAAACCCCTTTCTATTACAATATATGTAATCAAAACCATAAGTGCACACAAATACATTTCAAAGACTAATCTCTAGAGAAAATCATCTTAAAACAAAAGGAGTAAGCAGTTAATGTTATAAACATAGTTTTAATGCAACTACTTTGTATTTCATCTTACAAGACATACATTTTTATTATTGTATAAATTTTTATTATTGTATAGGATATCTTGTCTTCTACATAAAGACAGTTTGAATGAATGAGCCATTTTCTCATCTCTCAGAAATTTTGGATTAATACGTTTATAAAGTTTTCATTTTTTCAAAGGAGAGAGAGAAGACTGTTAGTGAGTAAAAATAAGGATGGTAATTCCTGTGATCTTCTTTCCTAACATGAAGTATATATTAATTACTTACATTGACAAAATTTTTTTTAAAGGTTATTCTTAAAAGTAGGTTTGTATTTCTTTAGAAGTTCTCCAGCTTCATGCATTAGCAATACAGGATATCATGCCTGGCTTCATCAGCGCATTAGGAAATGTCATATAAGCTCAGGAAATTATGAAGGATGCAATTTACTAAATCTCCTGTCTGAGTCTTTAGGTAGTATTGGTCTTTTTAAAGGTGCAGAAAGATAATGCACTGCACAGTAACAGCTAACAGAGAACAACAGCAAATCAGTGCTCCAGCTGTTTGCTCTTCTCTGTGCATTTTGGTATATTTCATTTGTGGACAAGAAGAAAAACATCTGCATATTGCAAATAATATTGATTTCTTTTTTAACCTGTGCTGAAATGAAGCTAGAGGTTTGTAGAGATAACCTGTGGAAGTACTTTGTTTTTATCTTCTCTAGAGGCTGTGTCATTCTTTATCCTTTTTTTGCCTTACTTTATACTTTTTTACCAATGTATTTAAACTCTATGCTAAGCCTTGCAGTGAAAAAAGTGTGGTGGTGCAATCTCCCTGGCCCACTTTGTGATATAAGGAGCAGCCAATGTTGTCTTCTTGTATTGTGTGCAAATGAAGTGAGTTTGGACATCTATTTGGTTCTTGTCCTGGGTACTGTACAGTGACTTGAGACGATTAGGCACTCCCTAATCATACCTGGAAGTCCTGCTGCATGGACCATAGCCTACTCTGGAAGGAGACAGAAATAACTGAAAAAATCATTGTCAAATACAGAAAAGACAGTGACAAAAGTGAATTATCTTGTAATCCTACAAGCAATGATCCTAAGAGCAATCCTAGCCAAGTGTGATGTGTATGCTTGATCCTTTGGCCAGACTGATGGTATTTTGGTGCAGGCTCTGGAGGAGGTAAAGGTTTGAGCTATAGCCAGGTCAAGAGCTCCTCTAGTTTCAATCTGTTCTGAAGAGTCACAATGGATGAGAGCAATAGAGTGAACATCAATACAGATGAGTTTGGAATACCTGTCCTGAAACTAATGCATATATAACAGGTGGCTTTTCCAAAACTCATTTATCAAGGAACAAGGAATGCTGTGGGTATAAGGAGTCTCGTACCTACCTTTCCATCACATGTGATTTGACTACGAGCTAATCACTTTATCCCATAAAAATCACAGTATAAATGAGTCCCCTTTGAACTCTCCAGGACTGCAGCAAGCTGTGGCCTAGTATGTCCCCCATAGCTGGGATGACTCTCTGAGTAGATATTCTGGAGGTATCAGCTACTGTCCACTGGAAAGTGCCAGAGAAAAGTGAGTAATTCACTATGATTTATTGCAAGTGAAGTAGAAGAATATCTAAGAATATCTTGGTAATAATTTACTGCAAGTGCAGTAGGAGAGGTCTTGCTTATAGGTTTACTTGTATCTCTGAGCGTGTGTATGGTTTTACCTTTATATTTGTGTGTATATGTGCATTTCTGTATGTGATTTAATCTCTGTATCTATCCATGTGTATTTGTGTGCACAATTTAATTTAGGGAACTCTATAATATAACTTGTGTGAATCTCACCATTCTCAAATCTTTAACCAAGTTGTTATGTTGATTATGGTAAATTTTGTTAAATCTTCCTGATAACTGACTAATAGTTAAGTATTGTTAAAAAATACATAACCTAGTCTTGTCATTTACCATAACAGTACTAGTAAATCTTAAATTGCTGCTATTGCCAAGTTGCATAGGATTAATAATCATTCATTCTCCCACAAACTGGCATAGTTCTTTGTTTCTTCCATGTAGTAACAGAGTGAAACTTACCATTGAGCTCTGTCAAGTTCTACTTTCACAAATTCATATTAAATATTTTTCTAATACCTTTGATGGTGGTTCTTTAAGCAACTTAAATCACTCTGACACCAATTGGTGTACTCGGCAGAATCCTAAAATAGGATTCCATGACAAGTGATTTAAGTGATTTTTAAACACTCATCCATGCCAAAAAGGATAAATAAGGCTGGAAGCAGGATGGAAATCAGGAATGATGATGTGGCAGATATAAAATGTGCAATGTACATATTGTGGGGTGTAGAGAGAAGCACAGTCTCATAGAAAAGATGGGTCCTGGAGAGAACATTTCATCTGTTAACTTGCCACAGGGTAGGATCAACTATATTTAAATTATTCACGATAATTATTTGGCTAATGATAGAGATTCTAAAATCTCCCTAGGCAACCTATTTTACTGCTTATCTGTCCTTCCTATTAGGTTTTTTTTTTTTAATGTATAACTTAAATCTCCCTTGATAACATTTAAGCCCAATAAATCTTGTTCTATGTGTAGCAGACTTCTTTGCAAAAATCTTTTGCTTATTCGAAGATTGCTGTCTCCCATCAGTATTGTCCTCTCTAGACTAAACTCTAAGAACTTAACAGTTTCCTTTTACAAAATGCATTCTGAGACTCTGAGTATTGCTGTTCCTCTACTAATTCTTTTGTTTCTCTTCAATTGATTATGAGATTTACTGCCAAAATTTGAATGTAAGTACTCCAGCTGAGCCCTTACAATTGAGGGATTACTTTCTGTGTCTTATAGAATAGATTGTCGTTAAAATTCAGAAGACCATGGATACAGCTCGTATACAGCTACTGAGACACACATTACTCAGTACATTGTTTATCTGCAGATCAGCAGTATGTTATTTTTGTAGTGTGATATGTTTGTCATAAAATATACTATATGCTAGCAAATATCCATTAGCACTTATTTGCAGTCTTACATGCTGAGGAATCTGAATGTCTATATTCAAACTAGAAAACTCTGATTTTAAAGAGTTACAAATACCTTTATGTATCACAGTGTAAAGTCTGCCCTTTCACTGCACTGTCAGGTAGTTTGATTCATGCTCAGCTTGTGATTTCTTATAATCCCTGGATCCTGTAGTACAGGTATTTAACCAGGTTATATTTTGCTGTTTTTTATTCTTACCTAACAGAATTTCTTACTTGTTTTGCTCAGGTTCATCTTATTTTTCTAACATTATAAATCCAGTGCAGTCCTCAAACATGATATTTGTTCCTCCCAGCTTAATTCTATCTTCTACTAATGATAATAATAAGGTAGTGTGCAAATATTATACATGTAATTATTGAAGAACTTAAAACCTAGGACATATACTTGCAGAAACATTGTAGTGACTCTTTCAGATACATCTTCCAATACATCTTTGACAGTGAACCACGGAGACTACTTCCCGATATGTTTCTTCCCCATCTAAGTGAAGTTTCATCTAGGCTGTCCTGTCAATTTACGTACAAGAATATCAGAAAATAGTGCCTTCCAAGTAAAAGACAAGTCTTATTAAATTCAAGAAGTATAACTACTGCTTCATGATTCATTACTTAATAGAAATGAAAATTAGCCAACATGACTTCTTCCTGACAACTCTACATCAGCTGTTACTCATGTCTTTGTTTCTTTTACATTCGCAACACCAGTTTGTGTCATAAGTTAGTCAACAATTTATTTTGAGGGAGTTACTCTTAGGCTATTTGGTCTAAAATTCTCTGGTAACATCAGACTCAGTGTGACTATTTCTGTTACAATGACAATTGTATGCCACTAGCTTTCAGAAATTGAACAAGTGTCAAATTTTCTACCTGAGAGAGGTAATCCTGGTTATTCATACAGACTGGGGGATGATAGGCTGGAGAGCAGCCCCACAGAAAGAGATCTGGAGATTTGGGTTGGTGGCAAGTTGAATATGAGTCAACAGTGTACCCAGGCAGCAAAAAGGGCTGTGTCCTGGGGTGCACCAAGCACAGCATAGCTAGCCGATCAAGGGAGGTGATTGCCCCACTCCACACTACACTGGTGCAACCCCATCTCTAGTACTGTGTGCGGTTTTGATTGTCTCTATGTAAGAAGGACATCAGACTATTACAAGTGTATCAAAAGGAATGCAACGAAGATGGCAAAAGGTTTTGGGGGCAAGATTTTCAAGAAGCATCTGAAGTCACTTGGTTCATTAAGCTTGGAGAAGAGAAGGCTGAGGGGTGTACCTCAGCTGGACATGCTGGTGGCCAATTATAGAACACAAGGAAATGGAATGAAGCTGTATTGGGGAAGTTCAGATTGCACACTAAGAAAAAGTTCTTCAACTGACAGGGTAGTCGGTCACTGCAACAGGATTCCCAGGGAAGTGGGCAGGGCACCAAGCTTGTTAGAGTTCAAGCAGTGTCTGGATGACTTCTGTAGTTACATGGTTTAGTTTTAGGTAGTCCTGTGAAGAGCAGGGAGTTGCACCCAATGATCCTTACATGTCCCTTCCAACTTCAGATATTCTATGATACTATGACTCCATAAAATAATTTTTAAAGGTCCTGAGATAGTTTCAGACAGCTTTCTAAACAACTCAGCACAAATTTCTTAGAATCTCAGAAATCTCAAGCCATCAAATTTTTTGCGATTAATTGTTGGGAAAAGGCCTGGGAACAATGATCAGGACTCAATATGAGTTACAATCATGTTCAACTTTATTACTGTCTATGCTTCGCTTATATGTTTCTTGCTTATTACTGATTGGCTACATACAGTTCACACGCTCTAATACATATTATGATTGGCTACATACAGTTCACATGCTCTAGTACATATTATGATTGGTCTACATACAGCAAGCACGCTTAAGCACCCTGGCCCATTCCCCCCCCCAATGCAGGGAAGCGGCGGTTCTGCCCGCTTCTCCCTGCAGGCGCAGCCTCCCCCTTTCTGCACCTCCCAAGTCTCCTGTTTTCAGTCAGCGCGCCCTGGGAAAGAGGCTTGTTAGTTGATTGTTTTATTGCTTTGTCTTCCTCTTATCACTTGCTCAAGGACGATTCATTGCCCATCTGCTGGCTTGTTCACACTTGCAGCCACGTACCCATGTCCACCCTGCTCCTGGAGCCATTCCTCGACAATTAATTCAAGGCTAAGTTTCCAGGTCTTTGTTGTTGTTACTATACCAACAATCTCTTTACATTTCAGGTAACTGTGAAGCAGTGAAACATGAAACATTTCAGTTCCTTTGGTTCGGTAAAGGATAAGCCCTTAGTTTTCCTCTAAACATTAAACTCGGCCCGTCCTCCAGCAAGGACTGCCCAGTCAGTTTTTGCTGAAATCAAATGAGCGAAACAGTTAAAATCTTTATGGTATGGGGGATGATGGTCCAAGTATAAGTGTGGGGAGGCCTGGGAGATTGATTACATCTTACTGCCTCAAACCCGCCAGGGTAAGCACTATGTGCTTACAATGGTGGAAGCAACCACTGGCTGGCTGGAAACCCATCCTGTACCTCATGTCACTGCCTGGAACTTCATCCTGGGCCTGGAAAAGCAGAACTTGAGGCAACGTGATACTCCAGAAAGAATTGAGTCTGACATTGGGACTTATTTCAGAAACAATCTTGGGCCAAAGAGCATGGTATCGAGTGGGTGTATCACATCCACTATCATGCACCAGCCTCTCGAAAAAATGAACAATACAATGGACTGTTAAAAACTACTCTGAGAGCAATTGAGGGTGAAACCTTAAAAAACTATGACAAGCATTTAGCCCAAGCCACCTGGTTAGTTACACAAGATCCATCAATTTAGATGGTCCTGCTCAGTCAGACCCATAACACACAGTAGAAGAGAATGAAGTCCCTGCTGTGTATGAAAGGAATCTGTTGGGGAAAACTGTGTGGCTATTTCCTGCTTCAGGCAAAGGCAAAACCATTTATGGGAATGCTTTCACTCAAGGACCTGGAAGTGCTTGGTGGGTGGTGACAAAAGGTGGTGAAGTACAATGTGTAACTCAAGGAAATTTAACTCTGGGTGAGAATATTTAATTCAGAGCTGTATATTAATTGCATAATATTAACAGTATTCAATAAGTGTCTTTCAGGATAATATCATGGTGATGACAGGAGCTAGCCTCATTGAGTGGCATACCCTGCCTGTGGGCACAAACTGTGATGAATTCCATCTTTCCTATCCTGAGAGACTGTTACAATAGATGGAAATCTACACTCATGAACTTAATGAACTTTTCTGTAGAAAGAAATGATAACCTAGTGATGTGTATGACATAACTGGTATAGAATAACGGGTGGAATGTCCCGGTTTGAATGAGAACAGAACTAATCCTATTCAGTGATTTTACTTTTCAGCTCAGTTCTTCTAATTAACTGCACTGTCTGAAGTTAGCAGCCTGTTCTCACAGACAGTGTCTGCTTCTAGGAGTGATAACACCTCATGTTTAGAGTTACTACCAAGGATTGGTATGCAGATGAAGGCCACTGCTGGATCTTGTGTACCACATTGGGGGGGTGCAGAAAGTGAAAGGCGGCACCTGCAGGGAGGAGCGGCCAGGACAGGTGACCCTAAACTGACCAATGAAGTATTCCATCCCATATATTTAATATTCGTTACTAAGCTGAGGGATCTAGAGGATCTCTGGCTCCTCTCCCTTCTCTTTTCACTCTTGGACCACTTTGCCATCTTGGCTTGGCTCAGGTCCTCTTCTGGTTCCTTCCTCAGAGCATCGAAGGAGGACTCTGTTCATTCTGCCTTTGATCTCCGTCTGTGTGTTCCTGAACCCGGTACCAGAAGCCAGCTCCTGAACACAACTCCTGTCTGATGCTGGGTGCAGTCTTGGACTCTCCCAGTGCCTGCTCCACAGCATCAGTGGTGACAGTGACGTAATTACCTTCGGGGTTGGGGGGGGGGGGTGGTGTTGATACTGGTTTTGTATATATTTGTATATGTTCCATTTTTATTATTATTATTTTCATTTGCATTAAAGCTGTTCTAGTTTCCTTTTCTAATTTTTAAGTCTCTCTCCCTTATTCCTTTTCTCTTCCCCTTTGGGGAGGGATGGGGGTTAACAGAGAGCATCTGTTATAGGTCTAAGAGGCCTCCCTGACCATAAACCATGACAAACTTATAAAGTGATTCTGTCATGTAATTTATGTCACTTGTAAAACACAACACCTTTTCTTCCTTGTACTTTATGATTTTTACTGCGAACTGTTCCTTCATATTTATTCCAACTACTTTTTTTTCCCCAATTTCCACCTTCTACATTCTTGCCTCTTAAGCATCAGTAATGAGAGTTCCTGTGCACCAGTATAGTATGTTGTTGCTATAAAAAATTTAAACTAAAGAAAACAATTAAAAAATATACTGATATTTTCAAAATCCCCTTTAAAAGTTTATGTAAACAATGTGAAGTCATCTTCTCTATCTGCAGAAGACAAGAAAACTCTGAAGGCAGAAATTCTCCCCCCCTCTACTCCACTCCTGTGAGACTCCACCTGGAGTATTGCATTCAGCTCGGAAAACCCCAACAAAAGAAAGACATGGACCTGCTGGAGTGAGTTCAGAGGGTTTTCAAAGATATATGAACAAGATTCATGTTGAGATTAGAGTTCTAAATTGTATTCTTTCAGGTTAAAGGATAACTTATATTTAAACACATATATTTATGCCCAGATTTTTCAAAGAGTCTCAGTATTTATAAAGAGACAGGTTTTGTAGCTCAGAATGTGAGTATCTGCAGAAAAAAACAATTATTTCATATTACAGGCCTGGGACCAATATAGTTTAAGGCATTGTTAGTTATACAATGACACACCATCAATGTAATGGTGCTGAAAGGTGCTGCTATTACAAAGCAAATAAAACCATTAGATTTTCAAAAAGCAGGTGATTCCTGCTGTGCTGTGAATAGAAGAATCAAATTATTTTTACCCAATAAATTCAAATAAAATAGGAAAATTATGGATTTATATTAGGTTATATCTTTATGCCACTTTTCTTTCTAAGCCAAAATAAGAACCTTAATAGGGTTTTTCATGTTCAGAAGGCAAAATAAATACTTACTCTTCAGTTATTTCATATGAATACTCTGTTTTCATATGTCACATATATAATGAATACAAGGTTTAATAGAAAACTACACATTTTTCTTACAATAATTAGCTCTAATAATTAAATACAGGCCACATATTCATACATTAACATTTGAAATCAATACATTAGTCATACTAATGGGTACTTAAAAAGCTTTGGATGTTATCTCACATAATTATTAATGGAGTTTTGAATTAGCTGGGAGTTTTGTGGGGAGAAAAGAACTATTAAAAGTGGAAACTAGAGTGGTTTCGGAAAACAGGTCCCATGAGGTATGTTTCCTAAAATAATCCTTGAATGTCAACAGATGCCTGTCACACTTAAGCTCTGAATGGGAAATTTCTATTACATTAGAAGATGTCTGCCTTCACTATTTTCTCAGGTGGTACATAATGTACTTGAAACCCCTATCCAGATATTTTTCTACTCATTTCTCCTTCCAGTCTGAGAATTCACCTTCAAAACCTCATGTTACAACCATGGCTTTCACCTACATTTCATAAGACACCTGTATTTCTTCATACTATGCAGTGCATACTCAAAGATTCTGGTGTATTGATGACCTGTTTAGGCCTCTTTTACATAAAATGCACATACTTGGACAAGAAAATTTATTGAAACAGAGGTATGCAGTGTCACTAATGAATGAAGTAAAAAAAAATGACATCAGAGAGAGAAAAAGAATGAAACTGAACAGATCCCGTTGAGGATCAATTTGCTGCACTTTTTAATACTCTCAAATATGTCTTTACTCCTCTGGAAAAGCATTTTCTAGCATGGGCTATGCAAATGTTGCCTGCTGCTGTCTATACACCTTCCTCAATAGCTATTTTCAAAGGTTTATTTTTAAAATGCTGTGCCCAGGTATACCATGTTGAACTTAAAATCTTATTATGGGCAGAAAGGACAGTCTGTACCTTACATATGCAGGTCTGAAGTTACTCTAAGTTCAATTGTTCAATTAATATCTTAACATCCTAATAAAAATACAAAAAACCTCTTGTTAGTCCAATTACAATGATGCTAAAATTTATACTTTGTATTATCTAATTATTACAGAAAAATCTTGTTAATAATGCAGTTAAGATTATTTTACAAGAATTTCCTGGAACCTAAACATTTTTCTGATTTTTTTATGATCCACCTCCTCAAATATTCTCTGGACCTAAAGGTCAGCATCTGGAATCTTCCTCAAGAAGAATGAGGAGGGAGGCTTTAGAAAAAAAAGAGTCAGATAGATAAAAGATCATTCCAGAAAATTCAACTGTTTTCTAAATGTCAGTAAAACTAGAAAGGCAGCTTTTCTTCCCAGAACATTAACATCCACGAAAAAAGCTATTAGTTTTCTGATGGTGTGTTTGTGTGATACAAATAATGGAGCCCTGCAGCTGGATATGTCAAGAAAAGTTGTTTTTCTGATTACCTTTTGATGAACTATAAATTTCCCTCTCATAAAGTTTTGGATCTTACCCTATTAGTGATTTTTGATATTGCAAACATTTGAACTTTATCCTTTTTGGTTTTAATTATTATCTGTGCTGCAGAAATATTGCAGAGAACCTCATAACGAAGTTTAAGATATATGTGCATGGAAAGTTTGCTTGCTACTACCTACTATCTTTATGCAAAGCAGGACCATTGTTAAAATTGTAACAAGTTACTTGAAAGCAAACTTGAATGCCCCTAAGTGACCCAAAATAAAAGTTATAGGATTAAGAAGGAAATAGGTCTGCTCACATCAGAAATATACATTTCTGCATACTATAGTTAGATAATGTATTTTATTTAGAAAAGTTACGAAACACCTAATAAGGCATTGCTATGTCTACAGACACAGATACCTTCAAGTGTAACTAAAATGTCAGTATTAGTGATAACCAAGCTTCCTCATTTTTCTTTCCTTGACAGCATTTTCTGTAAGAGAACTAGATCTGTATTGTCTGCCTATTGTAGGGTAGGAAGTAATTTACAATAGCAAGATAAAACACTATAAAATGTGTTATTACAGTTACTTCTAGTTTTCCTAGCTACTGACAAGTTCTTATGACCAATTTTTTTTCACAAACTCTTACATTGTGCTAAGTACTGAAAGGTTTTGGCCCATTCATGTAACCACAAGCCAGGATGAGAAAATTTTTAATATGCTGAAAGCTTAAAAGAATGCCCCAGAACTATGTTCTAAATCAACAGAAACCAGCTCATTATTACTCTTCTCACACACTCCTACCCACCTACACCTGTGCACAGACAGAAACACGGTCCCTGTTTCCTCTGTTGCAGGTGGGTATTTAAGATCTTAAGTTCAGATCTCCCTACACAAATTTTAGTAAGGGTAAGTGACAGGATCCCATTGCCCATTATTCAATCTGGGCGTCTTCTCATGTGTGTCTGTCTTATTAGAAGTATTACAGATCCTCACTACCCAGTGGCGTTCAGATTAAGTCATGAGAGAAGAGGAGCAGTAGTCTATATCACTGCTAGAGCTCATTTGGAATTAACATTTTTTTGCAAGTTCAGGGCAGATGCCTTCTGCATGTTATGATTTTGTTTGTGCTTTATGCTTAGTTCTGTTACACTGTTGACTATGCTTTTAAAACCTTCTTACCCATATGGCGTTATCTTTGAATAATACATCATCAGTGTGCCTCACTTTAATGATTTACTAGGCTTATAAATCATTTGAAACACTTTTCAGGCTGATGATGTATTTGAGTAATACATCATCACAAGATGCTGCTGAGATGATGTATTATTCTAAAGATGGCGCTATATAGAAAGGAAACCTGAAGTATACTCAGTTACATACTATCCTAGTTTTTAAAAAGAGTGGTCACTAATGGAGATATTCTTTCTCTTGATTGCATGTCAGCCTTTTTCAGAGGAGCTTAATAAAACATCTGTTACATTCTGGTTGATTTTTGCTTGTTTGGCTTTTGGTTCTGTTTGGTTTTGTGGTTTTTAATGTGTTTTTTTTTGTGTGTTTTTGTGTTTTGTTGGGTTTTTTGTTTTTTTTCAAAAATCTGGTTTGGATTTTTTTTTTCAAATTTATAATGTAATTCTAATTTGTATTAGAGAAAAACAATATGAAGTATATATCAAAATCAAAAGATCAAGGATAGATATAGAAAATTGGAGAATCTTTAGTGCCTATGCTAATGTAAAAGTTTATCAAAACCAACAAAGTGGGATGTGATGAAGTCTTGCATGAATACCCAACAAATGAAGGATCATCATCTGAGCCACAAAATATTGTAAGCCCTCTATGTCAAAACCTGAAGTTTCATTCCAGCTAGTAACCATCTAAATTTAGTTTAAAAAGATAAAGAAACTGATAGTAGAGATGTTCAAATAATTGGGGTATTAGTTCCATAAAAATTGAAAAATTAAACCAAAATGAAGCAATATTATTTTATCTAATAGGGAAAAATACATCAAGATATTTTAAGTACAAAAAATCCTCCACATTTTGAATGAAATTTTATATTTTGGTTTAATCCAAACTAATGTTGTTAATTTAGTTTATGTAGAGGTTTCTCATCCTGTTTGAATTTTGATCTAGTTAAATATTGAATTCAAATTAATATTAGCAACAAAATATTTCAACTTTAATGGCAAAAGATACACAAAACTCTGTTGGAAATCATTCTATGAATTCAAGATTTGCTTTCTCAAATTAAGGTAGACTCTTCTTTGAGTAACACAAGGAACATTTTGTTCAGAAATGCAGACAGATTTCCAGATTCTCCAGTAAAACTGGATGGCTCATTGCTAGCTTGGTGAAATAACACTGGTTAGGAAAGTTCTTCTTTTTGTACTTCTTATAGGTCAGGCTACTCTCTCACAGAGTAACAAAAAGAAAACTTGCAAGAAAAATCACAAATGCCTACACTTACAATACTTTGGACTAGATACTTGACTTTGATGAAGCCCTTCTCAAAAGCTATGTCTTTGAATGATGAGCCCTGCAGTTTGGGTGAATACTACCATTTATCAAATGTGAAATGAACAAAAGTAAAAACAACTATATTGAATTAATACAAATGAAATTATGGAAAGGGAGGCAGGGGCAGTAGTATCCCTGCCACTGTAAAATCTACAAATATGAAATTATATAAATGTTGTAGAGAGAGAAACTGAGTAATTTTGGTGAAGAAAGCAAGTCAGAAGACACAGTAATGTAAAGACACCTGCCATCTACCACATATTGACAAAGTGCTACATTACTGTTATTGTGACAAAAATGAAGTTTTGCTGGACTGCAGGACTTCATTGAATAGGTTTTTACCAGTTTTGAATCTGTCTTACTGTTGATAAAGACCTCCAAGTATCATTTCTTTTAGAATAGAAATGTGAAAACTAACCATTTTTAGTTCAATTTTTCTATGTATGTTGCTAAATATTTTTAATCTTCCCTTCCCCCAAGAAGAGGAATAAAGAAGAATATCAAAGAGCAGAATACTGTGACCATTTTATTCCATTATAAGCCAAATGGGCTGATAAATTCTTCATGACACAAATTAAAAAAATAAAGTGTATTTTCAATGTGGACTGATCTCAAAGGTCAAAAATTTGATATGTGTATGTTCTAACACAGCAAAAAGATGAGGTTTACTGAAACTGATAAGCCCCAGGAAAACATGAGATTATCGAGGAATTTCTTTGTTGTGGATCAGCAAGGAAATCCTTTTCTAACACAAAAATTTTTATATCAGCATGAAGAATGCAGCAGCAGTATTGAAGGAAATAACTGAGCTTACAGGTGTTCTCCAAAATTCTGAGTAGCTGGTATATATATTTTTGTTAGTAATAAGCCAAAGAACAGTGAGTTGAAGGAATTAATTAATATTAATTACTCTAACTGAAAAAAAAAAATATATACATAGTTCACTGATTACAAAGTATGAGTTAGTCCTGTTGCTAGAGTAGATGATGATTAAATGCCTGTTAGATGAACGGGTGGTAATCATAATTCTACATGTAGCAGTTCACTGTGCTGTTGTACCTTTGTAATTCTGCTCAAGACAGTGATATTGTGAGGGCTTCTTAAATAAAGCTGTAATATAAACAAATAATAGTAAATGACTGATTCTTCCAATTTTTTACACATAGCTTCCCTCACAATTAATAAGTTTTCTCTTGAAAATAAATACATATAGGTGAAAAAACATAGAAAATTTCATTTATGACTTAATGAGAAACCAGACAAGCCCTCTGAAATGATGAGGGAGTACTAAGACATTATTAGAGAACAAATAAATTGCTGAAATCCTGTTGGATCCTGATTGATCTCTGGGCAAAAGCCAGTAATAATGATATTGGATCCATCTTCAACAGCTGTCAACTTACTGTGTTTCAATCAGAAATAAAAGAGCTGAAACAACATCTAACATTAGATCAGTGGAGTGAGGTTCTGTGGGAAAGCTGCAAATGCAAACAAGCAAGAGAATTTATGAACTGAATGAAGCAATTATCTCTACTGAGAACAGTGGTATTAGGGAACCAATGATTTCACATACTTGATTTTATGTACCTTCTACTGCATTGCTTAGGGAAAAGTAATCTTGTTTTACATTGGAGACAATGAGGCAATTTTTTTATAACATCCTACATAAAACTGTAAAATTTGTGATTATGGTATTTGTGGTTCCTTAAGCAATCAATTTAGCTTATGCAATCTGAGCATCAAGATGACTAATAAGAAGCAGAACTTCTGTTTTAAACACCAATTACTCAACAACATGTTGTACAGAACTGATTTTATTGGATGCATTAGATGTACTTTGAAGGACTTTACAAGTCCTGGTATTTAACCAGTTCCCTTAAAGAGGCAATGTGTCGGTCTTTAAATTCACCCACTTCCTTTACTCATTGGCAAAATTTCTAGCACAATAGTTTTATATAACAGAGTATATGAAAGGTAAAAAATGGTTTAGGAGAATGAAGGCATGCTTATTTACAGAGCAAAATTAGATTAGTTTATTACATATACAGATCCAATGGAGAGAAAATATATATGCATCTCATTCTTTATTGCTGAGTGAAGCTTGTATTTTGAGGGGTGCCCACTCACAGTGAATAATAAGACCATCACAAAAAGTATCTGTTACAGCTATGATGGACTAAGGAAATAAGAGAGAAAATTGTTTGCAAGGGGAGGGATATTGTTCTAAGAAAGCCAAATATGCTCTCAGGTGAAGAATCAGATATGAAGGAGGACATATGTAGCTGATAATTTCTAAGCCACACACACCAGTGGTAGGTCTAGTCATATTTACAGGAATCCAAAACCTGTTGGTACATAGCCTGGCTTTCTGAAAACATTGGTGCTTGCTGTCCACAGATGGCCAAGTACTCTATCAAGTCCTTTATATCAATATATTTGCTTATCTATATGGAGTTATTTCTATTAAACAGAAACCACCTATTGTTTAGCTCTCTTCAAGAAAAATAATGAACATTGTGAAGATTTTACTTGCTATCACATTTTATGGAGAAACTGTAGGCTAATCATCATGTCATATAAATTACCAAAGTGCCTTTGATAGAGTGTGGGATCTACAAAGGTTGTCAGAGGCAGGATGTTTTTTCCTAACACTTGACCTTGGGCTTAGAAAACATAAATCAGAATTATATATTGGTAATATGATTGCTCTGTTAAAGGTTTGACATTTATATTTTGTACAATGGGAAAATATCAATAACCAAAAAGTTTAAAGGAGCTATTTGTCTTTGAATTTAGACAAAATAAAAAAGAAGAGGTTCGTATGATTTTTAGAAGTGTGCTCTTTTGCAGTAATTAAGCAATTTGAGTGTTTCATTCTTGGATATGTTCACACTTGCATGTGTACATATTATGAAAATGTGTATTTTCCAAGGAATTCAATTGTTCTTACTTTGGTTCATCTATTAACTTCCTTCCTGACTACACTAACTTTACCATTTCCCAGAGGGGCATTCCACTTAATTTCTTTTTGGATTAGCTAGTGCTCTGAGTTTGAATTTAAAGTTTAAAGGAACCATTTGATTTTAATAACTTTTGTATGTAGTGCTCCATTGAGTTTGGATTTTAGCACATAGAACTACTTTTCCGTAAGGTGATTTTTAGTAAATCCCTGTGTGTCAAAGAAAGATAAACACACATCAGTGAGTTTGTTATTGCAATTAAATTATTGGATTTTTACATTTGAATATGTTTTGAACATTGAAAATCATGAAGAGGCTGTTTTCTTATGTTGGTCATAGACAATTTTCTATCACTCCAAAAGCTGAAATAAGACTGTTTTCTTCAGTCTGAGAGAATATTAAAATACCATGGTTTTCTAAATATATAGTCATTTCAGGAAAACACTACTTCTTCAAAGACACACTCTTAAACAGTAACCATCTCCTTAGATTCTGCACTCGTAGATAAATATTTATTTATTTGCTTCATTAAAAAAAATAAATCTAAAGCCTGCTCAACCTTCTTTACCTCTCTCAATTCCACTCATTTCAACTAACTGTATGGTTCGGTGTCTCTTTAAAGTGGAGTCCAGGCAATGGTAAGCACTGATCCACAGCACAGCTGGATGGGATGCTGGGCCTTCTTGTCTAAATCGTGCTTTTGCCAAGAAAGGTTGGACCAGGAGATCCTTGAGGTCCCTTTCAATCCAGTATTCCGTGATTCTATGATCCCATGCCTGTTTCAGGATTTGCAAATTCTTTTTTTTACTCATGCTTTTGTTGCTTTTTTTTTTTTTTTCTCTTTCCTCTTCCAAGTTTGAATTAAATACATGCATAAAATCATAGACTCATAGAATGATTGGGGTTGGACAGGACCTTAAAGATCATCTAGCCCAACCTCCCTGCCATGGGCAGGAACACTTTCTTCTAGACCAGGTTGCTCAAATCCCCATCCAACCTTTCCTTGGGATCTATAAATCTCTAAACCAGGAGATGGCTACACACTCTTTGGAGTACCATTCTATCAGAAGAGCCTCAGTGTCCATTAAAACTGAGGAAACATTCTGTTTGTATTCACAAGATAAAACCAAGAAGCCACAAGAAATCTAGACAGTGCAGTTTCCCAGACAGGCTGAAGACTGAAAAAATATATCATATCCTCCTTTGGTGCCTATGATTATATTTGGTGATAGTGTATTAAAAAGAAGGGCAGTATAGTATACATCATATTTGGGAAAGTAATACTCAAATTACCTTGATCTCTTGGTATTTGGAATGGTTGTGGAGGCAACATTTTTATTCCTACAGTTTTCTATATGTTTGGTAATACAATTTACAGGATGTGTATATCCAAGCCCTTAGTGTGGCCAAGAGTGTTTTACACAGCTTGTCTGTTCATTCCCTAAGCTATCTTTTAAAGTCATGGAAAACCTGGTTTTTAAGAGGAAGGGAAAAAAAAAAAAAAAAAAAAAAAAGATTATTTCACCTGAAATTCCAAAGTGTGGTCAATCTGTTTGCTACAGCTATCACATCAGCATTTCTTCCCCTTTACAGGGCAGAATGTCTGAACCTGAAGACACTCACAAGAAATACATTGTTACTTTCCCCTTTCCTACTGTCATATTTGATAGGAATTGTTTGCCACTCTGCCATGATGTAAGCAATCATAAAGCCTTTCACAACATCAGATACTGAACAGAAAAAATCTTTAGTGTTCATCCTTTCTTTCACGGAAAACATAATTCCAATATAATTCCATATCTTTATCAGACCATTTCTCCTTTTTTTTAAATTGTGAGGAAAAGACATGACACCCTTCTGTTCTTGACCCTTTCCCATTCAGAGAAATTGCAACTTGCAACATGGGCAAACAGTATTATAGTGGCTCTTCATAGGTCCTGACTTCTGTGTGGACACTTAGGAAGGCTCTTGACTGAATTGTTTGATATATAAATTTTTGAAAGAAACATGAAATATTATCCTTCTGGAATTATATCACTTTACTGGAAGACAATCTCTGAGAGTAAAATCACATTTTGATGTGCATAAAGTGACATACATAACATATTCCAGAGTTATAAAATCTGGACATTCAACCCGTGTACCATATTCTGTTCGCTCAATGCTCTCTACATGAAATTGGAATCAAAATGAGCTCTGTTGCTCATAAATGTACATTATTTTGAGACACCATGAGATATGGTATGAATTGGTGTAGACACATCACTGACTTATTGGCTTCCTTACACTCAAGCTTGAAGTGTGGGTTTACAGTCACAGTCTGCATTTTTCATTGATCTGAAGGAGAAATTTTAGTAGTGCCAGAACTGGTTTGATGGTATTGCTAAGTTAAACTAAAAAATATGCTTGGAGCTTGGTTTTGCATTATTGAAAAATTGTGCAGTTCAAGAAAATAGTATCAAATAAAATCATACAATTTCTTTACCTTTAAGGTAGAGAGAATGGAATGAGGAAGATAAAGTTGCCAGTATCATGAAGAGAATTAAATTGTTACTGGCTGATGTTCAGCTGTAACTGAACATATTTTGTGCAAGTCATTACTCACAGTGGGGTGTGCTACAGTTTTCTGTAGCTGTTTTTCCTGCTACCTATAAAATTAGTTTCTGGATTCAGAAAAAAGAAGGCTCCGGGGAGACTTTATTGTGGCCTTCCAGTATCTGAAGGGGGCTACAAGAAAGCTGGTGAGGGACTTTTTAGGCTGTCGGGCAGTGATAGGACTAGAGGGAACGGATTAAAACTAGAGATAGGGCAATTCAGATTAGACATTAGGAAGAATTTCTTCCCCATGAGGGTGGTGAGACACAGGAACAGGTTGCCCAGAGAGGCGGTGGAAGCCCCATCCTTGGAAGGTTTTAAGCCAAGGCTGGATGGGGCTCTGAGCAACCTGCTCTAGTGGGAGGTGTCCCTGCCCATGATAGGGGGGTTGGAACTAGATGATCTTTAAGGTCCCTTCCAACCCTGACAATTCTAGGATTCACACCTCCCTACTGAAATTGATCTCAGAAGTATTTGATTTCAATCATTTTACATGAGAGAAACAGAAAAATTGGGCAATTACTGTGAAACATTAGGATTTACCTTCTTTTCTTATGAGGGATGAGGTTTTGCTTCCTTCCCCAGATTTTCTTGTCTCTGAAGCAAACACTTTAAAATCATAGGGATTCAGAATAGTGCCATTGATGCTGATGATACTGAAATGACTGTTTTAGTCACTGAACTGTTTAGGGCACTTTTGAGAAAAATAATAAGTGAATTGAGAGTAAATAAACATTCCAGAATCTTTCCCATCAATCAGAGAATGTATATAATTTTAAAATGCAGCATTATTAAGATAGCTGGAAAGTTGATCTGCATTTTAACCTTGATGTTTAAAGGGATCTGGTAGTTATCTAGGAAGAACAGTTTGCTAAAAGAGAATATTTGGCTTTGGATACATGTTTTTTTGTGACATATAACAAGGAAATGCAATATTTGGTCTCTCATTCCCTAATTCTAGTTTTAGTGAATTCACTTCATCATCTGTCTAAAACTTAAAGAATTTGCCTCTGCTTAAAGAATGAATATTACACAGAAATTATTAGAAGCCTATTAACACTATCTTTGCACTTCTCAAATAATGTAGCCAAGTGAAAATGAGCTATCATAATATTTTTCACAGAAAAACAATGGAAAAATTCTTTAGCCCGCACAGGAGACATAGTGTTGTAAGATATTTTAAAATAAAATGGAATAGTGGGTCTTGAAGACTCAGAAACTCATATGTTTTATCTGAACTGAATCATACCTCCCAAGTGTTCTTTTAATATGTTGTCAGTAAGCTCAGATATTAATGCTAGTTCCCTATACATCATATTCTTCTATTCCACTTTTTGCTCGGGCAAGTTCAATAAATTTAAGGAGCTTTTAAAAACACTTATGTGGTAATTTCTGCTAATAATTCTGAACAAAATTCACCTCTTAAATACAATGCATCAGCATTTTAGAGTGCAATGATATTAATATGGAGAAAATAAGTATTTAGAGAAAAAGCACTACAGTTACTAATGCAATTGAATAGTAAGGAGGACACAGGTATTATTCCAATCAGTCCTTAAAATAAAGGGAGAAGAAAAATTGAAGAAGCAGATAACACAAATCAAGATCAATCTTATGAATCTTTAATTTAAAAAATAATCTATTCTTGATTTTATCTCTCAGTCCTAAATAAAAGGTAAATAAAATCAATTAGATTTGTTTTTCTTTGCAGTATCATTTGCCAAGTAATTCTCTGCCTTTTAAATTCATCTGATTCACAAAGGAACAAACTGATTCAAAAATTAACATTGGAGGCCAGATATAATGAAATTCCTATTTTAGCTTAGCTCATTCCCCACTTCAGGATCCTGAGCTACACCTGAATTTCTCTGATTTCCGAATTTAATATAAGAAGGAAGATAAACTGGAAAATGGCTTTTATTTTTTCACATTCTTTTTGTATACCACCAGCTATGATTCTTTGGGGTTTTTTGACACCATCACTCTTCAGCAGGAAATCGTCCTCAACAACAGTAGAGGTGTTTGAGGCCAAGCATATTGTTCTATAATGTACACTGGATCTTTTTGTCTTACAGTGGCACCCATGAGACACCAAAATGCCAAAAAGCAGAGGATTTTTTTTTTTTCGGTAGCATCTGGCATCTTGGCTGACTCCCCAGATAATATTGGCAGCTTTACATTTTTTTTCAGAGCTGTCATGAAGTTAAGTTCCTGATAGGCTGTTAGCATTGCTGTGTCCTTTTAGATGTGATCCTTTGACTCACCCTTGTTTCAAACACATTTTATCAATAGCTTAAAAACAATTCAACACAAATGAATTCAAGAGCACATGAAGTACCAGTCCAACTTTCTATTTATACAAATAAAACATTTCAGTTCCTTAAAATAAAAATGTGAATATGAAATGAACTCATCTTTTCATGTTATGTGGCTTCCTTTTGACACTAGAAATCAAGTTTCAAAATTTATCTGTAAAATCAGATTGAAGATGGCCCTATGTTATTTACATCAAAGATTTAGGAAATGACATGATGAGAATCCCATGGTGGATCACAAGAAACCCACTAAGTCAATCATATGTCTAATTTCTTCCAAGTTCATACAGAAATTGAATCAAAATCACACTACACTATCCTTTGGGCAAAGGCTTGGCACTGAGCTGCAACTCTGCTCAGGGCCCCTGAAGGGTCTCTTCTCTGCTGAAACCACTGAACCTGGAATGAATCCAGGCAGTGCCACTTTGAAGGAAGTATATTCACTGAGAGTGTGTGATCACATCATAAACAAAACAGTCTGTGAATGCCAGCATACCAGAATGTTGTTGGAAAGAAACATATGGGTAGAAATATTAATTCTCTAATGTCAAAGTTTACTACTCTGACATTTTCAGAATAAACTAATTCTCTTTTTAGTGGTTTGTCATTCAATTTCTTATTTGGTTTATAGTACAGACACTATTCCATCCCTCCTCCTCTTCTCTCCCTCCCCCTCTCCCCCCCCCCCCCCCCCCCCCCCGTCTAGTTTCTTTCTTCTAGTAAAGAAACTAAGAGAATACTTTCTTCCCGAAAATGTTTTGGATTAAACTATTAGAATAAAATGACTGCAATGACTTCCTCCCATACTTCAACTAGTCATTCAGGCTGAATAAACTAGAAAAAAAGTTCAGATCTCCTTTTATTTCCATCTTTTTTTGGGTTTTGTTGTTGTTGTTGTTTTGTTTTGATTTTGTTTGTCTTTTTTCTCCTCACCAGATTGTTTGCAATATCACAAGAGTTCACAAGTGAAAAGTCAGTATTTGATAAATGTTATCACCATGAATTCTGAGATGCCACAATATTTTTCTCTATTTAAAGGTTTGTTTATATTACTAAGATACTGTGATAGAGCTACCTTTGATAGATGCTAACTTTTTAATGGAGACCACCATCTTTGCATGTACATGTGTGCTATATACAAACAGAACACCTAATTGTAAGAATTAATTGATACATAAAGCTGTCAATGCTAATATTCTAAATGATGTATTTATCATTAGCATGACTGATCATTTCCATTCCACTTAGGGATTAAAATACATGCATAATATCTCCTAGCAACATTAAATATAATTTAGAAATTCCATGCAGTGAGAAACAAAAAAAGTGCAGTATTAATAAAGCTCAAGTGACAATTTGGATGTAAACTTTCTCAGATGCTCTAAAGCAAAAAGGGTGTTCAGAAAAAAGGTATACATCAACCCATAGAGTGGCACTGGATTTAATATATTTTCAGAGAAACCATCAGCCTTTTCTTCCCTATTGACTCATCTGTAATGCCAGCTTTCAATCCTGAAATTTTTGTATCTGTCTTGTTAAATACTGAGTATAGGAGTTTAATATGGAAATATTAACAGATATTAGCTACAGCATTGCTAGTGGATTATGCTCTATTATACATGGAAAAAAAAACCCTACATTTGAGACAAGGAAAGTAATGGTATCAACCACTGACAGTAGAGCCTTACTACAGAAAATGAAAAGAAAAACCTTTGAAGATGGAATAAAAGGCATACTGTTGAATACTAAAAAGTTTTTCTCGTGGGCTAAAGTAATGCATGTTGAACATTGACAGTAAACAGAAGGACACTGCCAAGATTTAGGTGCCTGAGGGCAAGAAAAGCTTCTTTATAACTTTATCCAGATTAGCTTCACTTTATTTGTGTAAATGACATTCATAAAAGGTATTGTAAAACCTATTGGAAAACTATTAATATCAGTTGGAGAAGTGAGGAAAAGTTAGACATTGTTTCTTCTGTGTCATATTCATTTACTTCAGGATTATGTATTCACTGTCTTTCTTGCTTTTTGTTTTGCTTGTTATTCTGTTAAAATATGCATACATACATCTATAGGAGGGTTTGTGCTTCCTGGAGAGTATGCTGCAACCAAATCTACCTTGACTGGGAATGGTAGGGATCTCACTTTCAGCTGCAGTCTGGGTATATATACATTATTTGTCTCTAAAGATTCTTGTAGAGGTAGATATGGAAATATTTTTCAAGTTACAGAGTTCTCTATTCCTCAACAATGCCTCCTTCTTGGTCTTTACCACTGGATATAATCATTCTATTGAAAAACAAAGTAAATATTTCTCAGTATTCACATGTACTAACGCTTAACAGAATTCAGCTAAGCCAAGGCACCTTTCTCAGTATTTCTCTGTTGGGTTCCAATATAACATCCAACATGTCAGAACTCTAACTAAATGTTGCTTCAGTCTAAAAGAAATATTTTGATTGTTTCAAATTAATAATTTAGATGTATCAGAGAGCACAAATGCAGCTTTTTGTTCATTGAAATGCTGCAATAAAATGTTTTTAATGCAGTCTATTGGTTAATGTATTGGTTTGTTTTGGTGTTTTTTTTACCATACAACTATGTTAGCCAAATACAGTTTTAGTCAAATATAAAGCTTCCTTTAGGAAATAATGACTTTCATAATTATTTCAGACTATCCCACAGTCCTTGTATTCCTAATTTTCTAGTGCACGTTAATAATTTTAGTAAAAAAATCTGTAGAAATATTTTACAAACTACTTGGGCATTCCTTTAGCAACTCAGGTTTTGCATGCAAAAATTTTCAGAGTTTAACATAGTAGTTCGGAATGAGTATTTATTAATATGTCTGGTCTGCAAATGCAGGAGAAACATTTGCAACTAAAACATTCTGCAGAAGAATACATATATACACTGTAGAAACATATGCAATGTTTTCTGTGGGTCATGCCTTTGAGGAATTATTTATAGTGAAATGATAAATATGAAAAAAGGTCCCTGAATTGCCCATGTAAAAGTTTGCATATCTTCTGTTATTCATGGATGCTTAATAGTCATTTTAGCCTGATTTAGAAGTTAATATTCTTTGAGATAAATTTTAGCTTAATGATCACTAAAATTTCATTTTTTAAATGAAGCAGGATTTGTGAGAGAGGTAAAATTTTATAGACTAAATAGCAAACAAACAAGCAAGTCTTCAAGCTCAGTAGATGTGGGAGACAATTACTTGGAATTTAATTTCCTTATGTTAATCTGATAAATGAAGGAAAATTTTAATGAATTATTATTTTAATGATGTCTCTGCTATTATTACTTTTTATTATCCACATCCTTACCAAGACAATTTTCAAGGTCTGTTGACAGGAACAACATAAATTACGTTCTTCCAATGTACATAACGAACCATGAACCATGTACACTATTAATGTGTAAGAAGAGAGACTAATAAACTTTTCTGTTGGCTTCCAGTTACGCTCAAGATTTCCTTCATGGACACTCTGAATTTATATCAATATTAGAACTGAACAAACACTACAACAAATAAATGATGGTTCAGGAAGTGATTCTATTTTTTCTTTACATTTATCAAAACACCTTACAATTTCTTTTCTTCTGTTTGTATTCAAAAGGATGGTTCATGATCTACTCTCCAATCTCTTCTTTAACAATTTAATTTTTAATGGGGCCTACATAACACTGTTAAGTGTTAAACCATCAAATATTTTATGGGCTACTACCTCTTCAATATTCCTCTGTATTGGTATTTGTGCCTTATTTCATATAATGGGTTGCTTTAGAAAACAGAAGAGTCTTTTTGCTGTCCTGGTGAATTTCTGGCATGCTACTGCTCCCAACCCATAAACTGAGTTCTGAGGTACTGTGCAATAATAACCGCAGTAACAGGAAGAATGAATGCACCCGTTAAGGCTATCAGATAACAGTCTAAGATGAGTATGATTCAAAAGGAGTTAAATTGATAAAAATCTTTCTAGAGAAGGTTTGTGAATGACAATTCCTTCATAGTGTTCTTCTTCACTCAATATTCTTCAATGCTGTTGCTGAGATGTAGGTTCAATTAACCAGAAATGGAAGTTTAACTATTCACACATTTACTTCTGCAAATATTTTTAATAGCCAAGGAAGGAAGCAGTGCAGTTTTCATTTAGTTTGAACATTTTTTTTAAGAGTAGGAGATTTGAAAATAGATATTGGAGAAGATGTTTAACAAGAAGTTTAACCAATCAGATTTGACCAAGGAATTGAACTGCAGAAGTCAAATCCATTCTGTTTCAGAGATGAAAACAGTTAGCACCCCACACGTTCATTTGCACTGCTGATTACATCTTAATTTTAAGCATAGAATATCGTCAGATGTGAGACTAGTGTTGCACTTTCCTTAATAGATAAGAAACCCAAAGACTGTCTTCACCATGTACTAAAGGGATGAGCATAAGAGCAGTAATGTAGAGTAACCAGAATCCTATTTCTGGTTCTCCAGAGGTCTGAAGATGCTATATGCTTTCAGATCCTAATATGTTGATGTAATACAAATATGAAGCAAATGCTTATCAGTCTATGAGATCGAGATTACGTAATAGCTTGTAGACTTTCATTTTTAATAAACAATAAATGTACCAGAAAACATAAGGTGAAAGGAGGATGCTCTACTCAATTATGATACTGAAATAGCTCGAAACTATAAAATTTATTCTAATGTTAATTAAGAATCACACATCACGGCACTGTCAGGAGATTAATGAATGCCTGGGAGGAGCTGATAGCTCAAAGTTATGCTTTGGGCTATAAACCCGTGTCAATGACTAACCCCCAAGAAATGCCCTGGGCTGAGGTTAATTTCACTTTTAGAGAAAGAAAAGTCTTAACCATATGTGATGTTCTACTTGTAACTTCTTACACATACATGCTTTATATATATACCCAGAAGTGATATATGAACTCAAAGGCTCTCAGGTTTAAAAAGAGATTAGTATTTCATCTCCAGATGAGTACCTGATCTTTCATTCCACACACAGTTGAAGAGCTGTTCCTGATGTACACTGTTGCATTGATCTCAACTGCTGTGAGCTCAGGGTTGAGATCCTACATGGTAACCTCATTTCCATTTTACACTTCCAGAGTCAATTTCTATAAATCTGTGCATGCACCATTTTTTGGTGTTTGTTCATATAACTGAGAGAACATCAATCTTTGTAGCCCCTATTCACACTAGGTATCAACAGATTTTCATGAAGTCTTACTGGGAATCTGCATACAATAACACCACTGAAAGAAAAAAGCAGTACCCCGTGGGAGTTAGAATACAAAAAAACCACTTCCTACATTGTTTACAATGTGCCTTGATAAATTAACACAAAAGCAGCTTTTGTGTGAATACTGAAAAGCACAACGTGTTGGGTTTGCATCCAGCAGGGTTTTGGTAGAAGGATTACTGGCATGGGTTTCTGTAAGAAGCTTCCAAAAGCTCCCCCAGTTCCAAGTCAGGCCTGCCTCTGGCCCAGGTCAAGATAATCAGTGCCTCTGTGATAAAATGTTTAACAGGGAAAATTAATGTCGGGTGAGTTCCTTAGTTCTGGGAGTTCTTTTGTTTGGGAAAGAAGTGGGACTTGATTGAGACAACTACGTGGACATTGAGATAAGTGAGGAAGGAGCAAGGAGCAGCCATTCTCCTTCAGCCTGTGGTGAGATGGCAGGCCAAGCCCTTACAGCTCTTAGAGATCAATGGTGGAGCAGAATCCCATCTGTGCCCTGTGGACAACTCCACACTGGACCAAGGGACTGCTCTTGAAGAAGTGAGGGAATCCTGCATTGGAGCTATCCATTGCTGGAAGTATTACAACCCACAGAAGGGACCCATGGTGGTAGAAGTTTGTGGAAGACTGTCTTGCATGGGAGGAAGGTCACATTGCTGCAGGGAAGGACTGTGAGGAGTTTTCCCCCTGAGGAGAAAGGAGTGTCAGAAACAACATGTGATGGGCTGGGACTGGCTGCAACCCCCATTCCCTGCCCCTCTGTGACACTCAAGAGGAGGAAGTAGCAGAACTGAGCAAGAAGGTAGAGGTTATGGGAAAGTGTGTTTAAAACCAGGTTGTATCCATGACTTTCTCCAAGTCAACAGGTAAACTAGGGATGGTTTTGTTTCAATAATTTAATTGTGTTGAGTCTGTCTTTTGCCCATGACCATAATTGGTTAGTGAGCCACCCTGCCCTTTGTCTTGGCCCTCAAACCTTTTGTTGTATTTTCTACTATCCATCCCCCTGGAGGGGAAGAGGAGTAAGCAAGCAGCTGTGTAGTTGTTTTGTTGCCAGTTGGGTCATCCTAAACCATGACATGCAATTAAAAATATGTATATATTGGCCCCTTTAAAAGATTTTCTCTGGACAGTTTTAGACTAATTTTATATAAATTTGTATGATCATTAACAGAAATGCAAAACTGGTGATTTAGAGTAATGCAAGAAAGAGAAGACATAAGGAAAGCCAACACAAATTGAAATCAAAGGAAAAGACTCCTATACATTGTTTTTGTAGGATTTGCCAAAGGAAAATTTCAAAACTCTGTATCAAATACATTAAAAGAAAAGTAAGGAAAGAAAATTCTGTGGCATGCTAGGGTCTAATGCGTATTCCTTTTGTTTTCATACATGGCAAATCTGTCTCTAGCTCAGGCACCTGTATAATCAAGACACTGCTAAATTTCTTTGAACACCTCTAATTTGGGTTTCATGCATCACATTTGTTTAAAATGTTTAATAACTTTTTCACTAATTGCTTGTTTAAACCCACTCTGACTGCCAAGCATTCTGTTATAACTGATAAAATATAGATCACTCTGAATATTTATGTGTGATTTGTGTGCAAGTGACATTTATGATTAATGCAAACTTAATTTGGTAGTGGAATCAAATATGAAATGTCTCTGTGTATTCTACTGGAATGATTAGCAGAGGTCATTAATCAAGAAGTCCCTTTTGTTCTTAATTTTATGCCGCATGAATGAGTAAAGATACAAAAGAAGTGAGTATTTCATCAAGCTCTGGCTTTCTTTATGTGAAATATTCAATTTTCTCATAAGACACTTCCACATCTTTAATGCTTTTAATCACTGTTCTTTTGTGTGTGGCCCTCTTTGTGAGTGAGGCATTCAGGAAAAAAATATTTCTGGAGTACATAGTCATGAATTTGACTTCAAATGGCTTTTTCAAGTCGGTGTTATAGAGTCACACCTGAATGCTGAACAAGGCCAAAGTTGATCAAGCTCAAATATTTTTAAGTGTGCAAAGGTCACAGCATGACTGAAGAAAATTTTGTTTAGGGGTTATTTTCTTTTCCTCCCTGAATTTATTAGCTACCTAGTCCATATTTGGTGTCAAAACTTAGATCATCCTTAGCTGCTATATGCCAAACAACATAAAGAGGTACAGCAACAGGTTGAGGAGTAAGGTCTACTTTTAAAAATCAGTTCTTAGTTGAATTAAAAGAGCATTTGATGGCAATATAAACCAGCCTCAATAATAACAAACAATATCTCCAGAAGCAACAAAAATAAAGAAAATTAACTCCTTCTTACAGTGTATTAAAAAATATTGTATCTGAGATAAAGAACTAAAGATAAAAAAAGGCTTTTTTGGGCCACTATCACTAACAAGACAAAGATGGGTAATGAATGGGTGAGTAATGAATTTCCTCTGCTCATCACTGTTTTGTGTGAGGTTAAGGTTAGCTGTTAATAAAAATTATGTTACATTGGAGTATATCAGTGTAGCAAAACATACTATAAGAATGGACAGATACACATCGGGTTTAAGTATACTTAACAGTGTTATAAAAGATAAAAGATGCCAATTTTAGTCCAGGTCTACAGCAGCCATTGTGAAAGCTGTAGATTTTTGTTCTCTCTGAAATGAGGCTCATCAGGGCACATCAAAGCAATAGAAATATTTTCACAACATTATCTACATGCATAACCCCCAGCCCCAACCCTCTCGTTTAATTTTGTGTGGAAGCCACCAATTTAATGCAGATTTTGCTGAGGGTAGAACTCACAAAAGTAAATGGTGAAGAATTATTCAAGCTGTTTCAAACTGAACTGCAAAGCTAGAAATCTTTACCTTTACCAACTTACAAATAAATAATTGTCAAAACCCAAGCTTGTTTTATGCTGGCAAAAGTATAGTAATAATTAGAAAACAACAAAGCATCTGCAGTTGTCAGAAAGAGTGAATAAAAGAAGGCAAACAAACTAATGAGCTGCACCATTCATGTTTGAAGAGTGCATTACAAGATTTCACAGATAAAAAAATATACCACTACATTTAATTATTATTGTTAAAACTGTTAAAAAACCTACCAGTTAATATTGCAATTTATTTTTATGTAGCTGAGAGCAAAAAGGGATTTTTGCCCTATGAACAACAAAAAACTTGCTGAAGACAACACAGAAAATCAGTAATAAATGTTTTTAAATAATATGTTTTAATCAGTTCACTTTTTAGTGAATTTATCTGCTATATTTTCTAGAGCCTATCATTAAGGATTTTTTTTTGTCTGTTCATATTTCTATCATTGTTTTGAGGGACTAGTGAAAAACTTGATTGTTAACTGTTGTACTTCACATCTTTACTGATGTAACAGAGACTTGCAATAAAATCTCAACTCTTAAGACAGATATCCATTATTTGCCCAAAACTTCATCTCTCTATTAGTCTTGTGAAAAAGGGAAGCACAAAACATATGCTTTTTCACAGCAATATTGTGTGATGTTCAGTTGTGACTTCTCTGCCTTTTTCCCCCAAGACAATAGGCACCCGAAGTATTTTCCACTAAAAATAAATGTACTGCCCATTACTTAAATGACAGTGCTTTTACTCAGTTTGAACATGAGAACCTTGTACAAGCTTTCCTGTGGAGAAAAATAGGGTCTTGGAACAGATGTCAATTCTTCTCTAAGTTTACAGTCTTAACCACAAACAAAAAGAAATGTCAAAAGACTAAGATAAGAAAATTGCAAAGGTTGTTAAGCAAGGTTGTTTTTTTTCCAGTGGGTGCAAAATAGTAAGTCATAGTAATAATAAGAATGTACTGAGCATAAGACTTGCATAAACTTAACTTCCAGGAACTCTGTCACTTACAAGATGCTAGCTTTTTGACCTGACATCATCACCTGCTAATTTCAAGGACAAAACAGCAACAACAAAAACAGAGATTCTGCTAAGAATAAAGGCAAATATCCGTGACTGAATTAAACTAAGTCACTACAAATATATGCCAGTTTGTCCTTAAAAAGTCACTGAAATTTTAGCAAATCTTCCATAACACTTTCTACAGATTAGTTTACTCTAGATGAAAGTCTTTAATCTGTAAGCATGAAACCTTTTTCTGTGGACATTAAAATACCAGGAGGCAGCCCTAAAGCATCAAGTTATACAGGTAGAGACACTACAGTCAGATTCCATACAAAAGAAAGGCAGATGAGGAATGAAGTACAACCCCATGCCTGGATGTGAGTCACAATCCCAGATGTCCATTCTAATAAGTAGGTGTATTCATTAATCATACAGGGCCTCCATTCAAGGACCCTCATTTCCTTTTTTCATGAGCTTTACAGGGTGAGAGTGGAGACATACTTTTCTCTGGGTCTTCTCAGCAAACTCACTACAGAGCAGCTGCTCAGCTCTGTAATGCTTTTATTCACCACAGTTTTATAATAGAGAAGCCTTGACAATTTGCTTTGATAGAGTAAATATATAACAACCACAAGTCAGTAAAATAGGTTGTATTATTTTCTAGGTAACAGTCACTTGCAGACGGTTGCCTAGACACTTACACTGTTGAAATACTTTTTATGAGGTTTAGTTTGTTAAGGTCATTATTTATGGTTTTTGTTCAGGGACTGTCCTTTTTATTGTCTGTGTATATAGCCTCAAGCCTAATCAGATTTTATGCCAGAAGAGAGTCTCCAGAAAGCGCTGAAAAGAGGTGCTATTTCAAAAATAAGAAAAGCTTTTATTACAAATTTCTCTTAAGATAGCACAGGAATAAACTCCAGAATTTATATGCAGTTAATTTCTTCTTTAGCACCTACTAACTTCTTGGGCTCTTGTATATCTAATACTTATCACATTGCAACAGTCCAGACAAGACTCAGTTCCTTTAAGAATTTTAAGCTAATATCCAGCAACAGTACGAGTATTTCCTTCCCTACATCCTCATCTTTTCTTCATTAGTAAAAATACTTCCCTTACTGATAGTGTTACTTTGTAAGCACTCATTACCTATTGATTGTGCAGTGTAGAGTGCATGGATGGACTACTAAACCTATACAGAGACTGTTCATTTCAATGAGTTTCTGACATGACATGCTAGAGGATTTCTTCACTGAATATTGACAAGCTCTGGCAGATTCTCCTTTTTATGGACCAAATATCGTACTCTGCATTTGTTTTGCCTGATTTTCTGTCATATTACTGTCTCTCCTTACTTATTTATTTCTGTATTATTATTTAGCATCTGTGTATTCATACAGCATCAATAAATCAGAAGTAATCAAAATAGGTAGTAATTTCCTCTGACACTATAAAAATAATAAAAGTGGTGCTTTTGTTTTGAAAAAGTCATGTAGGAATAGCTGAAAAGAGATTCACAATTGTCCTGAGGGTGAAAATATATTAAGGTGGAAGTCTTTTGGCACCAAATAAGTTTTAGGCACACCTAATATGTAAGCTATTACATGAGCTATGTTTGTAAGACAAAACATTTTTTCTTTTGGCAGTGATTTGTCTCTTAACAGTACCAATACTTTATAACCATAAGCCATTACATTATTAATTTCAGCGGCCTCCAGCACTGGGTACCCAGCAGTCAATTTTTATCACTACTCAAATATTCCAGTGATTTCAAGTTTCATTTTCCAACCACAAATCTTTTTATAGATGTATATAAAAGTGAGCTAAGAAAACAAAAACAAATCTGAAAATGGCAGTTGTTTAAAAGTATTAAAGAAGATCATAATATTTTTTAAACATAGTTATGTATTTCATACAAAATAGAATGTACGATGTCAATTTATTGTAAATTGTTTACAGCAAGTGAAAATAAATATAATATAAATGACTATGATCCCTCAACACAGGAAAGACATGGACCTGGTGGAGCAGGTCCAGAGGAAGGCCACAAAGATAATCAGAGGACTGGAACACCTCTCCTATGAGGACAGGCTGAGGGAGCTGGGGTTGTTCAGCCTGGAGAAGAGAAGGCTCCGGGGAGATCTACTAGCAACCTTCCAATAACTGAGGGAGGCCTACAGGAAGGCTGGAGAGGGGGTGTTTACAAGGGTCTGTAGTGAAAGGATGAGGGGTAATGGGTTTAAATTAGAGAAGAGTAGATTTAGATTGGATATCAGGAAGAAGTTCTTTACATTGAGGGTGGTAGAACAGTGGAATAGGCTACCCAAGGAGATGGTCGAGACCCTGTCCCTGGAGATATTCAACATGAGGTTGGACAAGGCTCTGAGCAGCCTGGTCTAGTTGAGGGTATCGCTGCTTACTTCAGGGGGGTTGGACGAGATGACCTTCCAAGGTCCCTCCCAGCCCTAGACATTCTATGATTCTAACTATTGGTGGAATGCTGAGGCTTCTTAAAGTGCATGTAATCCTGTCTTATGTGTGAAACTGTTTGAGTACCTGCTGCTATCAGCAATAAAATTATCATTTGCTGTAATATAGAACATCAGGCAGACACACTCTCAAATGCGGATAAAGTATACTTGTACCTGTCTACACAATAGTTTTCTAAAGGATAAGAAAACCTTCACGAAAGATCAAATAATTTCTGTTTACAGTTTCTATAGCAGTTGTTGCCAGATATATAAAAACATAAATAATCTTCAGCTGTTTGGTGGATGCCTCTGTTTTTCAGATGAGATTGCAATGTTCTTTCTATAGCAGTATATTTAGAGTACCAGAGTATCCTCTGGTTTGTAATTAAAGAAAAAACCCATAACATAAATGTGAAAGCTTCCAATGTCCAAAAGCATTATTACCAGGATTATCAGATTTTTAAAGTTTTGTTTTGTTTTTTTTTTTTTTTTTGGGGGGGGGGGGGCAGAGGTAGGAGGTTTCAACAGGCTTGGATGGAATTTCATCAGCCAGGGTGGGTTTTTTTACTTTTTGCAAAATACTCTCCGAACTTTGTTTACAAGATCAAAGACTATATTGGCAGTCTTTAGTTGATTGTATTGAGTTCATTCTGCAGGCAACTCGGGTTTCTACACCTCCTACACATTGGCTTTAAACTGATGCAAGCCATCTGTCTCTTCAGGTCAGGAAACCTAGGCATGGGACTTTATGGTTCACAGTGCTTTCTACTCTAAAGGTTTGCATGGATGTGGTCAGATGGAGTCAGTCTGAGAACTTGAGCCTGATCCTGAAACCAGTTCTCAGTCTGTAACTGTATTTACCTACTCACACATAGCAAGGCTTAGAGCAAATAATGCAAGTAGCTTTGCCTAGTTTCTCCTTACATGTTCTGTTGTAATTCAGTTTAAAATCAGTGAGTGTAAAGGGGAAAAATGCTATTTATTATTGATAATCCTCATTGGCGTCTTACCCTCGCAATCAATGAGCAGATAGGGGTTAGGGATCTAAAGGATCATTTGTATTCACATTGAAGCTTACTGCCCGGATACTGTGTGGTAAATGTGTCAAATCGTAGCTGAATCAAAGTCTGATGCAAGTCTTGTGGAAGACAATGAATATGAAGATATATCCAAAAATAAAATATTATCTATGTCTTATACATACATATAGTTTTGTCCTCTGTATCTATATCATAGACTTATCAAGGTTGCTTCTGCCTCTGTTCACTTAATGCAATTCATTAAGTAGCTATTATTCATACATTTTGGTCTTTTCATGTCTAATAACATCTCCTTTCGACTCAAACTATATAAAATGAATAAAAAAAAAGCACACAATCATAATGGAGAATGTGTGACTGTCAAAATGCAAATATTGTATTAGAAATCCTGCATATTTGCCATCATTTGGTTTCTTTCCAGCAGAATACTTTTCTGATTAGCTCCAGAAAATGCAATTGGAAACATTTCATTAATTTTATAAAAAAAGAGAGGTCTGAGTGGCATCATAGTTCCTTTGTATTTTTCCCCTGTTCATTTGTGCAGCTATAATTACAGAGTCTTTGTGAAATTCTCATGTCAATCCTTATTAATCTCTAATTTCTAATCACAGGCATAAGTAGTTTTAAACTTCATTGCAAACCTTTCGAGAGATCTGTGGGTTTTGAGGGAGAAATGACATGTTGTTCATCTTCATAATGTTTTCTGGAGATTCTTGTCAGTAATTTTTCCAAAGGAAGAGAAGTTAGCAATAAGAAAGAAGGGGGTGGGAAGTACCAAGAACCTTCCTAGGCAAAAAGTTACATTCCATTTATTTTTAACAGAATTATGGCTAGAGCTATTGGTGGGTGTGACAGTTCCTGGTAGTACTGCTTCAGTGAAAAGGAAGACAAATAAGGCTACAACACCTGGGAGACATGTAGGCAAGATTAGCCTAGCTGAGAATTAAGAAATTCTTCTGGGATTCAGAAACCTATGGAAAGATCTGAAAGAGCTGTAGTGTACAAATTTGAGCAGCAAGAAACAAATTGCTTGGAAAGAATATAAAAGAATGGTAGTTTTAGATTCCTGCTTTCTCTGAAATCAGTCAATGGCAGTGAAGCTAACAAAAAAGACATCAATCAGAATTTAACATTTAAAAATATGTGCCAGTCATACGTTCCAAAATACAGTAATTTTTTCAATGTTGTTTGGTTGCAGCCATTTCTGACAATGTCAGTAGCTACTCCTTATGTATATCAAAAAAATACTTAAATCTTGGCTTAATTTTGCCAATGCTGCAATTTCCTCCCCCCCACCTTTTGTATTCACTATGGCACTCCTATTTACCAATAGGCCACATCTGAGTTGTGGAAGTGGAGTACTTCAGGATGAGTTGAGTCACCTCAGCTTCACATAGTGTGATCATGATCAAATATCCGGGGTTTTTTTTGTTGCTGTTAGAAAATAAGGGTCTGATTCCAAGCCATTTACAGTTCTAGTGATTTCAGTAGTCTTTATATGGATTCTAATAACATAATTCATAAACAACCTTTAAAACAAATAGCACAAAATAGCATGAAGCAAAAACACTATTTGGAAGTGGGGCCTAGAGGAGTCTAAAATCTTTCCATGATATTTTGACTCTGTATCTTCCCACTTACTAATCCATGACATAAGTAACAGCTGAACCTTTTGAAAGTGTTCATATCATTGAAGAAGGGTATTTTGGTGTTTGCTTTCATTTCCAAATACATTATTAATAATGCATTAACATTTTTCAATATGAGAAATTACAATATTTATTCCAAATACTAATCCAGGGTTTATACAGTCTTTGAAAATACAAAGTTATATGGCACATTTTGGAAGAATAAACTCTCTTTTTAAAATATTTCAAATAATTCTCATTTTGGATTGGGCCAAATAGGGATAAAATAACTTTTGTGTTTTATTTCAACACTTCAGCTACAATTTTTAGTCAGAGACTGGGCAGAAAACAGGACCTACTTCCGTTGAAGTCTGGCAAAAAAAGTGCCAGACTTGAGCTGTTTAGGCCTGTATCTAAAAAGCATGAAAAAGACCAAGAAAAAAAAAGTGAGGGTGAAACAGTCATTAACAGTAATGTTGACAGGTTTTAGAAGAGAGACATGTATTAGGTACAGTACAGCTTGAATTTTCAAGGCTGTTGAGTATCTGCTGCTGTCATCATAAACCATAGATATATCTGACTGGAATTTAGATTTAAAAAAGAAAAAAAAAATCACAAAAGGAAGCAAATATCTAGCAACATCTACTTTATATCTTGATTCAAGAACCCTGCATAGATAATGAAGATTTTGTTCCTCCCTTCCTTCCAACTGGCCTTAGAATCATTTCAAACATTAACAGAAGGTTTAACTTCTTGCAGATTCTACTGTGAAGAATATCAGTTAATAAAACTACACTTAAAATTAATGTAAATTTGTGCAAAAGAATGCACACAAAAACCCCAAAACATTTCTATCTACACAGTTGTCTACAATTAGCCTGTATCCAGGGCAAACTATCACAGTTGCTCTATCACCCAATGACCCATTCTCCAGGAGAAAAGGGGAATTGGAACGAGAAGACCTGTGAGTTGAAATGATAAATGAATTCAGTGAAATAAAGAACCAAACCAATGTCAATATAAATTACACAAAGCTATACTTACCCCAACAAAAGATACGGTGGTCACAATAAATAGGAAGACAATCCTCAAGAGGCAAAAGAGCGCAAGCAGGTGACTCAGTCTCCCCAGGAAACTTCTCCCTTTACAATAAGCATGATGATTATGAGATGGGATACACCTGTGAGCCAGCTCTGGTCAGTTGCCCTGGCTGACCCAACTGCTAATGGCCTGTAGACCACAGCTGGCATATGATTTTGTTCCAGCAAAACCAGGACAACAGTGCATTCTTCCCAGTTACTGACTTACACACCAAAAAGGTGTCTTGCATTTCTCTCAATGCTCATCAGTGGTTAAAAAAGCAAAAAAGTGGAGTACATTATGCATTAACAGGGAAAGACTAGAGAACAAAATCGAAAATATAACCATCACAAGCATTCAAACATCCTCAGTACAGTGGAAATATGGTTCCCTCAATTGAAAAAAGGAATAGAATTGCAAAAGGCGAAAAACAACAAAAGCAATCAAGTGATGGGATTGATTTAATCTCTCCATCAGAGGAGAGGTTAACTGACCTATCATCTTTAGTTTGAACAACATACAGCTGACAGGAATATGAAATAGGTTGTAATACAGGGAAGAGCATGGAGAGAGTGTCTGTTATAGGTCTAAGGGGCTGCCCTGACCCTAAACAGTGACATCTGTCATGGGCTCTAATGCCGATATGATGTCTCCTCAGAAATTTCCTTAAACACTGATTTTGGGAATCTGAGGAGATAAACTGTACATGCTTTGTTCCCATGGTCTTTCTTTTCAATTGGCCACTCTCAGGTATAGGATAGTAGGTTAGTCTTTGGTTTTAATCAATATGGTTATTCTGTGTTCTTATAACATATACTTTTCTACAAAAGAATTAAAAAAGAGTAAACAAGTTTCAGACAATAGACAGGAAATAGAAGAGATAAATCAAGAAAAGATACACCTGCTGATATATAAGGGAAAGAATGCAGGAAAAAGAATTCAGCAAACTGTCCAACCATTTTCAGAAACCAACCACATCAGAGGAAAGCAGAAAGCAAGAAAATCAATAGACCAGCCAGTTACTAAAATGTGACTAAAAAGCATACCCAGCAAATCTGTGAGGCTTGTCCAAGTATCATACAATTACTATCTTAACAGTGAGACAGAATAGATAAATTGAGTTAAAGTATCTATCCAATAGCTGATGCATTTCTTTGATGATCTAAGAGGAACACTGCTTAGGACTTTTTAGGTTATCTTATTTCTTAGTGTAGTGAAGAATGAGCACAGAGGGAATCCTTTGTTGAGAAGAACATGAGTGAAGTAGTGCGATAACATGCTGTAACTTGAAGTGTTTTAGCACCTAATGATGACAATTTGTAAGGTAATTCCACTACTGTATTGTAGTAGGAAATACCCAAAAAGCATGACTTAGTAGAAGAGTAACTTCATGCCATTTTCATGTCCTTTTATGTCTTCTTGATATAGGAAGTTAACACGTGAGCTGCTTTGGGGACAGTTAAACAAGGTCTTCAAGTAAACTGCTCCTGTTTATTTAAAAAGATATTCCTATGTCCAGACTAGATTAGGTTCAACCAGGGAGCAGTTTCCTTCTCACAGCTCCAAATCCCTTTTCACTTAACACTTGGCCCAAATGATTCCTTTCTGTCAGATTTAGGGTGACATCATCAATACTCTTCCACTGTCATCTTTTGGGTTTCAGGCTTCTTGCTTCTTGATGTTTTGCTAAGTATAGTTTCACAACTCTCATCAATTTAATGCTCAGAGACTGTTTTTGTTATATCAATTTCTATGAAATTTCACTTCTGCCCAAACTTTTGATACGTGTTTTTTTTTTTTCTAATGCTTTCCCATTGTATCGGCTATTTTGTTATACATAAGACTTCAACTGCAGTGCAGTTTTTCAGAACTACTGCTTCCTGATCTTTTTCCTCTTTTTAGCACCCCTTACTGATCATTCCCTGCCTCAGCAAAATTCTCAACTGGTAAGACATATATCTGTCCCAGATTTTCTTTCCATGGATAAACACTAACAGAGAGAACATGATCTCACCTTTCTAGCACTTCTTCCATTTACCTGCAAGGAAATGTAAAAATCAGACACCTGATCCAAAATAACTGGAAAAAACTGTGTAAATTCTTGGTTTACAGTATGTCTACACTTCCCAGCCTGTTGTTTGTAAGATCAACTTAGTGCACCAGGCTCTATATTTTTCAGAACAGAATTTAGCTTAGAAAGTTGTAACTGGAAAAATGTCATGAGAAATAAAGCCAAAGCTCTGTTGTTACTCTGAAAGGTGAAGATCCATCCCTGAAAAAATACAGAAAAAAAATCAGGTGATAGATACTGTCTAGAACAAAGAGTTGATATTTACTTTATGATGTGAAAAATAGAATTATCTGAAAAAAGAAAAACAAACCCACATGCTTATATAATTGATTATTACTCTTTTCTCCAATACTTACCTATGCCTATACACAATTCCCTTTGAGAAGAGAATTATATTTTCACATGTTCATAGTGTATGATCTTAATAGTTCTGATCTTAATCTGGGCCTCAGGTCACGAATTTAATATTAAAATACCAATGAACAAAGTATCCTGTAGAAATTCTTAGGAAGAATGTTCACAGTACACCCAAAGAAAGAATAATACTAAAACCAATCATTCATAGAATCATAGAATCATAGAATCATAGAATCATAGAATCATTTCATCTGGAAGAGACCTTCAAGATCATCAAGTCCAACTTTATTCCTAGCCCTGTCACAAACCACTAAACCACACAACATCTAACTGCCTCTTAAACACTTCCAGGGATGGTGACTCCACCAGCTCCCTGGGCAGGCCATTCCAATGCCTGACAACCCTTTCTGGAAAGAAATGCTTCCTAATAGCCAGCCTGAATCTCCCCTGGTTCAACTTCAGGCCATTTCCTCTTGTTCTGTCACTTGTCTTCAGGGAGAACAGACCAACTCCCGCCTCGCTACAACTTCCTTTCAGGTAGTTGTAGAGGGCGATAAGGTCTTCCCTCAGCCTTCTTTTCTCAAGGCTAAACAGCCCCAGATCCTTCAGCCTTTCCTCATAAGACACATTCTCCAAACCCTTTTCTAGCTTTGTAGCCCACCTCTGTACTCTCTCCAGCACCAAAATGTCCTTCTTGTAGAGAGGGACCCAAAACTGGACACAATATTTGAGGTGCGGCCTCACCAAAGCCGATTACAGTGGAATGATCCCCTCCCTGCTTCTGCTGACCACACTATTCCTGATCTAGGCCAGTAATTATAATAATAACAATAACAACAATTATAATAATTCTAACAATATTCTAGTTATTAATGCTATATTATTCTAAATGTTATAGTAAGATAGTTGTGCTTTAATTAAGATGCTAATTATATATTTATTAATTCATTTATTAATATATTAGGTATTAATTAGGATTGAATTAATGAATCTTGGAATGTTAACAAGCAAAGCATGAGGTTTTTCCAGATGCCATAGATTACATATCCAGTTGATGTTCAATCTGTTGTCAGTGATTAAACTTAATACCAGACAGGAGCCTTGATCCTGGTCAAAAGACACATACTAAAGTGAAAAGTCCTTCCAACCAACCATGAGATTTTTTTTTTTTTAACCTTGTCTTCATGGGAAGTCACTCTTTGCATATCTTAAGTGAATCACTTTACTCAATGTCTTTGTTTATTTTCTAGGATCAGGTATTTCCATTCACTCTAGTGATGAGGATAAAAAGACTAAAATACAGAAGTGGTTTGTAAAGTACTTTCAAAAGTACTGTCAAAACTTGACATGAAGTGCTCTTAAACTGAAAACTGCAAGCAAATGAGTTACTAATCTCAAAAGGCTGTGTGTATAAGCTGACAGCTTCTGTCTGCCCCTTGTCTTTGCTTCCAAAATGCTTGCCTGATATAGATGGCAAGAAACTCTCCAATCATGCTCTTTGGCTGTTTCTTCTGAAGCTGTCAGGCCCATCACATTTCAGTGTCTTTCCTCTGTTTTCCATACACTGTGCAAGTGTCAGCTTCCTATGGGGAATCAGAGCAGAGGCAGCTTTGCAGCAGAATATGCCAACTACATCATGTGTAAGAGAAAGAAGCTCAGGAAAGAAACTCTAGAGGATCTTACAGTCCAGATTACATCACGGGGATTGAGGTACCAAATTCTGTGGAGCCCAGACAGATACATGGTGGCTCTAAGAACACTCTTTTGGTCTACATTGAAATTTTGCAACCAGAGCTTACATATTTTATTTTCTTCAAATAACTTTATTGCCAAAAAATACTTAAATCTGGACTGTCTCACATCATCCATGACACACAAAACTAAAGGCTACATGAATTTTTCAAGATGAAAGACATGAGCAAAATAAGTTTTATTTGGACTCCTTCTAGTCTCACTGTATTAAAGACCACAGTTTCCTTTGCTGTGTGCTTCCACAAATGAAACAAACATTTGGTTGAAAAAAATTTATTCCAACAGCTACTGTATCAAGGGGTATTCAACACAGTTATTTAAATTAATATAATCCTACTGTTATGTAGTTTATTTGAAACAAATTTGTTAGCTTCCATATTGCTATAATTCTGATCTACATCCCCTTAAGTAGGTGTTTGTCCACCTTGGGACAGTTGTACAGAAAACTACACTCTGAGATAGATACATTAGACTTCTAAATCCCTTCATGTCAGGTTGAAAAATCACTTTTTGAAGCATAACTGGTATGAAATCTCTAATGTATGTCCTGCAAATTTGATATTGATTCATTGTGTTCTATGCAAATGTGGGTGCAGGATTCTTTTTTTTCTTATGAATGAGGTAACTGATATCTACCACAAATCAAAATTGTTTTTATTAGCCCTGACTGTAATTACCATTAGAAAAATTGCTGTCAGTCCAGGAGAGATTAACTTTCTCACACAGAACATCTGACATCTTTGTTGGAATTAATCTCATTTGTTCTTACACTTTTCATTTACTTTAGCTATCATTTCATAGGTTAGAAAGTCTACAGTTTCAACATTGAGATGCCCTGCAGATTAGTTTTATAGGTATATGGAAGAACATTTTCTCTTTAGTCTCACAGTTGTTCACTTGGATTCATAAGGCAGTTATATTTACAAACAAAAGCATTCTGCAAAGATTTAATCTAATATTAATGGAAACCTATTTTGCAGCTCAGTACTTTCTAGAAAACACTGTTCTTATTTATGCAAATCCATTATATACATTAAATATTCCACTTCCACAGATTTTCTTAAATGAGCCGCTGGATGAGGCTTACAATGAATATCCTGGAAATGCAGCAGAGATGCAAAGGCACATTATGAAGTGAATAAATCAGAAAATGCATTCTTGCTAAAATTGGCATTTTAAATGTAATTTCAATCATCTTATATGTAATTTTAAAAGTCTTCTTCTTGAATTCTCTATTTACTAGGGCCCTGTCAATCATGACCCATATTGCAGGGTGGGAGACTGCACCAGTGTCAGGCTCTTCTAATTTCCTCTAAACCACATTCTTCATCCCCACAGGGAGCACAAGTTTTCATAAAGGCCAATGTGTGTATATATTACGTTCTGCAAGGACATTTCACCCATTGATTTCCTTCTGTGTGTGAGTGTGAGCAAGAGAGGCAGGGGTGGTGGGGCAGTTCTTCAGATGTTCATATGCTACATAAGATTCCCAGTTCCAGAATTAAATTACAGAGAGAGATTCATAATATACGTTCAATAGCTACAATGACTCCCTTAGGGCTCTTATTACTAATGGCATAGGCTCATTTGTGAAGATTTTCATGCAGCTTGCTTGAAAGGGCCTCAGCAATCCACCACTTTTGAACAAATTACAGGCCAGCAATATGCTAGCCAAAGGGGTTGCTTGGCAGGCATCAGGTTATTCAGCCCTATTTGGCTAGGAGACAGGACATCGGGAGAGGAGAGGAGAGGAGAGGAGAGGAGAGGGGAAAGGCAGTGATCTGTGAACAACAGAATAGGGGGAAGTAAACAATAATATAAACTATGAAAATAAAACCTTAGCAATTAATAGTAGGCTTTCTTCTGGAACAAACCCCTTCATATTATGTACTCAGCTTTAAAATACTTTTGGAGGGAAGAGACTTGTAAAATATTATTTTGTCTTTATCAGGAAGGAAGATTACATTTCATCAAGGTCTTCATTCTGTCCATGTAGTTTGTGGATTGTAAATCATGTTGTGTTCCTCCATCAGGCAACTCACAGGAGATTAGAGAGGGTGCATTGGGTGTTACTTTGTGATTGCCGCACCAAAAGGCAATAAAGTTTCCACAGTATGTTGAACCACAAAAAAAACCCCAAAAACCAACTATGTTTCAACATTTTAGCAACACTCTAAATTCCTCCTTCCTGGCAAGATTCATCCTCCCATACTCATGTCTTTATCTCAGGCTCTGTACAAGGATAATCATTAGGGCCTGTACTGTCCAAATTCAGTAAGGGTCTTGTGATAACTCTCCTTTATCTTCTGTATGCTGTCTTAGGAACATTTGGCTTCACGCAGTTTCCCTGTTCCATCCTGTGATGTCAAAGGTTTAGAGATAGAGGACTGAAACTACTTTCCTCCACCTACTGACTGCAGGCTATGATGGGAAGGCTGTCTTCTCTTTCACAGGTCATGATGAGAAGTAAGGGCAGAAAAAAGCTTTGGTCATTTTACCAGAAAAAGTGTCAACTGACAGAGATTTCATCTTGCTGTTAAGACTCTCTCTTGTCTCCTTAACAAAAAGTATACTCACGTTTGGATATTAGATTTAATAACTGCTCTTTTATGTCTGTATTTACAGCTTTTTTGTTTGGGTTGTTTTTTTGTTTTGTTTTGGTTTGGTTTGTTTTTTTTCAGATATTAACAGACAGAAAGACTGAAAGTTTATTTATTCATCAGGCTCAACAGTTGCAAACAGTTAAAATCCTTTCCCTGTCTTCTCACATTGTATTCAGCAAGAAGTCAGCATGCCACAGAGGTGAACAGTGTGTGTGAACAGTTAATTTTTATGTTACTGGCATATCAGAATCTCTGTCAGAGTTCCTTTAAACTTTTTTAGCTGCAGGATTGCTGTATAAACACACAGGAGTGAGAAGTTACATCAGGGTTAAAGTGTAGACTCTATAGGTACATGTTTAGTCCCTGTATGCTAATGGGGCATGACCATGGTCATTTTCTGAAAATTCAGGTAATCTATCCTTTTTTTCACTCACATAGAGAGTTTAAACATGTTCAAAGTCTTATACTTTGAAGTCTTTTACTTTTACCTAGACTTTGGACCTTGACCCAATAAAGCACTTAAGCATCTATTTAACCAGTAGGGCAGTCCCATTAGTGTAGAGAGTGCCTGTACAGCTATTCGCCTGCATAAGACAGAACACAGAAAAAATGTAAGCCACCTCTGAAATCAAGCTCTTTATGTTAAAATAGATTTCATTACAACAATTATCAGTGAAATCTGACTTACAAAACCACTCGAGGGAGCTAAGTTGAATGCCAATATGTGCTCTCTGTTAATGAAAATAGAGTAGTACTGTACTTTGCTTTTTGGAGATAGTTTTGGTCAGAGCATTAAAACAGTAGGTTGCTATTAAAGGTGGCTTCTTTTAAAACTGATTGTGACAGTTTAAACCAATTAATTTCATTAAATCTGCTATGATTTTCATGGTTCTTTAACATTTCAATAATTTTTACATAAAATTTTGGGGTGCAAAGGGAAGTGGCAAATCTCACAAACTGCTGTCTGTTTAGCATATGGGATTGAAGCAGAAGAAATGTCTTTGCCTAATCATCAAAGCAGCTCTCCATAGAGGAGAACAGGGACCTTTGACATCCACATTCCTGATTTAACACTCTCAAATAATCTGTATCATTCATATCTTTCATCCCCTCTTCTCAAACTGAAAACAGATGTTTAAACAAATTCAATTTTATTGTAGAACAACAAATACATTTAAACCTTCTACAGTTGCTGTAAAATTGAATCGTCATCCTCCAGGCAACATTAAGCTCTAGCAAAATTTTCATTCAGTAATGCAATAAACATAATTGTACCATATGAAGGACAAATGCATATTTAGGTAATGTGTATATGGTACTTTGTGGGCAGAGCAAGTGACCTCTGCCTGCACTTTGTGCTGGCCAGAATCCAGGTGGATGTGATTAGCATAGCATTGAACCAGAACCTGAACTAATAAAGCTTCCTGATTGTAGAGGCTGTTACTTGGGCTTAGTTCCATACTAATGATGCTCGCATAGCTTCTGGTTACATTTATGCTAGTGTTTCAGATCAGAGTATGAATGTACTTCTGAAATGAATGTCCTGATTATCTCTGCTAATTGTGCTTTGTATCACATCCATGAGCAGTCTCTAAGCACATGAACTGGATGAAATGGGAAGGTCTGATCTCATAATGCTTATTCTAGCTAGGAGCAGCCACTGCAGTACCAAGGCACTGACCATTTGGATCACTGAGTGAGAGGACTCAGTGAGGTGACTTTGTATTTCAGTGGAACAGACACTGAAAGCTGCTTCTAGTGAAATAGTACTTACCTTCTCAGTTCTCTTTTGTCAAGCCAAAGATTAAAGTATGTCAATGTGATGTTATCCAGCTTTAATAATGCTACTTTTAATAATTATCAAGTATTTATGAAGTAGAAACTGTAGAAGTAAGGCTTTATGTTCCAGACCTATAAAAGCATCCATCAAAAGGACATTTTACATGTCAAAAAAAGATGTGTAAAGGTTGATTTTCACTACTTAGGTATATTTTGAAAGTTTGATGGGATGAAAATTCTTGCTAGGGGAAAATCTATCTCACAGACCACAGAAAGAATACTATAGTTCACCTGTTTCAGTCTGTGGCATAAAGCAGAACTAACATGAGTTAGGTTGCTCAGCCTTGGTCAGTGAAGTTTTGAATATAATCGAGACTGGAGCTCTGCTTCATTTTTTTAAATTTTTTTTTTAATGGGTAATTTAATGATTTTTTCTTATTTTATTGAAAATATTAAACTTCTTCTGACATTAAAGATTTCTGTAATGAAAGCCAAGCTTTATTTCTTTCTGTTGTCTAGGATTTTTTACTGTCTTATGGTTCTAACACTTATTTAACATGTTAGTGGAATAATTTCCAGAGATTCTAAAGTTGCTAAGTATTGTACAGAAAAAAAACCAAACAAATTGTTAAAATAATATTATGAGGTTTGAAAATTCAAAAATCCAAACTCCAGAAATGCTAAAATAAAGGCTGTTCTACAACTTTAATTCAGACTCTTTATCTTTAAATAATTCCTTATAACCTCATGTATTACTAGTAGCCATTCTGTAAGCCTTGTTTACTTCATGAACATTGTACCAACCCAGCACTGGGGACCTTTATGAATTTAATTATTGTTATAACATTCATAACTCATAATTCAGCTAATGCTTTGCGAGCAGTGCCAGCAGTATATATTCTCCCTTCAGAAATCTCTCTCTCTCTCTTTTTTCTTTTTTCTTTTTTTATTAGATATGCATACAAAAAAGGAAAGACTGATTTACAAATGAGAAAAATAACACACAGAAGAATTTGGGCTATTTTGTTTTGTTTTGCTCTATTACTGTACTCCTAATTTTCTGTTTATTTATTGAATCCATACCCTGTCCTGCTAAGTCTACCCAAACTATGCCTTGTACTTGGTACTTCACAACTATCACTGAGCTTCCCCTTCTGTTTACCAAGGCTGTAGAGTAGAGGTGCTTTGGGAAGACAGGAGAAAAGCACTGAATCTTTTATCTTCCATTAGATGCCCAGTGTCTCAGTACTGCAGTGGCTGCTCCTAGCTAGACTGAGCATATACAGGTGCAGTAGCATCTGGGGCTCTTCAGACACAAGATAGAGTCAATTCAGTTATCCTACATGGGAATGTTTTTTCCTGATACTAGTTTTTCCTGATACTGTTTTTTCCTGATACTGGTTTTGATTTTGAGGGTTTGGGTTTGGTTTTTTTAGGGTTTTTTTTTTTGGTTTGGTTGGTTGGTCATTTTTGGTTTGTTTTTTTTTTCTTTCTATAGAGGGCTTAAATATACTTAGGAAAATTTAAATGAGAAAAAATAAGATGGAAGGTTTTTTTTTTTTTTTTTTAAAAGTAAAATAGCAAACAGCAAGTTTGAAAAATGATTTTATCAGTCTAAAATCTGTACAGACACAAGAGACCATGAGAAAGGAGAATTAAAAATAGTTAGTTTTTAAAGAGAATTTCATTGCATTGCAACAACACAAACATGATAAAATTTCCATTTTATCTATTAGAAATTGCATGATAGTTTGTTCCTCTAGAGAGCTGTTGCAATCATTATTAATAACTCTTTTAAAACAGTTTAAACCACATCAAAATATGAAACCTTTCATAGAAACAAAACCAAGTCCTGACAAAAAAATGGAACAAGTTGATAAACTCAGTTTTTATATTCTTATTATACATGTACAACCATTTTTGACAAGCCATTTTACTGAACTCGCTAGATTGCTTACAGGCTAATAGGCTAATATAAAGCATAGTTTGAGTGAGAACAGGCAAATTTATCACCAGTTGTCTACTCTTTTTTTAAAGTAACCTAATGACATATCATTCTTAAATCTTGTGAATAGTAGCTATCATAGAAACTACACAATTAGTCCTTGTTTTATATGAAGAAGGTATTTCTTCTTTTTACATAAATCAAGAAGTAATTGTCCATCAAAAGTAGAAAATGTATAACTTATTCTACCACTGATTAAAAAATAATTGCTATACCAGTGTTATGTAGTGTGAGAAATATTAAGAAATATCAGTAAATCTGAAGTAGAGAACTTGGTCTCATGTTTGAGTCAATTTCATTGAAATAATTTAAGCAACCACTTTAAAAGCATATATAAAAGCCAACCTGATGGGATGTTTTCCTTAATAATTCAACTGAGCACATAATTATGTTATGTTTTATATTTCTAAAGAATAAAACTGAAATATTAACTTCCTTTTTTCCAGCATCAACACAGCTTGAACAAGTTGTCACCATGTGCACAGGATTTCAGATTTTTGGAATTGTCTTAACTAAGATAAGATTTAAAATTCTGCCACTGAATTAATAAATTAGAAATAGAACTGTTTTATTAAAGGGAATATATAGCAATTCAAATCCACAAAACTTACTGTCATTAATGTCTATGTGCTGCCTGCATCAGCAACCAAGTGACAAGGCAAATTGATTACTCTAGCTGTCCTGTGGGTCTTTTCCTTCCTCTCCAATTAGAAGCTTTTATCTACATAGAGTTCTAAATATTCCATGAGATTGATGGGGGTTTTTCCTCAGTTTTTTAGCTTTAGTTATTAGTGGAATGCACTCTTGGTCCTCTGTGTGTCTTAGGGTTCTGATTTCTTACTATATGATGAACAGTGTTGCCTGTAGAAAGTCAGTGAGGTTTTTCTGGGCATTGTCTTGTGGTGACACCTTATTTGAAGATCATTCTTATGACACAGGTACATTTGATCAGAAACCTAGAGAGATTCCTGACTCTTTGGAATGGTTCCTGCTGAAGAGAATTATGCCACAGCTCAAGAGCAAGTGATAGATTAGCAGAAGGTGAAGCAGATGCAATGAAAGGAAAATGGACAGCTGTTTGGCACTAAGAGGAGCAAGAGTTGGTTTTCCTCTCTGTCTGGTGTCTAGAAGAGATAATGGGAATACACAGCTTAGCCAAGAATATGTTGTTTGCAAGGTGTATGTACACCCACCTGATCCATCTGAAAAAAACCTTGTGACCTCACTTGACTGAAAAGAACAACAACAAAAAAAAAAAAATTGTGTTTTTGTATTGTGCCTGTAAAACCGACAAAAAGCATTATAGAAAATCAGTAAAATCTACATGAGGGAATATCAATGTCTTTAAAATTTAAAGGAGATTTTTGAATTGTTAGCTATGTCTCTTTTATTCCTTAGTTTGGGTATGAGCATACATCTGATACAAATATTACACAGATTACCTTTATTCTCATGCTATCCCTTTTCTTTGAAGAAGGTGTTAAAATCATCAGTGACAGAACTAATATGAATTTGATATATTTAGTGTTATGAGACATGAAGTACGGAAACCCATCTATGCTACAGTGAGATATATACAGAAAAGTACTTAATCATCTAATTAAAGTCAGCTGCTAAAGGTAGAGAATTTATAGTAAGACTAGGTGGTAGGTTACTCAGCACTTTGGCTGTAGGGTAACCAAGTGAGAGATGATTTCTTTATTTCAAGAAAATTTAGATGATTCAAATTGTACCTGCCTGGAAATTTTACATTTTTAAAAAAGAAGCTGTTTTGAAAGGAAAGATGAAGCTTAAAAAAAAATTATAAAAAGAAAATTTTGCAAGTGTGTAAATACTGAATAATGAGCAAATATTAAAAGAATGGTCATTTCCCTGATTAGTTTTGGTTCAAAAGAAAATATCAAAATGTTAAAATATATTTGTCAAAAATAATGCTGACAAGATTATCTTTTAGGATAAGATGTTGCATCTTTGATAAATTTCCTTCTTGATTTAGATTTACAGTAGATATTCCTAGTTTCATTCCCAAATTGTTTATTCTGTTGGAACTGGTGCTTTATTTCTTTGTCAAATTATATGATGCAATCTCACAGCATCATTATTTAGTAGCTTTTGTGCTTAAAACTGATTGTAGCATATGTACAACCAGTGACTTGAAAACTTCTTTATGGTAAGAACAGTATTTTCACAGTTTATACTATATTAGACCTCACCTTAAATATTGGGGCATTTATATGCTTATGTCTTCTTCAAATAGAAATGCTTGTAGTCAAGAATACTTGTACAATTTTGCTAATCTTTCACAGAAAAAAATATTTCACTGGAAGTTCATATTGAATTTGCAAAAGCTGATGAAGGCAACTACCTCAAAAATAAAAGGAAAGCTTAACTGCATTGCTTATTATCAATATTATGCGATTGCATTGTGTGGCAATTTGCTTATTTTTGTTATTCAAGTAGTTTAGTGGGCTTTTTCCTTTAGGCAAAATTCAGCAATATGTGATCTATAGTATTATCTGTTACCTTAGTAGACACCATATTATCTTAATTATGATGAAAATTCTTGCTCTGAATGGATGGAGTTGTGTGGAGTGTCAGTAGTTCCTATTCTTACCTGGCAGGGGTCATTTATTGTTAATTAATTGCATTAGATATATAAATCTATACACTGAATATCTGGCAGGGATTGAAATTTCAGGATAACGAAATCCAGTCTAAGTGAAGACTTTTACCTAATTAGAATCAAAATGAATATTGACGTGTACATCCCTAAATACAGTAATGAGCCTAAGGGAGTACATACTAAATATCTATGACTCAACTCTCCACCTAAATCAAGCCAGACGTCACTGAGAAGGCGGGAACAGATCGGACTAGACTATAAAGAACCACAGGGGGAATACTTCTCAGGGCAGGAGTGAAGGAGAAGACTGAAGGTCTATCAGACCTTCCTTTTCCTCCACCCAAGACAGGGATGCCTTCTTGGTAAGAATTGTGCCTTCAATATATGGCACAACTTTTGCTAGCATTACTGTTATATAGGCTTCAGTGAAAGTCCTTGGGGCTCTGGCAGGAAAATGTGTAGCAACAGTAGGGAATGTCAACATAGGTATTATAATATAGGAATTGTGGAGGAATGGAGTAAATGGGAACTTCCATAAGTCATATCCAGAGCAGATGAAGAGAGCTTCTTCCCACTTTATAAGTCTGGGGTGACATTTCAATAGCTGTAGGTGTGCATATACTTTGGATCTTGTGTTGATAGCCTATACTGCCACAGAACAGCCTTTTATATACCTTATTTTCTTCATGTAACCAGCAGTCATCAAAATCTCCCTGCTCTGTTGATTAGCACATGAACTGCATCTCCCCATGCTGTATTACCCAAATTTTCCTGTCATTAAGCTTAGTCTAAACTGAAATTCACTAGGAGTGCCTATGGATTTATAATAGCTTAAATGAGGCTATAATTTGGTTTATTAACTTTGTACATCTGACACTAAGATGCTTTTCTTTTCTGAGTCAAAAATTCTGAATTAAATTCATCATCCACCAACTTTTTAAAAATACATATTGACATATATTTAACACATAAGTGAGTTAACAAATTAACAAATAAGTGAATATTTTGATAAACTGCTTGTTCTTTTTCAGAAGTAACGTTAGACTTTTACTTCTGGAAAGGAAATACTGAGAAATAAAAAAGTCTAATCTTTTATGTTTCTCCTTATAAGAAAAAGACACAAGCCAACACTATATTCTGAGTTACAGGTGTGGAGCTGAAATTGTTCAGTGAACTACTTTTAACAGGGAACACATATGGTGAAACACATTTATTGTTAAAAAAAAATAAATTTCTGTACAGAAAGGCAGTACAAAAATTGACCAAAGATTTTACTTAAAAATACATATGGTAGAGTATTATATTTTGCCTTTAACATTTTAATAGCCTTGTGTACATATATTGAACTAATGCACAATACCAGTGGATTGAGTACATTATGGTTTTAGTGGATTAAACTATTGTTTCACTACTTTTTCTAGGGTTTTTTGGAGGGGTGGAATGGGAAAAACACATCCTGTAGATAAAGCTCAGCAGATCATTTTGTTCCTTTCCCTTTTTAGCTCCTGTAAGAGTCTCGAGATTCAATCTATTTTTATCCTTTAAAAAATAAAAAGCAGCCACAGCAGAGGATGCATTTTCACATTTCACATCATCACCAAGAAATACAGAGCCCTGACAACCAAGATAAATGAACAGCAAACCCAAAAGCAGTGGAGAAGGGTCAAATCCATTTGACTTATGGGCCATTGTAGCTAACGGTGGGTCACACAATCTTTTCTTTTGTTTTGGAAGCTACCAAATGGAAACTATATAGGATAAAGGTTTCTCTTATTTCAAAACAAAGAGAAAGATAACTCAGAAACTATAGGCTGCTGTGCCAGAAACTTGCATCTATTACTGACACTTGTCAGTTACTTAACAACCTTGATTAATTTGTGTAATTTCATAGGTTCAGGAGGAGTGGTAGATAGTTTGTACTTCTTGTTTTCTTAGCTGATGAGGAAACCCACCAAATTTTATTTAATCTAGACACCCACTACCAGAAGGAAGACTGGGTATAAGAGTCCCAGGACTTGGTCTTCTGTCTTCTTAGCTGTGCTGAAGATGAGAATACTTATGTTAGAGGCTGTTATTCCTTTCCTCTCCTATGTCACTTACCTCCTCTCATGTCTTGCAGGATATAACAGTGCAAACAGTTTCATTTTAACATTGTTACCATGTTTAGGAAAAATATTCTCTCCTCCTCTCTTTTCCCTTCCTAAATGAGGATGTATATTTTCTTGATTATGCAGAAAGTTGACGGTTGTCATATAATGGGAAACAGGAAGCTGTAGTCTAAGTGATTATACCAATTTGCTGCATCAGCTAGTCAGGAATATGATCATGAAGTCTTGGTCTCAGAATAGAAAAGATCAGAGAAGGAAAAAGCTGCTGTTAGACAAGTGGGATAAATTAGTATGGAAGATTAGTCAGTGATTAATATGTTTCAAGGGTTGTTTTATACTGCTATAATTATAGATATATATACTTATGTCCCCTTCCTGGCTTGTCTCTATTTATGGACAGTAATAAGTTGAAAGGCAATGGAGAGAGAAACTGGGGTTTGTCAGAATGCTGATTGTGCAATCAAGCTTAATACATGGAGAAGTTTCAAACATCACAAATAAAAAAGGAGGAAAGGAGGAAGGGAGCAATGTAAAAAAAAAAAAAAATAATAGATTCTTTATCAGCAGTTAATGCCTCCACCATGTCCTTTAAGGGCTGTCATATCTCCAGATATTCTGCTGCCTGAATGAAGAAATGCAATTACAGCAGTAATAGAGTTTTCTCCTGACTAACCATCATGCTATGTTCTGGCATTACTCATGTATGTTTTCTTCACTGTTTACATCCTCAGAATTAACATATATTAGTGGGAAAGCCTGTATTTAGGTTAAGGGAACTGAATGGTTTAATAGAACATGTAGGGGTCTACTTATTGTCCCCAGATTTTCTTCATGTTCCTGTGCAGTGATCCAGTTCATGGAAATCACCTGGCTGCAAACTGCTGTTTAGTTTTCATATTGATTTCTCTTCAGCAACCTTCATTTAGCTCATTAGACAACTGCACAAACATTGTTATGACACACGTGAACTGGTGGGAACAAGCCACTGAAAGAAGGAGGGAACCAGATCATTAAGTGGCATTACAGGCTTACATTAGACTAAAGTGACCAGGACTCATGGTGAATGAGTACACCACTGCAAGAACTCAATGCTAATCCAAAACTCTTTAGTGATCTAGGAAAGATATTCTCTCAAAATGATAATGGGTGAGACTGATGATAGCTATCTGCCATATAATAAATAGTAATTGCAATAGGATGTGTAAATAATTTAGCTCTCTCATTGAAATTCCCCAAGACCAAGGACAAAGGAAATATGACTGTTCGGTGAGGTTATGACATCATTGCAAAATAAGTCAAATTGAGGAAAATTATATATGAAGCTGGAATAAAAAAAAAAAAAACCTAAAAAAAATAGACATATCATGGGCATCACTGTACTAATTTTTCCTTTGAGTGTGTTGAAGTGAATACTTCATTTAGTAGAGTTTATTTCATTTCAGAAAGGCCACAACAGAAATAAATCATTTCACATAATGAACAATACCTGTAATCAACTAATTTGATGCAAACTACCCTTCTCTTTACCTCTTCCTGTACTTTCCCTTTGGCAGGGTGAATACATAATTAATTCAGTTTTGGACATTGTTATAAAGCTCATCCTGTCTCCATTTCATTGCGATCATCTTTCAGAGATATGAACAGACAAAGTTGTGAATATTCTCCTAGCACTGCAGAATAGCTAAACACAGTATTTCTTTTACCTAAATCATAGACTCATAAAATAATTTTGGTTGGAAGGGATATGTGAGAGTCATTCAGTCCACTCACCTGCTCAAAGCAGGACCAATCTGATGACTTTTTTAAGTGTTGTGTTAAGTCATATTTGGAATATATCTCTAAGGATGGAGATTATACAACCTCTCTAGGCAATCTACTCCACTAATTCAGAATTTTTTCTTAAAGTTGCCTGGAATTTCCTCTGGTCGAAACTGTATCCATAGTCTCTAGTCATACCACCATGAACCTTCAAGAAGAGCCTGTATCCATCTTCTCGATATTCTCACACCAGACAGCTGTAGACACTAACCAGATCTCCTTTTATATGCTCTTCTTAACGCTGAAGAATGCCAGTTATCTCAGACTCTCCTTATGTGCTATATGCTTCAATGTTTTAGTCATCTTGGTGGTGCTTTGCTGGATTCACTCCCTCTATGTCAATACGTTCTACAGAGAAGGCCCAAACTGGACTAAGTAGGCCAAATAAAGAGTAATGATCTCCAGATTACTATGTATATTCAGTGTTGTCCTCCAAATGAATTATTTCCATGTAAGACATTTTAGCATCACTGTGGGAATTCTCTGAAATACATTCAGACTGTCAAATTTTGGCAACAAAATCAAAATCAAAAACTAAACCAGGAAACATTATTATGCCATGACATTACTAATTACAGTGCACTCACATACTGAATCTTCCACTCGGGTTTCATCATTCCTATTTCAAGGTGGTCATGATGAAACTTTAAAAAGCAAGGACAGCAAGGATTATCAGGTGTATATAAAAATGTGTTTCAATTCTAGAAATCCATGGCATCTGAGGCTTATATAAATAGAATTTTTAATTTTTGTGTCTGTATATGTTCTATATGTTTTTTGTGAACAAATGTATATTTGCATCCATCTCATTTCCTAGGTGTGCAAGTTGTTCTGCAGACACATCCCCTTTTTTTTTTTTCTCTGTAGGTGCTGCTTTTGCAGCATCTTAACAGGAACCTGTACTCTAACATTAGGTTCCCTAATGTTTCCTATTCTAATACTACTAGGCTACTTTGACCTGGGCGCACAGTAATGACATAAATTTGATGTGGCCAGGTTTTTGACAATTATTCCCATCTCTTTATTTTTTGTTTTCATGTTACATTATCATGAATAGCAGTACAAAAGAGTGAGACAGGACATAGTAACTCACACTTGCTGTCACCAGGTGCTGTCACTCATTCTCAAATCACTGTTTTGAGATTAGCAGGCATGCACCTTCTTTCTGACAGTTTTGTTTAATTTCTCTTCTATCTTTTATAAATAGCCTGTGAATAGAGCTTAATATTTGTAATGGATGTTTGAGTTAAATTTATGTAGAGAAATACTAAAATGAGTATATCCTCTTACATCCAGTCTGACTTTTCTACAGCTGGTGTAAAGCTGATTGGGTCTGGAATAAATAATTTTCATGTATTTCAAAGCTTCACAAGATTTTGACATCTGTGGTGAAAGAAGTATCAAAATTAAGCAAACTAAAACAAACTTAAACCCCAGCTGCAAATTTTCAGATCGTCTTTTTTCTGTAGAGTGTCAAATTTTCTACCTCAAAGTCCAATTAGAGTTCATTTTCTATCCAGTCCTGCAGCTGTGAGAAGTTGAGTGAATTTGCCAAACAGCTAATGAAGATTTTTGCTGAAATAAATGTTGTTTAAACAGACACAGTTCAATGACTCTATATGCTGTTGCAAAGATAGGTTTGGGTTCCAGCTTTTTAGATGTTTGGTAGACAGTTATTCTAGGAGTCTCATCTAGGTGTCCGAAAAGGTTGGTTGGCTCAGGAAGGAGTGACATTTTTGAGTGGCCGCAAGGTTTTTTAATGGGATTTTAACTCCTACCAAAAGTCACTATGAGACCAGATGAAAGTCAGAAATTATGGAATTAGTGGTATGTGAAATGAGTCCTAGAAAAGAGATGAGAGCACAGAAGGAACAATATTACCTGGACAGACATTTCCCTTTAATTTTAGTCAGACTGAAAGGTACTAACCACCTAGATACTGTAAGTTTTCATAGACTCATTGTAAAATAAATTACATAGAACACCCATATGTGTATGTAATTAGGAGAGAAGTGGGAGTAGCTGTGAGGCACAAGGGTCTATATTTTCTGTGCTTCATATAGTTCTTGCAGAAGAGCAAAGGAAGATTTTCCTTTGCCTTTGCATTCGAGAAAATGTTCTGGTTTGATCCATAGGAATAAACACACAACCAAGCAAATGTGTGGCCAATAACTGTAGATCTTTTCCTGATGTATTTGCACTACTGTGGATATAGAAACTACTAAATTGTCACACAAAAGGAAAGATATGTTTAGTGAGAACACATCTATATTCCAGCTATTTTCCCACCATTTTAATATAGGATCACTGCACCTGATGAGTTTTTATGGCTGAAATCACTGCTGTAGAGACCAGACACCAATAAAATTAAGTTGGTCATTTCTGAAGCAGCATGTTCTCTAAAATATTCCAAGGGAAATTATCAGTTTAGAAAGTTTAGTCAGGAATTAGTTTGTAGTGACAGAGTTGAGGAAACAGAACCATTCCTTCAGAAGGTGTTAATACTCTTGAGAAAACAATAGGATGTGTATTGTAATAAGTGTGCTCTTATTTGTATATGTTCTAGGAACTGTTAGATTTTTGGCATTCTTCATCCTTTCTCTTTTCTGTTCTTTTGTTTATGTTTGTGCTGAATTTTACTTTTGAAGGCCATGAGTCATATTCTGTGTATTGTAACAGATCATGAGGCCAGGAATAGAGAAAGGAAAGGGAGAAGCATTATCTGAACTCAGTGATGGTAATATGTATCTTCTGTTCATATTTTTGTACATTTTAAGTTCCTGTGTCCCTGTTCAAAGAATTGTATTTCTCTGATCTTGGAGTACAAACTGCTCTAAGCCTGCATTAGATAGGAAACCCATTTAGAAATCCCATTTTCTGTAAGCACAAGCCAAGGAGCTGAATGACTGATGAATTTTAATCACAGAAATAAGACCTGAGAGACTCACCGTGACCTCTGAACTGATGAATGCCACAAAAAAAAAAAAAAAATGCTTAGTTGAATACAGTGTTGATTCTACAAGTTCACTTGCATAAAATTCACCTGCTCTTTTTCAAAGTAAAACCACAATGTGTTATTGATTTAGTGACTAACTTTTTTTGAATCCACTTTATGAAATCCCAATCTGTCTACAATCATCCTGTAGCATCCTCCCATGAATGTATTCTTCATGTAGTTCTATTCCCATTCTAAGGTTTTGTGTGAATGTCACTAAGCTCATTAGTGGCTCACAATAGTAGCACCATCTTCACTAGCACATTGAACATTTGTAAATCAGCATCTACTCTAAAAGTAATAAAGAATATCATGTCAATAAGTAATGTACATGAAGTAGTATACCCATTAAAAAAAAAAAAATCTTAATGTTTATTAACTCAGAGGAAAAACTATTGGAAGAAAAAATAGATTTCAAAAAGTATTATAAAACATAAGACACTTCTCAGAAATGCATTAATCTCACCTTGTTACTCCAGAATCTTTCCCTATCTGCTGCAGGCAGCAGTACAAAGTGGTTGATAGCTACAGTTTGAGATATAGACTGACACTTTCTTCTGCAGCAGTCATGAGTGAGTTATTCCAATCTGTGCTAGCACAGCTGGAAAATTTACCTTCACACGGCTGGAATTCCATTTCAGTCTGTCATGATACACTACACTGCGTCTGTTTCTTCATGAGCTACGGCATTGGTGCAATGTGTTCTCTAAGGTTTCTGCCATCACAAATACAGTCACTAAAGCCATCTATTAAAAATAAGTTGAGATTGAAATGCTTTGATATCAAAAAATAATTTTGTAAAGACCCATCTCTCTCAGTGTTAGAAAATCTTACATAATAGCTATGATTTTATGTCTTTTTTTTAAAGTTTTTAAATCGCTTTTTGAAGGTAATTTGTATTGCTCCTGGGCCAGATGTATTTTAAGATTCTCTTTCTTAGTACTTATCAGGAGGTGGGTTTTTTTATTATTCTTTTGAGAAGTCAGCAACAAAGCAACAGTGAGGCCTGGAGACTGGGCCAAGCTCAAGGCCAGTATGCAAGTTAAGCTTCCAATAATTACCTCAGCTTCTGAATACGATACATAATTTCATCTAGACACCGTAATTTCTGAAGTCTATACAGAATTGCTACCAAGAATGTGATTTGAAGTGGTAGTTTTCCTTTATTTCCTTAGTGCAAAAGTTTAAAATGTTAGAATTGCAAGTAAAGCTGTCCTTATTATTGCTAGTGATACTCAAGCACCACAAAACTGTTCTTTCATTTTAGCCCTCTGTCATTTAAATGCTAAACATTACTGAAACTGTAACCTTCATCTCACTTCCTATCCCAATTCACTTCTGATTTTCTTTTCTGGAGTTACCTGTGGGTCATGCTGTGAAACATATGTTCTATAGTAAATCATACATGTTCACAGCAGAACTGAGGGAAGGGCACAGCGTGCATCTTGTGTGCCTTGAGTGTGTATTCTGTGGTCAATATCAGTGTGTTGCTCACAGTGCTGCCTTTGTAACATCAGTACAAGAAGGAAGCATAGAAAGGAGCATAAGAAAGAACAAGGCCACTTGTTTACAGTTAGTAAAACTAGTGTGACACAAGCAGTAACGTGACTGAAGTAAGACCTGCAATATTAGTTCTTTTACCTTACCTTTTTAATGGTGATCCTTGTTCCTGTACGTGGCAGATTACAGACATACTAACATTTCTTATGTATTTATTGACTTTTTCTTCTTTAAATGGCTAGCCATACATTGCTTCTGTTCAATATGAACTGAACTGTGGGTATTAAAATGTTATTTACAATGTCCTTCCATGTGCATCAAAGAATGAGCCACACCATGGTGAGCACAAAGAAATAGGCTTTCACTTGTGTAGGCAGGTTGAGGTAACTACTGTAGAATTGCTTGAGTTTATAAACAGGAAAATGTATTATCCTGCTGTGGAAAATGCAAACATATTCAATAGCAGAACTATCCTCCACATTTTTCAGAGGTTAGAAAGCCAAGGATGGTGACCAGCTCTACAGTAGGAAGTCTGTTTTTCAGTTTCCCTCAAAGGTATTTAAAAAGAAGATTTTTTTTTGTTTTTTTTTTTTTAAAATATTGAGTTCACACAACATTCAGAGCACTCCAAACAATTTAGCAGTGACTCACTGGGTTTTGATGTAATAAAAAAAATATGCTTTCAAAAATACAGTTTTATAATTAAAGTGATAGGTCCAGTGCTGTGGAATATTGACTTCAAAGGCTTCAGTACTACTCAACAGAATTATATTTTAGTGGAGATTTTGGGGCAGTGCTAGAGGATACATTTAAAAATCATGAGACACTGAAAGTGGAACTTACTGAACTCAAGCATAGGCACCTAAAAGATAGACTTGTAATCTGTGTAATTGTCTCCATTGGAACTATGGGAAGAGAGAACCTCTTCAGAGAGCAATCCCTCCTGTCTCCATTTTTTAGTGGGGTTTTTCCATTCAAAAATCTATGGAGGTATTGGTAGCTGTCCTTGTTAGGTGTTTCTATGTTGTCTACACAGACATCCTAGGCCACAAGCTTAGTCTAGAAAATTAAATTGTAGATAGCTGCAGCTTGAGGATGTTTCGAATCATATGTTCTTTGAAAGACAGTATACTTAAACTACTGTTTACCCTTCTAGGAACTGATCCACAAAGCCTCTCTTATGGAAAGTTTATCTTCTGAGGGCTTATATTATAATGCCTTTCTAGACATCAGACTGCTCTTTGTTTAGCATCATACCCAGTATTTGTCCAGAGCTAATATTGATGGACAAATGTAGCTCTCCTTTAGATATGATTATCAGTTTATAATTCTGTACTTCTTTCAGTATATAAAGAGTACTGGAGTTTAAAACCTCTCTGCTGTTTTGTAAGGAATATTTCACACAAAGTGGCAAATCAATTTATCTACAGTTAAGTATGTATATTGCTAGAGATTATGTAATGAAGAAACGAGTTCACCTCAGGGACATCTGCACCCAGTGGGGCCAGTTTATGTCTTTTGGAAGAAGTATTTTAAAAATTATCTATTAATTGTCAAATTTCTGAATTAGAGAAAGTCTTATGCATAGTTTTGATTATGAGTAGAACCCTTGAAAAAAATTATATAGAAATAAGGACATGGTGGAAGAAAAAATAGACTTTAAGGACTTCAAGGTTTGCTGATGAAAAGCAATGTTGAAGAGATTGGTACTATATTATTACGGTAACGAATTGTTTAGTCTGATTTTACTATATGAAAGATTCACTACAAAGAATGAAAATACAGATCTAGTTCTGTTCACAGTTACATGTGCAGATGGCTGTCTTTGATTTCGAATGAAGTCATGCACTCATACATATGGACAGAATTTCAACGTAAATTATTAGTTTTTATAAAATGCTCTTACTGTTCTGTATAGAAACACTGTGTTATCTACTATGGCAAGTGCCATCCGGTACTGATATGCTCATCCCCTTCTCCCAGTGAAAGCTGTAAAAACTACGGCCAGCAAGTGTCTCTGACAACAAGGCCATACCATCTAAACATTTGAGGGAAAGCTCACAAAGCAGACAAAAGAAAAAGGCATTCTCTTCCAGATGGTGCTCAGCATCAAAAAGTTGTGAGCTGCCTACAGGAGTTGATATTTCTCCACTGAATGTGTAGGCAGCTTCTGTCTTCTAACTGAAGTCCCCATTTACACCTGCTAAACTTTCAAAAGAACATTTCAAAGTGTATGGACAACATCCATAAGTGCAATGTATCCTTCAGTATGGCGGTTATGCAATTGGTCACTAAATTAAGGCCCTTGGATCACTCATCAACAAAAGCTGGGGTGATGAAATTTCTTCTGTATGAATTCTCTGTCTTCTCCTTGACCTGTTTTCATTATTGCTGAATGAGGAATGTGTGGCCTGAATCACACTGTTCTGTTCAGAATATGCTTGTAAAACAATCATTTCAGTAATAAGCATGCTTCTTCCAACTTGGAAAATCAGAGAAGGCACTGCAAATGTTCCCATTCTCTTCTCTCCCCTTCTGTTTCCATGTTTCTGTGCTATGGTAAAGACCATGTGTGACCTTATTAATTGGTATTGCCCTTGTTTTTTTGGAAATGTACATTGTTATCTGTATTACAGGGTATAACACTGTACAATGTGTACTCTGAATCTCAGCAATAGTTGTCTTAAGATTTAAGTTTTGACAAGTGTGGAATGAAAGATGTAGGCAGTATATATTGCATATATACATGCAAGGAAAAAAGTTAAAATTATAAGTTTTAGACCTTCATCACACCAGATCACATTTTACACAAATGCCGTTTGATTCAAATCACAGCTTTAAACTGTATTGCCTCAAAGCTTAAAGAGACAATATTGTTAAAAGAACATAAGTTACTAATTGCATGCCAAGGTACATGTAGATGGCAGAGTGCAGACAGTTAAATTTCACCACCATAGTCTTCATGTAACATGTGGATGGTTTAGTCTACATTCTGTAAGTAACTGTATAGGTATTTAAGCATTAAATTGTGGTGTGATCTTATTAAGCTGAATAAAGTGGGATCATATCAGTGCTTATCTGCAAGAGAGGTTGGTGGCTGTGTGGGGCTATTAGAAGCTGACTTGATTGTGCTGAGTTAGCATGCTGGTCTTAAAATCTACAGTTTGGTTGGACATGTTCAGAAGACATCAAAAGTAGAGTTCTTGTTGTGCCAGGGATATTAGGGATCTCTTGAACCTTTCTGTAAGGACCATTAAAAAAAAATTCAATGCACATAATTGCAGTCTGATTAGTTTACATTACCTTGTTTCTTTGGCTATACCATCTCACTTGTCCTAGCCAGTAGCTTACTAAAGATTGGCTATGAACAGCAAAGAAAAGGTACAATGATTTGGTGAACTCACCACAAATGTTCCTGCCTTCCATGGCAGAAGAAATCTGAAGCCTCCTTGTTGGCAAAATGCTTTGTTGATCTCTGACAAAAAAGTTTTAATAGAACTTAAACATAATGTTCTTTCAACATATTTGTGCGCTATCTCAGTTTGGAAACATGTAAACTTTTCAAGATGCCATACTTTTATCTTTAGATTGACCCCTATCAATCAGTTGAGTCAAAATTGTAGGTCTTGTTGTCAAAGCTGAAAAATACAGCTCCTCAATTGAGAGTTTAAAAAAGATCTCAGAAAAGTTTTTCTTTTAACAAAAGTTTATACAAACATTTTCTTTCACTAAAGTACAAGGAAACTAAATATTTTTAATCTGTGGTTTTAAATATCAAATATTATATAAGAATTCAGAGTAATGTCTTCAGTTTATAACATTTCTAGGCAGAATTACTTTTCCATGCTACACATATTATAGCAATACTGATGATGCAGTCATTTATTTCCAAAGACTGTGAATATGAAAACTTAACTGTTTGCAGTAATTATACATCAATGTGATTTACAATGCAGACTTGGCATTAGGATCTTGGCTAGCATGTAGTAACATGCAATTGTAGCATTCACTTATTATTCAATTTAGTGGCTTTGTCGTTTTGAATTTCAGACTCTGGAGAGGTGTCAAACTGAAATAAAAGATTACACTAAACATGAGGTGCTTCAACATACAATGTCACTTTGAAACTATCTAAGCAGATGAACCAAACCAAAAAGAATTGTCTTTACAGCATGAAGTCATTATCATTTCCTTTTTGGAGTTCTACAATGAAAAGTCATGTAAGTAGCAGTAAATCCTACATGTTTGACTACACTAGCTAATTAGCAAATAATGGCATTTTGTCAAACTTGCTGGTGCTCCATTAATGTGCATTTCAGATTTAGTACATAGAACATTAGGTTATTTCTTATAATTTGTTGCTTTTGTCATGTGATTTGCATATTTTCTATAATAAATAAATAATATACAGTTGATATATGAGAGAGAAAGTTTCTGTGTTTAATTAGTTTTGAAAAGTCTAGACAAATTAATTACCATAAAACTCTTTGTAATGCTTGTTTCCTTTTTCAAAAAACTGACAAGTAGTTCAAGCTGAGAGAATTTTCTGATATTTCTCAGCCATCCACAATTTCTACTGGTCATATGAGAAACTGCAAGCTACTTTTAAGTGTAAAAGAAAGGAGTGAATCCTTCTCTCTGGTTATTGATTCAGATTAAGATTGCTCCACCATCAATAATGCTCTGTACAGGGTTGATATTATAGTGATTTATTGAATTTCGAGTTGTCAGAAACTATTTTTTTTTTTTTACATTCCTTTACACAAAAACAAATTTTGGGACAAATGGACAGTAGAAATAGAAAAAAATCTGTAAAGGGCGAGTGTCAGGACAATGGAGCCAGGCTCTTCGAAGTTATATCCAATGATAGGACAAGGGGCAATGGCTGTAAGCTGGAACATAAGAGATTCCACAGAAACATAAGGAAAAACTGTTTCACTGTGAGGGTCACAGAGCTCTGGAACAGGATGCCTGGAAGGGTTGTGGAGTCTCCTTCTCTGGAGACATTTAAAATCTGCCTGGACGCGTTTCTGTGAGATCTGCTCTAGGTGGTCCTGCTCTGGCAGAGGGGTTGGACTAGATGATCTTTTGAGGTCCCTTCCAACCTTAACATTCTGTGATTCTGTGTAATCTGTGGTTTGGTGCAAAGTAATTAGTATATCTGTTGCATTTGACACTTCCTTACTAGAATCTGTTCGGACACTCTTTCTGCCCTTCAGATGTTCCACCTTTATATAGTTGGTTACAGAAAGCAGATTGTAAAGATTTAAACTTATCTTTGTTTATGTTGTATTAAGCAAATTCTGAATTTAGAATGAAAGCAGTGGGAGCCTAGAGCAATTCTACTAAAACTGACCTCAAAAAGAGAACATGCTCACATTATCTCTAAGTGCTATGAACTTGGACAAAAGTGTAAGAAATATGATATTTACATCAGCAAACTTTATTTTAGCATTCTGTCTTGCAAGTCAGAATCAACTTTCATGCAGTTTCAAACTACGCATACTATACTATGCTCTTTTTTTTGCACACTAGGACATTCTTACCTTCTGATGCTCCTTCAGAGGAGAAGGTCTTTGTGTGAGAATACATACCTTTCATTTGCAGGAGGACTAGTGTCTGCACTTCAAAAAGTGAATCAGGAAAGTTTGGTGGCATTGAAAAGATTTCTGGAAGAAGTCAGGACTGTATACCATGCCTATCATTTACACTATTTACAAGTTATGTCCCTGTAAATATTTGTGGTGCTCTTCTCCCTCAGTAGTTTTCATAAATTTTATTTTTATACAATTTTTCTCTGTTTCTTCTTCCCTTTCTCTTTCCCTTTCCCTTTCCCTTTCCCTTTCCCTTTCCCTTTCTCTTTCTCTTTCTTCTTTCTTTCTCTCTCTCCATTCTCCTTCTCTTCCTCTTTCTCTTTTCCTTTTATTCACTGATCTTGATATATGTTTCTTTTGAGATCTATGAAAAATGTTCTAAGACCTACAAAGACTAATATTCTTAAACAGCATCAATGAAAATAAAAAAGTAAAAAACAAAACAAAACAAAAGCAAACTTGGAAGGAAATGTCAGAAAGCACAGCATTTGTAAGTATTTTTTGAGATGAGATCTTTAATTTAATTTTTTATTAATTGTTGCTACCTATTATTACATTAATAGAGTGTAAGACAGACATATAACATTAATGAAAATCAATGAATCTTATGAGTGGGATTGATAGTATCTAATCATCTTTATTGCAATTTCTAGATAGTCAATGCCATTCTGTAGCAGGATACTGCAATTTCAGAGGTAAAACACATGGTGACTTTTTTCTTAGCTATGAATAGATATATTCCACTAGTTTTCTGTTATAAACTTTCTGCCAAAATAACTCACATATTTAAGCAGAAGACAATTTATTTTAAAATTGTAAAGTACTGGAGGAACTTTACAATTTGAAAAGGTTTTAATAACTTTTCCTCTTTATTTAAGTACCACCACAACATGTTACAGTAAGTTTCAAATGAAATATTATGATGCGTTAAAGAGCAGTTATATTTTACAAGGCAATTTCTAATTTAACATTTTTAAAAAATCACTACAGGCTGTTATTTGAAATTACATTCCAAGAAATTGAGGGGTTTATGAGCAATTTTACAATAAAATTTTATTGGAAGTTAGCCATAGCATTTGAATAAGTTCCTATTATGTGTAGTTAATATGGTGTTTACAATTTAACACTTTATAATTATGCAATACTTAGAATCATAGAACGTTAAGAACCTTAAAAACCCAAAACACTCTGCCCCCCACCATGGGCAGGGACACCTTCCACCAGACCAGAGTGCTCAAAGGCCTATCCAACCTGGCCTTGAACACTTCCAGGGATGGGGCATCCACAACTTCTCTGGGCAACATGCTCCAGTGTTTCATTACCCTCATAGTGAAGAATTTCTTCCATGAATCTATTCTAAATCTTCCCTTTTTCAGTTAAAGCCATTATCCCTCATCCTGTCACTACATGCCCTTGTAAAAAATCCTTCTCTGGCTTTCCTGTAGATGCCTTTATGTACTGAAAGGCTGCTATAAGGTCTCCCCAGAACCTTTTCTTGTCCAGGCTGAACACCCCCAACTCTTGCAGCTTGTCCTCCTAGGAGAGATGCTCCAGCCCGCTTATCATCCTTGTGGCCCTACTTTGGTCTCATTCCAACAGGTCTATGTCCTTATGTTGGGGGCCTCAGATCTGAAGGCAGTATTCCCATTTGGATCTCACCAGAGTGGAGTAGAGTCAAACTAAAGTAAGCAGAGTGTGCTCTATGTGTTTACATGTAATTATACATAGTTCAAATGCCTTATTATCTATCTTGTTTAGACCATAGATGCATTTGTTTCTAACCTGATTTTCTAACTGTCTTTATGTTGTATATTAACATTTTTGCAAAATATACACTGAAAAATTATAATTAATCATGCTATTTAGGAATGTCAGAATTTAGGAAATACATTGTTTAACCTGATCGTTTTTCTTTTATTATACTTCAGTGTGGATTTCCAGGAAGTGAATTAATTTATATAAAAAAAAATAGTGTAAGCATTCACTACCGCAAAATATTTCTGTCTTCAAATCATGCTTCAGACATTTTTCATTTGAAAATGCTGATTTGTGTCAACAGTGAGACTACACATGCAAAGAAATTAAAAAGCTACAGCCTGTTTTTGCATGTAACTCCAAGCATCTAACATAAATCTGAAAATGTGTACGTTATTCAGCTCTGGCTGCAGAGTTTTGGAGAACAGGTAAATATGCACATTTGTCACTCAACAATCCTAGGAAACATTTTGCTGCACTAAGTAAAAATCCATCTCACCTAATTTTATAGCTGTTGAATTTAAAATAGCTAGTTGGATTTACTCTATATGCAGCTGGAGAATGAAGAAACGTAAAACAAGGATGTGCATCTGTGTGTGTATGTGAGGGAGAAAAGGGGAATACTCTTTTTCTGTTGAAGTTGAGTATCTGTATTGATTGTCAAATTAGTTGTTTCAAAATGGGGAAATTCAAGAGAACTAGCTTGTAGTCAAGACAGTCAGCTGGAAGATAATCAGACAAAAAAATTGCCTCAACATGGCAATTAGTGTTTTGGGTTTTTTTAGCTGAAAGAGTTAAGCTAGCAAAATATATGATAAAGGTGTTTATTAAAAAAAGAACCAAAACAAACCCTTTGATTATATGGCTTCATATCAAGAAGAATCTAGGGGAGTTATACAGGTTGACATCTCTTTGCTGATACAGTGGTTCTAGAAGGATTGTTTCTTGGTCTAATTCTGTTGACAAGAGTAGACCAAGGCAGTAGCTATTGGTGATTTATTAAGAAAGGGGCTAGACAAATTCTAGCAGAAAAATCTATTGATGGCTATTAATCACTGGATGACAGGCAGAATACCTTTAGGAACTATCATTGTTTTTAGACTCTTTCTATACCTAAGCACCCATTACAGCTATCATAAGAGATAGGTTAGAACATTAGATGAACGCCTTGGAAGAATTCTTCCCACTACAGATTCAGACTCCTAACTTTGCATATCTCCAGAGCAGCTGTCTTCATTTCAGATACAAGTTTAAGCTCCCATTTATAGTGACTGGAGATCTAGTCAAACAGACTACAGTATCATTTTGCTGACCTGCATCTGCTTTCAGTTGTAACAGCAGTTTGTTTTTTGCCAGTACTTATTGACAGATCATTTCCTGACTACCCCAAAGCTATTATCTGTTTCTCTGTATGCTCAGTTTTTATTACAAAGAAAACAAATCTCTAAATATAGTGTTTGTGAATTGAATACAAACAACACAAAGAAATGTGAAGAAAGAATGGAAAAACTCTAAGACATGATTCATTCTTCCTCTCTACATAAAGAGTGAAGATATAGTTTCTTGCAGAAGAAAATTTGGAGAAAAATTCAAATACAACAGAAGTCACTACACTTAAATCTATTTGTTCCAGAAAGCTTTCTGAAATTCTGCAATTTAATTAGGTTTCTTACATAGATGATGTGAAAAAACCCTTCTCTACAGTTCAGGTCTTGAGGATTACAGCCTTATTAACTTTCTGGAGAGAAACACTGTCTAACGGTGCCAAAAAAGAGTGCATTTTTTAACAGTATAATCAGTTAATTTTCTGCCAAGCCTTCAAGAGCCAAAGGTAGGAATCTTTGCAGACCTCTGGGCATAACTAAGGAGAATCAAACTTGTGCAGCCAACTAAAGCCAAGAAACAATGCAGTCATATTTTGAATTGACTTAGAGATAGTGATGGAGCCTGGATATACTCCATCCAATTTCTATCTTGCTTTCTTCTTTTAGCTGCTGTCCTTTTTTGCTTATGTTGGTTTTTGATAGGATGGTTGCTGTTCACTGACTAATGAAATGGCTGGTGTGATTATAGTATGTATCATAATAGCAAACTAACAGAATAATAATATATACATGATAACAACATTAATAATACCTGAGAGGAAGGTGAAAAATATAGGCAAGAAACAACCCAAACTGTGAAATATTTCTCTTTCACCACAGCTACAACAAGGAATGTCTAGGTGCTTGTGTCAGCAAACATATTCATCCCTAAGGAGAAAGTTGCAGCTTTCACAGTGAGACAGCTTTTCAGATACAGCAAAATAAAAGTTTATCTTCCATAGAAGTGTCTTTTGTTTTTCAGAGACAGAATTTCCTAGAATAAATGCTACTGCTCTTCTCTTAAAGTCCATAACCACTAAATCTGTGTAACTGAGGATTCAGTGTCCCATCTTATCTCTTATCATTGTCCAGTTTTAATATCCTTTATGTCCCCAGAATATTTGTCAAGGGCTTAGAAATCATCTCCAAGGTGCAAAGCAATACATTGTTGAGGATTTTAAATGGATGAATTTCTCCCTGCATAAATAACATTGGAAGAAATTTACCTTTTTTGTTTTTTAATAGCATTTCGTTAATTAACAGGCACATTTGGTTAATGAGTAACTGTGATAATCTACAATGACTAGGAGATTCTCTCCCTGAATTGCTTTAGTGAACACAGAACACGGTGGCACTGATCTAATAAAAAGTAAGAGCTCATTAACACTTCACATATTGAGATTATTTCACTAGAATTACAGACATCATTGTTTATCTGTGGCCATTTAAAATGGTGAACTTATCAGCTCCTAATGGCCTTCTAACTTTAAGGTATCAACAGTCATGCTCTCCTACAAAACCCTTTAGTTGGACGCTTTAGATTTAGACAAAGAGTTACATATGGTCATTGAGAATAACTGGATACAAGGTCAGGTCTTGAAAAATGTATTCAATTTTTGCTAGTGTCATCTATTATTTCAGATACCCCCAAATGTATCTAAAATGTTGTTCAAAGTACCACTGTGGGCTTTTAATGTTTACCAGGTAAGAAGGAAAAAAAAAAAAGGCTTTTTGCTGATTGTAGAAAAAAAAATCTTTTGTGGTCTGTGTTTGAGTGTGAGTAGATAACGTATCATTGTGTTAGATCTTTTGTTGAAAGCTTTGTTACTTTTAGATGACAAAAAATATTGTATGCATGAAAGCCTTTCAACACTGAAAGTAGGTTAGATGGCAGGGTTAGTTGGTGTCTCAGATAGAATAAAATAATTCTGTCTGTATTCCTCTGATAAAGTGTAGATAACTACCTCCAAGTTTTCCATCTAGATCATCTGGATTTGTTTTATCATAAAGGTGGGAAAACAAAAACTTCTATTCATCTAATCCTAAAGAAAACATCTAAAATACACAAGAATGATATACACAAATAGGTCAGATTAATTGCGGTTTGAGAATAATTTTAATCTTCAACAAAGTATAGGGTGACCCATACAGATGTAAAAGTTAAGACCCTAAAAAATTTAAGTAGATAAGGTCAGTCTGAGTCAGCCTTTCTGTTAAATCATAAACAAAGCATTTTTAAGTGTTTCAGTCTTTTCATTTGACCAACAATGCAGTTGATAATATTAAGACACTCATAAATCCTGTCTGTTAACATTGGTTAGTGTGCTACCCAAGGACTAGTGCCAATTTGATAGCTGGATCCTGTACTGGATTTGAAAGATCTCACAAGTATAGGCTGCAGGGTTGTAAATAGTATAGATATCTCCCTTCTGGGCTATTTTATACCCTCACATAGATCTTCTGAGTGACTTTCATACACACAAGATTTGGAGAAACACCATAGAGATACAGGTACAACACTAATGTTTGTTATGCTCACTGACACATTTATTGGCATCAAATAGAATAAGCTCTTGTAATGGTTTTGGATGGGATGGAGTTAAATTTTAGTCATAGTAGTTTGTATGGTGTTATTTTGGATTTTTAAGGAAAAAAAAAAAGTGCAGCGTTGATAACACACCAATGTTTTAGCTGTTGCTGAGCACTACTTGCACAGCATCAAGACTTTATCTTTTTCCCACACTACTGAACCAGTGAGTAGGCTTGTGGTACACAAGAAGCTGGGAAGGGACACAGCCAGGACAGTTGACCCCAACTGTCCAAAGGGATGGCCCACACCATATGACATCGTGCTCAGTGTTAAAAGCTGTGAGAAAAAGGAAGGGTGGATGTTTGGAGTTATGTCATTTGTCCTGACAAGTAATGATTATGAATGTTGAAGCCCTGCTTTCCTGAAAATGGCTCCACACACAGCTTTTGCTTCACCTATTAAACTGTCTTTATCACAATGCATGAATTTTCTCAATTTTACTTTTTATGTGAGCAAGCAGATGTGTGGTGTTTATCTGTCTACCAAATTTAGCCCACAAAAGCTCTTAAAAAGTAGAGGGAAAACCAGAAAAAAGCTAGCATTATGTCATAGAAAGTTCTCTTAAGGATTTTTATTGTCTAAGAGGGAACAAAAATGTCCAGATAAGAAAACTCAATACGGACGACATTTTTAATTTCTTAATAACATGTCACACTTGTTACATTCTTTTAAAAATATTTTCTTATGTCTGTGACTTGTCTAACTTCTGCCTTGAATGTTCCAGCACATCTGCAAGTGTTAAACACAACTGAAATGTATATTTTCTTAGCAAAAATGAGTGTTCCACTTCCCACATTAAATATCTGTTAAGAAAACATGCACACCTAACAAAATCAAGTCAAGCTGCCACTTGATACACATATACTCCAACTGATATTAATTTATCTCAGAAAAGCTTGAGAATATATATTAATCTTATCATATGTTCTAGGAAAGCTAACAAAGCGAGACTAAGATTGAAAGCTCACTGTCACAGTACTTACAGAGAGAAATGATAAGCAACATTGTGCTGATTTTAGGGATTGCACAACACTGAGAGTGACTATCTCCTCTACAGTCTGCTGGGTCTTCTGGTCTGAAATCTATTCAATCCACCAAGAATTACTACAGTGTCATGGATATAGCCCATTCCCTGTCCAGAATAACTTGTCATGGCAGGGTAGCCAGAGTTATAATTTTTGTGCTAATTTTATCGTAATGGTTGTGTAGAAGATGAATAACTAGGGTTGTCTGAGTCTGTGCAAAGGATTTGTATTGCTAGAGGGGATTTTCTGAGCTTCTTAAAGGATTAACAATATAATTAAATCTTAGAATAAACCATTTGGTAAAACAATTATCTTCATTTCAACCTAGAAGTAACCTAAGGTCATTGTAGTCTATTCAAATCCCAGAATCACAGAATAGTAGGAGTTGGAAGGGATGTCTGGAGATCACCTGGTCGAACCCCCCTGCCAAGGCAAGCTTACCTAGAGAGGTTTGCACAGGAACATGTCCAGTCAGGTTTTGAGTATCTCCAGAGACAGAGACTCTACCACTTTTCTGGGCAGCCGGTTCCAGTGCTCCATCACCCTCAAAGTAAAGATGTTGCTCCCTGTGTTTAGATGGAACTTTCTATGTTCAATTTTGTGTTTATTATCCCTTGGCCTGTCTCTGGTCACAACTGAAAAGAGACTGTTCCCATCCTCCTGACACCCACTCCTTTTAGTATTTATATACATGTAAGTATCTATAAGAATGATGTTGTTTATTAATTATTTATTAATGTTTATTTAATGGACAATTACATTCTAAAAGAGGTCACAGGATATCATATTTCTTACTACAATTACAAAGGCACTATAGAGGGTACAGGGACAAATGTACTGAAGTCTTCACGTGGTAGAAGTAGTCCTGTACTCTGAAGAAGCACATAGGCCAGAATTTATTATTTGAAATAATCTGTATAGTGCTCACAGACATATTTGTATCAATGAAACCACAGAACCTGTTAAGTCGTTATTTGGACCATGCTACTTTGAAAAGCTTTCAAAGTTACTGATAAGCTCATCACTGAAGTTTTTTTTCTCCATAAACAAGGGTTAGTTGCTGTAGACAAAATAGCACAAGTGTGGAATGTGCCTTTGAGATGGTTTTGTTTTAAAATTCTAGCTACATTAAATTTGTGATCTAGTTAATCTAATTAAAAATGTATACTACAACATGTCAAGAGCATAAAACAAAATAAGAAATCATACTGAGGAGGTCTTGTAAACAGTATAAGTAATATGGCAATGTTGGATACATTTTAATTACAAAGAAATAACAACATTTCGTGATATCCTCAGTAGAAGAGAGGGGAGAATAAGCCCAATATTTGTATGTGTCTGTCACACAGAGACATGGGCACACACTTGCTTCTTCTGCCTGATTCATGGATGCTTCACCTGGGAGATAAAAGGTATGGGCTTGAATACTCTTCCTCTGAGGAAAGAATTTTTCTCTGCATTTGGCTACTATGGAAAAATGGATGGCAGTTGCAGGCATTGATTAAAAAGAAAGCCATTAAGTCTTCACTTTGGACATTCATGCCACTAGAACAGGTCAGTGTCATTAAGTGGCATAAATCTCAATAAAAGATATAGTAGACTTACATCTCTGCCTGCTAAGATCTGAGCAGCAACATAATGCAAAACACCAATGCCTAGGAAACCCAGGCAGCCACTGAACTGGAGGTTTTAGATTCCATTTTCTGATTTAGGCAGTTCAATCTTCCTCAGTTTTGCCTTTGACACCTTATTTTTCCTTGTAATCTTAACCATCATCTTTTAACCAGTCTCTGTTTCTTTCTTCTCAGAGTGCAGAGACATAAAATTCTGAGCAGAAACTGATTACATGATACTGTCTTTGACCAGATGTGAAGACAAACAACTTGCAGAGCACAGACAAGATCAGTTATAGCTTTTTTTTTTCTTTTTTTTTCTTTTTTTTTTTAATCAAGGTATATTTCCTTCTGCCGTCCCTCTTTTTTCACAGTATACCTTTTCATGGAGGCATAATACAGTACTTAATACACCATGGACAAATTGTTCTTAAAATGAAACAACATGATCTCCACTCAACCAAGAAAAGAAAATATGATTGATGTACTGTAACTGAATTACATGAATGAAGGTCAGAGTGTAGCTTTCATGCTTTTGTGTCGTATTCATAAGAAAGGTAAAACTTAATACGGATGCTGGGAAATTTGACAATGTTTCATTAATCTTTCAAGCTCTTGGAATCTCAGCTCCCAAGGATAAATGCATACACTGAGTCTTCCCAAACTGCTTCTTATTACTTGGGATCAGATATTAGATACAAGAAGTAATATAGCTGTAAAAAAAAATAGGGACTGCTTTTGCATATCTAGTAGTCGTTCCTGGATATCTTTAAATTCCTGTATATTTCAGAAGGAGTAACAGTATAAAGGTGTGCGTTCAGATCAGACAACACTAGAAAACTACAGTGCTTTTCCTGATCATGTAATTTTTTATCTCATCAAATTTTTTAGGCCTTATCAAGTTGTTTCTGTGTGCCATTTGAATTAACAGCTGTATGATAAAAAAGACATTGCAGTGAGGCTGCGAGGGAACATGACCTGAAATCATGGATAAGATGGGCATAGTGGTAATGGTTCAGGGCCAAATAATGCAAGTAGCGCCTATGCTCTTAAATTTTATTTCACACTTTTCTGACTCTCCCGCCACTGTATGCAAGATGACCATGCCAATGCAGAGTTAAAATGACCCAAACGCATCTCTAAAATTAAACTACAGATGGAAGATTGTAATCATGCCCTGTTTCCTCTACTGTGGTATCAGAAGTGAGAATAAGTGTTATAATTTATGACCCGGATATGAGCAGAATTCTTTACTATGAAGCAGTGCTGATCAAAGGATTTGAGTGATTCCTTTGGAAATACATGACTCAATGATACAGGTCATTGCTCTACAGCCTAGACTGGCTGAAAAGTAAAAGGCCAGGCTTTTTTGTTTTCTTTCTGGTTTCCAATATATTATTTGTTATTCAGACACAGATGATGTGGAGCTTCTAAGGAAGAAAAAGTACTAGTGCTAGCGCAGCTCTTTGTTCTTACATTGTGTCTCTGGCCATTGTGTCATTTTGCATACTTCCACCCATGTAATGTGAAGGAATGTTCAATCTGAGAACTGTAACACTTTGTCAAATGTACTGTTTGATTTTCTGTTCCTATCTTACAATTAGATAAGCGTAACCTATCTCTATTGTAACAAGTGAAAGAAGCAATCTTTTTGTCTCTAGCATAAGGTACTCTCTGTCTTACTACAGTGTAAAATACATATTCTTTATGTAAATATATAATCCAATGTGAATAATTCATTGAAATTTACTTGAAACCTAGATGGAAAATGACCAAGAGTTATACACTCTTTATTTATTTTTTTAATTAATAATGTCATTTATTAAAATGGCCCTAAACTTTTCCTTCCCCCCCTTTTTTTTTTTTTAATTTTCCTATTATTGTAAGGAAAACCATTTTTAAAATGACAGTAAGAATGTACTCGAATACATTAGTCATAACTCCATAAAATTCACAATCTCTATTGTCATGTATTATTTTATAACTGTTTTACACATATCCATTTATATTTGAAATAACATCTGCATCTATGCTGTTGCACTATACTGCATTTTTTCCCCAGTTGATTTTTATGTTCCAAATTAGGAAGGCTTGCATCCTTTCTTCAGTCACCATTATTTGAATATGAAATTAATTTGAACCTGTCATCTGTGATGATAAAAAAAGTAAAGATAAACATCAAAAATATTTTCATTCTCTGTGGGTGTTATTTTGAAAGCTTCAGAAGATGTTATTTTAGGGTGTTAGAAAATATTTGATATAGCTGTTCAACATTTACTTGTATTTCAACATTCAAAAAGATGCTTTCAGAACTTGAGCTTTCAGAATAACACTGATACATCCTCCTCCTCACTGTTTGCATTTCAAAAGGATGGAATTTATCAGGTTTGCTGTGATTTAAGATGCTTTTGCACCCATCACTAATCACCAGACCTGCAGTTTCCCATAAAATGGAACTTTGAAGATTGAATTGCTGCTACAACTTCCATAGTTGTTTTATATTTTAACATGACACTCCATTATAGTTAGTTCCTCATGCTGAAGTCATTAGATATTTATGTGAAGTAGCATATCATTACCTCTGTTGCTGAACAGCGATTATTTTGAATAGTTTAGGTTGCTATTAAGTGAAGACAATTTTTTAACTGTTTTAATTTTGTATGCGATAAAGTCTATATGCCTGTTCAGCACTTTTTCTGCTTTCATCTTTTTTCTCCCTCACTTCATTTTGTTGATATGGCTGACAATAAGTGAAGCTGGCTTTTCAGTGCAAATGCTCATGAACACAGTTTATTCAAAAATTTATTGTCTTGGATAACAGGTAAAGGTTGTCGATCCAAGTTCCTTTCATGTAAGAAGTTTAATTCCAGCCACATGCCTTCCTTCCCACACCATGTGCTTCTTTGAGTTTAGCACTAGGAATCTAATTTGTAGAAACAACCATTTGAACAGTACAGGACCAGTGGGATCTGGAATATTTAGTTGTCTGCAAAGAATGCCAAATCTATAATTTCAAGCTCAGTCTATAAAATGTTGCTGTATTTGTAACAATCAACCATTGCATAGCTACGTTGCATTGCAGATTTTGTCAGCAGCCTGCAAGCTCCCTAAAGTAAACTGCAAATACATAGGGCATTAAATGGGCTTTTTTTCTACCACTGATTTAACAGATAAAAATAAGTTTTCACTCTCTTTGCTTGTTTGTTGGTCTGTTTTGTGCTTTCGTTTTTTGGGGTTTTTTTTATTAGAGGCTGCTCTGTGAAGACTGAAATGATTTTGGTGAGCTTCAGTGAGTCACATCTGTCCTAACGTCTCACATATACTATAAGGCACAAATATAATTTCTCTTCTGTAGGGACTCAGGACTGCTTGATAGAACAGCTCCCCTAATCTGAATTTTACTCCAGTTGCAAAAGGAGCAAGGTAATAATGAAGTTCCATGAAAAAGAGAATGTTAGGTAACGGTATCCCACAAAGCTGTGATGTTTGGCCTCATAGGTTGTCCTCAGCAGAACTCCTTGACTGCATGACTCAGTTGTAAACAACAGATATACCAATCAGCTTCATGACATGTTTAAGTTTTAACTTTACCTTAGACTGTCTGCCTCTGCCCACAACTTCTCTGGAACACATTAGAGCATATAAACATAAATGCAGACAAGTAATAGGTGAAAATAATTCAAGCATGTAATAGCCAGTTATGTGTAGTAGATGATATTGAAACAGTCTTTGTTAACAGGATTGGAACCTTTGAGAAGAAGGTAAATTTCAACTGGTTTTCCAGTCCCAATGCCTTGTGCACTTTTAAAGAGAAAAATGAAGACATTTTTATGGAAAAAAAAGCCTCACTACTGGTAATAATATATCAAAATAACTATATGCCTTCTGATTTAAAAAACAAACAAATAAAACCCCTTAAATGAAAAAACTTTAATTTGGAAGACTCATTAAAATAAACATTTTTATTTAATTGCATTGCAATCCTTTACACTGCAGTCCTCTGGGTATGTATACATATGTACTTTTTCTGAAAACTGAAACTCTTGGTGTTTCACTTATGTTGCATGACATTGAAATATGCCAGCTTGCTTAACACAATAGTTTTTGTTTGGTTGTTTTGGTCCCTGTAGTTTTAATCAAATGTTATTATGTAAAGTGCAAATAACTTAAGAAACCTATTTATTTTTATAATTTTGTGATTCTTATTTTTGTAAGAAAGTCCTAAGCTTTCTAGTATCTCATATTATTTTTGCTACATCAACCTCTTTCTTTCAATTCCCTAACTACAAGAAACTTCTTTCCTATCCCCGTGTTGTGTCTCTAAGGACAAACTCTGAGTCTGGTGGTTTCTTTCCTGGAATGCAATGTTTGATAGCAGAAAATCGCATTATCTCCTTCAGTCTCCATTTCTGCTCTGTTTCTCCATTTCTGTTGATTGTACACACTCTTTTAACTGTTTCTGCCTGTTTTCCTTCTCTTCTCCCCGACTACTTGCACAGCTCAGATTCTTCAGTGGACTTGGTGACCTTTTAATCATTGTGTAATCAGGTTGGTTAGGCACAGTGTTTCTAAGACCGAATAGGTAACCGTGAGTGGAGTGCAACAACTGCTGTTTGCAAAGTTCGTAGTGTGTCAAGCATGACTGAATCAACAGTATCATCTGATTCAGTGTGGTCCAGATATCATTGAAGAACACCTCATGAACAGTCATTCCCTTAACTATGCTCTTGGCCCCATTTCTCTGCGGTATTGTCCCTGCTTAAATGATCAGTGGCCTTTCTTGTTATCTGCACTGTGTTAAAATAGTGCTGCCTTCTGAAAGTGCTATACTGTGAAAAAATCTGAGATATCTTTGAACAGGCTGAGGTCCTCCAAAACAAATTTTGAAAGTGATTGACTCACAGTCTGTAGCACAAAGTTATCTTACGTCTTCATCCAAGGTATGCTTCATGCAGTCTGTCCAGCTGAGCTGTTCATGGACCATCATGTGTGTATAAAAGTCTTAATTTATCATTATCCATCATTGCCTGTTGTCCTTAGCTATTTATCCACTGTTAGTTAATGTAATACCTGTGTCATCCTGAAGAGCAGATCCCTAACAGTTCTGGAGAGAGCAATCATACACACGAGGAATGTACATGATACCCTTGCATCTGCACTATCTACAGTCAGTTTTCGATTTCCTGTGTAATTTTCTAGTTTTAGATGTCACTGATGTTGATAGAATATAGACACCTGACAGTAATAACAGCACTCTCTATTAAGTATCAGCTTTCACAAAGGGTGTGTCAGAGTTATTTGTACTAAAAGTAATGGATAAACCGATGTGAGCTTTAGTAGGAGAAAGATCATACCCTAGAAGGAGTCATATATTCTCATGAACGCCACCAGGCAAACAGATCTGAAACTAGGAAACAATATGATCAGCAAATTCATTATATCCTTTCAAATTATTTAATGCCTACTGGCAGCATTTCTTCTATAAGATGAAGGATTTAATTACTCCATGGCCCACAAATAATGAGCTTCTTTTCACGGTTCTGTTCTTTGAATTCTTGTAATATAACATCCACTGTTCCCCGTATACATGTGTTACTTCTAGAAACACTATGAGCAAAGAGAAAAGATGCTACCAAAAAAAGATGCTACTTTGTCAAAAACTATGGCCAATGTGAACTGAGCACAGTGTTACATCAACAGACTTCAAGCCCCTTACCAGAGTTTCATGTGTGTCCACCACATGACCATTTTTCTAAAATTTATTTCTCTCACAAAAGAAAAAAAAAAGATATCTAGCATATTTCTCTGTGTCAAATAATGACATAAATAATGACATAAACTTCAGGGCTGAAACACCCCTCCTATGATGACAGCCTGAGACAGCTGGGATTTTTCATCCTGGAAAAGAGAAAGAAGGCTTGGGGATACCTTATTTCAGGCTACCAGTATTTGAAGGGGACCTACAAGAAAGCTGGGGAGGGAGTTTTTAAAAGGGTTTGTAGCGATTGGATGAGGGGTAATGGCTTTAAACTGGAAGAAGACATATTTAGATTAGAAATTAGGAAGAAGTTTTTCACTCTGAGGGTGGTGAGACACTGGAACAGGTTGCCAAGGGAAGCTGCAGGTGCTCCATCACTTGATGTGTTCAAATCCAGGTTAGATGGGGCCTTGAGCAACATGGTCTAGTGGGAAGTGTTCCTAGCCACAGCAGAGGGATTGGAAATAGATGACTTTTAAGGTCCCTTCCAACTTAAACCATTCTATGATGCTATGATTACATAAATGTCATTTACACATTATCACCAGGTCATAAATTGAGAGCCACATATATTTTACCTGTATTTTATCAATATTGTGTCACTGAAGTCCTGTCATTTTTTCTGTTGCTTCATGTTAATGCAACAGTGGTTGAGTTTTGTTTTAAATTTGTTACGACACAAATGAGAATCCTTGGCTATTTGATTTTCAGGACTCAGAAGAAAAAGAGGAAAGGAAAATAAAATAGACATTTCCAGTTTGTACTGCAGTGAACAGAGGGGAAAAAAGAGTAAAAGGGAAAAAAGAGTAAAAGAGAAAAAAACATTATGCTTCAAATTGTAACTTTCCTGATTGTTATGAGTTTTCATACTGTTAATTAAAATAATTACACGGTTTTATATGTCTATATAAACACTTTGCATTAAATAATACAAATATTTTGTGTCAAAACAAACAAACAAGTGTATTTTTTAATTTTTACAATTTGTTTTTAAAATACTTAGCTCTGATCTTAAGGAATTCTATGCACAAAATATTGTAAAAATGCAACTATTTCTCTGACAAATATTCTTTAACACAGAGTACAAACTACAAAAACCCAATAGTTTTAGAAAAAAAATTTTCTGTTTTAAATTCATATTGAACTTTGAGCAAAATAATAATTTCATACTAAAGGGGAAAATACTAAGTATTAGGTAATATTAAGAGCAGTGGGAGTTATGCATCATGTTATGGCTTTTGACCTTTATAATCTTATGGAAATATTTTAGAATACTACTTATATACAGTCTTTGAAAGAATTGAAACAAATTATATAGAAATGTGTGATAGTCTTTTCTACTATACAAACAAATTTCATTTCCTGAAGTATGCTCCTTGACATTCTTTCTCAATCAGGTATTTATAACACTGAAAATTTCTAGATTATTGAAAAGAAGAACTCTCTGAGGGTCATTGAAATCTGGTCTCAGTTTAAGCACATCTTTGGTATGAAGAAGATGAATTAGTATCTTCAAATATAATTTAAAGCAAAACGGACATTCAGCGTCAAACACCCACCGGACATTCAAAATATCCATCGTGAAAGACAATTTGTGGGACAGATTCTTAGCTCATGTAGATTGATGAGAATAGATTAACATCAACAGTGTGACATTGATTTACGTTGCCTTTAAAATATGAGCTGCACATCTTTGATTCCTTCTTTTGCACAGTTGGAAGACATTATAAATGCTTTGAGATGTCTGTCCATCACAAAAGTAAATTAAGGTAAAGGAAACATGTTTTCATGTGTCTTTTCTGTTACAATTATAATGCTTTCACTTCCCATAAGTACCTGGTAAATTAAAAAACTTTTTCTCCTGAGCACAATAAGCTATACATTTTAGTAAGGGAGACCTTATACACTACATATCAATTCAATCTCAAATGCCAGTCTGTAAGTATATGATGAAATGAGGAATTAGGCATATGAAATGAGAAGGTGAACAGAAGAGCCTCTTTGATTCAATATTGGCAGGATTTTTACAGTACCAAAAGTCCACTGTCTTCTCTAACCGGTCTCATAGTATTACTGTCGGTTTAAAGAATGAGCAGCACTTTCCCACAGCCCAACAAACCCCTTTGCTCTGCTTTCTACCTCCTGAAAAACACAGCCTTTTTTTGCCAAAGTAGCAGATCCCAAAACTTCTGAGGTTTTTATCCATTCTTTCTGCTGGTGATCAAAATTGCAATTCATGTCATGTGCATTGTTGAATGTTATTTATAAATCCCAAGGTGGGGGGCATGGGTAGGGAGGGGGAACAGGGAGCTAAGGTAAAAAAAAAAAAAAAAAAAAAAAAAATCTCTTTAATTCCTCATAAAAAAGCCAAACTGTCCAGTTTTTAATACACATGAAAGTTTTCAAAAAATGCTGAGCAGTTAGAGCAGCAACATCCCACACACCTGCTTATGGACATACCTGCTGTGAGCATGAGAGAAGTGAGTTGTTCTGTAGTGCAGAGGGTGATACCATTCCTGAGGCCCATTGTACCATTTGCATCTAGAACAGGACACCTGGAGTTAGGTTTTGCATATCAGAGAGAACATTTTTTGCAGATGTTTAGTGAGTGAAGAATACGAACCATTTAATCACTGGACTTGAGTAACTTCTTTGTGACATCAAAATATGTTGTTCCCATTCTCTGAAGACGCTCTTGAAGACAAAAGAGAAGGAAAGAAAAGAAAAATGTTTTTTTTCTCAATGAAGAACTATTTAAATGTCTTGACCAGCTCTCCCACTTCTCCTTGACTTTTGCAGTCCTTGTAATCTAACAAGAATTAGGACATACCAGTGTTTATTAACCTGTAAATGTTGAAATTGGGTGGTTTTGGAACATTTTGTTGGCATCTCACACAAGCATGGTAAGGGCCATATGCCTCTGTCATGGTTTAGCGTCACAGCAGCCCCTTAGACCTATAACACACGCTCTTCGTTAATCCCACTCCCTCCCCAAAGGGGAAAGAAAAAGGAAATAAGGGAGAAAGACTTAGCGATTAGAAAAGGAAACCAGAACAGCTTTAATAAATTAAATTAATAGTAATAAAAATGGAATATATACAAATATATATAAAACCAGTATTGAACCCAACCCCCCCCCCCGATGGTAATTACATCACCGTCACCACTGATGCTGTGCAGGCACCAGGGCAGTCCCAGACTGCCCCCTGCAGCAGACGGGAGCTGTGTTCAGGAGCTGGATTCTGGTACCAGGTTCAGGAACACACAGACTGGGATCAAAGGCAGAATGGACAGAGTCCTCTGTGGGTGCTCCGAGGAAGGAACTGAAAGAGGACCCGAGCCAAGCCAAGCAAAGCTGCAAAGCAGTCCAAGAGGGGAGAAGAGCCCAGAGACACTTCAGATGTCACATCTCTAAACCGAATGAAATGTATATGGGATGGAATACTTCATTGGTCAGTTTAGGGTCACCTGTCCTGTCCACTCCTCCCTGCAGGTGCAGCCTTTTACTTTTCTTCATCCGCCAATGTGGTACACAAAATCCAGCAGTGGCCTTTGTCTGCATACCAGTCCTTGGTAGTAACTCTAAACATGAGGTGTAATCACTGCTAGAAGCAGACACTGTCCATGAGAACAGGCTGCTAACTCCAAAAAGTGCAGTTAATTAGAAGAACTGAGCTGAAGAGTAAAATTACTGAACAGAATTAGTTCTGTTCTCACTCAAACCAGGACAGACTCTAGCCAGGTTCTATTCCATAGTCATCATTTAGTCTTTTTTTTTGGTGTTTTTTTTTCTTTTTCTTTTATTTTTCTGCAAATGTCTGTAGTGTGATAGAGCTATCATTCCCATGAGAAAAAAAGAAGAGCAAGGTGCGCAGACCAAGCATGATGAGGGTGCTTTTCAAACATGTTAGTTGTATGTCTACTTTCAGTTCCATTTTTAAAGACAGAATGTTAGATTACACTAAAATAAATATAACAGAATTTAGCATAGAGGTGATGCCGAGGGTACAGCAAAACTGACAGGTTTATCAACTTGTGTGCACAATTTCCAGTCGTTTCCAAGATAAGTAAGGAGATGTGTTTTTCATGAATTACAACTAAGGCTTCTGCAGAAATCCTAGAGGTACTTCAAGCTGAGAGACTCCTGGTAGGGACATGTAACTGTTGAGCTCTATCAGTCCCAAAGCCATGACCCAGAGGAACAGTGCAGATCTGTTGTGTAATACATACAAAACCTATGGATGTTTGTATCTGAGCCAGGGACAATAAACATCATACAAGACTTGCAGCAGTAGTTCTAGCCTTCTATAACAACAAAATAGACAGGTGTATATATTAATCTAATTTTATTTTTCTTTGTCTGTCAAAGATGGAAACAGGAACACAAAATAACCTCTCTTTCTTCTTGGAAGAATTCCCAGCTGACAATAGCTCTAAAGGAGAGAGGGTGGCTTAAACCAAATCCACTGAGAGGCAGGGATTTCTTACATTTCTCTTGTATTTAACTGAAGCCTAGACCAAAGAAAGTAATATTAAAGGTTATGTTTCATTCTGCTACAGTGCCATTTTATAACTTAGGAGAACATGAGTAAAGGTGGCCTGTTGAGATTTGACATGACAATCATTGTCATCTTGTTGAGGTACAGCTTATAGAACAGATTTATAGCACAGTACAAAATCTTTAATGTGTTTTAAAATCAGAGCTTTTTAAAAGTGCATTTCTCAAGGGATCCTTTTCTTTTTTTTTTTTTTTTCTTTTTTGTTTTTTTTCAGAGAGAAAGAGCTTCCATACTTTATGGATGCAGCTAGTGCTGCACAATGCCTTCTTTCCCACCCTTGGTGGGATTGTCCTCTGGGAAGTCACAAATCAAAAATAATACAAATTTCTTTCAAGTTAATTGAACAACAAACAAATCCCAGACCTCTTGCTTTTTAATAATGATTGTGGATTTCACAAATGTAGTAATTAGCTTTAAGAAGGACAAAAAGTTTCTTGCAAGATCATCAAGTCAGTTCTTCACAATCCCAATGCTTTCACAATTTTAAAAGCAGTAATATATAATTTAATTAAATAAATATTGGATTAAAATAAGTACAGAAGTTTAACTTACATTGAGCACCAGATTAGTCTTAAATGCTACTTATAGATACACCTGAAGTTTTCATTTCCTCTATTCAGTCCATAAAATAATAGCAAAAGTATTTATTGATTTTATCATTACTCATTGTGAATAATTCTTTTTTCCCCAGGTTTATCTAAGATGACCAGTTCAAAAGTCCCAAGTGTTCCAAGTAGTAAATAGTACTGAAGTCTGGCAAATATTTTTCTTTTTCTATTTTTGAAAGAGTAGTTCAAAAAGTAAAGTCTCATATGTAACCTCTCTTCAACCTTACTTAAGGATTTGTTTATGCCTCATTGAATTTAATATGGTAGAAATGTGTATAAATCCTAACATGTGCTTATATATCTTTCTGAATCATAGCTAAGATAGCAGAATAACAAAATCTATTATTTCATACACATAGTCCTATACTTGGTTCTTATTTCGCAAGGACAGTATGTCCTTTACTCCATCCTGTTGGGGTCTACCACATTCTTCCTTATTAATTGATCATCATAGGATTAAACAGAAATGGGTATGAGTTAATAATGCCAAACATATACATTAGCAGAAGATTTTAAAGGAATAAATGAAAGGCTTGAAATTCAAATTGACTCTAAATGGGATGTAATTGGTTTTTTTATGCCTTAGAAAATATCCTCCATTATAATATTTCAGCTTGCTACATAGAAGTGTCTGTGGCTTCAGATAATTAGGAAAGCTAAAGCTTGTGTTTTTTGAAGTAAAAAGGTATGGATGGTGCACGTTCTGTTACATAATAATAGATCTATCTCCCATTAAACCATGCAAAATAGAAGCAACTAGGGCAAAACAAACAGATACAACTGGAATAGATATTACAGTTTCTATAAAGAATTGGACAGTAAATCTTAGTTTGTAAAGCACATCACAAGATTCAAAACTATCTGGTTTAAGTCATTTTAAAACAGGACACTCACACAACATTAGGGATCTAAATATCTCAGTACAGAACCCTGGGTTACCATTTGCTGCTTGCTGCTGAAGCATTCATTCACTTTCTAAAAATACTCATTAGTTAATGATTATATATCTTATCTTCAGCAATATTATTGGTACCGCTTCTTTCCAGAAAGAGTGTACATTACATCATAGATTTAGTTTAACTAAAATAATTCATAAAATCCACAGGATTATGGATTTTATTAACATCAGTTCCTGGAACATAGTATTTATTAAAATGCATATACTCGTTGGTGTCATGATTTTGTGTTATATAGTGAAGCCACATCAACAGACTGGAAAAAGCTCTGCAGACCTGAAAAGCTACTAAAAAGAACTTGAAAGTATTATTAATCTCATTTTACAACTGGCAAAATTAGAAAATAAAAGAAGATATTAAGTACCCACAGTCCATCTTTGCAGTCAAGGACGTAGCCATTCTCTTAAATGGAAGCAAAATAACAATAAAAATGGGCAGTGACTGACACAGCCAGGCAACAACTCATATTGGAGTCATCTCTATACTGTTAGTAACTCCTCACTTTGACTGTAGAGGTGGATTTTCTTTTCTTTTTCTGATAAAGATAAAATATTTCTTACTTCTTCCCATATTTATGAAGATGTTTTCTAGCTACAGGTGATGTAAGCATCAGGAACAGCAGCAGTTGCTCAACAAACTTTTTTATGAACAACAGAGTAAACAGGCTCATAAAATCTGGTTGAGCTGTCAGTGAATGACTATGGTTACCTCGGGGCTGCAGCAATTAAAATATAGTATTTACTTAAAGGGAAAAATATCAGGCTCTATCAGTTCTCAGACCTATGAGATGGTTTTGTGTTTTAACTTTTTTTTTTTTACTATGGGACAATCTGGGAACTGAATACTCTTTGAATTCTGAATTGAAATTCTGAATTGAATTCTGAATTGAATATAATCAATTTTTTGGTCAGACTTTCTAAAGACTCCAGCAAGTTGATGATTTCAAAGAACCTGGATGAACAAGTCAGAATGGTATGGTCAACATGCTTGGAAAGGTGACTTTTTCAATGCAGACATCTTTTTAGAGTCTTGTCTTTTCCTCTGTATTAACTGGTTACAAAATCCTCAGCTGACAAAAAAAAAATGGATTTGCAGTGTGGAGGGAAGTGTTCTGTGTTTGTGCCTTCTTGTTATAATATGTTATGTTATTATTAATGTTTATTCCCTTCTAATTCCAAGAATGAAAGCTCTGAATGTAGTTTGGATGATATTTAACTGCCCATCAAGTAGGAAAAATAGGAGACCTCTGTTAACATTTAACTAATCAATATTTAGTTCATCTTGCCATGCAAGCTTCTTGTTTGGATTTCACTTTAAGGACATATAAAACCAATGGAACTACTGCTTACGTCACTTCTTCCCCCAAGTCTACTTTTTAGTGCTGTGACATGTATTCAGAAAACAGACTCAAGCTTCAACCCCTCTCAGACCATCATTTAAAAAGTGAAGAGAGTGAGAAGATTCAAAGCAAGTATACACACAATACTTTCCCAAGTCTTTGATTATTGGAAATTGTTAGAAATTTAAAGACGCTATCTGTTTTGCAAAAGATGTTACCAAGCTTTCGGAAAAAAAAAAAAAAAAAAAGAAAGAAAAAAGGCAGGAAATTGAGATAGCAAGTTCATCTAGACTTGATCCCAGTAGTTTAGAATTAATCTGGGAGACTGCACCAAGAATCTCTAGAACTTGATGAAAATAAGAGGGACGGGGGTAACCCTATGTACCAGTAAAGGCTGGGGATTGACTTGTTATAGAGTAGCATGGAGGAAAGGGAAATAGATCTGGTGGTCCTGGTGGACAGCAGGATGACCATGAGCCAGCAATGAGCCCTTATGGCCAAGAAGTCCAACGGCATCCTGGGGTGTATTAGAAGGGGTGTGGTAAGTAGGTCAAGAGAGGTTCTCCTCCCCCTCTACTCTGCCCTGGTGAGACCTCATCTGGAATACTGTGTTCAGTGCTGGGGCCCTCAGTTCAAAAAGGACAGGGAACTGCTTGAAAGACTCCAGTGCAGAGTCACAAAGATGATTAAGGGAGTGAAGCATCTCCCTTATGAGGAAAGGCTGAGGGAGATGGGGCTCTTTAGTTTGGAGAAGACGAGACTGAGGGGTGACCTCATTAATAAATACATAAATTTTTTATGTTTATAAATACATAAAGGGCGAGTGTCAGGAGGATGGATCCAGGCTCTTCTCTGTTATGTCCAATGATAGGGCAAGGGGCAACAGGTGTAAGCTGGAGCATAAGAGGTTCCACAGAAACATAAGGAAAAACTTTTTCACTGTGAGGGTCACAGAGCTCTGGAACTGGCTGCCCAGAGGGGCTGTGGAGTCTCCTCTGAAGACATTTAAAACCTGCATGGATACATTCCTGTGTGACCTGCTCTAGGTGATCCTTTTCTGGCAGGGGGGTTGGACTAGATGATCTTTTGAGGTCCCTTCCAACCTTTAACATTCTGTGATTCTGTGATCTGTCATATCCCTGCTAGTTCTTGGTCTTCTAGGATGATGAATGCTTCTCAAGATCTGGTTGGAAGTTCTCTTCTTGAGAAGATATTTCTTCACAAAATCACTGAATGAACATGATCCAGCAAGAACTTCAGTTGCATTTATGATGATTCCATTAAAAAATTTGCAAACGGCTTTAAATTTGAGTTCCTGGACACACACACACACACACACACATACATATGCAATGCACTCAAACAAAAAAAAATAATGAACCATCTACTGAGGTAGGTTTCTTGTCATGACATATTTTCATTGTGCACTTAATAGACAATGGCATGTTTCTGCATTGTAATTTCTCATCATGGTCTTACATCTGTGAAATACTGTGCTACCATGGGTTTTAGTAAGTCTTACTGTTTATTTCAAATTCTCAGATAAACAGCTGCATAGGCTAAGAATTTAAAGACATGCTTCATTACACAAAAATGAGTATTCAACACTGTTAAAAAATATGGATTATTAAAATCTGACAATCTTAGATATAGCTATACATTAGATATAGCTATAAAATACAGGTATAAGCAGAGATATAAACATATATATACAGCCAAGACTCATTCAATGAAATTTAATTTTTATGCCTGGATGGCTGGGTAATAGATCATAAAAAGCTTACAGGAAAAAGAAAGAGTGATAGTCAATCATTCGGGTGTAAAAGGACTGTGTAATTCCAGATCATGACATTAACAACAAAAACGGGATTTATTGATTAATTAATAACAACTTGTTACTAATGTATTAAAGCAAATTAAATGCACAAAACCTGTGACTTTCTGCAGACTGAGATATGGATGTCAGAATGACAGTTTGTGAAAACCTATGTGTCCTAGAATTTCTGAATACATAGAATCATAGAATGGCAGGGATTGGGAGGCACCTCTGGAGATCATCAAGTCCAACCTCCCTACCAGAGTAGGATCACCTAGGGCAGGCCATACAGGAACATATACAGGTGGGTTTTGAAAGTCTCTAGAGGAGACTCCACAACCTCTCTGGTCATCCTGTTACAGTGCTCCATCATGCTCACAGTAAAGACCCAGTCCCTTCATCATCCTTGTAGCCCTGCATTGGACTCTTTCTAGTATTAGCCTGTCCCTCTTGAACTGGGGAGACCAGAACTGAACACAATACTCCACATGTGGTCTCACTAGGGCAGAGTAGAGGGGGAGGAGAACCTCCCTTGACCTGTTGGACAGACTGTTCTTAATGCACCCCAGGATACCATTGACCTTCTTGGCCATGAGGGCACATTGCTGTCCTGTGGATAACTTATTGTCTACCAGGACTCCAAGGTCCTTCTCCATGGAGCTGATTTCCAGCAGATCCACCTTTCTGACTGTTTACACACATTACAGGAAAATCACAGTGAGACTCTCAGTGATTGGGTGATACCTACAAAGCTACAAAATGAGTCAGGTAAAGCAAGGACCTGAATCTAACTTTCTCTCAATTCAGTTTTGGACCACACTGGGATATCATCTATGCTAAGACCTCTCATGCCTTCTTAGTCAAATATGTTATTAAAATTATGTTTTTCCATTAAGAAGCTTTTGCCTAATAAAACATAATGTCTGGCTCTACTAACTACTACTAACATAACAATTTAATGATGAACAGAAAAAAAAAGAATAGTAGAAATGAATGAAATATCTTGTTCTAAACACAAAACTTTGTTTTTAAGAAAAACCCCACCTTTCTTACAAATTATATTGTCCTTTTTATTTGCTAAATGAAAGTAATAGCTCTTGTTCATCTACTATCTATATCCTAGATACATCATTTCTCTAGTTTAATAACATGTAATTTTCCTTCTATACTACAATTTTGCCTTCCTGTGAGGCAATGACATTTTTTTTTTAAATTTTTTTTTTTACACAATATAGACATGACTGCTTTGTAGCTTGAAGATACATGGAAAGTAGAGGCTGGCCAAAGATACATGGAAGGATGAGCCTTGTCAAGATGGATTCAAGTCTTGGAAATTCTTCTGCAATTATTGTAGATCTAGAAGGAAATAGCATGTATGGAAAACAGATTCATATCTTATAGGGACAGGAAGAAAGTATATCAGACTAGCATAGCAGGAAAGGATCTCATAATTTATTCTTAGATCTCCTTTTAACACAGTATTTCTGTCTAAGCAATCTGGAATAATTCAATCCTCAGTGTACATTGTTATGTACTGTGCCTGTGACACAAAAGTGTATTTTCCAACATCCTCAAAAGACTTTCAAAGCAATTTATGTTAATTTTTTCTATGTTTTTTTTTTTCTTTTCCTTTTTCTTTTCCTTTTGCGATATCAGAAGTGCTCTCTACTTCACACATTTTTTCATTAATTAGCTGGCTGATGGGCTATGGCCAGTTCCACAGCTCACTGAGCAGCCTAATATTAATATCATGTAGCTTTGTCACTTCGCTCAAATGCTATATAGCTTCTACTGTACAAATAAACAGCCTCTCAGTAATGAGAAACCAACCTCTAGTTCTTTTTGCCAGTGGGCTTTTTGGGGAGTGAGAGAATGTAGGATTTTTAGTGTGCTAAAGACAGAGGATGAATGAATAAAGAAAAACAAAATAAATAAATAAAAAAGTACTGATGGGTCCTGTATGTGAAAGCCATCTTTCAGTCAAGCAAATAGAATCAAATAGTTGGATTAGAAACATTTGTGGTTTACATGACCAGAGAAATACTAGTGAGCATATGAAGAAGGATTTTTTATTATGGGGCAGATTTTTGTAGGAAATGTGAACAAGGTTGTAGTTAATGCTCAGTTTCAAGCTACCCTTTGCAAGATATATATTAACAAACTAGAGCAAGCATAACGAAAAGAGCAACCAAGATGACTGGGGGCTGGGCAGAGATTAAGGGAGCTTCATTTGTTTAGATGGAGTAAGAAAAGGCTGAATGCAAGAATACAATTGCAGTCTTCAAGTATTTAATGTGAGGTTGCAGAAAAAAAATGGAGCCAGAGTCTTTGTAGGTACTCTGTGAAAGGATTAGAGGTGATAGGCACAAGTTTTAGTAAGGTAAATTCTGATGGCACAGAAGGACAAAAAAATCATGTTCAGAGCTGCCTGGACAGGCTGTGGAGCCTTTGTCTTTGGAAAAATTCAAACCTCATCTGGAAATAGTCCGGAACAGCCTGATATAACTTTGAAGTTAACCTTGATTTGAAAGGGTCACCTGGGGTCTAGTTTATTTCCAGAGTTTTCTCTTCTGTCATAAGTGATTCAATTTTCTATTGGATTTTTATTGTTGTTTTGTTTTGTTTTGTTTGTTTGCTTGGGTTTTTTTTTTTTCTTATAGATAGTTAAACACATACAATCTGAGAAAATCCTCATTTTAAGTTCAGGAAAGCATGGAAAAAAAAAAGTATGAATTTACCCTGGGGTGACAAGTTTGATGAGGATGTGTTTGTATGAGGTGGTTACTTGCATTTGAGCTTGGTATGGTTTTGAACTTCCTGAACTTATGGAAAAAGGGCACCTGGTGAGTAGCCTGTGTCTGAGTAGCTATGACTAAGCCCACAGAGACCACCTATATTTCTTCACTGAAGTTTAACGAAACAGTACTTTGCCACTACCAGGCCCATTAAGTTTGAAAGGCTCTGATTGGGATCTGGAGTTGCAGAAGCTTCAGCACAGAAATACTGCCATAGAAAAATGGAGATGGGAAGGGACTCCATTATCTGTTTGGAAAGCTCAAAAAAACATATTTCAATAGTCAGTGGAGAAACGTAGAAGGTCCAAAAAAACACACACAAAGAGCTAAGATCAGTGTTCGCATGGGTGATGAGAACACTGAGATTGTAATCATCAGGTTTTCCCTGGTCTGTAACTTCATTCAGGAATAAAGTGCAGTTCTGTGTTTCTTTATTTCACAGTCAATTTCTTCAGAATGGTCTTCTCTGAAGGGAACACGTTAAGCCACTGGAACTTTGGAAATATTAAAGATCTCGATAGTCCACCGCTCTAAAGGGTAGACTGCACAGACAGACGTATATTTACACACATGTAGTATATTCATGGTGTTTGTGTATATGTACACTAAGTATATATATATGTCTATATAGTGGACTGTGCTGAAAAGACTGAGGTGTAACAGCAATCCTCAGCACATTACTAGCCACAAATGCCATAGATGTACACTATCACATTCTTTGACAGACTAATTGCATGATAATTTTTGTTCACAAAATATGGCTAGACTCAGACATGGTTCCTAGACAACAAAGCTCTCGTCTGCTGTAATTTGTCATTATTAGGATAAAGTCCACTGTGAAACTGCTTTCCCAGTTTAACCAATAGGCTAACCAGCTAAAGTTTTGTTGTACTGGTTTTGAATTTATGACTGGACAGATCACCTGGATCACACACTATTTTGCAAATTACTTTTCTTATTTCTGAATTTTGGCCAGTACAATTTGTCATATGTTTCTGTATTTGATTCCCAGATCACAAACAGGGAATGTACATTCATATGTAAACCCCTGGGAAAGAACTTAGAGAATCAGAACTTTCTATTGCACCTGTAGAGAAGAAGAGGGACATTCTTAATTACTCTGAAGGATATAAACACACGGATGTCAAGATTTCAATTAAAAAGAAAGTTTTCATGAACCAAGGACATCAGTGAGTATTAGAATTAGTCAGGACTTCAGCCCTGTGAATATAGAAAATACTGAAATAAACAATTCCAGTAAAGAGAATTCAGAAACTACTTGTAGAGATAGTTCGTGTTATTTAAAGACATTTTATCTTGAAATAGCTCCAGAATGTGCTGTAGCCTACAAAGATCACTTCACTAACAGTTCAGAGTTTCTTTACAGGGCCTTCAGCAAAAAAACTGTTTTTTCAAAAGATACCATGGAGGTTAATGTACGCTCTATGACAAAAATCTTGTTAATATTTTGCTCGTGTGTATATTTTCTCATTCAAACTGAGCTAATGTACATGTTAAAATGGAAGATAGCAACAGAAACTATGTCCATTTCTAAAGTGATTTTGAAATGTGTCCTGTTCTGAGGTTCACTGTTATAATCTAGAGGAAGCATGGTCATTGTTCACCAGGAGCACCACCCAGAATTGCATTTCTTTTCTATTAAAGCAAGGGAGAAGTGTGTGCAACAACATGCTCAGATCACAGCACAACTTGAAATACTTTTGCAACACCACCCAGCACAGAGGTTAAGGCAGAACATGTTCCTTATACAAACTTGTATAAACATGGGTTTAGGAAAGGACTCACTATGTCCCATCTGTTTGAGTGGGTCCAGAGGAGAGCTACGAAAATGATCAGAGTGTTGGATAGCCTCTTCTATGAGGACAGGCTGAGAGAGTTGGACTTGTTCAGCCTGGAAAAGAGAAGGCTCTGGGAAGACCTTATTGTGGCTTTCCAGTATCTAAAGCAGGCCTGCAAGAAACCTGGGGAGAGACTTTTTACAAAGGTCTGTAGTGATAGGATGAGGGGTAAAGGTCTGAAACTGGAAAAGGGTAGATTTAGATTGGAAATAAGGAAATTCTTTGAGTGTTGTGAGACACTGGAACAGGTTGCCCATGGAAGTTATGGATGCTCCATCACTGGTTATGTTGAAATCCAGGTTGGATGGAGCTGTCCCTACCATGGCAGGAGGATTGGAACTAGATGATCTTTAAGGTCCCTTCCAACCCAAACTATTCTATCCTTGGTAATGTGAGATTTTTCTGGCCAAAATGGACACCTGATTACCTTCTACGAGATTTTTCTAGGCCCAGACATCATATTGCAGCATTGAACTTGCTTAACAACTTGTATCATATCAAGTGCAACTTTTTTATGATGTATGGAATGTCCCTTACCACCACCCTCTTCAGCAAAAGAACAGTCTGAAAAATATCAGCACTACTTGGAATAGTCAAACAAACAGCAGTGAGCAGAAAGGGAAGAAACTCTTTCCTCATCAAGCGATATACACCAGCCAGTCTAGCCTTGAACTATCACACCATCTTTTTCAGTTGTACTCTGATGTGTGTATCATAAATTTCTTGGTCATACAAAAACACAAGGAAGAACAGCTGTCTATATAGTAAATATGAGGATGTTACATCGGCTAGTCTGTTGATACAGGCTCCACAATGATGACTCTGAAGTGACTGCATGGTAAAGCGACTACATGGTAAAGTGTGAAAACTGCCTTTAAAGTTGTCTTTCAACATCTTGTAACTTGTGTTATCTTTCCTGTGACCTCTTGTTACCTCTTTTCCTCACTCTCAGCGTTTGATGCATTTTGCCTGATCACCATTATATTGTTTTTTGCTTACTCATGATTATGTTTACTGAGTGTTGCAAAGATTTTCTCTTAGTTTTGGTGGTATAAATGGCAATATGCTATTATTCTTTCTATGTTCATGAAATGGCACAGGAGTTGTGAACTATAGCTGTAGCTGACTTGATTAAGAAAAGCCAACCAGAGTCAGGAAAGTATAGAAAGGCTATGCTGGAACTATCCAACTCTGATGTTTCATTCCAGGTTCCTTCATCTGGAGAGTTTATGCAATAAGTCTGCAGAAGTGGACCTGATTGGATTAGTGTTACAGTAAGGTAAGCAGTGATACTTAACTGGAGAAGTGCTATCACAAAGATGATTTTATGACACTCTATTAGGCAGAGCAAGACGGTGTAGAACTCATATCACAGTTTCTTAACCCAGCCTATGATGTCATTAACTCAGATGGAAAAGCTGTTCTGATTTTAAAGAGTTTTGATTTCATAAAGCTGTATCTATAAGGTAACCTGATAATAAAGAAGGAAACAAGTTATTATGAGGTGCCTCTGTTACATTTGAAAAATAGTAGAGAAAGTAGTAAAAAATGCCATCAGTGTCTAGTTACAGAGATAGGCTTTGAAATAAGTTTTCAGTATGACTGAACAGGTATGGAAGTATGTGCTTGGGCAGTCTGAGTTAAAATTTGTCTGTCAGACTCTCGGAAGTACTGATACAAAAGCAGACTTTGAGTCCACCGCTAGTTCTGGTAGGTAGTCTGGGTGGCCATATGAGAAATCCAGTTGGGCAGCAGACAGCGCAGGTTGAAAAAATCAGCATCAACTCAGAAAGTATTTTTAGACTGAAGCTGAAGTTAAAAAGAAGAAATGGAGCTTTAATTTTTAAGCTCAGTCAAAAGCGTGACTTCCTGATTTTAGGAGGTATAATACCACTTAGCAGAAGACATCTAAATATTGTTGGAATCCTGCTTCACCACAACAATGATACTTTTGGGAGTGTCTTGAGATGTCTACTCTGAGAATCAAGACATCCAGAAACAGCTATCTCAAATTATTATCAGGAGGGCATTTTAACTAGATCAATTTTATAGGTTTAAGTTTGTTCACTGATGGCTACTGTGTCATTTATTTTCAGGGTAGATGCCATTTCTTCGTATATCTTCTTGTCCAATGCCCTAGCAATGCAAACATAGAGTATGTAGCAATGTGATGTTACAATCAGCTTGCAATTATTAAAACAATGGATTCATCTCTGATGTGAATGTTCCTATGGAAGAAATTGTAATCAAGCAGCACCATATGGACAACAGACATTTGGATCAAACAGAAAAGAGAGAGTGACTAACAAGAAGCGATGAGTGTAAGTTATTGCTGTGCTGAAAAGTGGATACCAATTTACTCATGCGTCTAAAAATGCTGAAGCTGGGGAACTTTCAGCGCCAAAAATTAATTAACAACACAGAAAGAATAACAGGACTCACACTGCTCTAAACTTTTGCAAACACAGGCCCAAAGCAGTAACATTTCTACCTTTTACATCTCAAGGGACTTGTACTTTTTAGTTGTAAAGAGTCAATGTTGGCTTTAGAACTTACTACAGAATGCCAGACATAGAAAATCTAGTAATGAAATTAGCAGTAAGAAAAAAAAGGTAGCTTGTTGCTTAGTATTAATAAACAAAAATGCATTTTGGTTATGTTATAGTTGATGCAGCCTTAGGGCAGCTGCCAATCAAGTCATGTTTTATGTCTCAGTTCCTTGCTATTAAAAGCAATCAACGTTACCAAGGAAACAGCAATTTTATCACATGGTACTTTTACAGTCTTTCAGCTGCAAAACATACTATTAAAGAAATATTTCTGAGTACTGTGTACTACTGTATTTCTTAGTATTTTGAATTAAAATATATTTTAACCCACAGTCAAAATCTGCCTAGGCATATTTTATTTTTGCTTTTAGGAATATCCAATAAACACTGTATTAATGAACATATAAGACCTTATTAATTCTTAAAATCTTCCGCTGTGCAAAATAAAATGGAAAAAAAACCCTCATCCTTTCTAGTTGTGATAAAAATATAACTATTTTTTTGCACAACAGCTCCTGAGAAGACGACACTCACCACAACAAATTAATAACCTGTCCCAAAAGATAACAGCAGGATTTCTCCTGGTCAGCCGACATGTTTTGTCATGAGTCTATAAGAGTCAATATAACCACTGATGGAAGAAATTAAGTTTATAAGCATATTTATAAATCTGTATCTGGCATTTGTTTTGGAATAGGTTGCTCATTTAGAAGTATGTTTGTGAAAGTTAGAAAATATAATGATATTTTTTACTTTAGAACCAGGGAGCTTACTAATTTGTTGAAGGAGCAAGCAGATGCTTTTGTGAACTTAAGTCCCAGTTTTTTCCAACTGAAAGAAACAAAAGAAACAAAACCAGCATGATTAAGCAAGTGGCCTAAGCATTCAGAAGTAAGATATGAAAGGAAAGAACATTTAAAGAACCACTAGCACCATAAGTATATCTATTAATATAGAATTCTGTCCAGATCCTGCAATTCCATACTTTTTAAATGTGCAAGCATCCTGCTCCTTTCTCTTCTATGGAGCTTATATTCTTATTCACTGGCCTGCTGTATATAAGAATTTATCTCATAGGACAGCATAGTCTTCTCATAAACACATCATTTATGTTTCAGTGGAAATGACATTTACTTCAATTACAGTTCTACTTTTATTATTAGCAATAGTTATTTATTGTATGCTACTATTAAATAAAGGGCAGTAAAAAAATATAGCATTAGTGCTTCTATTTAAGCCAATGTTTTAAGTGTTTGCCCTTATTTTTATACATTGCAGTAGTGACTGAATACTGACAAATAGCAGTAAACAACTGAAATTAAAACCTACAGTGTCATGGAGTGGATGATCCTTTTACATAGTTGACAAATGCTGAGACGGGCTAAACAGTCTGCCTTGTTCATTTCAAAGACATTAGCAACCTTAATATGCACAGGAAACACCACCCTCATACCCTTCTCTACTCTTAGAGTGAGAATTGCTAGATAAGGATCAGATGAGGCAGATTCAGTGCAAGTCCCCACCACTAAATTGGTCAAAGTTAATTACAAGGCACGCAGGACCTATGTAAATTAGGGAAGCCATTTTTTTGCACAGATATGCTTAAGCTGGTTCACCGCATCGCTCTCTATGACATCGCAAACTTATGTATCCGACTTTGAATAGCTTCTGCTATCAAACCTAAAGAAGACAGAAACCTGCACAAACTTGTTAGTCCATAATTTCATGATGGGAATCCCAGGACTGGTGCTGACTATCCCCAGCCTTGCTTGCTTAGGAAGCTCAGAGCATTGCAAAGAAGCAGTTCTAACAGAGCCCACCAGAAATATTTTTTATGGCATTGTAACTGCTGATAATTTTTATAAGTTAGGCTGGTCAACTTTTGACAGTTTTTCATGTATGGTGTGGAGGGTAATCTGGTCCCTAAGAACAGATGGGTACCCCTCGTGCAGTCTGTTTCTCACTGGCTTGCAGTGCATGCTGAATAGCTAGAGGTACAGCTCCCTGCAACCACATGGCCCTAACCTCAGTTTTGGGCAATCCAATCAGACAAGAAAATTTAGCTGAAGTGTTTTCTCTTTCAAAGCACTGTCTTACTCTCTCTCTCATGACTCACCTCTGCACTTGCTTAATATACTCTTCCCACATCTTTATGCTGTGCAGCTTTTTTACTAACATTTCACGGATATTGTTTAAACAGGTTCAGCAAGTAGCTGTTTTCACGGGGCTACCTTTGTTTCCTTTGCTGACACCTTTTCTACAAGAGCAGCAAACTGCATTGCTGCTGCCATTGCTTGAATCTGAGAAACAATTTCACAGTGCGGATTTGGTTCTTTCTCTTTACAGGCTGCTTGACAGTGATGCATGAGGAGGCTACTGTGAGCAAGTGCTGGCCTCCTCCCTCTCCCTACTGACACAGCTGTAACTTCTAGCTTTCTCACAGCTTATAGATCACACCGGAGTTGAGGATTTTGATTTCACTGTTTCTCTCTGATACTCTGCTCTAAGTGGAATCGTTGAACCCTACTTTGCTGTGGAAGTGTAGTGCCTTCCTTTCAATTTTCTCATAAATAACCATTTCATCTTCTGCTTGGATGGTTATGCACATGAGGTCTAAATAATGAGAATGGAGGAAAGGCAGAAACACAAGCATCTTAACCCGATAACCAGAGAACAGCCTGTTATTCAGATGTTTTGCCTATCTTATAACAAGTAACATTCTGCTTTTAGCTAAGCAGGAAATAGGTTTGTAGTCTGATGAAAATAGCAACTGCTAAGTCTTTGTGGGAGTGTGGAAACAGATATCTAAGGTTACAATTGCCTCCATTTAAAGGTAACATTGAGCTAGGAAAGGACTGCCAATAGGAATGCAATCAATAAAAATACAGAGAAATAATTAAATTATGAAACTTGGGACTGGGAAAATGCTTTCTTTTGCTGGCTCTACCTCATATTTCCTGGCTAACACTGGGCAAGTCACTTACTGAGAAACCAGCTACGATAGTGACAAGCTGATATTTCACCAGATGGGAATAAACTTCAAGCAGAAAAGAACAAGTACAGGATATAATGTATCTATGATTTCTTACTGATAGAAAATTTTATATCAAAATTCTTTGAACACTAGAAGTTGGTTTCAGGTGACATTCCTTCTTTTAGATATAAAATTATACATCCCAGAGAAAACAGTATTTTTTCATAAAAAGGTAGCCCTAGAAATAACTATTTTTACCACATATACTCTTTTTATTCTCAATAAAACAATATAAAAATAAGTATTTTCACTGAAATAAACTCCTTTTTATTTTTTTGGTCAGGATTTAACTATTTCCCTCTCTTCCCTGATTTTTGTCTCTTCACCCTCCTTTCCTGTCTTTGATGTCTAGGCTCAAGGCTTCCTGACCACCCCTGGACAGGGAAGAAGTCTTTCTGTCTTTCACATCTCAGTAAGAAAAAGAGTGTATAATGAATAAGGGTGATATTTTTATAGAGAAAGAAATTAGAGTGCACTTAACAGCTCTAGCACATGGGAATTTTGCTTTGATTTGTAGTTTTCCACAGGTCTTTCTATACCATAACTATGCATATCAAGTGAGACTCAACTTCAGACAGAAAATACACATTATATTTATGGAGAATATGTGCAAAAAAAAAAAAGATGGTGGAAAATGATACATGAATAACAACTGAACTGAGGTATCTAACTCCCTCAAGCTCCTTTAAAATTGTTCTGAGTTAAATAAACATTTAGAGGTTAGACATACGGATAGATACCAGTATTTTGCTATGACTGCTTATTTAGCCTTTATCCTTTGATAGTAGACATTTTTTGAGAAAATGGAGTACATCAGACAAAAAAACCCAAAACAAAAGAAACAAAAAACCCCAAACAAACAAAACCACAAAACAAACAAAACAAATCAAATTCATATTTGAGTACATACAGGTTCAAAATAAAATACATTGAATAGCATAGTATAGTCTAGCCAGTATTTTCATTGTCAGAGAAATAGCATTTTAATTTTCTTCAAGCATCTGCTGCATCAGCAATCAAAACTGTAGCAGATCTACAATTTGGCAGAGTAAATCTCAATTAATTTCTTTTGCTGGGGAAATTAATATCAATGTATAACCCCAAAATCAGCAAGCAAGAAGCAGAGTCCGGAGTAAAGCCCAATCTTTGACAGTCCTTGGGCAGTGAAACATAGACCAGTGCACCCAGTCACATGTCTGAGTTTTAACTCTCCTATTCCTCTCTCAAGCTGAGACACACCTTGGCATCTCAAAGAAAATGGTGGATTTTTATTAGAATATGGGCCAGAGACTGCCGACCTGAAGCAAACAGCTTTGTCAAACACAGAATGGATCAGAGTCTTTAAGGGTTTAGCAATTCACAGACAAAATATTTCTCAAAATATTTGAAACACTGGCTGAGAAACGGTGCAAGAAATCATCTGGAAATATTTCCTGTTGGAAAAGAAAAAATTCACGTGTGGAAATATTTCATTACACAAGCATAAGCATTTTTTTGAAATGCAGAAGTCTGAGGTCATCTTTACTCAGACCTCTGTACCACAAATGCCCCACACAACACAGGATAAAATATCACAAAATCTCTTCTGCTTTCTCCCTCTCTTTAAAACAAGCAAACAGGCCCATCTGCTGCCTTTTGTTGACGGTGAAGAACCCTTAAGGCAGCTGGGAGTAGAATATTTGCCTTCATCATCATGTAGGATTCTATTCACATATTTACAGTGCAGTCAAAATTAAATACAAGAATGCAAAAGGAGTCGTAGCCAGCTTGAATTTCATCTACATAAGAGGGTGTAAAAGTGGTGCTTGAAAGAGCAGTACTCTAGGGAGGCTGAAACTGGAAAGTTATCCACAAATAGAAGGTTCACTGTACCAATCAAGCATGCTGGCAACGAAGACCACCTGCCAGAATAATCTGTCTGAGACTCACTTAAGGAACTAAATCACCTGCTTAAAGCTTTATTTAAGTGAAATGGCGCAGAAAAGCAAACATAGTGCAGCCTATCAGCAGGTCCTCAAGGGAGGGGCCATTCGATGCTTGCCCCAACTCGCTAAAGGATGAGAACTACATTTTCACGTAGTCTGAAAGTCTGGATTTTTTTGGGGGGTAATAATCCTCCCATCCTATGTGTACACACAGAGAGGGCCTTATAAGGCATGCCTAAAGAATTACGATTTTTGTCATGAATATATTATGAATTAATATATTTAGTATGAATACTATGAATATATTTAGTATGGAAAAACAGGCACTGCTATGATAGATATACATACACTTAAAGGTACCTCTAGCCCAAATAAGCAAGTGAAGCAGAAGTATTCTGATGGTTTTGTGGCTTACTTTTCCATTCTTTTGAATGATGTTTACATTGAACTCTGTTTTCAGACTAAAAGTACTTAAAGTACTGTTCACCTACTCCATATAGGAGTTTCACTCAGTCAGGTACAGGTTCATAATATAGAATAGCTCCTGTTTTTTAAAAGTCAGACAGAGAATGAGGTGTTATAAATAAGTATGTTTAGTTTCATTTTACAGATAAAAAGTGAAGATGGAAACTTCAGCGTCTTGCCTAAATCAACATAACAAGGTATAACCCTGCTAGGACATAGTAATTTTTAGTTCAACTCTAATACCTTGCAGAAAGATTGCTCTTTCTCTAAATTGTGACTGTGGTAGGAAAATAGATGACTTCAGGCATTAATCTGAGATCATGCAAAAAAGCCAGCAGTCACTCAGAAATTATCAAAAAATGTGACTGATTTCTTTTTATCCTGTTGTATGCATTTCCATCATAAGACATTTGGGGTACATAATCTCTGTACTGTGATGTGCCCTAAAATTTTATAATCTTTATAGGTTCTCTCAATGAAAAATTTTTGGCACCTGTATTAACTGCTCACTGAATAAAAGCTTCAAGCAGTCTTGTACTTACAACTATTCACTTCATTCTGAGGACCAGATTCTGTCATTCTCACTCACAGGGAATTTTCACTTTACTCCATGAATTGCTTAATTGATTCTAATGTGGATTTGCAGGCTGTGAGGTAAATGATTGAAAGTAACAGGATAAAGCTCAGAATCTTCTGAGGTGCACTAATTACAGAAATAATGAAGGTAACATTTTTGTCTTCTCCTTCCATTATTCTCTGTCTAGGTCAAAGCAGGCAGCTAAAAGAGAAAAGCCATTCTTTCTTTCCAGAATTTATTTATCAATACAGTGATATTTGAGGCACACATAGGTCTTGACTGAATTTTTCTGTACATCTGAGCCCTGTGTTTGGGGGCATTGATTAGTTGGGAAAGGAAGGACTTGAAGTCAAGATAAGTCTTTGCTTAAAATATACTGTCTTCTATGTCACAGAGGTGGGTAGAATTGAAGATAGTTATTTTTTAATGAGATTTTTTTAAAAGCCACCACTATTTTCTTTGGTGTTTTTTTTCCCCACGTAATTTTCCTTCAAAATGAAATAAAATAAATAAACAGCCTCCATTAAAATTGCATTTACTGACTGAAATGAGAACAACATTGTGATGTAACATGATTTTTACAAGGATCTCTCGGTAGTCACAGCAGAATTGAAATGTAATAACCAATTAAAATAAAATCTTGTATACCATCTAAAAAAAAAAAAAGAAAACCAAACCAATCAAAACCAAACCAAAAAAAAAAAAAAAAAGAAAACCAAACCAATCCAAACCAAACCAAAAAAAAAAAAAAAAGAAAGGTCAGACAATTAGATCTAACAAGGCTTTCAGCATTGTAAGGCTAGATGGTTTATATAAAAATAATGGTACTCTGTCAAACACATTTAGTCTCTCTGAATGAACACAGAAGGCTATTCTGACATTTTTAAGTTCTCATTTTTAAAGTGTACCTTCCATCATTTTTTGCTAACGTGAAGTTCATAGAGTATGACAGACAGACAGACCTTTCCCTAAGAGAAGGAAAACTACATGCAGGATACATAAGTATGTGAGTGGACATGCATGTATCACACATAAGACAAAAAATAAATCAGCTCATCTGGCCTTGACTAAAACTGACAGCACTGTACGGCCTCTTTAACATCTAAGGAAATTATTCCTGGAGTAACTTAGAGAGCTGTGAGAATTTGTGCACTGTGATCTCCAGAAAGTGAGTGGCAGTATTACTTATTTTCTGGAAGAGTCCAGGATCTTCTCAAAAAAGGTTTGGTGTCATTAAAAGTCATGGTGTCATGGAAAGTGTAAAATGATAACCAAGCCTTTTTTTTTTTTTTTTTCGGATGAGTGGGTGTGGTGGTTCTTCAAAGCCCAGTGAATGAAAACACCAAAAGAAGAAAACACAAGACATGAATTTCTGAAGTAGAAATTACCCAGAAATTGTGCAAGTCAGAGTGAGCTGAGAGTGTTCTGGGCTCTGGAAAATCCATCCTTTTCTTTGACTGTTAATGCCTCTGTATTACAAATTTGCTGTATAATGTCATGGGTGATACTTATCACATGTATTTTATAGTTTTACTTTGTACACAGGTTGCAAAGTAAGAGAAAAGTCTAAATAACTTTTTTGGTTTTTTTTTTTTTTTTTTTTTTAATTTATTTTCCAGGATTACCTTTACAATTACAAGGCTTCTGCCTCAGACATCTGCTGGAACAATGACCACTAAGGTGACAGAAAAATAAAATTTCCTTTCTGTATTACCTATACACAAAATAATACAGCTGATGGCACAAAAGATATGCACTATAAAATACTTAGGGCCCCTAGATGGCAGTCAATAGAGGGATTAGAAATTACTTGTTCCTTCAGCTTCAGAAAATGAGTAGCACCTCTGTGAATCCCTCTTGGGACACTATGCTAGTGATTCCTTAATTCCATGTCTTCAAAGTAGCTTATTTCCTTCACTCTTTAGCGAATTTTTGTGAATACTTGCCTGGTGCTACCACTATTATTTCTCTATGTCTGCATGATATATTCATATATCCAGCATGATATATTTATATATACCACGATGTATATGTTTAAATGTATCAGTTGCAGGAGAGGAAATCGGGGGTTTCAAAGGAATTGGTGTTGCACAGGACTGTTCACGTTTGCCATGTTCTACAAAATGCAGCTCACACAGAAGATGTGCACTGAAGCACAGACAGTGGATTTATGTGAATTTACTGGTGATATCTTTCTAAGAAGGATGAGGTCCCTGGGCCTGCCAACGTACCCAAGATGCAGGGATTCTGACAGAATCACACTACCTGCCTTTTAGAGAAAGGCCTTTCTCTCCATCACAGTCCTCAGATCTAGCTAATTCTTAGTCCCTTTTACTCTAAATCTGCAATGGGGTCAGATTTCTCTCTTTCTGAATAAATGTGAAAATAATTTCAAGTCCTGTACGCTCTTCTCAGTCAGAGATGTGAATTCCACTTTCAGTATGCATACCAAAAAGCATGTTTATAGCTCTGTTATAGATTTTTAGGGCCACTGTAGAAAGAAAGGCAGAGTTCAGTATCTTTACTCCCATTCATATGCATAAAGAAATTTCGTTGTCCCATAAAACTTAGTCTATAGCTAAAGTACTGAATCTGAATTATTTAAATTGGACTGGGTTATAAAGCATTTTAGAGTGTAGAAGCTAGCGCCTCTTTCTCATGCCTTTTATATTAAATGAGCTGTTGTGATCAAGTTCTAACTTCTGCTAAGTATAAAATGTGATTTGATATTTAAACTGAGTAATAGCAATTTAATTTTCAGAGTCTCTGGGAAAGCTAAGATTCCAATGAGTTCAATGTGTTCTGTGAGTTATCAGAAACGCAGGGTTTCAAAATTAGTATCTTTGCTTGAGATCTGAAAAGAATCCCTTTCATTTGTTAGTTTGCATGAAAATTAGTTCGACCCTTTTGTCTAACTTCTGGCCTGTTGGGCTGAATGCCTTGTGCTAAGCTTGAATATCCTTGAGCCAGATTCCCAAGGTCCTTATCAAAGATCCAGCTCAAAAATATTTTAATCTATTTGGTGCTTCTAAATCGCAAGTGGAAATTTGTGAGAGTTCAGATCAAGTGAAAATGGGAGGAATTGAAGCAGCTGGGTTCAGTCCTGCTCCCAAGCTGAAATAATTGATTCAACTGGGAACAGGACTGAATAACTGTTAAAAGCGAACAGTACAACAAGGCTGCTATAGTTACAGGCAGAAACAATGGTTTTGATTTAACAAGTAAAAGAAATTAACATCATTGGGTTGGCTTATTTAGTCAACTATATTTGTTTAATTTGCTTTAAGGAAAATATTATAGTTTGGTGTATCTAATATGTTCCTGGGTAAATTTCCTTTTGTGTATTGCTTTTAAAGTTTTATACACAAGTATAGCCCATAATTAGGGTTAATTCACATGGTTCTCACTGCGGTCCATACTCAGGAAAAAACACTTATCTTCATATATATACACTCAAATGCCATGGTGCATTCAGATGATTTTCTAGAGAAAGATCTAGTTTTGATACAGTCTTTCAAAAGATCTCTTTTCCAATCAGGTGAAAAAATAATTACTATACTATAAATCTTTTTCCCCATATAGAGCTATATGATTTCTATTACATAGGTTACGGAGAAAATGGTGAAGCTAATTCATTTCTAGTTTTGGCCTGGAGAGGTCCATTTTAATTTCCCTAACCACCCTTTTATTTTCATTGCTGTTCTAGGCAGGACTCTGTCCAGAAACTATCATAAGTTCTTTCATCTTATTGTCATCTATTGATTTTACTGGGAATTAAATACCTCACAATGTCCTGGCTTTGGTTTTTCTGGGAGACTTTCATCTTCTGTCAGACATCTTGTCAAGCATCTAATCTGAATTGACTAATTTAGATCTGGATTTCTAGTCTGCTGAAAGAGAGAGGAAAGCATTTCCAGAAGCTTATTATCAAAAGAGGTATTTAGAATAGTGAAAATAAAATGTTCTCTGAAAAGAGTATCTTTCTATCTTGATGTCCTACAGAGGGAGGCTAAATGGTTCGTTTAGACTCAGTGGTTAACTATTCAACAATTAGCTGTGTGTGGTGAATCAAACCAGCTCTATCCCAAGCCTCATTTATTGAACAGAAACAGGACCTAAAAAATGCACTTAGCATTTAAGATTCACCTCTCACTAATGAAAACATTTATTGTGAAGACCTCATGAAGGAGATTACATTTTTGAGACATACCAGCAGAAATAAAAGCTTTTTTTAAGGGTCAAAGCCTGATCCTCTGGTCAGTTTATAGAATACTTCATTCTTCTTTCCTGACAGGTATAATCACACTGAAATAATATGAGGATATTGACTTTAGTGACCTGTTTGGCTGTCTTTTCTGCCTTAATAAAAAGCTTTCTTTTTTTTTTTTTTTTTTTTTCAAATTTATATTTTTAATCTGAAAGACTGTTTACCCCATGCTAAAAAGCATAATGGTTTTCTATGTCATGCTAAAAGCTACATATTAATAAAATGCCTTAGTAGCTAAAGTAACAAAATGAGTTATAAAAGATTCTAATGGCAGAATTATTATCTATCCACTTCTTTTCTTAAACCTCAAGGCCCATAGCAAAAATAAAATCTATCTCAAATACTTCAAAATTATTTCTCTGACCCAGTGAAACAAAGTCCTCCATCTAAATCAGACAGGATTAAACCAGTGTAGTTTAAAAAGTACATTTGCTACTACACATTTCAGTGTTGTAAACAGTAATAGAGCTTTTAAGCATTGAATAGAGGATTAATACTTATAATGAAAGCAAGATGAACACTCTTAAAACAGTCTAAGATATTTCTAGCAACTGTTATTCTTAATGATTGTGAAATTTTTCTGCAATATTTCTACAATTTTTAGGGGATAGAATAAGACCAGATTCTAATACTCTCACTTATAGTGCTTTACATTGCAGTACATTGGATTTATTGTATTTTTCTAAAAACATAATACAACACCAAAAAACCCTATTCCACTTACATAAATTTGTCAGCCATTATAAAGGAAAACCAGAAATTATTGAATGTTTTAAAATTCAAACACTGACAGATTACTTAATTGGATTTACTAAAATAAAAGTTTGAAGTAAATAAAAATTTGTAGCTTCAACAAAGTATTCCATATTTTTGAATGTTTATAAAACTTGCTTATAAATTAAACAATGGGAAATTAAATCCAAAATTTTATTCATATGCCAATTAAAATAGCTTTCATTTTAACAAAACATTAAAACTTAGAGCTAGAATACTTGGGCATCTAGTCCTTCTGATAATAACCATATCATAATCATAGTTATTTTCATGAAATTACCCACACCCTTCTTAAAATCAGTTAAGTAACCTGCACTCCCTCCTCAGTAATCCTGTTTTATCTGTATTCTTCTTTTCTAATTCTGAGCTGTCTACAACAGCATTAATGATCATATCCAATTTTCTTACAAAATTAAATATAATCCTTTCAAATTATACTGTCTGCCTTTACTATTGTTCTTATCCATACTAGTGTCTTCTAGATGTCATTTTCCTTCCTTAATGGTATTGTTTTTATTTACTTCTGTATTCACAAAATAATCTAAGTTGTCTGGGCTTTTTTCTTGCTAAAACTCAAGGATCTAGTACACTAACCTTTCCCACCTTTTTCTTCCCACTCCTTAGTTTAAAGTTCTTTTTATCTCAATTTCCCAAACATTCTTAAATGTCAATTTCACAAGTGCTCAGAGGGACAGCAGTAAGAGTCCTTATTCCATAAATGGGAGGATCAGACATGCTCCATCTTTCTCACTGTAGCAGTCATGCATCCTCAAAGCACTCTTCCCACAATCACCACCACCCCCATCAGACCCATTGCAAAAGAAATATATATTTGCATCAAAAAAAGTGTTAATTGCATGGGTTATGGCTTCTCTATATTGAAAGTATGTCTGAGATCAAACTCCACTGTGAAACCATCTCCAACCTACGGTGGGGAAAATAGCAATTCAGTTTTAAGGACTCTGCAGCAGTTTAGGTTGCTCCAGAAGTGGAGGATGGAAGCCCACAGTGGATCACTTTTGGAATCCTTATAAGACTCTCATGAATAAGGACAGCAGCTGTCAGAGTGCGAGAATTAAAGGGTTTAATGGTTTGAACTAACATTTTGTTTCTCCAAACGTGTTCTCTCCCATGTTGGATGTAAGCTAGATTTGCTGAGAAGATGAGACTCTTGAATTCTCACTGGTCCACCAGAATTTGGGCTTTTGTCTCTTGAGTCAGTACAAGGTTTCTTTTAATGTAAAAGAAACTGAATCAAGACCATAGAGAAAATATTATTTATCAATCCAGAAATACGTATAAAGTCCAGTGGAACACAGAGTAGAAAGTCATGCGGATGAAAAAGAAAGGAAGCCATGACTGGAGGAACAGATTGTGCTGGCAAGAAAATCACTGATACAAAACTGAAGGGCAGTCAGTGAAGGATAGAGTTTTGATTGAATATCTGCTTGGCAATTTTGAGTTGATACTTAGATTTTGAGATAGATAGTAATATCCTGAAGGTGGCTCAGAACTGCACTGCTATCCTCCTGCCTTCTAGAGTAGATGGTAATCTGAATTAATTAATATCAATCTACTTTTAACAGAGTGTTTCTGAGACACATTTCAGTAACAAATGGTACACACCAGAAGAGAAAACATAGCCCTATCTGATATATGTGGAGCCTCAGCTGTACATATTTGACCCCTATTTTACACAGTTGCAGCTCATTGATTCTCTCTTTTAAACTCCTGGTCTGAGCACTCAGCAATCATTGGACCACCTATACATCTTCTGAGCTGATTTAGTCTATGAACTGTAACCCTGCTACAGGGCTGTAATGTTTCTGGCACCTACAATGCTGGCTGCTTGTCATTATGACATATAACCTAGAAGATGTACTTAAGAACAAATAACCTCAGAAATGTTAACACGCCATCAGTCTTTCCAGCTAAAGAAAAGGCAGGGCTTGGGACTATCTAAAAATGAATAAATGAGCAAATTCACATACTATCCCAGTAGCCAACAAAGCTCAGGTTTGGAACCAAAAGTGTCAGAGAAAGAAAGGAACCTAGAAAAGGTCTTAGTGGCTAAAAAACCCTATTCATTTTACCTCATGAAAGGCTGTAAAGTTACAGAGGTCATTTTTTTTTCACTTTTACTTGAAAGATATATATTCTTTTCCATAAAATGTCTGCAATTGCTGCATGAATCTGGTGATGGACAAGCTTAAATTATAAATATTTTCCTTTTCTAAGGTTTATTAGAAATGCCAATATGAATATAGACCAATTGAAATAGAGTATCCTAATTTAATTTAATAGAGCTTTCTAAAAGGTCAGGAAGAACATTATACACTGAGAATTAAAATAAAATATAGATAGCACTAGAACTGGAGTTACTGTTTATCCCACTTCAGTCCTGTTCTTAATGAAATTGTATTGGATTTTTTTATAATACATCAAAGAGTCAACACGAAACAGATGAAACGGTTCTCAGAGTATTAAATATATCAACAATATAAAGCTGGGTCAGATAATGGCAGAATTAAACAAAGACGAAAGGTAACAGTCCTGGCTTCAATTAATGTAGTGAATTAATGAATGATCTCTATTACTCTACTCATGTTCATTAAACAAGTATAATGGCCTTCTGAATTGTCCATGTGAACCTGGAGAGTCTATTCAATCAAATTACCTATGCTTACTGTCAATCCCTTGCTGATTATTCATTGTCAGAGGCATGCATAACTAGTCCTCTGGCATTTTCAGTCCCTTAAGGCTCAAGCATGCAGTATTACCAGGGCTGTGCCTATGAACACAGACTCCTCAAAGTGAATAAATCCCTATTTTATGCAGTTGTGTGTGTGTATTTAGAAACATCTTTAATGTACTGGTCCTTATTAGTTGTATGTAGGGCTAACAAAACTGCACAGCTATGTAGGCATCCCATCTTTTAGAATGAATAGATAGATGAATAGATAAAACATTTTTTTATTCTGATCTGGACTGTGGACTCTCCTAGGGAGTAACAATTGTGGGCGGAAAGATCAAGTGGCTTCTTTCAATAAAAGTAGGCTCTTCCTAGAGAAACCAGGAAGACAGAAGAAGGATGTAGGCAAAACTGCACCTTTATGAGTGGGCAGCATCAAAATACAGGTGTGCTAGCAGTTCCAATGGCTTCTAGAACTATATCCAACTCCTTGTTAAGGAAGGGACTGTGGACCTTGGTAGCAATTGTTTTCCTCCTGATTTGTTGCTTCTGTTTGTTGTTTCCTATCTTGGAGTCCATGTTACCTTTCCCCAGTATTCAGACTGATTTATGTAGCCTAGATAGATTCCTGAGCTCATCATGGTGAATCTCCCAAGCTAGACAACCTACAGGACTTCATGTGTGCATTTTCAGTGAACTTTAAGAATGAGATATTACAACCTAGTCCTTTGTACCAAGGCAATGACTGGTACTTATTTAAAATATATTGTCTTAAAGGAAGCATTAGTGCCTTGCTTATGTTCACCCAACCAGTATCTCACAAGCTGTAGAAGCAGGATCATTTGCTTCTTTGCTTTCACTTGCTTGAGTTAGGTGATCACAGTTCAGACTTTAACCTTCATATTTTTTCCCTTCTGTTTTCAAGATGAAAACATTTTTTTTTTCCCAGTAGCTTATAGAAGATGGCCCTGTGGTTTCCCGTTAAGATGCTACATTATTTTTGTGGTATTTTATGACAGGAGTATTAGAATGAGGTAAAAGCACTAAACTCATGTTAAATGTTTCTGTAGGAAAGATGGTTGCATTTATTAGGATTAATAGACTACTTATACTAGAAACTAAAATCCTCTTTTTATTCACATGCAATACAGTGTGCAGGTAACCAAAATCCAATCTTCTTAATCCTCAGTGAAGCAGCTTTTTCCCTGACTTCAGCGACAGTTCAATTTCTGTTATGCTAACCATATGCTTCTGATTGATTATCAGTTATATGTAATTATTCAGAGTTACAGATGGCAGTTTTGTGAGGCAAACTGCTGATCTCTGGAGGCTCTGTATGCTGATGCCACTGTGTATACAGTTATAACACTTTGAGTCCCTGAGGTTAAGAAAAACAGGTAATTTAACCACTTTTGTAAGCTGTATTGGCCTATCCAGACAGAAAGGAAAGAAAAGATTCTGATAGTAGACTAAATCTATAGACATGGAAAACAAGATACTAAGATCAATAATCTGAAACACGCTGTGTTGCCTGTAATTAATGTATATCTCCTTATCCACTGAAAGAAACCTTTGAGTTGAGCTGCATCTCTTTCTTCCACCAAGGTTTTCCCATTCTCTACATGTGAAGGGTATTGTACTATAGTAGAGAACCATGTTCTTGCTTGCTTACCAGTAGGATCTAGACTCTCTGAGGCCCTGCTGCCGTTCATTGGAACCCCAGTATTTAGTACAAAGCAATACTTGCTGAGCGAAGCAGGGTAGGTCAGAGGTATTGGTACCAGTGTGGAAAGTATGGAAGAGGAGAAAACAAAGAAGTAAAAAACATTGTATCTCCTGTTCTCCAGATGATAAAAAACCCAAACAAAACAACATAGCACCAAAAAAAAAAAAAAAAAAAAAAAAAAAAAAAAAAAACCCACAAAAAAAATAGAAAAGAAGTTATTCAGCATTTTTCTCCCTTGTTCATTTTTTTTGTGATGATTACCACAGGGATGTTGGGAAAGAATCCACTGCTGTGTGTTGTTTTTTTTTTTTCTTGAGAGAGGTTTTTTGTTTTCAATTCACCTGATAGTGCAGTCCCAGCAGAATGCACCTAACAAATCATACTGAGTGTCTGCACCTTGCTATGTATCAAAGTCCCTTAATGTGCCAACAAAGTTCTCCAAGGTCAGAAAAGCAGTTTATCAACCTCTTATATCTCTTATAGGAGACAATAAATTTATTCTACTGTTGGAATCTATGAATAATTCAGATGCTCTATGAGATAAACACTATTGCTTAGGATGCTCTGCATGTCATTGTCAACTAGTAACAAACACTGTCATTGCTCCATGCACTCTACTTCCTCTCAGCTCAGGAAAATGCAGTGCTGTGTGGCTTGCATTTTTCTATGTCCTTTAGCACTTTAAAGTTTGTTTTCTTCTAATGCAACTTTACATTAACAAATTGATTGAGACAATATTTAGAATATTTGCTCATTCCTCTCTGTCTTAATTTCTAAGCAGTCTAAAAATTTACTTTAGAAATAGTAAAAAATCATCTTTTAGAGAGCTCTGAGTTCCTTATTCCTTTTAAAAAAAGCAAATAAAACATCTTCCCTCACTATTTTTATAGTAATCAGTGAAATCTGGGATACTTCCTATTTCTAATTAGCTTAAGCAAATGTATATTATTTAATATATATTTAAGTCTAGCTAATCCTAGAATAGCTTTATGGATCCCTTTAAAATACCTAATGAAATATTTAATTTGCTTACTACAGAATCATTTTGAGTTTTATCACATTTTAGAACAAGTATTGCCCCAGTAGGCCAAATTAAAGTTCTTTTGTATGATCTATGAGACAAGGAATAAGAAAAAAAAAAGTAGTGTTTTTTAACTACCAGCTTTCTAAAGGGACTAATATGACATTAGACTCCTACTTTCTCCTAGATTATAACCTTCATATAGAAGTAAAAGTAATGTAACAGTAGTTAGCTTTGTGACCTATGTTGAAATTTGAGATTCTTCTGGGTAGTCTCAGTGTCATCGACATCTATGACTAGCCAAGAGACCTTAAACATGATTTTGAATCTTTAATTGATATTTTGTCTTTTAATCATGGTAAAGTGATGGAGAGTAAAGTATATATATATACAAGACATTTATATACTTGAAACCATATTTACAGAGACCAACAACTACTAAAATTAAATGTATGACCTATCATGTACTCTACCATATTGCTAAGTAAACTCAGCCCCATTTCACCTGAAAGGTCGTTTTTCCACATAATACTAATAATTTTCCAGAAACCTAACACCTGCTTCAAAAGCTTAAGACACATAATTTTTGTGGGGAGTTTTGTATCAGAAAATACGAATATGGCTGATTTTATGTGATGTGAACTAAGTATTGTTACACTGGCGATGAGCTCCTAAAGGAATACATATATATTAAAAATGAAATAAACAAATAGACATGGGTAAGGAGTTCTACAAGCAGAAATAAGATTATACCTCCTAATTGTTATTTTTTTAAACAACATTTATAGAAATGTCAGCAGAAGTAAGCAATTCAACACCCCCCACCCCCACATATTTAAAGACTAATATTAATTATTTGGCCTCAAAAAAAAAAAAAAAAAAAAAAAAGAAAAGAGAACTATCCTATCTTTTCCTAAATGCCTTCATCAACAACACACTGCTTTGTGCAGCAATTCTCAATAGATGATTGCCATTTTAGTAGATTTTTCATTTTCAACATTGACAAAGCTATAAAAGGCAGATTAATTGTTTTAAGATGTTAGATTTTCTACTCCTTCCAATGTTAATATAACATAAAGACTTCCTTAAAGCAGTTTATTTATTTTTGTCTTCATTTACTTAGCATCATTAGATTCATAAAAAAATAACTGGTCCCTATTGTCCATAAATTGAATCAAATCTTTTAAGAGACTGTTTCCCTAGACTGAACATATGGATGTAAGATAAACATTTTGTCAAGCATGTAGTATCCATTTCAAATGCTGCTTATAAACAGTTATAAGGAAAAAAAAAATTTAAAAAATACATGTTCTTTGTAGAGTACAATGGTTTACAGTATGATGCTTGCATTAAGCATTAGATAGTAACTGAAAAGCAGTTATCTAGAAGCTTCTATCTTCTTTGCCTCTAGAGCAAAACTTAAAATCCTGATTAAGTAACATTCAACCTATGTGAATAATAGGTTTTCTTATTTTAACTTAAATCTCTTTTCTAGCCCAAAGTCCCCTTCAAACCTAATCTTATTTTTTTTTTAGTTAATTGAAAAAATTTTCCATTTTCTAAATAAAATGGTTTAAATTAAACAAAATGTATTGTTTAATCTGAAGTAAATAATTGCATTTTCAGTGTTTGTTTGTTTTCTAAATAAACACAGAGCATATCCATATTTCTAATTATTTTTTTTTTTTTTTTCCATTTGAAAGATTTGGGTCTGAAAATGAAAAACTATTAGTTGAAATATTCTACTGTAAAATATTAAGACTTTTTATTAAAAAATAATCCCCCAAGTATTTTTGACTATACTTTACATATATAATGTAGGTACTGTGCTAGTAATCTGAAAAATTACCACTAAACTTCACAAAATGAGATCAATTTCTGAGTGATATTGACTTAAACAAAGAGTATGTCTTCATAAATATTCTACTAGAATGGAAAAAGAATACAAAATATCCAGTGAAAGAGCCCAAGGAGATGAAAACCAATCCCAGAAAGTCAACTATATCCTGGGACGCATCAAAAGAAGTGTGGCCAGCAGGTGGGGGTGATTTTCCACCTCTGCTCCACTCTCCTGAGACCCCACCTTGAGTATTGCATCCAGCTCTGGAGCCCTCAACACAAGAGAGACATGGACCTGTTGGAATGGGTCCAAAGGAGTAGCACAGAGATGATCAGATGGCTAGTACTCCCCTCCTGTGAGGACACACTGAGAAAGTTGGAGTTGTTCAGCCTGGAGAAGAGAAGGCTCTGGGAACACCTTATTGTGGCCTTCCAGTATCTGAAGGGGGCCTACAAGAAAGCTGGAAAGGGACTTTCTACAAGGGCTTATAGTGATAGAATCAGGGGTAATGGCTTTGAACTGGATGAGGGTAGATTCCAATTAGAAATTAGGAATAAGTTTTTCACTCTGAGGGTGGTGAGACACTGGAATGGGTTGCCCAGGGAAGCTGTTGATGCCCCATCACTGCTTATGTTCAAGACCTGGTTGGATGGTTCTTTGGGCAACCTTGTCTAGTGGAACGTGTCTCTGCCTATGTCATGGGGGTTGGAACTGGATGACTGTATAGGTCCCATCCAACCCAAACAAATCTATGATTCTATGAAATGCAGTCTCAGATTTCTGGGACAGTGGCTGCAAGCCACATTAACTCACCTTGAATTCATAGGTTTAACAGCCCTGCCACTCTTCACTGGCTGTTGAGACATTGTAATTCATGTAAAAACAAGGCTACTTCCTTCCACCATCCCCTCTTAGGCCTTTCATGATTTACAAGGACCAAAAGAGACCATAGTCAGACATACGTGAGGAACCTTTGGAGTACTGGTTCCCAGTCAGACCATGCAGAGTATAAAACATACATCCTAAGTGAGATGGGACATACATCAAGGACCAGAGTAAAACACTTTGCTGATTCTTACTTTATATGGAAAGTTTTGTTTGTTTGTTTTTAACTTTTTTTTACTCCCCAGTAAAAAGGCCTTTTTAATTGCTGTATTGAGAGAATAATTATGGATGGTGTAGATCTAACATACCTGAAAGGTTCTCAGTCAACATTTCCTACAGTGAATTTCAGATAGTAACTTCAGCATGTTTCTGGATGGATATTTTGCCTTCCTTGCCTTGTATAGTCCCTGAGCTACAGCAAATTTATGAAGAATACCTTCTTATGTGCACCTTGGTGATGGACCTGGGACAGAGTTCACACTTGCTGTAATTTGGCTCCATTTTATTCAGGTCAGTCTAGTAGAACACAGTTAAATATGCTGTACATTGCTAAATATGAGTATACAGTATTTATCGACTGCTGCAAGAAGTGATAATAAAATGATTAAAAACATTGGAAGTCTCTACAGAAATATTTTTTTTGGTATAATTAAGCCTCTTGAAGAATAATTTGACAAAATAGTGTCACAAAATAACAGTGACTACAGAATGGATTTCCTACAGCATTACCTGCCTTAACTGTGCAATGTAAACAGTATCTACATATTTTTGTATTTAGTATGGATACAAGTAATGTGGGTTTTTTATGAGTCTTATCTTCCAGCTGTAAATTTAATAGTTACTGCAGACTATACCACTGACATTAATTTTAATGATGTGAGACTCCAATAACTCCTAAAGAGCTTAAAATTAATGCAAAAGAACTTAACTTTGTGAGTCATGACTTATTTTTATTAGTAACTCTGCAGTTTGATTTAGGTTGAGAATGGGGAAGAGTATTATTTGCCCACAGAAATGAAAGAATGTTCATTGTACTACAAAATTCATAAGTAATATGTGTTTGATTCCAATTTCCATATGCAATAGGGGTTCAAACATTTGGTGCAGGCAGATTAAAATTTCTGCAGCTTGCATAGCACCAGGTTGCATGGGCCCCATTCAAACTCTGCAAGGGGATTTGTGGGAGGACCTGATCAGACCTGTGCTTCAAAAAAGCAAAAGCAAGACACAAGCACGAGAAAGAGAAACTCACAAGAAATTATTTGCTTTGTTGGTACAGCAGTAAAGAATGGAGCGTGCTGCTACATCAGATAAGGACATTGTCAAGTTGAAGTCTGATAATTTCTTTGTACCTGTCTAACCACACCATTGGAAAAGTACCTTCCTACTTCATCTTTTCAGGTAATAAGAATGAAGGTGTCAGGAATTGAAGCAAGGAGTGAAGAGAATAAATAGTTTTGGAGCTGTCTGACAATGAAGTGGCTGATATATTGACAAAGGTATTTAATTTAATGTGAATAAACTGTTATACTGCATGGCAGCAGATATATTAACTATCTTTAAAAAACATGTTCATCATGATGCTGGAGATTTCAGACAAGTGAAATTGACCTTAGTACCAAGACAATCCATACAGTCTTAAGAGCAAAACTGTAACATTGTGATTTTTCAGAGGAGAAGGAAAAAAAAAAAAAAGCAAGAGTATTCTCTCCTGCAAAATAAAAACACCAAAACATGCTTATCTGATATATTTGGTGATGATGAATAGTGTCAAATAATTCTGCAAAAGGACAAATCGTATAAAACATATCTTTCTTCATAGGCGTCCTATGTTTTTATACATTTTGTTATCATGCCTTGCAGCACTTAATAAATACTTTGATGCTGTCAAAACATTTGTCTATATCACTGATGATTTATCAGCCATTCTCACTGTTAGGGTTCAGAGAAGAGTGATCAAAATAATATTAAAACAGTTGCATGTAAAGATTGGATTAAAAATCTAGGACTATAAAATGTTAAAAAGAGACGTATAAGCAAAGCAACATTAAAACTACCCCAAATAATTGGCACAGAGAACTAAAATCTTTGCTATTGTTTTTACATTCTCAGGAAATGAAAATTAGATACTTTATGATAACATTAAGATAAAAAAATCCAAACAAACAAACAACTAAAATATGCTAAAATGGACACTACTTCAAATGCCATTTTGAATATTTAATTCTATGTTTGCCGTTTTCAAACTGAACTGAATCTTCGAGATCTTTCTGTTCTTGTCTCATGAACATCAGCATTGATTTTTGGTTTATGCCAAGTGGTTCTTACCCACTGAGAAAGCAAAGCAGAATATTAACTCTCTGACCTGACATAGAAAAGCTAACAGCTGCATAACATCACAATAGGGATTATTGTGACCTGACTATGATAGAAACATGTAGTTTTACCAGGCATCATCAAAAACATGTCCCAAGTTGTTGGTCTAATAGCAGGAAGCTATTAAGGAATTGACACCTGTGCTATGAAATAAGCAATGTTACCCAGAAATATGACAGTTCTCTCAGAGCTACGTTCATTAGGAATACTAACCGAGGCCATAAACCTTTTAAATCCCTTGCAGTTTCAGGGAAAAAAAGAAAAAAAAAAAAAAAAAAAAAAAAAAGCTCTATAGCACATAGAAAAGGTTTCACAGAAAAGCAGGCATTTTTAATGGCTTATGTGAATCAACATTGCAAGAGGAACCACTCACTGAATAAAAAAATGGAAGTTTAAGTTGGTATCATTTTTAGGGCATGTCTAGAGAAGTGCTTGCATTCCTGTTTCACAGCTGGGAACCTGAGGTGTGGAGAAATCAATGCTCTAAATTTACTAATGTTTTAGGCATAAAAGTCATGTAAAACCTCTCATGGATTTCTGGTTTTTGCTGCTGTCTACAGCTGAAAACTGGAGTCGTCTCCATCCCTCACTCTTTCTGCTCTTTTCTGGTTCTAGCAGCTGTGGCCAGGTCTCTTTTATGTTCTGTTATTTGTTTCCAAAGGCACAGAATTTCACTGGTGGTTCACACCTTGCCAGAATTATCTGTCCTTTTGATGAAGAATTTCTTCATAATTTAGGAATTGTATTGGGATATAAACAATTATATTTTCAGAAGTTATCTGACATTAAGCACTGCCAAGAGTTTTGCCTTTAGCTTAGTTTAGTATGTCTTTCAGCTCCAAGAGGAAGCACTAAAACAGTGACTTGTGTATCACATCCATAATAGCCAATTTACTAGTAGGTTAAAAAATGTATTATTCTTGCTTATCTGAAATTATGCTTTGCTTCTTTTCTCTTTGTTTAAAGATGTTTAAATACTTGTGTGAAAAAATCTTTATTTCACATTGTTAGTACAGGTAAAGCTAGTAAGAGTAACTGATGGGAAATGCTGGATTTTTAATGACAAGTACAATGTTTGATGTTATGAATGGACCTTATGGTCCCAAAGAAATAAAGACCTTTCTGTTTTCTGACTCACTGGAATTCCTTTCCTCTTTATTTCAATTTCTTCATTACAGGTACCTAAGAGTCTGAAAATTTTTGCTGTTCTTTAAGAGTGAAAGGGTACAGTTCTGCAGGTATTCTTGAGGGAGACAGGACTTGGCTTAGGACACAATTGTATAAGTTCTCTTTCAAAGGTTAACCTCTAAAACACACCAGAAATACAGCATAGAAACTCAGTAAAGTGAATTTCTGCAAGAGGATAAAAGCAGAAGTCGAAGTTGTTCTTTCTAAATCAGACAGAAGTTATTAGTGAGATGCTGGTATTGCAAGCACTAGTGCTGTGTCCTCTACTACTTTTATTCATATAAATGAATTGGATAATGCTTTTGAAAGCAAGATTTCCATGTGATTCTAAATTAGGGAGAACAGTAAATAATGAGGAACAATGTAGACAGTAATAGGACTAATAGAAGACAAATGTAGTTCAATGCACCTTAATGCAGAATAATGAATCTCATAAAGAAGGAAAAAAAAATAAAAAGCAAAGAAAGAAAACACCACCTGCAAGCTCAAACACATACACAAAAGAAAATGAACAAAAAAAATTAAAGGAAAATGTAGTTGTGGCCATGTCCTTTCCTAAAAGGAATCCTTTGAAATGCTTCAGCCTCAAGATCACCTGAGGTTAAGAAAACAGGTTAAAGTTTGGATGAACTGTAGGAAAGATATAGAAAAAAATATTATGATTATCACACTTAAAATGTTGGGATTTTGCAGGTCTGTTCTGGACTTCTCCATTTATTTTGGTCCCTAAACAGCCTGCCAAGGACGGACTAAGCACATGCATCAATAAGTAAACTGATGCACAGGCAGTGACTGTTACAGAAGTTTGTACTTTATTTTGCAGTTAGAGAGACTGCTATTTTCAAACAGTTTCAATCCATCTTTTGTTGTTTGTCTTCAGTTAACCTGGTAGCCATGGTTTCCAAAGGTTTCCTGTCAATACGGAACTACTGGAAGTTATTTTCATGAGGATACACAGTGTTTGTACATCCCACTGCATATCTGCTTTCCAGAAGGCAATTCACAAAGGAGGAACAGTTTTGCTTTTTATCGTTCAAGTTTATTCATGTGCCTTTTAAAAAGAATTTAAATGAATAGCTATTTATAATTAATCTTTTCAAGTTACTACTATCATGTTAACAAGACCAGTATTCTCCAGTACTGGAAAATTGATGTTAATGTTGGTTATTTAGTCTTGCCAGTTTTCAGATATAAGTGGCTGAGAGCATTTAATCTGAAAACTGCTTGGTGTGTTGATATAATATTCAGATTCACAGTTCTCTGAATCATGAAGTAATTTGGAATGCATCACTGCATTATAAAACATGATCTTTATCAGAACTAACTGTGATGCAGCTTCTCTGTGTTATGATATTGTTATGGTATGGACATTGAAAGCTCTAATGCAGCACATCACTTTGGTATGTGCTTAATATTAAGCATCTGAGTATTTGATGTAGATATCATTTTGAAATTTCTTAAAGAATTAGTCTTTCTTAATTGATTTAAACTCTTTTGATGTGTTCCTTTAGAGAGTTACCCATTTTATTAAGTAAATTCTGTGTTTCCTCAAACCTTCTTTATCATGGTTATCACTTCCTGATAGGAGATAATGGATAGGATTTTATTTATTATTCCTCATTCATCAAAACTATTGGTTTATTTTTTGCCCTAGGGCTTCCATTTTGTACACTAATATTAATTGCATTGCCTTAATGTTTTTCCAGAAGCAAAATACATTTACTCACCAATCTGAAAGGCTAAATTTTCGTTTTTCTGAAAACATGTTATTTATTATTGGAATATTTGCATGTAGCTTTTCTTCTTAAGAAAACACTTTTCCTTATTATAAAAATGATTTTTCGCTTTGTGTTCCCTTTTTTACTTGCTTTTTTTGTACGAATTTAAGAATTTTATGAATTCAACTGGCTTAATGTACCTTGCAAGGTTCTGCTGAGCTCTTTGACTGACACTATGCTTCTTTCAAACATTGCATCCTGAAGATCAAGGCCAACAAATGCTATTTCGGTCAGATGGGAAGGGAAATTGCCTTGATTTTGTTCCAAGCAGGCAATTAAGAAATGATAAATTGGAATCTCTCTAAAGCTGGAAACCATAACTCTCAGATGTGTCATGCACTCTGAAGTGTAAAACACCTGATAATAATAATACTAATAAATACTATTACTAATTGTAAAGCAATGCAAAGGAACGTAAGCATATAAGAATGAGGTGATTTAAAATCTGGTATTTGTTTGTAAATTTCCACTTAATCTTGTGAAGTTAGTATTTTTCCCACCTTTTTTATGTTTGAGTCATCTGTCCCTTGTAATGTGGAAGTAATCTTTTAGTGCCTTAACATATGTCATGTTTATAATTTCCATGTGTAGCGTTTCAACAGAAATCAAGGACCTCCTCCACTTTTGTAGAAAGCAGTGGCACTAAAAAGGTTGCAGAAGACCAATGAATCAGCTATCTACCATAGCAGAAAGATGTGTTACTTACTACCTTCTCTCAGTTGTGTAGGCTACACCTTGGAATTAAAATCTAAATCCTGATTCATGCTACAGATGTCTTATAAAACATGTTGAATGATCAGTAGTATTTTGTGAGTGAATGTGTAGGTTTTAAGGCATTGAAAAGGCTACTTTTATGATCCTGCAAAGCTCAGATTTTTGAAATCTGTTTGCAGTTCTTGGCTTGTTTTTCAGGTACAGACTGCTTTATTTTCTGTTTCTGATGTGGAATAAACTGGGAATCTTTGGAAGTTCCAGTATGTAAGCGCATTGCTGGCACCTCCATAGCCATGGATTTTCTTTGTCTTTGTCAAACAGCAGGAACAGAATGATTGCTCATGGAAATTGTATTTTCCTGATAAGTTCTACTTCCAGGTTATAATGGATTAAATCAACATGCAGAGCAGAAAGGCACAGTTCAGGAAAGCACTGTAACTGCTCACAAGGAGCTCAGATAGGAGGCTGCCACCTTTCATGCATACTAAATTGCATTTAAGAGAATCTACCTGTTGCACTCATTTTTGGGACATGTCTGTTGCTAAGTGAACATCCATCACCTTTGAGATATGAGATTTTTCACAGCCATTGCAATTTGTAACCAATGGACACCTTTTTTTGATTAAAAAAAAAAATACTTCATGAGAGGTACTCAGTGATATTAATGTACATAATATGATCTAAGTGAATATTGTTGAACATGGTCTATTACAGGGACTTCAAGGGCGGTAATTTAATTATTCTGATTACCTACTTAGGTGACCTTCTTCAATGGCTGAATAACGAAAATTACTTGTCCACAAAATTATCTGAAATTGAACATTAACTTGGACATTTTTCTGCTTAGAATTTGAAAAGGAAACAAGCATAAAGTTTGGAAGGCCTGGGATTTCCTTGCAACCAAGAATTTTTTTGTTTTGTCTTTTATTTCCCATTCTGCGGTGTACTCTGGACTGATACTTTGGTGCATGGTAACTAACAAGTTCAGTAAAAATGGATGTAAATATTAAAAACAAAGGTGTTTGTCTTTTCATCTGATTATCAACTAGTATGTGTTTTAGAATTAGTTTCCACTTCATTTTTTAAATGTTTCACTACCTACTTTTGCACACAGGTTTCTGAATCAATTAGAATTGATTTTTTTTTAAGATTTCTGTTCCAATTACTTGACAACTTAAAGGGACAGAAAACACACAATCAGAGGCTGTTGTACTTTTTGTGAGGTATGATTTCATTCATTTCATCTGAAATTCATCTTTATCTTCATTAACAGTTTCTGAAAGAAAAATGGGCAGTGTTTTAATTGGATTCACTTGAAACAGAGCACAAGGAAAAGCAACTGCAGAGAAGCACTTATAAACAGAAGCTACCTATTTGTTAATCACAGTTAGAAAAAAGATTTGGCTTAAAGTTCATTGAAAGAATGGGTACTAATGATAAGGTTTTTTTCCTCGAGGATCAGAGTAAATGTGCTATATCAGAGGGAAAGCTCTTCAGAGAAGTCTGAGCAGCAATTTAACCCTTTGTTTTATTTTTTTTTTGCATGAGGATATCTTAAAAATGGTTTATTTGATCCAGGCTTTCTCACCTGGAGAGATAGAGGCTTCTTCAATGGGGAAATCCTTCCTTTCTACAGGAAGGTGTCTGAGGTCAAAAGGCACATTAGCAGAGTGCCTGTGATGACAGCTGCAACCCTATGACCAATTTAAGATTTCCTCCAGATTTTTAAGCAGCTGGAGTCACATGAAACAAATATCTTATATCTGTAATTTGACTGACAGTGTCAGGACCAAACAATACTATATTGGAGAAGTTTGAATGTTAGAGTAGTTGAAATTCAAGGCCGAATTACCTGTTGGATCAACTGAAATGCTTCCTTAGTTAAATGTGCTTAAGAGCTGAAACACTGTGAGCTGACAAAAGCCAGTATCATGTCAGTCCACCTGTGTGACAAAACTTATGAGTCACTATTATGTCTAGAAGTGAAAGGGCAAGAATGCCTACTTGTTTGCAGATAGAGTTTTTTGGGGTTTTTTTTTAAGAGATATTAAAAATAAAATTTACATGCTTGACATCAAATATGCATATACATTTTTTTTTTCTGCTTATGCCTTATCCTGCAAGATTTAGCAAAGAATTAGCATTCCTTTGAGCTCTTTTCCGAAGTCCATACTGGGCTTACTTTATAAATGAAGTGATGTGTCCTCTACATCAGCTTTAATTATCTATAAATTTATGCAGGGATTTTAAGGGGAAAAATTGTTCTAATTTCAGGCTAGGTAATATGGCAGTAGCCTTGTACATGTTGCTTTTTAGATTTTGTTACTCTCAGTATGAGCTTTCTAGGTTAGAAAGGGAAGTTTCGTCTCAATGTCAGACCATTGTAGGCAGCAGGCAGGCCCTTCTGCAGTAATTAGAATTAAAACAATTAATGAGCATGATTTCTTCATTTTCTTAGTTGAGATAATATTTATTTACATTTTAGTCATTTAAAGACTCATTTGAAGGACTGTGAATTAAAAGCCATATCCTGTAAATGCAGAAATTTATAAGAGGTATAAACATCAGTTTTATCAGACTTCTTTTGAGATATTTATAGTTTTTTTTTGGTTTATTGATGCATCTCCTAAGCAATACTTAATGCATCTATAAAAACTCCCAGACTGAGGGAAAAAGCCCAACCAAACCAAAAAACCTCTTGCCTTTTGTTGTCTTTCTATTGTACTTAATATGGAAATAATTTGCTTTATGATAACTGCCTCTAAGAAAAGTTATTAGGAGGAAACTTGGTGAGGATTTAAAACCCAGACTAAATCTTATCTGTAACATTTGAAGCCCTACTCTTACACTGATCACCAGGAGCTAGTATTCCTAAGAGAGCCAAGATGGAATAGCTGTCTCAGAATAAGTGAACGTATGGCAACGCACTGGGAGAGCAGCAGAATTTCAAATGCCTGTTTCTCATCAAAATAAGATATAGAAGCAAAATTCTGCTCTAATCTATTGTGGCAATCCTGTGACTTTTCCCCAGGGCATGACCCATAAGACCAAAGCCATTTCAGTAAGTCTGTAATTGGACAATTACCTTTTCCCAGACTGTAAATGCTGACTCCGGGACTTGTCTCCCATTAATCTTTTGTCTACCAAATGGCACGTGCATATTTATTTCATAATGGTCACTGTACGTGCAGGAAACAAAAAAATAATTTTTCTACCATTTCTTATGATTAAAAATGTGCAACAACCATAATTTGTTTCAGTCTCTCAGTGACCCAGCAGATTTGTGCACTTAAAGCCTTTTACTTCTGAAGACCTGGGTTCAAATCATTTGTTTGAGCTGACAAGGGAAACATGTTGGCCTCAACATATTTCCTATCAGATGTTTGTACACAATGACAATCACTCACATAATTCATCATAATTCATAATTTCTGTTCAGAAAAACATTTTTGCCTCTAAAGCAATGAGATACAATTCAGATTATAGTTCAAGCAGAGTAGCTACTCAAAGGGAGGAAGGTAGAATAAAAGAAGAATAGAAAGACATTTTCTAAAGCACTCATATTTCAATTAAATTTTAGTAGAAGTCACCAGTTTTGCAGTCCTTTTCAGGAAAACTCACACAAAGAAAAAAAAGGTAGCTGAAGATGGTTTCTTTGATCGGCCCTGTAGTTTTTATGGTTGTGTTTAAGGTGAAGAGAGAACCATCATCATATTTGTTCAGCCATTAAAATCTCAATAACTCTTTATTACTAAATGTCAGTGAGGCAAATTTACCAGAAAGACACACCAAATAAGCATTATGCATGAACAGGGAGAAAAAACAAAAAAAAACCCAAAAACAAAACCAAAAACAAAACAAAAAAAAACCCCAAAGAAAACAAAAACAACAAAAAAAAATAGAAGGTATTTGCAATGTGTAGGCATAAGTTTTAAACGTAAGAAATAATGTTCTATTTATTTTTTAAAAAGGAGCATCTTTATTTTCTGCCTCAAACGTGTAAAGGGGACTCCAACTAAACCACTCATTTTGTTGTCACAATCAATAGCGTTTAAATACATGATTTGTTCCTGCAATCAGGTATTAGGACATCTAAATACTCCAGTTACATGCACCTGTAATTGATTGCCAGTGTAAAATTAGAGGTTGCATTTAAAAATGTGGCCCACAATGAAACATGGAAGGATGCCAGTGTAGTGAATTCTGGAAGCACTGGGAATCTTGGAACTTGGGGTACTGTGAGGGTAAACCCACCACAGTTCCTTTTCCTCAGTCAGTAGAGCATGGGACTCTTAATCACAGGGTTGGGTGCCTAAAAGGAACTGTGGTGGGTTTACCCTGTCTGGCCACCAGGTGCCCACCAAGCCCTCTATCACTCCCACCAACCTCCGTCAGCACGGCACATAGGGAGAGAACAAGGAAAAGAGCCGTGGGTTATGATAGATAAAGTTGTTATTCTCTACTTCCCGTCCACAGGCGATGTCAGGCTGAGTCCAGGAAGCAGGGCTCCAGAACACGTAGCAGCTGCTCGGAGGACAAAGCCAAATGTCCCCCCCCCATCCTCCTCCTGCCCTCTCCCTTTATAGTTGAGCTGACGTCATATGGTATGGAATATCCCACTGGTCAGCTCAGGTCGGCTGTATCCTCTTCCCCATCTTGCCCCCCCCATCCTCTGGTGCCGTGTGAGCACTGGCAGTCATCACACGGGTGTGTTATCAACACCCTCCAGCTCCCAGTGCTGCAGCGTGAGGGCTGGATGGGGAAAAGCAGCTCAGCCAGACCCACTACGGACAGATAAAGAAAGATGTTCTATGCTAAAGTGCCAGAGTAGTCTAAAATGATCATTGTTTGAGTATGACACCAGGCAAATAACATCTGCCAATCTCATACTACAAGCCAATACGATCCGTTCAGTGGAAATAGAAACAGTACCTGAATAACATGGAAAGAATGAGATTCATCAAAATAGTCCATGTAAATAATAATCAAAACAACTTATTTTCATTCTCTGCGTACTTTGCAGACTACTGTTTTATGAAATAGTAGTGAAAGTTATACTGTGTTAGGCACTATGCAAATGAAAAAGGAAAAAACTGGGAAAGTTTATAAAACTTAGACACCCAAAAATGCAAAAAAGTAATTTGGGGGACTTCATAAATCAATTATGCAACTATCTCCCAAACCTAGCCTCTAATTCCCACTTGCCTGGAATTTACTATCCCAATCTCATTTTACTAAACTTTATTGTTGGATATGCAGGGGCTGGGGATTTTTTTGTCATGCTTTGACATTCGATTAAAAGTATTTTGAGAATAAGGTCAGAAAAAAAGAAGTACTTTAACATATATGAAAAAAATCTCAATTTTAAGTACCAAAATTTCATCATTATATGGTTTGGATTTCTTTTTTTCATAGTTAGTTATTTTTGCCTGCCTGCCCCAAAATTTCATGGTGAAAATCTATTTCCCTGTCAGGTTTTTTTTTAGCAATTTTTTTTTTTTTTTTGTTTGGTTTTGAATGTATAACAAGCTTACAGAAAAATATATGTATTTAGCTGCACAAGCCCTCTATAGTCTATAAATATATATCAAAAAATGTTATCCATCCTTACCCATCCTTCCATTCAGAGGGATGTTGACAGGCTGAGAGGTGGGCCTGTATGACACTCATGATGTTCAACAAGGCCAAGTGCAAGGTCTTGCACGTGGGTCAGTGCAATCCCAAACACAAATACAGTCTGGGCAACGAGTGGATTGAGAGCAGCCCTGCAGAGAAGGATTTGGGGGTACTGGTGGATGAAAAACTGAATATGACATAGCAATGTGAGCTCATAGTCCAGAAAACCAGTTGCATCCTGGGTTGCAAGAAAAGAAGCGTGGCCAGCAGGTCAAGGGAGGTGATTCTCCCTCATGAGACCCCACCTGGGGTTCTGTGTTCAGATCTGGAGTCCTCAGCATAACCACATGGACCTGTTGGAGCAAGTCCAGAGGAGAGTCATGAACATGACCAAAAGGCTGGAACACCTCTTCTATGAACAGTCTGATTGCGATTGTTCATCCTGGAGAAGACTCAACTCTGTGAAGACCCTATTGTGGCCTTCCAGTACCTAAAGGGGTCTACAGAAAAGCTTGGAGAAGGAATTTTTACAAGGGCATGTAAAGATAGGACAAGACATAATGGCTTTAAACTGAAAGGGGGTGTATTTTGACTAGATATAAGAATTTTTTTACAGTGAGAGTGATGAAACACAGGAACATGTTGCCTAGAGAGGTTTTGGATGCCCCCAGCCCTCGAAGTGTTCAAGGCCAGGCTGGATGGGGCTTTGAGCAACCTGGTCTAGTGGAAGGTGTCTCTGCTCATGGTAGGTGTGGTGGAACTAGAATATCTTTAAAGTCCTTTCCAACCCAATCCACTCTATGATTCTATGATAGTTATGGACAAGGTCAAATAGAAAAAAACAGGTATCTATGTGAAATTTCATTGGGGTAGTTGTAGTGAAATAACTAACAGAAAACACAAAAATTAAGAACTTACTTTCTTTATAATTGATTTTTTTTATAACAAGTTGAGATTGTTATGAAGTATTTAATTATGAAATATTATGTGGTATTTTTGTCTTTTATATTCTAAGCCCTTCTTGTCATAGGGTAAATATGGTAAGAACTGGACAGCTAGACTAACTGAAGATGACAACAGGGGAAAGGACAAAGGAAAAAGTCTGTTGTAATTTAATTTTAAAAGGTACCATCATTTATTTTCAGTTGGCATTCAATTTTCAATACACTCATTTTAAAATGCATTACTGTTTAGTTTTGAATGTTATGGTAATTTAGGAATTGACTTAGCTGTTCTCAGAGTTACAGATATGAGGCATATTAATGAACTTGAGTTTCTGATAACAAATGGTGCTTGAAGTTTCCATGTCTTTTAATTCATTTTTGATTAGAACATGGATGTTTTCTGAAATATAGATGGCATTTGCCAGCCAAAATGGTCATCTGATTTCAACATACAATGTGATGCTTCAGTGAAGTTTGAACTTTGGAGCGATTTAAAATTCATTGGTAATAGTGCTATAAAGGCCGTGTTCCTTGGCTCAGAATGCAATAAACTGAAGAATAGTATCTTCTTTGCAGCCACACTGAACCTTCAGTTTATTTCATTTATGGCTTTTTTTTTTTTTTTCAGATGTATGCTATGTTAACTGTGAATTCCAGATGTGCTTCATTGTGCTTACCTTGTCAGAAGCAGGTGCTGGTGCATATGGGTTTCACTAGGGACGGAAAGTGAGTGTCATAGACTAAATTGTATTCATAAGGAACACAATAGCAATATATTATGTCTACCTATTAAAAAAATAACATACAGATTAAAATTATTTCTATGAAACATAAATTCATTTTGTTATATATTTGCAAATCCAAGATTATGTTCATAATAACTGATCTGGACCACTTGATGGAAAACTAAACATTAAAAAATGGATTTTTCATATTCAATTTTTCTGCCTATTGAGATCAGAAAAGGTTAAAATTAAAAATCTTAACAATATTCTCAATGCTTCCAGAATTCACAAATAAACCAGCCTGTAGAGGGTCTTAATTGATCCCTCCCTATTGTTTTTTCAAAAGAGTATAAAACCCAAGTTTTAGTCATACATACAAACAGAAATCCACCGATTACATTTTCTTTAAAAATGTTTCTTTATGTTGTTGTTCATCAGTTGTCATTAAATATAGCTGCTCCACTTTTCCACTCTGGATATACAAATTATCTTTTTACTTGGAGTGCCACATGACTGCTCTGTGCTCAAATCTTCCCATGAATCCTGTGCTTGCCTGTGCATAACAATAAAAATACTCATCACTCTTCACTAGAGATCTAATCCTACCAGGAAGATGCAACTTTAAACATGTGCATCAAGGAGCAGCAAGAGCAGAGCTGCTCCTCCGGAGCGGACAAGCCAGGAACAGTGGGTGGCTCCAGCGGGGGCTGTGTCCTTACCAACAGGACCCTGTTCCACACAGGCTGAATACAGCAGACAGAGCCAGGTGCTGGTGATGCAATCCATCAACAGGCACAGACAAGTGAGTGGCCCTCCCATGGAAATACAGCCTGTGACAAAAGCAGACAGGGATAGAGATGAGGCTACAGCACAAGGTCAAAGTCCATCCAGGAGACGAGGCTGCATCCAGGAGATAGACTGGGACAGTAGTTGAGGAGAAAAGCTGTTTACAACACAGGGCCAAGGTCTATCTGTGGTGCAGGGCTATAAGCAGGGCATACCCAAAACAAAACTCAGGCAGCGATTCATCTTGCTTCTCTTTGCACTCTCAAAGTATGTATTTAGATGACAGACCACCAGATTCTGATACCTCATTCATTATGGGAAACTTGCACCACACAAGTTTCATACTTTAAGTCTCTGTTACATGTATATTAATATTTGAAGATATGTCTATTTTCACATCTTTCTGTGAAATTTTTCAATACATATTACCATTTGGGAATGTACCTCTTGAAGACATAAATGCAGAATGGTTCATAAACTCAAACCATTCACTGACAATTGAATAGGAAATAAGACAATCTTCCAGTATTCCCTCTTCAATTATTTTACTCAATGACATATGTGTACCTTTTAGAAATAATAATGATGCCTCTTTAATTCCTTAAGAAAATCTTATAGAACATTGATGCTTTCTGAGGACTTCTTGCTGGGCAGGAATTAATGGCACCCAGAGATAAAAAAGAGACAAAGTATAGACATGGTGATTCCCAAGAATGTGTAGTCTGGCAGAGGTATGTTATTATCTTTACTGTATATTTCATGTTTTTACTTGATTCAGCAGTGCTATCATATGAATATTTAATAATATCTACAGTGTTTTGGTTTTTTAAAAACTTTTTAATCCTATTGATAGCTGTGCAATGAAACCTGAAAACAGACTGGCAGTAGTTTGTACTGAATGATTGAATACTTGCCCAAAGAGCACTGAAAACCATGAAAGGCTTTTGTGAGTGTAGGATAGTGCCTCTTGATATTCAAAGCTACTAACTGATGACAGCTCCAAGATGGCAAAGTCACTGAGAGGAAAGAAAACATTTCCACCCATCAATGTTTGTGGAAAATTTCTCATTAACTGATGTTGATAGATTCATATGCACATTGAACAGGAAACTATATATTGTCTGTTCAAATAAAGTCTTTAGTATTATTGATTTGCTGTGAAACAAACTCAGGTAAGTATGAAATTTGTTTAGGACTGCAGCATACAATGAAATTTAATTCCCCTTAATCACTTGTAAATGCTCTGTTGACTTTGATTATTTTGAAGGAATTATTTATGAGAATTTCCTATATTTGATACCATGATAAGCAAATAAGCAAACTGAAAGTTTTCCACAACATGATGTACTGTACTGAGGGTCTGAGAAAAAGATCTTGAATAATTACACTCTACGTGTTTTAGTAGATGTCATTAATTTTATTTTGCTTCTACTGAAGTCAGAATATAGAATGTTTTATAGAATGACAGACTGTAAAATTTTACATAGTTGATAATCTTTCTCTATGTCAAATCATCAAAGAACTACAGATTTCTGTGGTAAAGAGGAATAGTGCATGTGGTGAGGTGCCAACAACACTTCTACACAGCTGCGGTTTCTGCTGTGGAAAACTAAGTTCAAGCCAAGCACAGACCACAGCATCTATAGATGCTTCTATTCACAACCACAGGCTGTAATGCCAACTTTACCTGTGTGAATCTAACCTCTGCCAATTCTTTCTTTGGGTTGGGACACCAAAAACTGTCTCTGTCAGGCACATTATCTCTTTTCATAGAAGAATGTCTCAGCCATCAAGATACAGGCTATACTATGGACAAATAGAGGCAAGAAGCTGTCTTTCAGCTTTAAAATAATTGCTGAGCAGAATCAAAATTCCCTATATCAGAGAAAAGCAAGTTAGCAAAGTTGAAACTTTTTATTCTTTCAACTAAGAGACAAATATTGTTACACACAAAATCTTTCTATCTACAAAAAGTGGACACAGCATTTATATGCAGGTCTAAGAATTTATTGTTAGTTCAACTAACAGTTTAACAATCTGATCAACAAAGAACCAGACCCTCTTCTTGTCAACCCAACTCCAAGAAAAACAGTGCTTCCAGCCTAAATTATGTAAGTATTACAGAAAAGCCTAATCAACAGTTAAAACTGTGGATTCCTAACTTCATTTTCTCTGATATTGCACTCAGCCCTCCAAAGACTTTCTGGACCCTAAAATTTACAGTCAAGTTTCACTATTCCTGAACAAGAAGTACATGCATGGGTGCTTGTGTGAGATTGAGTTCATGTGGGCATATTTTAACAGTTATCAGTGTCCTGAGTTCTTTGCTAGGAGGAGTATTTTCTTCCTGGTGAAGGTTTCTGCCTCATGCAGCCTGCTTACTTGCTCTTTCTCCATTGGTTCACAGAAAGGTTTTAGCTATCTAATTCTAAATACACATTAGTTGTCAGATAGAGTTGCAAGTCCTCCAGTGGACTTCAAATTTGGACCTGAAACTTCTACAAAGGCAATATCAGCATATGTATTGTCTGCATTAGTTTCAAGCTGAAGATCCCTGAGTTGTTATTCACGGATTATTTAACCAATTTTCGATGTGAATCCTCTCTTTTATTCCACAGCTGTAGAAAATACAAACAAAATTTGTTCTACCAACCTTGTACGTCCTTTCCCTTCAAACCAGACATTCAAGAATATATTTAAGCTACAGATCAAGCAGTATATGTGCTAATTACAATCTAATGGTAGAATTAATCTAAGAATAAACTCAGCATTACAGTGAAAGGGGTATGAAATACCCACATAAAGACTTCTAATGTTCACTCATTTTTCACATAAACAAAGGTATTGCTCACCAAAGTGTAAAATTTGAACAAACAAAAAATCAGAAAGCCAAATAAAAAAAAAAAAAAAGAAGCAATTTAGATTTCTGGGGTTTTTTTAATTCCCCTATAGAAAGATTCTCAAAACTTAGTGCTTAAATGTAATGTGCTTGAAAATCCTGTGGCAACATGCACTTCAGCTATAAAATTAAAATTTTACTGCTGATCTTGCAAATGTCGTTATATGAATTCAAGTACTTGAGAAATCCTTATATATCTGCCTCATGCTAAAAAATAGTTATTTTTCCCTTAGAACAGTATAACAGGAATGCAAAAACTTATTATCTGAAGATATCCTGTGCTGCTTTGCACTTAGAACACTCTAGAATTATCAATGGTATAATGCAAGATAAGAGTGGTTCCCCATAAGAAGAGCGCTACTGGGTGAACCCAAATATCTGGTCTAGTGTCGTTCTTCAAAAGTGGTAAGAGTAGTTATAGAGAAGAATATAACACAAATATGGGGACATTTATTCTTTCTGTCATATAATAATTACATTGGATGCTTCTTCTTTCTTGTATTGTGAATACTCCCTGTGTCACCCATATTTACAGACTACTATTATACTCCCTCTGAGCACTCTCTTACAAGTTAAACAGTCTCAGTCTATCCCACAGCTAAAATATTTTCTGTGATGGTTGCTTTTATTCCTATCTGTAGCTTTTCTAACCATACCACTTCAATTCTGTCACTGAAAATCCAGGATTTTATTGCATTAAAATTCAGGAGTACCCTGGACTCTTAAATTGAAAATATCTATTTCTTATTCCTATTTTACCAACCCATGGGGTTCAGATTGTTGATTGGTGGTTTGTTAGTTTTTTTAGTCACTAGCAACATTTTATGTTTCCACAAGATTAGCTATTCTAACTCAAGACCCTATGTCCTGAATTGTAATAGTTTGTTATGAATAAGTTTCTAAATACCAACACACAATATTTTCAGGTACAAGTATTTATATATATAAACCTTGCATGTTCAGTTATCCATTTGTTATATTTGTAAATGACCTAACTTTGTTGCAACATGAGTTTGTGAATACACAAGTTGATGTGATTAACTATATTGTGGTCAACTTTGTAAGGGCCCTAAATTTGATTCTCATTGGCCTCAAAATTCCCACTGATGAAACTGCTACCCACTCTAAAATTACCGCCAGAGTGATTATAATGTGTTTTAATTTAGACAAGATTCACATTCAGATTGAAAATCCTCCTAGAACAATCCAAAGGGAATTCATACACAGGGTAGCTGTAACTAGACTATGGAGAGATGATAGATGTGTAAAAATTTACCCACTCATATGTCAGGTGACCCACACCCAGGTTTGCTTGACTAGATTCCAGTCTCATGTTGGCTGTGGACTCTTTTCATACTTGCTGCATACTTGCCCTGCTATCCTCTATTTATTTCACCCTGACAATTTCCAGGGGTTATAATTTAGAATCAAATTAAAATGAGTTGTAGCTTAGGATGAAACTGGTGGGACCATCATGCCAATGAGAAACTGCATCATAAAAATCTATACAGTGACTACCTATCACAATTTATCCACATATTAAAAGAATAGATTAATTAAATACTTTTTTTATTGCTTCAAGTAAACAAAATGCTTGATGCATGATGCAAAAGACTGGCGATACAGGGGAAACAAAATATTTTCATTAACTTCATTTACATTTCCATCATTGATAGAAAAGCTGCTACAGTAGTGTGGCTGAAATGCAATAAGGAAACAAAATCTTAACTCTCCAACCTTATATATTGGTCCAATCTCCCAAAGTATTTGTGGAAAAAAAAAAGAGACAGATGTCACAGATCATTATTTCTTCATCTTACATGCCTTACTCATAGACAAAGACTTTTTTTTCAATGTCTTAGTTTAGCAAAATCAGATTGCATCATTATCCAGTTCAGCTATGGGTCATAATACAACACAAATGTGTTTTGCATTACTTTTTCATAGTAACTACAAACACTCCTCTACAATACCCATAAGCTTCAAGACTTTTCCTGTCCCATCTCCTTTTCCCTTTCCTTCTTTTATTCCCTTCCCATCCCCTTCTATAGCTGTCCCTAAGCCTATCTCCTGAGCTACCATCAGAACGCAAGTGCAATACCAAAGCACTGCATTCAATGTTTGCATCTATTATGAAAAGAATCTTATGAAAGAATACAAAAAATCTCTGATACCAAAGCAAATATTATCTTAATAGAATAGCTGCGTAGTATAGAAAGAAGGATCTAGAAAAGAAAGAAGTGGTGATTTTGAACTTTTCATAATGTTTAATAATAAAAGATACATTTTAATTTATTCCAGTTCAAAAAATTGGCACATTACATATAGAATTACTGTGGAAAGCATGTTTAAGTTGTATGCTGAATGAAATTCAGCCTCACAGTTTCATAGAAGTACAGGTTGGCATTTGATTTGCCCCAAGGCACTTCTGTTCTATCTCCTATGTAAAATCAGTTGCTGCTAATTCCTTGATTTGTACTACAGAGCCACCACTTCGGATGATTAAAAATCTTTTATGTTGGAGTACTTACTATTTTACATTAGGCAGTGTGTTAAAGGAAATAGGAGTCTGTCTTTGTTGGGGATAGAAGACCTAGGGGGAATGTTTTGAATTTCTGAGAAACCTTTAGATCTTTGGGGATGGCAGGAATAGAAAAATCTCATTTCTTTTTTTTTTGTTGTGATGTGAAATTCTCTGAAGTTTTTCTTCCTGAAAACATATTTTCTAATGAAGCTTTTTTGAATTTGTCAAATGCAGTTCTTTAATCAAACAGATGCAATTACAAAGCAAGTTTATTCAAAATTCAGAAAGAATGATCAGTCACAGAATTGCAAAGCAGGAAAATAGAAATTAAGACTCTGATGTATGCCCAAGAATTCATGTTCAGCAGAGATTCTGTAAAACACCTCTTAGAGCAAGTTATTTTTTATGTTCAGGCCGGCTCAACAAAACTCCTGTTCATCCACAGGATTTTATGGCACCTTGGCTGCTCCTCAGACATCAGATAGAGCAGGCTGTGCAGATGTCAGAAGAAGTTGTTATAATTTCAGAGTTCTTTGGTGCACTGTGCTTGAGCTTGCTAACTGAGGCTATATCTCGACTGTGGGTCAGTTGTTCTGTCAGTCGTAATGCCAGTCATCCTGATCAGAGTCTTGAATGTAACACACAGTGGCTCCCATAGGATTGGGACTCCCATTTCCTCCCCATGGAAATCATGGAATGAGGAAGAAGAGGAGCAGAAGAAAATACCTGTGTCTTACAGTGAGTCAATATACATGTGGAATGTGCACTTTGCTAAAGACCAGAAGAGAACTTCCAGGCTGATTGGTTTGAAACCACCTTAGGATGCTCTGAACAAGAGAGTGAATGACAGCACACTTCCATGGCCACTGGCAAGGTCCAGCACTTCATAAAAGTCCACATTGTTTCATGTTGCACCCAAAATCAACTCTGCCCTTTTTACCTTGAGTCCTACCACATATGTTGTGAAATAGCCCTTGGAAGCAGTTTTATAGCTATCTTCCTCAATTCCTTCTCCTCTAAGCAGGAGCGCAGAGACAAGCACTAAAGACACTGCAAGCACAAGGCAATAAAATACTTAACTTCAGTGTTTCCTGCAAACATGGATTTTTGTATCCTGTATTCTCTAGAGTGGACTTTGTATCCTTCAGCTGCCTTCTGAGATTTGCCTGCAATGTTGTCTGTCCCCTACCCCTGGACAACAACAAAGCCATATAAAAAACATGCCCTTTGGAAAACACTTCCTGAGTGTACATCAGAAAAAAAATAGTTGTGAACACTGTGACAGTTGCCCACTGCATGCACCCTGCATGGGGTCCTAAGTTCTGCTTATCATTGATACAGTGCCTTATTCACTTGGTTGAAAGCACTTCTCATGGCAGCAAATATTATGAGCAGAAGATGCCAAGATACAGTACCTATATGGAAGATGAAAGTGGAAGAAACTACTTACAAAACAGGTAATTAAATTAATGTTTGATTATACTAATTTGCTTTGAGCATGTAAAGAAAATTTTAGAGAAATTTAATGAAAAAAGCTGTTCCCAACTATGTTTTCTTATTCAAATACTGGTTAGACTAAGGTTCTAAGCTTTTGTTGTTGTTATTGCTAAAAATGGGTAACTTTAGAATTCTTCCATCTCTTACACATTTTTTGGGGGTGGAAGCTGATGTTTCAAGATTAAATCTATAATGATAGTCCGCTACAAGCACAGTGAATGAATTAGAGGAAGAGAAGAAGCCTGCTGCAAGGAAGCCCTGTTATGATGAAGTATAATTCTGGTTAAATGCTTATACATATGTTGCCTGGTAATCACAGTCAGAACTGTAAGTTTTGCATCAGTATTTGAGGGTAAATAAATAAGTGGACTTTTATGACTAATTAAATTAGACAGTCACTGGACAACTGAACGTAGAGATCAGAGTTGCCAAGCCATCATGTTAGGAAGGTATAAAAATCAAATTTCTTATTTTGTCTCTTCCCTGTGGAATGAAACTTATACACTTTGTTGAACAGTGACCCAGTTTTTATAAATACAATGGAGAGGTACCTTATGGGAAAAGATGCTATAGCCTAGGATTTCTTGAGCTGGCAAAGTCCCTTATACTGCAGATTTCAGAGGTACTTAGAGAATTCTTTATATCATCAGAGCAGTTCCTTACACAGCTATATTTCTATATTGTCTGAGAAAATATTTGCAGTGGTAGCATTAACAGTGCTGAAATCAGAATGTTAGTGTTTTCCAGAAACTTTTTAAAAGGTCCTGCCGAAATCAAAGTAACAAAGCATAGTACACCTCAAAATACATTTCGGACTCCTGATTGGCCATTCATTTCTAAATGTTTTCTTTAAGTTTTCTCTATTGTTCAGTGTGTTTTCATGGTTTGGAGTAAAGGAACAATAACAATATTCTTCTCAACACTGCATAGTGGTTTTCCCCCATGATCTGCAGCTTTTCCTTACAGAGACATGGCATATTCATTTGGAAGAAAATATATGGGAATGGTTAGTAAGGTGAACAACGCAGTCATAGACTACATTTTATTCACAGAATAAAATCATTAACTTGATTTTGTGGTAATGTTTTCCTTTCCTACCAATATTTCTGACATTTTAATCTTTTTAATCTTGCCCAGTGTGATGCAAAACTGTATGAGTGTAAATTCCTCCTTTGCAGAATTCAAACTATTTTAGCCTTGAACTTGCATACATGTGCATTAAGCGCCAGGTTAATGCCTATTCTGTGTGGATTAATTAGTCTGCTGGAGCTGTTCCAGTCACATAAGAACAGTTAACACTAGAAAGAGACATACACTGTAGTCCAAGATTATGGGCAAACATTTTGATAAGTAGTCAAGGGAACAGCAGAGGTGTGAACAAGTCTTTCTTACAACCTCATGATAGCTTCAACTTTTTGTTATAACCTGTCATGCAAAGAAAAGGTGTCTATTTAAGTGAAGTCATTTAGCTTGAACAGGAGGGACTGACAGTTTTATACCAGAATCCTTATATGGAAGTCAAGAGGTTTCAGCTTGAAATGAGTGATCTGAGAAAAAAATCTTTTTTTTTTAAAGACTGGTCTCCTTCTTTATGATTTTCACATAAAATTCTACATTGTAGATAAAAGCTGCAGAGAAATTAGCACTGGCTAAACTGGTAGCCTATTTTAAAACTTCTCTTTTGCTAAATTTCTATTTTCCAATATCTTTAAAAGCACAAATTTCCCAGTCAGTTCTACACTGAGGTTGCTGCCCTTAATAACATCAATATGCTTTCTCACTTTCTTGATACTCAACTTATTTTGCAGGTTGGTTTCACTTGTGTAGTTTTAGAATAACATTGCCTGGTTCTTTTATAGAGGATACACAGTTGTGCCTACTATATAAAAGGCAGAGTTATTCCCACAGATGCAAATACACGTGACCTCAGTTCACTGATCAGAGCTGATAGAAACCAGCTATGTTAAAAGCTAGCAACTTCTTGTCTCCTTTTTTTGCACAGGTGCCTTAGAAATGGGAAATTTCTTTTCTGTTTTTAAAAAGATTCCCAATTTCATGATAAAGTTTTCCTCAGTTTGTTTAAAGAGGTTGTTGACCCTATTGTCACTACACATAGTCTGAGACGTGTCAGAAGAAGAATTGAAGTAATTTTTTTTTCCTCACACTGAAGCTTATTTCAGGTTTGATTGGTAGTGAAGTTTTGCTTTTAAAAGCAGAGTAAGAAAAGTTAAGATGGTAATTCTTTTGCTTTTATTCAGAAAAAATGTACTTTTTTTCTCCCCCTCTATTAACAGTCTAGGTATTTTTTGAGGTGCACAGTTTATAACATTAAAAATAAGATGTTGTTACTAGGTGATAGGAAAGAGAGCACCATTAAAATGATTAAGAGAAACAAAAGAGGTATGTGGACAATTTGGAGGATGATAAGATTTGGGGGAAAGGTTGCTTTTTTGAGGTTACCCAGAACTGAGCACGTAGGAAAAATCATTTTAACTGGCTTTTCATTAGTTACTCGATATATGTTGGAATTCTGTGCAGATGGACAAGAAGGCTAGTGGCTGCTATGTCATTTCTTGCCCATCTTTGGATGCTTTCCAGAACACACAATTATTACAGAAGCTTCTATATATTTTTTTTGATAAAGGGAGTGTTCTAAAGGGAATAATTCCTTTAAAGAAAGTCCACTTTAGGCTGATCAAAAAGGAAAAGAGACCAAATCAAAATTTGAATTGATATTTTCATAACTATCCAGTTTAAACTTGCAAATAACTTAGTTGGATATTAGGATCTTCACTCCATTGCAAACTCAGCTCGTTGCATTATGCATCCTTTGGATGGCTTGTTTAGCATGCAGTATCACCAGCTGGCCCTTAGAGAAAAATCTACAGTCTGAATATAAAAGTGATGGCAAACCATAAGCCTCACACTTTCTGGTTTCAGTCAAAGTCCAGTGATTCCATTTTGGATACTGAATATACATTGATCCTTTCTTAGAAACAACTACTTCTCTAGCACTAGAAATATGCCAGCACTCTAGCATGTATAATTCTCTTTATCTACATGAAAATTCTTTCTTGTATGTTTTAATAGATTAAATGTTTAGTAGTGTTGTCACAAAGCAAATTATATTTATTGCTAATATTCAGGCAAGACACATTCATACAAACTCCATTAAAGTTTCCAATTCTATCCGGATGGAAAATATTAAATGTTGCTTAAGTCAATTAGATCACTGGTATGACATGATTTTAATATTCATGGAATCATAGAATCACAGAATCATTTTGTTTAGAAGAGATCTTTAGGTTCATCAACTGTTAAGCCAGCAATGCTGGGTCACCACTAAACCATGTCCCTAAGTGCCATATCTACATGTCCTTTAAATCCCTCCAGGGATGGTGACTCAACCACTTCCCTGGTCAGCCTGTTCCAGTTTTTTCTAATATCCAACCTATATCTCCTCTGGTGTAACTTGAGGCCTTTTCCTATCATTTGTTACATTGGAGAACAGACTGACCCCCACCTTGCTACAACCTCCTTTAAGGGAGTTGCAGACAGCTGTAAGGTCTCCCCTGAGTCTCCATTTCTCCAGGCTAAACAACCCCAGTTACCTCAGCCACTCATTGCAAGCCTTGTGTTCTAGACCCTTCACCAGCTTCACTGCCCTTCTTTTGACATGACCCAGCACCTCAATATCCTTCTTGTAGTGACACACCCAAAACTGAACACAGTATTTGAAGCGCAACTTCACTGGTGTAGAATACAGGGAGTCTATCACTTCCCTCGTCCTGCTGACCACACTGTTTCTGATACAAACCATGATGCTGTCAGCCTTCCTGGCCACCTGCTAGCTTATATTCATCTGGCTGTCAACCAACACTTCCAGGTCCTTTTCCACCAGGCAGCTTTCCAGCCACTCTTCCCTAAGCCTGTAGAGTTGCATGAGGTTGCTGTGACCCAAGTGCAGGACACAGCACTTGGCCTTGTGGAAGCTTGTACCATTGGCCTCAGCCCAACAATCCACCCTGTCCAGAGTTCTCTGAAGAGACTTCCTACCCTCAAGAATATCTATGCTCCTACCCAACTTGGTGTCATCTACAAACTTACTGAGGGTGTCCTCAATCCCTTCATCCAGATCACTGATGGATGCTTTTTTAAGATATTAAAAAACGGTGCTGGGACCGGTTCTGTTTAACCTGTTCATCAATGACCTGGATGAGGGCACAGAGAGCACTGTCAGCAAGTTTGCTGATGATACCAAGCTGGGTGGAGTGTCCAACACCCCAGCAGGTTGTGTTGCCATTCAGCGAGACCTGGACAGGCTGGAGGGTTGTCCAGGAAGAAATTTGATGAAATTCAATAAGGGCAAGTGCAGAGTCCTGCACCTGGGAAGGAACAACCCCAAGCATCAGTATAGGTTGGGGACTGAGCTGTTAGAAGTCAGTGAAGGGGAAAAGGAGCTGGAGGTCCTGGTTGATGGGAGGCTGACCATGAGCCAGCAGTGTGCTCTTGTGGCCAAGAGGGCCAATGCCATCCTGGGGTGTATTAAAAGGGGTGTAGCTAGTAGGTCGAGAGAGGTTCTCCTGCCCCTCTACTCTGCCCTAGTGAGGACACATCTGGAATACTGTGTCCAGTTCTGGGGCCCCCAGTTTAAGAAGGACATGGAACTGCTGGAGAGGGTCCAGCGCAGAGATACAAAGATAATTAAGGGAGTGGAACATCTCTCTTATGAGGATAGACTGAGGGAGCTGGGGCTTTTTAGCTTAGAGAAAAGAAGACTAAGGGGTGATTTAACCAATGTTTATAAATATATGAAGGGTGAGTGCTGGGAAGATGGAGCCAGGCTCTTCTCAGTGATGCCCAATGATAGGACAAGGGGTAATGGGTTGAAGCTGAGGCACAGGAAGTTTCATGTAAACATAAGGAAAAATTTTTTCACAGTGAGGGTGCCGGAACACTGGAACAGGCTGCTGGGGGGGTTGTGGAGTCTCTCTCTCTGGAGATATTCAAGACCCGCCTGGACGCGTTCCTGTGTGACCTGGTCTAGGTGATCCTGCTCTGGAAGAAGGGTTGGACTAGATGATCTCTTGAGGTCCCTTCCAGCCCTTGACATTCTATGATTCTATGATTAAACAGAACTGAACCCAGTACTGAGTCCTGAGAAACACTACTTATGGTCATAAGCTGCCAACTGGATTTAATTCCATTTATCACCACTCTCTGGGTCTGGCCACCCAACCAATATTTTTATCCAGTGAAGCATGTGCTTTGGAATGTAGCATAAGCAGTCAGTTTCTCCAGAACACTGTGGTAAACAGTATCAAAGGTAAAGAACATCCACATTTAACTGTAACATTTAACATCCATTTTTAACAGTATCTCAAATGTCTAAAGAAACAAGAGACTCAAAGCATGTGTATGAAGGTTTTAGGATCAATTCTCAGATTTATTAGTCATCCTTCAATACCTTGAGATGAATTCAATTTGTCAGAGCTGGATATCATTGCCATTTTCCACAGAATCCTGGGGTTTAAATCAAGGCCAGTATAGCACCTAACCTTGGAGTGGAAAAGTATTTATAGTGTTGCTGGAAGGACCATGTCTCAAAGGGATTTAAATCTTTTGAATAATCCATTCTGATTTTTTTTCACCTAGTGGTGTGAAAGAGGACAGTTGATACTATGTTTAAGAGAGTAAGTAATGTGCAGCAAGAGTGATCCACACATCAGGAATAGTATCATAGAATCATAGAATACCAGCTTGGACGTGACCTCAAGGTTCATCTGCTCCAGCCTTTCCTGGCAAAAGCATTGTTTAGATATGTCCCAGCACCTTGTCCAGCTGAATCTTAAAACTGTCCAATACTGAGGAACCTACCACTTCCCTGAGGAGATTGTTCCAATGGAAGATTGTTCTCATTGTGAAAAATTTTCCTCTTCTGTCTAATTGGAATCTCCCCAGCAATAACCTGCACCCATTACCCCTTGTCTTTTCCATGTGACTCTTTGTGAAAAGGGAGTCCCCATCTTCTTTTGAAGTCACCCTTTAAATACTGAAACATGGTGGTAAGTTTGTCCCTAACCTTTCTTTTTTTGAGGCTGAACAAATCCAGTTCTCTCAGCCTTCCCTCATATGGCAGCTTCTCAGTCCTTTGGTCATCTTTGTGGCTCTTCTCTTGACCCTTCCACCCTGAAGAATTAGGTAAGCAGAAGACGGTAAGAGATGTGGAAAGGGAGTTGTTCAAAAGCTGCAGTGAGAAGCCAAGAAGATTTGGAAGAGTCATGGTGAGACACATAAATTGAATAATCTCAGGAAAAGAGATGGGTAGCAGGTTGAGGTCTTTGTCAGAAGCCAGGATTTGGACGAGAAGGATGTACCAGAAGGTTAAGAGATGCCTGAAGAGAGAATGGGTCCACATAGGTGAGATATGTAGAACTGGCAGTAGATTGGAGAAAGAAAAATGTGTCTGTAAATGAACTTCTTTATAGTTCTGTATGCTTTACAATGCAATATACAGAACCATCTATCTGTTTGTTATTACCCACATGTGAAAGGCGTAAGTTAAAAAAAGAGTACCTGTTGGCTTTGTATTCTGTGTTTCTCCATTTTCACAAGAAAAACATCACATTCTTACCTGTACTTGGGGTGCAGGCAACTCCTTAACATTTTACATGCAAAATAACAATCCCACCCTTTCAATATTAACTGATAGTTAAGTGCAAAAATTAATTCATTAAACTTTTAATCTTTGATAAAAGAATCACAGAATGAACGTTCTATCCTCTAAGCTGAGCTGCAATAACCAGGTTGACTTTAGAGAAGTGGTTAGGTTTAGCTTGAAATACTGACATTTTTGATTCACTTCACTATTTGTTCATTCAATGAAGTTATTCAAAGTATTCCATTCTGTGATATCAATGACTCTGATATTAAACTTTGCCATGACATTTGTGGAATATTAGCAATAAAGCAATGGACTATATAAGAATTCAAAAGAAAAATAGTTTGACTGCTGGATTGTGTTTTTTTGCTGCTCATACTGGCTGTTGGGCAGTTGGAATACATCTATGTGCTTAATTTGTCTTTTTTTTTTTTTTTTCTTTCAAAAATTAAAGTTTTTGAAGACCAGATAGGATAAAATTTCCTTTCAGCAAATTGCATTAATTATATAAGTGATATAAAATAAGCAGTGTTAATATTTAAAGGTATACCTACCTTGAGCTTGAGTAAATACATTACTATTAGCTACATCTTACAGACTTACTATTTCACAAGGTTACAGGGTTCCCCAAATCAGACAATTAGATTTCTATTGAAGATGAATTTTTATTTTTCAGGCAAAAGCAAAAATCAAGAATAAAACAAAATCTGAAAAATCTTATAGAAACACTATTACGGTCTTATGAATGTACTTAGGTTAAAAAAAAAAAAAAGTGCTACTAAAGTCAAAAAAAGACAGTTGATCAGATTTTTTTTTTTTTTTTTTTGCATTATGCCACAGAAAGAGGAAAGGATTAAACCCATCTTGAATCATGCAAACAGTGTAAACAAAATCTGTCCAAATCCTCCAAGGTTCCTATCTCGAAGGCAGGGGTCATTTTGAAGGCCACAAGATTCATTCCTGCTATTTCCATTCTTACTCTGGAATGGAAAAACCAGGCCATATTCATTCCCATTCCCCTGCTTCCTAGGCAATGCAATGATGATTGTGCTATTGACATCTAAAGAGATGTAAAACTATCCTGAAGTTCATAATTTCCTCAGAGTCAAACAGATACTAAGTAGAGTTCCCACTTTTAAAAAGGTATTAGTTCATAATTTATTTCTTTATAATGTGTGGTTGGTTGAATCTACATTTATTGAATTGAAAAGGACTACTGTATAGATAGCAGGAGTTGAAATGTCATACCAAATTGAACAGAATAGTGGTGACGTCTCAGACATTAAGCACTGAATAGAGACAGGCACCAAAGGCAGTCAATGTTCTCAATTTCCAAATGTGTTAAGAGCAGCATGAGATAACACTTACAGCAAAATAAGAATGCTTCACAACATCAGGGGTGTTGATTGGTTGGTGATTTGTAAGGTTGAATTGCATGGCAATCTAAATGCATTTTGATTGCAACACAACTTCACAATTGCTAAGATTTTAAACACTACTGATTATTCTAAATTATTAAATGAGCTGGAAGCAAATTACCTATGAAGCTAGAATAAGCCTTGACAATTTATATTAATGGTAACAAAAACATGTTGATATTAGTAAGACTCAGAAATGAGTAAAGCACTTTGCTTCTGGGACCAAAATTCATGAGAATGTACAGTAGATGTAGAGGCAGTATTCACGTTTCTAGGAATACATATACACATATATGTATGCATATATTATTTTCCTCTGTGGAAGGAAGATTAGAAGTCCTCACATTCTAAAATTTTCTAATCTTGAGTAGCTTTTCTGTTAAAATATATAATTCATAGTAAAATAATATAACATAATACAGGAAAGGTAGATGGACACTGGAAAAACAATTGTTTCTTCTGGAAAACCACCTTTGCTCAAAAATATTTCTGGGCAGCGATAGGAGGTATTTTATATAGTTTAATTTGCTTTGCTGCTATCTAAGTATCTGAAATGCCATTTAGAACTTCTCATATTTTTCCAGCAAAGATTGCAGTAGGCATTTACCACAAATAAACCGAAGAACAATTCAAGTTGCCTTTTCTGAGATACTGGAAAAATTATATGGAACATAAGAGCTCTATTACTAAAGTGGCAAAGCATATTAAGAAACTTGATTAGCCATAAAGTTACTAAGGAAAAATTCTGTGTTTCACAATATAGAACATGACAATTCAAATTTTATTTCAAGTTCTCCAAAATTTCCCATGACATAAACTGGTTCCAGAACAAGAAGTTCTGTTGGTATCAAATTACATGTTTAAATCTCTTTGAAGTTCCATTAACTCAACAAGAGTAAAGTTTTAAAATTAAATACACGCTGAAGAATATTTTTTCTAAGTCAGGTCCTTTTTTTTTTTTTTTTTTTTCTTCAAGGGTGTACATTTACAAAATTCAGGATTAATTCACAGAATCTGACTTCAGCAGGGACACCTGTCTGGCCTCCGGCCTTTTCCTCAGAAAGTCTCTTTTTGAGAAAACACACTCCCAGTCTTTGACTCATATACAACAGTAGTTTGTACCTGCAAAAATATGACAGATAGGTCTGACGTGGATGGAGCCTGTGTAAGTGAGTGTCTTAACACAAATAGGAAGAATCAGAGAGGGGAAGACTATGTCAGGAAAACAAACTAAGTGTCATACCTATGGACTGTTGAACTGGATCCTTACTGAAGATGAGGACCTCATCCTTTATTTTATTCCAGGACCCTGGAGCAGACCTAGAACAAATTCCAGGCTGTTAATCAGAAGACAGTTGGTGCTAGCAGAGAGACATACTACCTCTTCTGCAAACTATCATCAAGGATTCAGTCACTTCTTATTTTGCTGCAGGCTGTCTTGAACTTCAGCTCTAACTTGTCAACATCCCTCTTCACTAAAAGGAAAAGCCCAGTAGAATTGTATTCCAAGTACCTAAATGTAGGTGATATGGTGTTTAGTCTTACGAGGTTTTATGTCATTTCGTGATTTAAACCTGAGATAATAATGCCTATCATTTGTCTTCCAGAACATCAGAAAAATGTAAGGTTTTATGAACTCTGAGTAGACACTCTAGAGTCTGTAGTAATTGTATATGGACGCATATAAATTATGTTGTAAAATGCAAATTATTTTCTATGCCATTTAATTTATAGAAATACACTAGATAACACATCATTCATTTTAATATTGTTTACTATAACTTCGACTGAATCAACATTAGACAGCTTTATAGATGAAAAAGTTTTCCTTTGTTTTCTTCAGTAAGAAAGGGTGATAACTTGGGCAACATCAAAGGAAAAAACATATATACATGTATATGTACATGTATAAAATACTTTATCTTCTAAACTAAATGTTCATAAATGATGCACTCTTCAGTAAGCTATATTATCATATATATTTTATTAAAGACACAAGATGGATGGAACCACCTCATTTCAAAGGATCTGGAACACAATTTGTCTAGCAATGTGAAGTAACACACATAGTAACTTGCATGGTGCTTTTAACAGTATAACAAAGATGTTGAAAGTATTAGCAGTTCCTCTTATTGATAGATGCAAAGACTTAACACTGTGACTTGTCTTTATTGAATGTTAAAAACCTAGAGATTGAAGATTCAAATCAAAATCATATAACACAGAGTTTTGTGTTGCAGGGTATGATTTATTGACTTCACAATTTAATTATTCAAATCACTTAGTGGTAGTGGAATTATGCAACCTCAAAAAAGCTGAAACCAATAGAAAATTCTAAAAGAAAAGTGTCAGGTATTCAAAACTGAGTTGTTCAGTGAAATGATAAACTTGCATGCATGTGGAAAAATCAGTAGTGTCTCAAATATAAAATAACATATTATTGATAAACCTAAGACTTGATTCACAGTTTGGAACAAAGACTACATTTAATCAATAGCAGCATTTAATTTTCAAAACTTTCACTAATTTTTAAATCCAAAAGAGCTTATGAAACATGGAAAATGACAACTAGAAAAAATGTTATCCATATACTTTACATTTTTAAGAAAGATGGCTTATGTGCTTTTTGAAATACTCCAGTTAATGCTCCTTTCAAATATTGAGCATGCAGTTGTATTCTGATGCTCAAGACTTTTCATGAATTTGATAATGTTCCTGACAGTATTCAAAGAAGATAGGCACTTAAGACCCACTCCACTGAGATGAGAATTTAGCCTTTGACTTGCACTCAGTTTCCACTACAAATCTTCCTATTTATTCCTACAAATATTCCTATTCCATATCAAATTGAACAGTGTTACGAGCATAAAGTCTTATGCAGTCTTAAATAGTGAATTTGCAGACATGGATGTTCTGAGTTCAAAACTACTTAAACTATTTAGTAATAAAAAAGGGTCCAGGACATATCTTCCAGTAAGCAGACATTTGATGTTCAATTTTGTATTGAAACTTCATGATATAAACTCATCTCGTTGTTTTGATCTGTAGTATAAGCTGTCATTAAAGGAGCTGGAGACTACTGCCAAAGGACAGATAAAAAGAATCTCAGTTTCCCACAGTTTTGAGCAGAATTTCCTTGTTCTTTTTAGATTAGCTATTTGCTATATTTTCTCCTGTTTACTTATCAATTGCTTTACTTCACCATCTTTTCTCTTGCACTGTGAATTTTTTTCCACATCCTTCCCCTCCCATTTGTTTGAAAAGTTCTCATCCTTCTCCATTAATTTTAACACAAAAACGTAACAAACAGGTTGCATATAGTCCATTTTTTTTTTCAATATTATTCTTAAGGTTTCAACATGTGTGTGTGTGTTTGAATTTACTTTATTAGCTTAAAAATAATGATCTCTATCATGTTTTGATGGAAGCAACAAAACTGAAAGTGTTTTTAGAATCCTATTGCAGCTGCCAAGTGATATCCCACAAACACCCCTCCGAGGCTGAGAAAGGCCTTCTGGATTACACTGATAGCTGAGAACTGAAACCCTGAACGCTTTTCCATTAGCTTTTCATATTGTTGCTATGTTACAGTAACTGTCTGTCATAAGCTAGGAGGTGCTCTCTGGAGTGGCAAGATGTCTTGTCAATTGGAGCATTGGGCCATTAACGGGATGAGATTTAAAAGCAAAACGTGCCGGATTCCACATGTTAAGAGAGTAATGCTGGGTACAAGTATAAATTGTGAGAGCAGTGGCTGGGAAGCAGTCCTGCAGAAAGGTCTGTGGGGGTGCCAGTTGATGGCAGGCTCACGAGGAGTCACCAGTGTGCTCTGGCAGCCAAGAGTGCAAACAGCACCCTGGGGTGCATCAAACTAAGCAGAAGCAGCCAGTCAGAAAAGGGGATTGTCTTGCTGTATTCAGCATCAGTGCTGCTTCATCTTGTGTACTGTATGCATTTCTGAGCCCCACAATTTAGGAAAGATGTGAAGATCCTTGCATCCAGTAGAGGGTAACAAAGCTGGTGAAAGGTCTGAAAGGAATGTCCTATGAGGTGTGGCTAAGGACTTTGGGTTTTTCTAGTCTGGAGAAAAGGAGACTGAGAAGCTCACTGCTCTCTACTGCTTCCTGAGGAGGGGATATGGAAAGGGAGATGCTGATCTCTTCTCTGTGGGATCCAGTGACAGGATGTGTGGGAATGACTCAAAGCTGCACCATAGGAGGTTTACACTGGACATCAGGAAGCATTTCTTTACTAATAGGGTTGTCAAACACTGGAACAGGCTTCCTAGAGATGTGGTCGATGTCCCAAGTTGGTCAGAGTTTAAGAGGCAGTTAGACAATCCTCTTAATGTACTTTAGCTTTTAGTCAGCCCTGAAGTCACCAATCAGTTGGGCTAGATGATTATTGTAGGTCCCTACCAACTGAAAAATTTCTATTCTAGTATTCTATTCTAGTCTAGTCTAGTCTATTCTATTCTATTCTATTTGCTGAATTCAGTGGATGCTGAAATATCTCAAGAATCTGGCAGGCAAGACCTTGTCTCCCAGACCAAGAGTAATTTCTGTTTCATAGACTCTCAGCTCACCAGAGCCTGCAAGAGCTGTTAGAAAAGCAAAGTTAAGTAGGGATTGCTTTGATGTAGCAATGACCATTTCTTCCAGCTGCTAGGTAAAGCATTGCTACAGCACAGGACTCTTGAATCTTGTTCACAGGTCCTGCTGACTGCTGTGCCCAGAAGGAGCCATGAGATTCTGTGACTGAGAGAAAAGATCTTGACTCTGAGCACTGCAGATTTTTAAGGTTTGGAAGGCCTGTAAGAGTTCTGTAAGAGTAGCTGTATCCCTGTAGAGTAGTAGTTACTTGACAAGGCAAAGTGTTTTTTGCCAGACTGATAAGATCAAATACCTCCCCCATGCTCCGACTTGAGCAGGTCCCCTGACTCTCCCAGAGGCAGTGTTACCCACTTAGAATACCTGCTCCCTCTTGCTAAAAATAGGCCTGCAGAATGGTGTCTAAAACTGTGGTTATTTTTGTCCTCTAAACCACTTGAAGATACAGCATTGTTTGCTTTTTTTCCCCCAAATTTTGAGTAAAATAAAAAAAAAAAAAAAGATAATCATTCAGTGAAAGAAAGGGATTTCTAAATGTTCATATATAATTTATTTGTCAGAATTTCTTATGACAGAAAAAGTGTTTTGTGAATGGCATCTCATTTCAAGGACTACATATCTGTTCAAACAGATGTGTTTGCCTGTGAGGAGTGAAAAAGAACCTACAACTTGCCTTACAAGATAAGAAAGTATCTTGCTTTTGGCAGTAACTAGTAGTTGATGTTGAAGAGAAAGGCAAAAGTCCCAGTGAATGCCTCCAGCCAAGCATTAAATGCTACAGACTGGGGTAAAAGGTGGAAGGAAATGTGTCTGATGACCTTTGCAGAAATCAGCACTCACCTCAACACATGGCAACATGAGAAATGCAGTATCAGTCACAACTATTAATAATGTGAATGCTTGATTTTTCAATCTGATGGTTAAACTGAAGCTTCAAAATTAAGAAATTATTTTTTCTCCAGTAAGTATTATTCCTGGTACTGTTACACTTTCTCTGAAAAAGAAAAGATCTCCAAATGAAATGTCATTGGAACAGTAAACATTTATATATTCTAAAAATATCTGGAATGAAAGGCTTCAACTTTTATGAAAATATCCTCTCTTTTTAACTATTCAAAATCATAAATATGCATGACTTTTTGGAAGCTACAGCAATTTTGACATTTCTCCAAATGAATTTGTCCAGTGTAGTTTATGGAATAAAGATTCATATAAAAACTGTTGTTTATTGAAAAAATAATTCAAGGTAGAGTTACGTGTTTGGAAAGAGGGAACTAGATGAAATAAGAGATTTCCTAGGGCTTGACTTTATTCATTGAAAGAAACTCCTATTTTCTTCTATTTCTTTCTAAAGTGCTTCATGTTTCTCCTATAGTCTCTCTCCAACCAGGGACATAAAGTTATTTTAAATTTCAGGAGAGAAAAGTCCATTAAATTTCAAAAAAGCAGCATGTTATTTCTTTAGAATCCAATCCAAAGTGTACAGATGATGTTTCTGTTGAATTGTTCTTTTATTTATAATTGCAGCAAAAGCTTGCAAAATAATTTTAAGGGGTGTTAAGGATATTCTTAATGTGACAAGGTAATGGCAAAAAGAAAGGAATTGGGGAATGGAGGGAAGATTGAAAGAATTATCAGTTACTAGAAACAGATTAATAAAGCTGATCTTGAAAATTAATCAGATTCTCTAAAAGTGTGTGCATGTGCATCCAGTTACATACTACTACAATAATGCTTTCTCTTTTTTTTCTGAGACTTTGAGAGAATGTTTTAATAATCTGTAAGTAAAAATCTGAAAGCCACTTAAAAATGGGCTTATTGTAGAAGTCTAAAAAGGCTTTTACAATACAACCATATAACTGAAAAGTCACTATTACTAAGCATATCAAACACACAGTCCTTATGATTAAGATGTTCACACTATGAAAATACATAATTGCTTCATATTTCAGTAGCACCATTCAAGAAAATATTGCAGAAAAATTTTCTTGTCTGAGAGAAGACACTAACTCACTATGTAAGAAAGAATTACATCTCCAGTCTTTCTTGATTGATTAATAGAAATTGTTTGTGGTTTGAGTTAACCAATAGTGGTAACTTTGATTGATTAGTTTTATTCCCACTTTACAGCTGCAAATGCAGGGATCCTCCATAAGATGACCTGGGGTTTCAGATGCTGAAAATGGCTGAATGTTCAGGTGTCTCTTTATATGCTAGTTAATTTTTTTTTTCCTCTAAATTTCTGACTTAGAAGAAAAGAAGGCAGAAAAAAACCCTGTCCGTAGTAGTTTGATGATATTTAGGTATTTAGTACAAAATTCTAATTAATTACCAATGAGCTACAAGGTTTACAAGCGCATTTTAAAAAAGTATAACCTTTAACAACGATAGGGTCCAATAATGAATCATCAGCAACTGTAAGGAAAAACTTCATTATACTTTATCTTAAGACAGAAATGTAAATAATATTCTAGGAGAAATTCTGATATTCCTCATGAACAAGAAAAAAATAATCCTCATGCTAAAAAATATTAAAACATTTAAAGAAATATAACTGTTACCTGGACACAGTCTTGATATGAACCACCATAATCTGCCACAGAGATTATATTTAATATTCCTTAATTCTTTCTCTGTAAAATTGTGGGTTTTGGAAGAAATTCTTTCTGAACTTCCATAATGCTTTTTGGCAGCTTCCCTCAATATCTTTACTAAATTTTTCTCTTTCTTTGAAATCAATTAAAAACTTGATAATAGATTACTTCTGGTATTCTGCTATGTGTGCTAATTTTGCTGCCTAACATAGAGGCATTGTATCTTTTGCAAATTTTTGTGTATCTCTCTGTCATCTTAATTTAAACTTAGAATTTAAGTACCATGGAGCAGGGACTTGTTTGGTGGCAGTATGACTGATAATATACTAAGTTAAGTTTCATGAGCACCATTCCTATGCGAGATGTAAAATAATAAAGCCATTTGTTATATGCCCAGTGTATATACCTTGTCTTTTAACTGAAGACTTTTGTCAGAAAAAAATAAATTATCAGTTCTGAAAACACCCTTTGGTTGTTCTAAAACATTTTATTTCAAAGTCTTCAGTTTGTGATGCAAAAAAAGATCTTCATTTCAATTTAACATTTTTTACTAAAAAATGTGTTTTGTTTAGATTTAGTTAAATAATGTAAAATCATCTTTCCACAGTTGTGAGGAAGTTCTACTATTGAACTTAGTTAAGCGAGGCTAATGAACAAAACTCTTTAAGATTTCTTCAATTAGTTTATTTTGTCCTAGAGAGAGGAACCTAAATTTTGCAGAAACATACAAAATTGGTGTGGAAAATGAAAAGCACTAAAATACCTGAAAATTCTTATCCAGATAACATAATGAGTACGTTATGTATCTGAGATTTAATTGGTTAGTTACACTAACAGAGGAAGATGTGGAAATTTTTATTCTCAGATTTCAGACTGCATGATTTAGGGCACTTAAATAATTCTTGTGGCAGTTCAAGTTAATACAAAAGCCACCTTCTTAATACTACCACTTCCACAGAAGAATTAACCAAAAAAAGGTGTACCCATAACACATGTGGTTGCATGGATGGTCTGCCATCATAATGCAGACCCAGTTTAATTGTATTTTTAAGCCAAGGCATCAGATTCAAGCCAAAACACCTAGTGACGTGTAGGCAAGTGTTCCCTTCTGAAAACTATGCTGTGAAAATAGAAACCTCAAGAAGATAAACAAGGCAAGCATCTGGGGTGAAACTGTCTTTATTTCAACAGAACTCACCAGAGTTCATTTGTCAGTGTTGTTAGTTCCCCAAGTAGAGATCAGAAGAAGCAATTAGAATTATTTCCAGATGATTTCTCTTCTCCGATATTATTTCTAATGGGAATTCTGAAACCACGCTTTAAATACCTTTCATCTTTTTACATTTAAAAGATTAAATGTTGTGCAACTTATCTGAAAATCAGGTTCTGTGTCTGTAGAGAAATTCCTGAAGCCAAATTAAAACAGACATCACAAGAAGTGTGCCTTATATACTGTTAAATAGAAAAAGATACATTGTATGTCTCTTTATGTGTCCCTGTGGGGGCACGTAAAAGCAAATGTGTTCACAGCATATCTATTTTATGACCAATTCATTCACCACAATAAATCCAGGCCCTCATATATGTATTTTTTTTAATCTGACCTAACTCTTAGTAAAGTGGAGAAACATTTTATTTTTCCTGTATTTTTACTAGGGGGTTTTCTGTTTGTTTGTTTGTTTGTGGTTTGGTTTGTTTGTTTTTGTTTTTTATTCTTCAGTAGCTCATATGCTTTTTGCTAAGAATATTGTCAAAGATTTCTCGGATGACATACAGTACAGTATATTTTGATGTTTCACACATCACGTTGCATCAGCCTACAGCATCTGATGTTACAAGAGATATGAAACGTGGCATGACCAAAGAAACTTGATAAAATGTGTCACTATACGAAGCATTGCTCTGAAACCTGAAAAGACATTTCTTCATTATTTTGCAGTATTTTGTACTTTGTACATTCTCAGTGTAACATAGGTTTGATTTTTTGGTTTTTTGTTAATTTGAACGGATGGCATTAAAGCAGTGTTGTGGATGCTGAAAAGTTGCTAGCAGAGGGATTTTCTCAGGTTCTCACAATATTCGGTGAGAATCCTGCCTTTCTCGTGCATGTTAAGAAAAACAGTAGGATGGTTTTTGTAAGCTAGACCAACATCTGGTGTTTTGCTAAGTTCTGTTTATGGTACATTGGAAAAATATTTTGAAATAGGTGTTGTAGGACTTTAGCCAATCACCCTAGGAGATGAGTGATCACTGACCAACCACCCTATGGGGCTATGGTATATAAAATGGGGTTATAATAAAGTTGCTTCTTTTGCCTGCTCTTGCTGAATTTGTGTGTTGCTGCATCTCTCCGTTCCCGGTATAAACAGTGACACAGTCTGAAAAAGTTTACACTGAGGAAAACACTGCTGCATTTTAAGGGAGAAAAGTCCCAAATACTGCTAACAGTGACACTGATATTATTCTAAGAAAACAGGAGTTTATGAGCAAAATGTGGGACAGAAATTAAGAGATGGATCAATTAATTAATGTGTAAATATCATGTGTAAATCAATGTGTAATCAATGTATAATCAATGTGTAAATATCACCACAGTTTAAAAATGATTAATAGAAAAAAATACTATTTGAGCAGCTGTAAATCTGACTGTAAAGCCAACTAATAACTGTTAATGAACTCTGTGAAAACAGTACAGCACCCATATGTATGTGTGCGCACACATATGTATATATCTACACTACCAGTAAAATTTCTAAATCCTTATGCGGTTAAATGAAAGATTTAAATGAAAAGATTTAATCAAAACATGAGAAAAGGAAGAAAGGTGGAGAAATCTGTAGGAAGAAGAGTATAACAAATATGAGTATCAGGACTCAGTAGAGATATAAATTATTGTGATTTAAGAAACACAAGACTTGCTTCTGTTTTGAGATAATTAGCAGGGATTGCACAAGTAGTAATGGCCAACATTGTTCAATGGTGATTGTACCTCAAAACACTTAGAAATTAAATTTATTATATTGTCTTTATACTTTGTCATAGAAACATCATCATGTCTAGGAACTGCTTAAGATTCTTGATATTTTGGCTCAGATATTATATTCATATTTATTTATATTTATATTTAAATCCAATATTTATATATAAATTCATTTTTTATATAAAGTAAATCACAACAATTATTTCTATATATAGTTGTACAATGTATTTAAACCATTACAATATGGAATAGAATTTAGCAGAAGCAAGCTGTTTAAGGAACTAAGCTTACAGTGTTTGAGAGAACAGTCAAATCAGTGAGAAGTGATTCAAACTGTTCTTCAGCCTAAGGCAAACCCTAAAAAATATATATTATTCCATTTATTTATACTTATTGTGTTACAGTCTTCTGAACTAACAGTATTCTGAACTAACTATTGTTAGTTCTATTAGTTCTACTAACTAGTTCTATTAGTTCTACTAACTGTTAGTTCTACTTCTTCTGTTAGTTCTACTATTGTTAGTTCAGAAGTCATGCAATCAGTATTCATCTTTAAATAGTAAGATGAATGTTCCAAACCAGAAACACAGACGCCAGTTATTAGATGTAACTATGTCATCTAAGAAAATTAGCTACATTTCATGGATTTCTTTCATCCTCCCTTCTATTTTTCTCTCCCTGTCTCTGACACCTAAGGGAAGATTTTGTACTTAAAATATTTATGACAATGTAATTAACTCACAGTACAAACTGATGAATTCATAACTTCAGAAATACAGTCATTGTGTATTTCACCTGCTTTGTGAAGGCAGATCATCCACTGACATATCAGTGTTAAATCAATAAATTCTACCAGTATTTTCAGTAGGCCTGCAAGTGCTGTGCTGTTGCTGGATAACCAGGCAGACAACTTATTTTTTCACACAGTTTTTGTCACAATATTCTTAGGAGTACATAATTCATATATTACTTCTACACTGGGTGGCTGAGGATATAAACACAAAGACAAAATTGCCAGAGAATATGACAGAAAAGACAAAAAGCATTACACAGAAAGACAAAACCAGCTCCTCTGAGAAAAGACTGAACAAAGTATTTTGGGCCTGGTGAGCATTGGGAAGGAGCACTGAGATGCAAGAAATTAAATTATCTACACTAGCTGATGTCCACTGCTTTAATACTTTGTATATTAAAGAATTAAAGCATATGTCAATCTTCGTTGGACTTTTTCTGTTGTGTGAGAAAACATTTGGAGTGTATCTTCAGCCGAAGAGGATGCAGAAATGAAACAGTGACTGAAATGAATAAACAGATTATACTGAAATCTATGTACTCAAAAGGTGGCTAGTATTTATTTCCCATCAGTACAAAACTATGGGGATGAAATTAATAAAAAAAATTAAAGCATTAACAATGACAAATGAAAGATAGCATTCTGAAAGGTAGTCTTTGTAGGATGAAAGTTCATACTCACAATTCAGTGCATAACTAAAAAACAGTCTTGGATTTCTTGCACCTATGAATTTATAAGTGATATTTTCTTTTCTCCAGTAGAATCCAGTGGAACGTGGCTTAAAATATCACTATATGTAGCAATATTACATATTCTCTCTCCTGTTTGCAACACATCTATTGCTTACATTGAAACAGCAGAAAAAATAACAAACACACAAAACTCCAAAAAAGCTATGACAATAATTTCAAATGCTATAAGCTTCTTCTTCTTCGAGAGAGAGAGGAGGAAAATGACAGATTTAAGACTCATTCCTCAGTGAATAGTTCAAGTAGAGTTGGATAACACATTAAGAGGTGTGTCATAACACACTGAGCAGAAAAAGAAAGAAGAGAATATAAAAAAAAAATATTCAGATATCAGGAACAGATGGCTTTCTATTGTTTTGTACTTATATAAATATTTGGTTGACTGACAGCTACAAACATTATAAGGTTGTGGGTGAAAAAATTAAACAAATTGTTCTAAAATCAACTATGCTTAACTTGTAATATTGTTAGCCTGTAATTTCTTACCCGGTTACATTAAATATTTTATGCTTCATCATTAATCTACTTTTCAACATCTACAAAATTCTAATGCATCTAATTACATTAATTTTATTGGAAATCTCTTGAAATGAAACAGGCATTTTAATGTTTTGCATATTATTTTCAAAACTGTAATCAAGAAAGTGAAAATAATGTGAAATCCAATATTACTCATTCATACTTTCTTGTTTTGCTGTTGTTTTTAAGTCATTTAAAGTATTTAAATTTTACTTAGGAATTTAATTACCATGTAATTTGATGCTCATGGTATTAGTACACTGTATGGAACTTGATTTCCTTAACACTTCAAAACCGGAATGGTTCATGTTTCTATTAGCCAGTGTTTTTATTACAGATTCTCTGTATATTTATTTTTTGTTTCTCAGACATCTTTTTTCAAATAACATATGTTGATACTAGTAGGAATTATACTGAGAGGATTACATCTATATTGTATTAATGCCTGATCTTTATACCTCTGAGGTTTTGTACTGAACTAATTGGAACATGAATGAGACCTTTACATTAAACTCTGAAAAGCACCTTTTGTGAATCAATTTTATTTTCCTTTACAAAAACTGTGAATATCTCATGCAATACCAAAGTGGTGATGATGAACAGAGATCTACAATGGATCTAGTTCAGTAATACAACTTTCTGCATTCCTATTCTACCAAGAAAATCTATATGGTAGTGAAGCCCTTTGTACACATGAAAATACAGCTTTCTGACTTAAGTGGTAAAAGGCAGAAAGCTCTACTACTTGATTTTTCCACCAGATATTCAATCTGGGGTGTAGATAAGATAATAGTATTAGCTTCAAATGGAAAGTTGTATAGACTTTATCGTGTTTTTATAACCCTGTTAGACAGTATAGGTGAAGGGCATCCTTGAACAGCTAAATAAAAGAGGGCCAAGAAATCAGTCCCAAGGTCAAGTGGTACAGACTAATTTACACATACTGCTTAGGATGAGTTTCCTCTAAAAGAGACACGCTTTATTTGCACTTCATTTATTCATGTTTCTAAGTCTCCTTTGGCTCTGGGACAGAAGACATCACTATTCTTTTTTATCAATTTAAAGTGGTTAAGATAACATTGTATATTACCAGAATGGTGACTTTGTTCCTGTGAGTTGGAAATATATGTTATTTCCATTGAAATGTCATACAGTTGTCTCACTGTTAGGTGTGTAAAGTCTGCTGGGGTCGTGCTGGCAAACAGTAGGCTTGAGGGGAAGGGATAAACCTTCTGTAGTCCCACTCCTGTTGCTTTTTGGTATGATATTCTGTAATAAACTGTTCCCAGGACTCTGTCCTGACTTTGTCTTGCAAAGAGCTAGTTGTAAGGGTCCAAACTTGATTAGTGTGAGTTAATAATTGAGCTGTCTGTCAAGTGCACAGAATTCCTCCCTAATCTCTCACAGGCTGCTGGAGATCTTCCTATTCTCATGTGGCTAGAGTGTACATCTTTCCCAAGAGATTAGGGAAAGTCCTTGAAGTGACTGCATGTGACAGTTTTTTCCTATGTTAGGACATTTCCACAGTGTAACCTACCTGCTGGACAGCTGCGTGCAGATCATTGCATATCTCAGTTTTCCACTCCTCACTGCTCTGGTTCCAGTGACAGGAGTTGAAAACTATTATTACATACCACCAAAGCACTTCCATTGTCTGCATTTTCTGAGATGTTTAATTATATTTTTTTTATCTGTTTCAGATAATGTATTTCTCAAATTTGTTTTTACGCTGTTGCATTTTTTCATTAGTTGTTACCATGAAGCTAGTTTTTAAAAATAACAAAATACACATTCATTTGTTTCTGTGAAGACTGATCATGACTTTTGCTACCTGCTATAAATAAGCTTCTGTAAGAATCTCAGAAGTACTGTCACAATTCTGCTGTCATGTTTTATTGGCTAATCAGCAAAGAACTGAAGTCTTGATTGGCTTTATTTGTTGGTTGATTGAAATGGTTAGATAGGAAGTACTGGACAGATTAATTAATTTGTGCTGGAGAATCCAAACTTAATCTAAGGGAGGCTGTCACTTTGATTGATGGCTCTGTAAAAGAAGAGGTGTTTTGAAAAAAACCTTATGAATTGCCACTTTTGTGGCACAGTAATACAAAGTTCTTTCTTTTAACTGCTTCCATTCTGGTTTCTAATATAAGTATCAATGTCAGCATCCAGCAACCACTACCTGAATATTTATGAAGCAAGGGTTAACCAGCATCTGAAGGGTATTTAGAATAAGCAAGTCAAATGGTTATTAACAAGTGTGTGTATATATATATATATTTAAATAGCTTCAGGTGAATGCTATTTTTTAGCATTGTGAAATTCTGAAATTACGAGTGTCTAAATTGTGATAATTTACATTATAGAGAAGACAAAGTAAACATAACAGTTCCAGTCAGACATAACATCTTTATAAAATGTGACATCAAGAGCACTGGAAGAATGAACACTATTTTCACAATCTTATCAAGTTTGGAAAGTCAGGGTTACAGCTCAACTACATTCGAAGCTCACTATTAATTTAACTTAATTCTTTCTATTATTCTCTGATTTTGTATTTTAGGCTACATGTCTGTTACTTTATATGACAAGCTCCAAGTTGGAGCCCTTCAGGCAGATTGACATATTAAGCTCTTTCATTACCCCAGCATATAAATGTTTTGTCTGTATTTGGGAGAGAACAAAAAAAAATAAAACCAGGAATCGTACAAGAGATTTCTTGAATTATTGTTCTGTAAATAATAACACATTTTTCTTTATGTGACAAGAAATAAAATGGTGTTGCAAGTTCATAAATTTGTGGAAGCAATCACTATACTCTCTTCTCAGAAGGACTGATTTTTATTTTTTTTAAAGTCTATTTTAAAGCGCTACAAAATAATTTCTTTATCCAAAAGCTCTGAAGCAGTTATTAAACCAGCTGTTTTCAAAAGTACACAAATCTGCTAAGTTGCAGTTGGGTAACTGTTAAATGTTAAAGCAGTGAATGATCAGCATGTAGCAGATGGCCTGGGAATGGGTTAGAAAATGGCAATGTTAATACCACCAGACTGAGATGTTCATTTGTGCTGTGGTATGTGCAGGCTGGGTGAATAATGAAGACTCTGTAATAATTGTGTAAATCCCAACATTATTAAATTAATTCAGCTGGGGTTTCTTAATATATGTGAAGCACTTGATGTACTTTGAGAAACACCTCCTCTTTTTGCTAAAGCTGTTCTCATTAACTCATACTGCTTTATTTGCTGTGACCTCAGTGCTCCTGTTTAGTAATGAGTGGAATAAAAATTAGAAATCCGTATTAACTCTCCATAGGAGAGATGGAAAAATATTCTAGAAACTAAGCACCTATCTCACTGTTTTTGCAGGTTGTCCATTGTTTGAATTGTATACCTTCTCTTTTAGATTGTAAAATCGAAATTTCCTCTGCGAGGAATGGGGGAAGGAAAATGACAAGCTAGTAAACTGCTAAAAGTTCTTTTAATAAGGTCAAATAAAAGTGTACACAGAATCAACAACCCCAATAGGTATCTTGCTCAAAGAGCTTATCAAAGCTTGCTGCTTCCTGTGTAATGTTAAAAGGCAGAATAATTTTATGTAGTTACAGGGGACATAGATCAGGAGTAATGCACTTATACATATCAAAGAAGTGACCAAAAAAATCCCCTGCGACAGCCTCCAGAGGATGATCACCTGTGATATCGAGGTAAAACACAAACCAAAACAAAGCAGAATGTCAATACACTGTAAATGTGCTACAGGCAGTTGCACAGCTTGCACATTGTCCCTGGAGCCCCATACCTGGAGATGTGCAGGTGTTAGAACGTTTTAAAACTGTTACCCACCTACAGGTGTTTGCTCCTGTGAAGTGGAAATTCTCTAACCCTCAGCTTTTACCATGGATTAGGTGGAACCTGAAGGCTATTAATACAGTATTGCTTTTCACCACCACGGGCAATATGCTGTTTTAGCTGTGCCTGATGAGACTTACACTGACATCTGTGCCAGTACTGATAGCAGAAACATGGCCCTCTGGATCAATATGAGGCACTATACTTGATTAACAGCCAAGGCAGCTGGAAGCTTCAATTCTGACAATCCCCGTTTTTGGGTACTAGAGATACATTAGGAAAAATAATAAAGGAAACCAGGAATTTATAAGTATTGTTTCCCTTTTGTAATAGCCCATACTGAAGTTCTCAGATAAATAAAGCCTTTAAGTGACATCTATTAATAGTTCTGTTTGTGAATACTGGATGAAGGAAAGCACAGATCTAGGGAAGATGCATTTATACTTATCTGATAATCAAAATATGAAAGAAAACAATCTTATTATACATAGAAGACACAATATCTGAGATGGCAGTAAATTCTAATTGTATTTTACTGCTAAAATTCAAAATATCTGCAAGAAAGATGCAGATTAATATATCCCCTTCCTTAGCTGTGGATCTTCTTGCAAAGGTGAAAGCTACCAATGAAATAAAGGAAAGAGTTTATACTGATTTTATACAAATCCCTGAATTTGTGTGAAACAGTTTTCCATCATATGCTGGTGAAAATATTGAGGATGGGTAGAATTAACAGTAAAAAAAAAGTTAGATTTTGGTCTCAGACACATCTCTATCACCCTGCAAAGGTTGTAAATGTCACTTGAAGTGTCACATTCTTGGCTAAGGACAGACTTTGCCACTAAGGACAGACTTTGCCTCTCAGCATTTTGCTTTGCTCTACAGTACAGAGGTCTCTAAGAAATATAATCTATTTCCAAAGAGAGTTTAGCCAGCCATGGCTAACTAAACTTAAGGATGAGTCTAATTTTATAGGGCTAATAAAGTGATTCTTTCAACAGTACTCATCCCAATTCCAGTTGATGCTGTAGCAAAAAGAGAATTAATTTTATAAAGCAGAAGTTCCACCAGAACAATCTTCAAGCGCGTTTTCAGATTCCTGAGAAAACCTAGCACCAGTACAAGTCTGAGTACCACTTGGACTCTCTTATCAGAGTGTAAAGAACTGACCCTGGAGAAAGCAGCAGCAAGAAGTGCAAATATTCATTTTAAAGGTCCTCACAGTTTGTGTCTATAATAACTGTAGAGAGTGTGAGCTGTCCTCTCAGTCATGCCTGCCACAGGAGAGACAGACTAAATGGCAATCCAGAGCAAGTTTGAACACTGAGGTTTATTTAAGAACCAACAAGACAAATACTTCTACCCTATTTGAATATTTTATGCACTCAGTTACCCCCAGCATTACTTAGTAGTGCCTTTCCTTCTCATCAAGGAGACTGCTGCTTGTCTGTGAAAGCTGGACTAAAAGTCCTGTTGGCTTCAGGTGGTCCAGCTGTTTGCAGTTACAGCTATGTCCCTAGGCCTCCTCCAGAAATGGCTGGTGCATTTCAAATCATATCTCCTACACAGCACAAAGCTTCCCTGATCTCAACAGTCTATATGGAGAAGCACCATGCATCATCAGCTTCCCAGCCTTTCTTTTGACAAATGTATAGTGCGTATCTCTACATTTTAGAGAGTCCCATGTGTGTAACTTCTGTTCAGTCAGGCTGTTATCACAGTTTACAACCAGCCCATACTGTCTGGAGCTCACTATAGTAGGTTGGTGCTTAAGAATTCAAAGGCTTAGTATGAAACATTTGTGCACAAACACCGCTGCCCCCCCCCACCACCACCAAAATCTGTAACCCACAAGTATTCACCATCTAAGGCATTCCTCTTCTACCAGAATGCCTGACATTCTACAAGAAAACTCAATTTTTGCACCATGATGGAATTCTGAAAGTGAATAAATGTATATCTGTGTACCATGTACACCTGCAGTGTGTATGCCACAGGGAAGAAAAGGTCCTGGTGCAAAACAAGCAACAAGACAAACTGACATCAGGTGCAACACATAGTGGCTCATTAGGTAGTTTCAGTTCTTCTAAATCAATTTCTGCTTTCACTGTGTGTATAAAAACTTGCTTATGAGAAGGAACAATAGAATTGGACCTGCTATGAATGAGTTATTCAGATGTGTAGCTTTTATGATCTTCTCTTGAAACTGAAGCACATAAAATGGCTAACATATTGATTGAACTTAAAAAACTAACCAACCAACCAAAATAACCCCAAAACCCAACATAAAACAAGAGAATGTTACTGTTTGTAAAAGCAACCGGCATTTAGTTTCATTTGCTTCATTCATTTTCCCTATTCATCCTGTTTCCAGATCATTAATAAAGACTACAAACAGTCATAAATTGCACTATTTAGGAAACTCTGTCCTTTATATTTCCATGTTTAGAAAACACTGCTTATTTTGTCCAAAAATTACCCAATCCGTACCAGTAGTTTGCCTCCTATTTTCCACATAGCTTTTTATAAGGATATTCATTGCAGCATTTCTGAACAAGAATAAATTATAACTGTCAATTCCTGTTTACCTGCTGCTTTGCTGACCAGCTTGACAATATCTTTTTAATATGTTCAAGCCATATTTTTTTCCTTTTCAGAATCGATCCAGGTTCAGTCACATCATAGAATCATAGTAACATAAAATCATGAACTGGTTTGTGTTGGAAGGGACCTTAAAGATCATCTAGTTCCAAATCCCCTGCCATGTGCAGGTACACCTTCCACTAGACCAGGTTTCTCAAAGCCCCCTCCAACCTGGTCTTGAACACATCTAAGGTGGGGGCATCTATAACATCCCCAGGCAACCTGTTCCAGAGTCACATATCTTACGTTCCAGTATTTCAAAGAAAGTTTACAAAGAAATACAAAGTCTTTATATGAAGCTTGTATTTTACTCAAATACATTAAATAATAGGGTTTATATAATGGAGGAGCTGCATTACCTGTATTAGGCAGGCAATTTAGCTGAATAATGATGCTTTAAACATTTAAAGTGATTGAAATCTATATTCACTCAGAATTTTTACAGCTTCAGGATTAATTATTTGTTTTAAACAATTTTCTGAATACTGTCATAATGCTTTCAGTTAGGTTAACATGTCATTTTGAGAATAAGGTTCAAAGTTGCCTTTCAGAACTTCGACATAACATGCATTTAAAAAAAAAAAAACAAATTATTTCTGTAAGTGGCACAGACATTTAAATCTTCAGTTCCTTCAGAGATTTGGGTGGACCTAGTTTTTGCTGCTTTTTCCTTGGAAAACTGAAAAAAATATCTGAAGCATCTGAAATGGTTTCATAATCAAATTTTTGTTTTGAATGTCATAGTACAGGTGTTGAAAATGGAGGAAAAAAGGAATTGAGGCCAGTCAACTTCAATTCTGAAAAAGTCTAGATAAGATAATCAAAGGAATTATTTTCAAGTGCATGGATGATAGCAAGGAGATGAACAGTCAAGAACAAATTGAGTCAAACAAACCTGTGTGCTAAAGGAACAGGTGTTATGGGTAGGAGAAAAGTAATAGAAATTCTTGACTTTAATCTGTTAACTCAGGTCTCACAAAACATACCCACAAGTAAGCTGTGGGAAAAGATTCTTGATGAAATTTCTGTTGCAGAAAAACTGGTTAGACAGGTCAATCCAGAGAGTAAGTTTTTGATGATTCACTTTCGCATAGAAAGATGTGTCAAGCAGCATTCTGAAGATTATGATACCCTTTCATATTTTCATTAGCAATCTTGCTGATGGAATACAAAATTACATTTACAAATGACACCAAGCTGAATGAGGATATGCTGAAGACAGGGTTAGAGTAAAAAATCCTGAACGAATTTGAGAGATACTTTGGAAAGAATAAAATTATTTTCTATGAAGGTAAATGCAAGACAATCAACTGCACAAATACAGGTTGGTAGCATTTCTTCAGGAAAGGATCAGGGCTTTTGTGAATCACAAACTGAATGCAAAACACAATTCCACACCACTGCAGAGAAATCAAACTGTGTAGTGGAAGGAATATGAGAATAGTGTACTGGGTAAGAATAGAAATCTCTCCACTCAGCTCAGCTCAGCTGAACTCAGTAGAGTTTGCTTTGAGGCTTGTTTCAAGGAAGATGTGAACCATGCTATGTGGTCTATGCCTGTGACAGAGCAAAGAGAATGATCAAATTCTACAAAACATGACCTACCTTCTGAAAAAAATGAAGCTATTAAAATCTAAATAAAAGAATGCATCTGAGAGGAGGCACAAGAACATATTCAAAGTTACATAAAATCAGAATGAAAATTAATAAAATATCTCAATGGTCCACCTTGCATGTTATGATGTTTCTAGTAATGGTCAGAAACAGAAGCTCAAAGTAAGAACAAGAAAAGATGATACATCCAAAACTTTTTCAAGCTTTAACAATTTTCAGCTGATGGGACTTCCTGACCTAGAGGATGTTCTCATGTATTTAATAACTCTCAGAAGACAATGTGACTAACAGGATTTTGAATGATTGGTACAGCGATAAAGAAAAAAAATCTGTTGTGCATGGGTGGATAGAAGCGTGAGTAATGGACTTCAATTACACCAATAACAATTACCTAACTAGATCTTAAAAAAAAAAACAAACCTAGTGGCAATGGATAATAAAGTACATGGGTAGTTTTTCTGAAGAGTTTGCGAAGTCTTTAACATTATAGGTTATTAAGAACAGACCTACACCTTTTGGGTGTCACTTACTAGAAACCCAGATCAAAAGTAAAGCTCTTAATTTACAGGTGAAATTGTATTGAATGAATGCTAATAAAAATGTCTTACTCTGCTTTTCATGACAAAAGGCAAATTTATTTAAACTGCCATAAACAGGGTATATATATATGTACATAAAGACAAAAGAAACCATAAATCATTAATGGAAATAATTATTAAACTAATACAGTGTGTTGCTCTGAAGGGATGTCCATCAAATAAATCAATGCCTTATCTATAAGCTTAATCTTGTTATCAATATATCCAGTAAGTTTTCAAAATGAGGAAAAATACCTTTCTGAGAAGTCTATGCTGTGAAGCCAGTCTTGAAGGTTTGAGCTAGAAACAACACTGACTTAATAAAACTGCATTTAATTACAAGTCTTTTCACCCTACATTAAAATTAATCAGTACTTCCTTTGTGTTTCTCCTCTTCTACATAACATGGGTCCAGATGGTTCTCAAAGACTGTAATTTCTAGGGATTTTGAACATCACATTTGTATTCCATAATAGAAGGCATTTGATCCTTTATTTGATGTTGGTTCTTGGAAAATCCCTACCTTTAAAAATTCATGAGAGGATTGGAGTGGTAATCTAAGCAGCTGGTCATTTTCCTGTTCAGTTCTTTTAAATCTAACAAAAAAACACAACCAAAAACCAAACAAGGAAAAAAAAAAAAAAGAAAATCTTTTTAAACAGATTCATGGTTTTCAGGTCCCAATAAAGATAATAGACTGTGAAATTTCATCTCTAGAACTTAAAATGTCAAGAATCTCAGCAAATGAAAACAACATCACCTGACTACAGGGTTGGCTATATTACCTGATCTGTTGACAGCAAAAATACATTTTACTGGAATTTTTTTCCTCCACTACTTAAAAACGCATTGTTTATGAGTAAATTGATGAGTCAAAGGGGTTGTTAGAAACATATGTGACCTATTATCGTTATCTAAGTGCTCTGAATATGACCCATGTCAGTACAGAGTGACAGACAAGACTATCTGATGTGTGTTCTGTGGCATATACAAAATTAGCTCATTGTCTAATTCAAGTTCACCAAGATCAATTGTTCATTTTAAAAAAATGATCAATTGTTCAGCTGGTAGCAGACCATGATGAAAAATACAATCAAAGTTGATGAAAAATTTAGTAACTTTTCATATTTAGGAATACCTTATCCAAGAAGAGATGTATTTTGATGACATACTTGGATTTCCATTACTTATGTCATGTATGGAAGTGAAAGTGAAAACAGCAGTTGTATCATAAGGATATGTGCAATTGCAAAAATTAAATCCTGGAGAAGGGTTTGCTTATTTTGTGGCACCAATGTACTGTACAATATATGATGTGCATATATATATATATGCATTTGTGTGTCTTAATTTTATATACCTATTATTATAACTAATAATATTTAAATGTGCTAAATATCCATATAAATACATGGTAAGTGTGGAAACCCTTAATCCAGTTTGATATTATGTGATTATTAAAACCCCATTAAGATAATTTTTTTATTAAGTGAATGTGAGGTTTTAGTGAAGAACTTAAGTTGGGAGTAAGAGGGGTAAAAAAACATACATTACCTTTCACAATGAAATATGATAAAGTCTGTTCAGAAAAGCTCTAAATATACTATTTTGTTTTACATTTATGCTATGCAAATGTGAAAGGAGTTTAAGTTGAGTTTTTTCAGATTCAGTCCCAAGGCTATGTTATATTTTAATAGCTTTTCTTTAACTAATGAAAATAAAGACGCAAAGCACTTAAATATATAAAGAACTATATATACTTTTCCTTTATAATCCGCTGCCTCACACATTTGTTCATTTCTTTCCTAAAAAGTACATTTTATTATATTTTACAGCTTAACACCTTTTTTTTTAATATATTTTAAAAATTAGCTATTCCTTCAAAACTCCCCATAAAAACTTTCTGCTTTTCTCTCTCTCATTTCATCTTCATTTTCTCTCCTTCCTTTCCTTCTCCAAATTTCAACTATGATTTCTTTTTGTCTTTGTAATAAGGAAAATACAAGGGATTTTGCTTCTGTTAGGTGGCAGGTTTGGGTATTTTGGGTTATTCATTTATTTATTGGCAGATGCTGTGGCAGTATGCAGCAAACTCAAGTGGGAACAGAAAGAGGGAGAAAGGAAAAAGATCACCATTTGGGTTAATAGTGATTACCATAAACATGCATGTGGTACTGCTCTCTCCAAATCTAATTACTTGAAATGAATAGCAGAGTAGAATTCCCTGATACGTTGGTCCAAATGCACCCAGGGAATTTGTATGAAAGGACAGTATTTGTCAAATCATCATCTGTGTCCCTTGTTCCAGAGTGCTCTCTGGGAAATATCTAAAGTGCAAACATGAGTGGATTATCAGCTTTCACGGTATCACTGCGTTGCACCTTTCCTCCAGCAAAGAGAATGAATGATTGTCTGTCTTTATAATGATCCTCCAGTGAAAGATGGTAGTGCTCATGGATTAGATGGAATTTAACATGTCAGAGAGAATATTTCATCAGTAAAAATAAAAATGGACTTTCAGGGGAATGTGTATATGTTACCACATTTAAATTTTAGAGAATTAAAGTGATTAAGATAGCAACTTACATTGGATAGGAAATCTATTTTAAAATTGCAAAGAAGAATTTGAGAATTGGAGTGATAAGGGTTACAATTCAGGGGAATTTAAACTGCAATTTCAGCTTCTTTTTCAAATTGCTGTTCTACTCTGACTAGACGATGCTCCGATAGGTTTGATTCCAAGAAGCCTAACATACATCTAATTTAGATTGTTCCAACTGAAAAAAAAAAAGGGGGGGATCAAAACCATTTGTTTGTGTTGCTTAGGAGACAGGAAAAGCAAGATTAATTTCAGCTGTGCTATAAAGAATCTAATACAAATACCCATAGAAATTTGCTGATGTACCCATGAGTTTTAAGTTCTTTTCCTTTTGTGCTCAGAGTGATATGAATAGGTGAAGTGTGTGAGTATGCAGTGCCCTCTGAAAAATCAGAGAACTCCAATACAGTATTCGGGACCTGTCATCTTTCTTTTTTTTTTTTTTTTTGAAATCAGCTCCCATAAATTCACATTACAGTGCCATTTAGTGACCAATAGCGCAAGGGTCAACACAATCAATCACAGGGTCAAAGATTTGAAATGATGCACAAGATAGATTGCATGAGCCCAAAAGTTGCAGCACCTGGAGGAAGACATCGAGGAGAGAGAAGGCAGATTCCATCTTCTCTGTCTGGAGAAGCCCCTTGCAGGGGTATGAGACATTGCTGTTAGCTCTACCGGGAATATCACATTTTGAAAAACAGCATCTCCTTGTTTCTGTTGATACTCCAATGCACACGTAACCTCTAATTTGAGCAAGAAAAATGTAGCCTGGCACACCTCTCACTGCCCTTGGTTTAGAGGATTTCTGGCACAATACTGAATATTTCCCTGAAGACATAGAGACTTGCAGGAGGGGAAGGACATGCCTCTGTGTTTTCTTTCTTCCTAGTAATCTTCACATTCTGTAATGATGTTGCCAATGTGAAAGGAGTTGTCAGAAAGATGAAGAGAGAAATAGAGAAAGGGGAGAAAAAAGGGGGAGGGGAGGGAAATAATTGTGTTCTGGCAAAAATTAGCTAGGTTTATAGCAACCGAAAAGGGAAGGGAAGGGAAGGGAAGGGAAGGGAAGGGAAGGGAAGGGAAGGGAAGGGAAGGGAAGGGAAGGGAAGGGAGGAGCCTATGAATCCTTGTGCAATAGACATTCTTAAAAGTAAATACTCTGTTTTGCTGTAACTGATGATAAAAAAGCAACTCTGTTCGAACAGGTATTTCTTGTTGCTTTTATTTTCAGGGATTGTGAAATTTGTAAGTTGAATTTGGATATATACACACACTTTACTTGTTTCTTGATAAAAAAGACAATAAAATGCCTTTTACTTTCATAGATAAAATGTAAACAGATTTTGTTAACCACTTCTCTTTCCAAACAGACTCTTCTTAAATTTCCTTGGCTGAAATATCATGATGTGACATAGCACATCTGGCTATACCTGTCAAGCTGTGTAGCACAGCCTTCAGTAACACGATAGTGTATGGCTGATGTGACAGGAAATTGAAGAGGACAACATAGTTTCAGAACAGGAATTTTATCATGAGAACATTGTCTTTTCCTGAAAACCATTTAAGAAAACACAGATCTAATCCCTTATGCAATTTACTCCACCTTCATTTCCAAATGTAAAATGGCTGTACTTAGCTGCAGCTATCTGAAGGTGTTTAATAGACTGTGCTTTTCTTTGTAAATAATTGTGTTCTGGCAAAAATTAACTAGGTTTATAGCAATTGAATTAGCCAGGAAGTTTTCTGTAACAAGTTGGTTTTAAGCCAAACACATTTCACACTGAGAGCTCACTAACACTGAGACAGCTTGAGAAGCCAATCTCCCCACACTATTCTGTTTTAATAGTTTCGTTTATCCAGCTTCATAAAGGTTATTTCCCATCCTTATGCTCAGGAAAGCATGATACCTGTAAAGAACTGGATTTATACACATGTGAAAATAAGTAGCAGAGTGTTGAGTACCACAGAGGCATCTTCTGATACAAGGGGATTTACATTTTAACAGTAACTCTTCACAATATACAATATTTCTGTCATCACATCGTATTCCAACCACACAGCTCATGCAGGCACATGGAGATTGAGCCTGTCTTTAAATCAAAATTAAACAAATAAGATTTTTCCTGCTTCATGGACAGATGGCAGCTTATTACAGGTATTCTCAAATGGTTCCTCTCTGATTATGTGGACATATGTCAATGAAAAGTGAGATGCTGTCAGTCTGGACTCGATTTCTTGCTGAGAAGAAGTTATATCCCAGTCTCTTTACTGATACATGAAAAGATTAATAAATCACTTTTTTTATAGTACAGGGAGCTTTCCATTAAGACAAACTACTAGATTAAATTAAGTAATTATACACCATTAGACTAAATATTATGAGATTGATTCAATAATCACTCATCTTTGACACATTTATAATATAACTCTTTGGAACTACCCTCTAGCTCTTAGGATCCCAGTAAAAAAATCCTTACAACAGAGGAAAATAATTCAAATATAAATCCATCCTTAGGTAAAGAGTGGTATCCTCATCTGAATCACAAACAATTTTAAAAACTCTTGGTAACAAAGCATGGACTGGTGTAAGTTGAATTGCAAATGCTCCAGACAAGTGTTTTTGTTGTCTGTAGAGATAGCAATTGGAAGCTTTGAGGAAATGTGTTGCTCAGTTGCTCAGCTGCAACTTGGTATTTTAAAAAGAAGCTCATGTAAATCTCCTCTATTCTCCTCTGAGAGAAAACAGGGAAATGGAGCAGTAGAAAATAAACACTTAGGCTCCAGAAACTAATCTGACCAGCTTTCACTGATGAATTAATTTATCTGGAATTAACTATTAGCTCTTCAGTCCTACAAACTACTCAGCATTCTTTCTCTTCTCCAGCAAAGCACTTAAGTATGTGCTTAAACATAAGCATTCTTTGGGATCTGCTTGTCTGAGCCAGACTGCTCACTGACTCACAGAATCAAGAACTGAATTGTCATCTATGAAGTTAGCTCCTTGCCATTTTCCCTTAAAACCCTTTAAATTACCTGCTTATTAAGTTTACACTCTGTGAAGCTAAAGTGCAAATATTTATTGGACAAAGTAATCTCTTTGTTGCTTACTGAAGGACACTAATAAAATGATACAACTTCTAAGTTATTTAACATCTGACTTAATGAAATTCTATTCTATGATAAAAAACCCCCAAGAATATTAAGAAATTCCTAATAAGTGCAATCTGTTCTTGTTAGAACTCTGAAGTTTTTATAAGCCATAACTACTAAGAAAAAAAAAGGTTAAAATGAGGTCAACATATGGCTGCTATTCAGAAATATCTCTCTTTGTCTGAGTAATAATTTGCTATTTTGGAATCATGTAAAAAAATCTTAAAATTTACATTAGGAGGACATTAAAGTGAGTATTTTGTGTACAAGGTTTAAAATCACTTTATCATGCATTTCCTTGAGCTTTCATCTCTAATGAAGACAATATAAGTAAATTTTCTAATGGCTCATTGAAAAACTTTGGTCAAATTTAAGGTGTAACATATTTATGGAACGTTTGTAATACAGAATAAAGGAAATATTTCCTCCTTCAAACAACCAACCATTTACCTCTCAGTCAGTAACTCTCCTAAAATCTGTCAAAGTTGAAGGAACAAAAGTCATTCCAAACGCTGCCTTGATATTAGTGTCAGCAGATGTAGGAATGCCCAGTGGGATCTGAAAGGTATCTTCACAATTGCTGCTGTCATGATACAACCAAATGCCCATTTCACAGATGCTTAAGATACCTTGTCAACCTCTTACAGGATTGTCAGTAGAGATTCTTTCCAGTTCTATCTCATATTGGAGATCTAGAACTTGGTAACGTCACCATGCTTCCCTTTCTCATACTAAAAATAATAATAATAATAACAACAACAATGAAAAACAAACACAAACCAAACAACAAAACCAAACCAAATCAAAACAAAAAAAACAACTAAACAAACAAATAAACAAAAACACTCCCCCCCCCTCCCCCTTTCATATAGTAAAGAAATAAAACAATTAAAATATAACAATTGATTTGGAAAAAAATTGAAAAGTTACTTGCAAAGGGAAGAGCAAGAATCAAACTAATTGCACTTTTGAAAGCTTTGGATATTGATTGATTTAGATTCTTTCGCCAGAAAATTATGGTCTAGATTTATCACTGAATTGACTGTTCAAGAAGAAACAATTTGTTGTCAAATTAATTTCTAAGACTAAAACCAAGATATTCTCACATAAACCTAAATCCAAAGGGATCTCTTGATATTCTGATCAAATAAGAAATAGAAGTCTTCCCTCCTTCATGATGATTAAACTTTTATACCTTGCCCACTGAAAATCAGAAAGCTGTTGTATATCAAATTCATCCTAAGAAAATAGGTCATTAACTGCAGGAGTTATACTTGATATTTTGGACTGTAATGTGACATGAAGTTCTTTTCAGCTTTTCTACAGAAAATGGTTGAAAACATTCAGGCAGTCTCTTTACCAAACAGGTAAATAACCATGGTCTTAATTTTAATGTAGATTTTGCATCTTCTGAAGACTAGACATCTTCATTCTAATATAAATATGATTATTCAAGAATTAAAACTTGTGTAAAGTACACCTAAATAAGTGAGGAAGAACAAATGCATACCTGGAAATTTCAGGCCAGGTTAAACACCTATTCTGAAGACAGTTGCACATACGAAGACACTCTCAGTTTTATTTTCTCAATAATTCTAGAAGACTGATAGATAATCCATGAAAAAGAAATGAGGTTGGCAATCAAAGTTTATTATTATTCAAATTGCCTTATTGATAAGAACATATTCATCTTCTTTATTTAATACAGTGCAAGATGCTATCCAGTACTAGCTGGATGTGGAAAAACAATGGCTTCCATTTTCTTGAGTGTTTAAATATCAGCAATTTCAATTTTCTTTTCCTTTTTGGTCTGTTGTTTGGGGGTTTTTTTTTCATTTTACTTACAGCTCTCTTTCAAGTAGAAGAGCACACTAGGAAAGTTCATCTGAGATGTCCTGAACTTTATCATTTGGTGATACTCAATGAGCAGAATGTATTATCTTGATGACTTTTCTTCTTAGTTTGTTTTGGAAATCCTAAACTTTGTTGTAGCCAGAATAATATGCTATACTCCAAAGTTCTTTTGCAGCCCAGTCACTTGCTTAAAATTCTAAAATGTCTCACCTGGAGTTTGAATGCTCATGGGGACTTTGACTAATTTTCGTGAACCTAAAACATTAAAGTTTTTATGACGTGCTATTAGTTTCTTTGTACTGTAGTACCACATGGTTATAGCACAACCTATTAAAAAGACTATAACTGGGTATCACAGAGGGCAGTAGATTTTCCTCATGATGGCTTTTATACAGACAGACAGGTAGAATCTGCTGGTCTTGGAGAATGTATCTTCCCTAGAGCTACTGAACATACACACCTTGGAGAATGTCATGGAAAGCTGAAATAAAAATGCTGGAGAATATGACAGAGATGTAGGAATTTGGGAATCTGTGACAAGAGTAGGAACTGAGTCTATTATCAGATAGGGACTAGATACGTAGCCACATCTCACACTTCTGATGATTCTGCAAGGGTTCAGAGGGCACTGTGCAGAGCTTGGCGTAACAGAGGAAATCTTTGAAGGCTGATGGACTGAAAAAGCAAACTCCTGCCAAAGTATTTACTGGCAAAGACACAGTGAGCTGACCCCCTGCTGGAAGAGACAACAGAAGGAAGACAGACAGAACTCTTTAGAAGATATCTATGCCAATATTTAGGTTATCATCATTGCCAGCCAAATCTTTTCAAGCACATTTCCCAGATTGTTTCCATAAACATTTGGCAAGTCAAAATTAAGCTCCCACTTCAACCCATCTATTCCCAAATTCACTTCCCTTTTCTTAAAGTGGTAGCTCCTCTTTCTTCATTGAACAGGTTTCTTAAGCATTATCCCTCTCTTCCCATTTTCACTTTCCAGTGCTCTGACATGGGCTTGCATTTTATACATTTGAGAGTCCTCAAATTCTTCTCACCCATGAAATCTCTGAAAACTGGTGCAAAAAAAACCCCCACCTGGTCTTCCTGCTGTGTGAAAAGTTAATCTGTCTGCCTCTGGTGTGAGAAAACAACTTGAGTACACAGAATCCACCTACTTTGATTTTAATTTGAAAATGGAAGAGCAGTCTATTTCTGCAGAAACCACCACAACAACTGTAAATAGTAATTGATTTTAAAAGTCTTGTTTATAACATTTAGAACCTTCTTAAAAGGTCAGTGCTAGATGGGCAATATAATGCCATTGTTAAGATATTTAAACAAAGCTGATGATTTCTATATATCAGCTTATATTGCAGAAGTGGACACATCACAGAATTTTGTTTAAAATAGAGTGATGTAGGTGATATATTGTTGGAATTTTAATATTGAGTTTAGTAAATAAATGTAAACTTCTATTTGCACTATCTGGCATTTTTGTGCAGAATGTTTATCAAGAACCTGCCTCAGCAAAGAGCAGATAAAAGCAAAGTAAGGGTCTATGAATATCTTTCCTTTTACTTGAATTTCTAAGAAGACCACGACACAATAGCTGCTTCCCAAACCAAAGGGAAAAAAGATAGTTATTTCCAATGAGCTTTTGAACCTTTACACTTCAAGTAAAATACAAATATTGTATTTTGTAAAAATGCAAATATATAAGCAAAAATACAAACTGCTGCTTTCAGAAAGCCTGTTTTGGTATAAATGGCTGAATAATCTTTATGGCAGTAATCTGTAAAGAAGGGTCTAACTGTATTGCTTTGGCATTCTTGGGCAGCAATCTTTTAGATAAAATGACCTCTATTTTATAGGACAAACATTACAGCATTCTGAGTTGTCTGATTCCCTGATACCAGCAGTGACTGAATAGTAAAATAAGCCATATAAATATTCAAGAAGAGAGCATTTGCCTTAATACTTAATTTAACTTTTTTCCCTACTAAATTTACTTACAGACCTGCTATCAAAGAAGCAATTTACTTGAAAGCTATGCTTCCTAATGTTCTCATTTTGATTTTGTGTTTGCAGATCAAAGAGGAAATCTACCCTTATGAAACTTTCTCAATTTATCACCTTGGTGGATTTCACATTTATTAAATTCTTATCCATATTAGCCTATGTAAAACTCAATGTATAATTACCACCATTATGTGCCATGCAGAAGCTATGGCTTGGCTTTTTTTGATGTATCAGATGGTGCAACAGGTAAAACAGGTCTGAAGAACAACTATTCTCATCTTAACATTCACACTATAAATTCTGTTACCTATGTGTGCCTTCACCTTATCATTCAGATGTCAAAACATATTAATATACATATTAAAAAAAAGAAGAACAGATTACTACAACTGGTTTGTAACTTCTTCCCTGAGATATTGTCAGATGGATCATGATGACCTTTTCTTAATGGGAAAAAATAAAAATAGAGATGAAGGAAAATGGAAAGGCAGAAGGAATCACAAAAGGAAAAAGGGCAAGACATTAAAAATGACTGGTTTTGGTTGCCTCCATTTCTAGACAGCTAACCTTTTGGTTTCCAGGAGGAGAAAACTTACTTTTAGAAGCATTTAAAATGTCTAATCTTAGTCACCTAAAATCATGACTCATCCATTTCTTTATGCTCTTAAGCCTTTTGGATCTCTGTGAGGTCTTTCTTCCATGCATCTTTTTTTCTGGATTCTTCCATAAGGCAACAAGGATTTTTTACTTAATGAAAAGAATCAGAAGTTTGAAGCCATGGATTACAGTGAAGTAGGTTGTGGGAAGATGGTAAATAGCAGCCATAAATCAGCACTTCTTTGAGGGTAATGAATACTGGAAAGACTGCCCAGAGAGGTTGTGGAGTCTGCTTCTCCAGAGATACTCAAAACCTGCCTGGATGTAGTTCTGGGCAAACTGATCTAGGTGAACTTGCTTTAGCAGGGGAGTTGGACTAGGTGATCTCCAGAGTTCCCTTCCAACCCCTACTGTTTTGTGATTCTGTAATTTCCTTCACAGGAAAGGAATGCCCTCTTCCACATTCGTGAAGGTATGTTATTAACTAAATTGGACGGATGTAGTAGGGTAATTCCTAGTTTACTTAAGTTGGTTACTATATTTGACAGTGAGAAAAAAGGACAGCATTTTCCTAATAGTTTGGATTATTAAGTACCGGTTCATTTCATTAGTGGTTTTTTTCAGTAGAAAGCTGCTGGACATAATAAATGCTGTAGTGAACATGGGCTCACCCTAAATGGACAGGGATTGTAGTCTTTTACCTTGGTAGGAACTCTTAAGGAAAATATATTGATATTTTTCATTAATCAGCTTGACTAAGGTATGTTCAATATTTATTTTGGAAACTTAATATACACTAAGGAAAAAAAAAACACAACAAAACAAAACCAGGAAGAAAATGACTACTAAGAAGTAGTAAGAATCTTTCATATATGTACTGACTTTGTCTAATAAATAATGTCATCAAACCAGCAATGACTTATCCTATGTGATAAAACTATTTGGATTAATCTGCACCCAACAGAAGAATCATCTTGACTTGAGTGATAAAATTTTCAGTAAAACACTGTCTGTCATACCTGCCTCCCTGTCCTACTATGAAGTCTGCTCCTGCAAGATGCATTTACCACATTGTCTCAGCTGATGGTGATTTCTCTCACCCTAAAGTCTGCAGTATCTGTGTGCCGCTTTGGAACATGAAGAATATTATAGGGCCCAATGTATTAGTATTTCAGCCTAATAAAGCACAATGCAATGGAAATCTCAGAATATATATTAATATCAATATGTTTTAAAATACACAAATTATCATTCCAGTGATAAAGAACTACTAACTACTGCAAAGATATTCTGTGAGAAAAAAAAGGTCCCATGGTGATTTCTAATCCAAATAAAAATAAGAAAGGTTTTCAGAAAGAAGTTAATTACTGCACCCGTGAGCACTGAGGGAGATGGCCGATGTTCTTGTGCTACCACTCTCCATCATTTTGAAAGATCAGGGATAATGGGAGAGGTTTCCTGAGGACTGGAGGAAAGCCAACACCACTCCAGTCTTCAAAAAGGACAAGAAAGAAGACCCTGGAAACTGCAGACCAGTCAGCCTCACCCTCATGCCTGGAAAGGTGATGGAACACCTTATTCTAGAGATCATCTCTAAGCACATAGAATAAAAGGTTATCAAAAGTAGCCAGGTAGCATGGGTAGATGCAGAGAGAACAGTGGGTGTTGTTTGCCTTGACTTCAGCAAGGCTTTTGACCCTGTCTTCCATAACATTCTCATAGGTAATCTCAAGAAGTGTGGATCTGAAGAGTGGATGGTGAGATGGGTTGAGAACTGGCTCAACAATAGAGCTCAGAGGGTCGTGATCAGTGGCACAGAGTCCAGTTGGCAATCTGTAACTAGTGGTGTTCCTCAGGGGTCAGTTCTGGGTCCAGTTTAACATCTTCATCAATGACCTGGATGAAGGGATAGAGTGTACCCCCAGCAAGTTTGCTGATGATATAAAACTGGGAGGAGTGGCTGACACACTGTAAGGCTGTGCTGCCATCCAGCAAGATCTGGACAGACTGGAGAGCTGGGGAAAGGCAAATCTAATGAAGTTCAACAAGGGTAAGTGTAGAGTCCTACACCTGAGGAGGAATACCACCACTCACCAGTACAGGTTAGTGGTAGACCTGCTGGAAAGTAGCCCCATGGAGACGGAACTTGGAGTCCTGGTGGACAGTAAGTTATCATGGGACAGCAATGTGCCCTTATGGCCAAGAAGGCCAATGGTATCCTGGGGTGAATAAAGAATAGTGTGTCTAACAGGTCAAGGGAGGTTCTCCTCCCCCTCTACTCTGCATTAGTGAGACCACATCTGGAGTACTGCATCCAGTTCTGGTCTCCCCAGTTCAAGAGGGACAGGGAAATACTACAGAAAGTCCAGTGGAGATCTATGAAGATTATTAAGGGACTGGAACATCTCTCTTATGAGGAAAGACTGAGAGACCTGGAACTTTTGAGACTGGAGAAGAGAAGACTGAGAGGGGATCTTATGAATGTTTACAAATACCTGAAGGGTGGGTGTCAAGTAGCAAGAGCCAGTCTCTTTTCAGTGGTGGCCTGTGATAGGATGAGAGATAATAGTCATGAATTGGAACACAGAAAGCTCCACCTCAACATCAGGAAAAGCTTCTTTATTTTGAGGGTGACAGAGCACTGGAACAGGCTGCCCAGAGAGGTTGTGGAGTCTCCTTCTCTGAAGACTTTCAAAACCCGCCTGGATGTGTTCCTGTGTGTCCGGCCCTGGGTGTTCCTGCTCTGGCAGAAGGGTTGGACTCAATGATCTCCAGATGTCCCTTCCAACCCCTACCATTCTATGATTATACAATACTGGGGTTCTACTGAAGGAGAATTTTCCAATAGCCAAAATAATGAAAGAGACATGTATCTTTAGCCCTTGTTACTCTCAGGGAGCCTCACTGTTCATTTACCATCTATCTGATAATAGAAAGACAGCTATGAAAAATAACAGTGAAATACTTGGAGTTACTATATTCGTAATGCATGCAACTTACAGAATACTATAGATAAGGGCTTGAAATATCAAAGAAGAATAAAGATAAGAAGGAAAGAAAAAAAAGCGGGAGTCAAAAAATAAATGATAACTACTCTTTATAATTTCAGTACATTTCTACGCAAAATGTAGAAGATGAAGGTCCTCTGCATAAATGCCACATTTGAAATACAAATTTTCAAATGGATCTACCTGGATGACAATGCAAAATAAATCATCATCATCATGGTAAGATTCAAGGAGAATATAATAATTGAATCTGTATTCACATGCTTGCAAACAAAGTACACAAGTATGTAGGAATAAAACCAGAAAGACTGAGACACAATGTGAGTTCCAATTAGTAAGGAACACAAAAGGCAACAAGAAAAGGTTCTATAAATACACTATAAATAAGAGGAAAACAAAGGGAAGAATAATTCCATTACCATAAGGGTAAAAGAGAGCAAATAATAGATCACACATAAAAAGCTGAAATATTCAGTGCCTTCCAGTTTCTTTACTCTTTACCAAATAATTAAATTGTGACTAGCTACTTGAGTTTATCCTGAAGATAGGAACATAGTTGAAATAAGAATATACAGAAAACTATGCAGTTAGAACAGTATGAATTGTTAGAGCCTTATAAAATTCACATTTGAATGGTTTTTCTGAAGCAATCTCCAAGTCTTCACCGTCATCCCCAAGGACTAAAGAAAAGTAAATGTAGTAACTATCTTTAGTAGAAGACAAAAGGAGAATGAAAAACTCAAAAATTGTCCTCCTTTTCATCTCTGCAAGGAGTCTTGGTGAAATTGTTAAATAATCAAATTAATACCTGAAAATACTGAAGTAAGGGAAAAGCATTAAGATTGATTTGACAAGAGAAAATTATGTTAAGTTTGTCAAAATTCTTTCTTTGACAGAATATACTGAGTACCAGAGGAACTGTTTTCATATTTGGATTTTGCAACACTTTTGGTATAATTCAAATGGCTTGACTCCTAAGAAAGCTAAAGAAATACTGATCTAGATATAAATTACATCAATGACATTTTTACAACAAATTGACTGGTTTATGTACAAGAAATTTGAAAAAGGAGCTCTCAAAAAGTGTTATCAATATGTCTCTGTCAAAATGGGAAAGGATCTTTTTGAGAAAGAGTTTATCACAACCAAGTTCCACTTAACAGTTTCAACAATTTGGATGACAGAGTGACATTTTTGCATGAAACTGAAAAGAACAAGGTTTGCAAGCTCTTTGGAGAATATGATCATAAATCAAAATGATCTTGGCTAATTGGAAAGAAAGCAAGAAATTGACAAGAGTAAATTAAATGAAAGCACGAGGAAAGATCTACAGTTCAAAGACAGTATTTAAATGCATTCATACAAAATGAGACCTGTACAGAAGTACAAAAAAGAATCTAAGGGTTGTAATGTCTTTGAAATGAAATATGAGTCAGCTACATGTTTCCATTACAGAAACATTACATTAGGCAATGCAGCTCAGAGCTTCAGCAACAGAAGTATCCTGTGTAGGACACGGAAAGTAATTATTCCATTCTATCAGTTCTGACAAATCTGGAGGTAAGTTGATGAAGCTTCATTTTTAGGAAAAATAAGACCCCTTTTTTAAATTGTTTATATAATAAACACTGAAACATCATAGCTTAGACTGTTACATAATTTCCAACATTTTTACCATTTCTTGCATTTGACATGAAGGAAGAAGAAAATAATAGGTTTATTCTACTGTTTGGCTGATCCAGCACATTTTGGATTTATCCCTTTTAAACAATTAGTTTTTCACTGAACTTGATGCATAAGCTTTCAAAGGATACCAAACTACATGGATATTATAATCTATTATTATCCACTATGAGCTTAACTGTAATGATTTTCAGTCATGTCTTTTTCTTTATACTACTCAGGCCTTCTAGATAAGCATACAGCCTTCATTTGCCACAAGCTTTCTTGCCATCTGTATGCCACTTAATTGTTTTGATTGTTTTAAAGTTGCACTTTTTTTAAAAACCACATATTAAAAAAATACATATCCTTATACAAACCTACATAATACCCTCTATGCTGTTCTTTGTGTTTTCATGGCTTCACAAAAGTGAACAATTTATTAGCATTAATAATTAAATTTACTGATCAAATAAAGAAACCTAAGCGTAATAAAAAAATATTTTGTCAGGTTAATACAGTAGCTGTGTAAAACTTTGGGTGATGTTGTATAATAGAGCTTTGTAATCCTTCCAGATGTGCATCTTAGATCAATTCATCAGCGTTCTGTGTAACAATATTGAACTAAAGAACATGAAATGATGTACCAATGTACCCTGCATGGCAGAAGTATCTTACTCTTTAAAAGATTTCATCAAGAATTCAGCTATCTGCATAATGGCTAGTAGCAAAAAGAGGTTTGACATTTTTTTTTTCCTTTTGATTTCTGGAAGCTAGTGAATGCTTGCAATATTGGAGTGTTCTGCTAGCACTTAATTATAGTGCAAAAGAATAAGCAATTGTTATTCCAACATCAGAGTGTTAAATTCATTACTCTGAGTTCACAGGTGCAGTAATGTTTGTACCTCCTCAGTCACAGCCTGTATTTACAGAGGGGTAGGACTCTGAAGACCAGACAAGTGTTAATTCCACTCTTCAATATGTAAAATTAATTTGTATGTTTTCTTTGTCCTATAGTAATTCCAAAGGTATATTTTGAGATATTAATAGTTACTCTTTTTTTTTTTTTTTTAATATAGAGTTTTAAAATGAAAAGTAAAAATTCAATTTGGAATTTCATCTTGAAATACAAAGTTTTACTTCATAGTCAAGTAAGGTTATTAATGTCCTTTAATTAAAAGGGAAGCTAAAGAAAAGTATTAAGTGAACAGGCTTGCTTAATACAAAGGTACACATTTCATTTGAAAATTTTAACAATAAAACACGTTGAATTTTTATTGAAGACCAGTCTGTTTATTTTCATACTATAGTTTCACAAACCAGAGACAAATATGCCAGGGGTATTACATCCTAATCATCACAGATGAATAAGAGACCGAGGTAACTTATTGTAAGATGATAAAAGGGGGTATGCAGATGAGGAAACCCAGGTGCTGACACAGACTTTTCTCTACAGTCCAAAAGCAAACCCTTCTAGAGTCTGCATTTGGAGGCAAAGTAATAGGCCTCACCACACTACTTTGTGTGGCTGATAGCATGCTATTAGGAAAGATGTTTTTCATAAAAGTTATACATTATTAATTAATCATTGACATACACTGATACTTTCAACTGTAATATCCCAAGTTATTTAATTATTAGCTAGTTGTGAAATCTCAATGCATCCATTTAAATTTGAACTGTTATTTATCTAGCATGCAATCATAGCTGTATCCACTCTAAATTAAAAATGCATCAAAATGCACTGAAGACACTTTATTTAAAGTGTTACCAAATATGTTACAGGACGTAAAGCTGTGTAATTACTTATGGGATCATATTTATAGCATTGGAGTATCCCAAGCATTAAATGGCTTTTGTAGTTGATTAAATGTTGAAGCGATGCTGAGGTAGAATTGCCAGTGCTGCCAATGTGCAACCCATACATTTTCTCCTAGTCTCTGAAGTGCTGTGCTGGCTTCCTTTAGGGCTGTCCAATACTATCACTTGAAATAGAAATGAACTATAGAGACTGGAGTTTTCTTGTAGTGTGCAGAGGATTCAGAGAAGATTAGGAGAGATTAAGGAGCACAGAATGGAAGGTTAGAAATCAGGAAGAAATAGCATCATGGAGGTGGAGGACTGATGTATAATGCTAGAAAGAGATAGCCTACGATGAAAAAAGGTAGAGGTGAAAAGAGCAGGTAGTGGAAAAACAAAATGGACTTGCTTTTATCTTGAAGATACTGTCTAGGTATTTGACAAGAGAGTAGGTAAGTGCAACACTTGGAACACATAGAAATATATTTTAAAAGAAATTTCATGAGATCTGTAAAGACTGCAAATCAGCGGAGGTGATTATGTGTTTGTACAGCCATGAGCCAAATAATGTTTTTTGCATGAACATAGTTCAGTCTGGGAAGCATTCTCAGCAGGAATATGATTCTGCCTCCCTCACATAAAGCAGCTACATAAAATGCTAGTTATATGTGCAGGCTTAAAAGTAGGGGTATAGGTGGTCAAGACCAACAGAAAGATGCATCAGAGAACACACAAAATCTCAGAACAAACTACCTGCACAACAGACTGGGCGTTGGTACCAAGACTGCTGTAGTATGTTTCTTGACGGGTCCCCTAAAGTTGTGAGTGAACTGTATTTTCCTTATTCCCAGGCATTTAGTCCATATACAGCCTGTTTATTCAAATTTTACACACAGAAAATAAAGAGAGCAAAGGAAAGATAACTTCAGACAATAAAAAAAAAAAGAAAAAAAAAAAAAGAACTCTGTTTTTTTTAATGTCTGCTTCATATTAAGGACTCCCTTGTGACCCTTCTAATACTGTATTTGGAAACAACTGACCTATGTATAGGATTATAGTACTTGCTAATGTCCTTTGGAGGAAAAGTTATTTTATTTGCAAAATAGAATGCATGAATAATGAAGAGTACAAGAATACTATAAAATAATTAGGAAGCGATTCAAAGGTGCTCATTTACAATGGAGGAAATTAAATATGCAAATACATTATTATCACAGAGGCAGTTAACAAACAAATGAGCAGGGAAAAAAGATTGTGTTTTCTAATTCATCATTGTTTAAAAGACACCTGTGAGTTCTATCTGAAAAATGACAACACTGAGAAATGCAGATGGTTGCATTTTGCCTTCTATAAGTAATTTCTTTTACACGTTAATTACACTGGGGGGATGGGGTAAGAATGTTTCCTGTAATAAGACAATATGATTTAAATATATATAGTACAATTTACATATCACTTAAATATTTAAGTAAAATGGCTAAATAAAAGATTGAAGGATGTGTTTCCCTCTCACACATCTCTGACACTTTATCTACATTCTCAAAGCAATAGGAACTGCTAGAAACCCCATCTACAAGATTTGTCATAGAAAATTTAACCAGTTAAAGTTTCCTACACCCCTGTGTAGGAAATTTAATGCTTCATATAATGGTGGCACCTGAGAATCATTCTACGTACTCAGAAAAAATTACTGTATCTACAAAAATGATTATCAGAAGAACATAATTTTCTTTCACTTTTTAAGCCAACTGTTGCTAGTATCTTCTCACATTTCAGCCAAAATAGATTCATTGTCCTGTAAGATCTTGGTACAGAGATTAGCTTTTTTACATAGCCTATTCAGGTTTAACAGCAAAATTCCTTGAGTTTTACCTAGCGGACTGAAGTAATTCCTTGAACCTGAGCAGGGTCAGCAAATCCCTCCCAGCAAATACCTACCATGAAGTGTCTGTAGCAATGTTAAGAACCATCCATTCTTCCATAAAACTTAATCTTTAAGAAAACCTGGAAGAATGATGTTGTTAGTACCTGCCCTGTTTTTAAAGGAAAAAAAAAAATAATACAAAATGGGTTTGAGTCTATTGCCCTGTAAACTTAAAAACTTGAAAGACAATAATAGAAAAGAAACCTGTGCTATTAAGGTGCAATATACAAAGCCCATTTCATGCTTATTTAGCAGATAATAAACATTGTCTATGCAAGGATGGTGTTTTGATCTAATCTGTGAGTATAAAGATGTCATGGTTTAGACCCAGCTGGGAGGTGAGCACCATGTGGCTTCTCACTCACTGCCCTGCCACACCCCAAAGGGGAAGGAAGAAGAAAAATACAAAACTGTGGTTTGAGATAAGGAGAATTTAATACAAGAACACAAAAGGAGAAGTAAATAATAGCAATAACAATAACCGTAATGAAACAATATATAAACCAAGCAATATAAAGCACAGACTGGTCTAGCTCTGAACCAAATGGCATTGCCCCAGATCCCCAGATTGAGCACAACCAGCCCTTCTACAGGGGGCACGGCTTCAGTATGGTATTAAATATCCCTTCACGTGGTTCAGTTGTCTATCCTGTGGCCCCCTCTCAATTTCTAGTGAAAATTAAACCTATCCTAGCTGAACCCAGGACAAAATGGTATAAGCAGAAGAAAATTACGGAAGGTTCTAGAACAAGTATTTTCAACATGCAGCTATTATCATTGTTGATTTTCTAAATGTATTGTAGGGGAAACTTTCTGCATTAATACATTAGGTTGGTTTAGCAGTAAGCTGTTAAAAAAAAAAAAAGAAACACAAGAAAATGGAATAGTAGTTAAAGACAAGCAACTACATGAGAACTCTTAAGAAAGTAGGGCCTTAAACATTTGAGGACAGACAGTCTTTTAAGCTCACTGAAGCAACTGGTTAAAGGAACAAGTACAGTGTCAAGCTATTTCAGTCTTCAGAAAAAAATAAATCACAGCCAAGTTCTACAGTCAACAGAGGGTGTGTTGCCACAGGTAGGCATGACAGAGCTTGACAGATGTTAAACTGGAAGGTAAAAAGGAAAAGCGGTCTACAATGTTTGCACCGTTCAGAAAGGAGCAGCTACACACATCTTATACTTGCCAGGTTTTTAGATTGGTTTATAACTCCAGAAGACACACAAAATCCAAATTTCTTTCAAAACACCTGTATGTAATATAAATGCATTTATCTGAGAGAGATTAACATACACCTTACTATGTCAAGGCTACGTTATGTTTCCTTACTACAGGCACTTACACTCCTCCATATTTTATATTAATAGAGATCAAAGACTAAAATAAGAACTGGGGTTCTATGTCTTTACATGAGATAACCTTAATTTTATTTTATGTTTAATGAAAATATCTTTGATATATCTCCTTATATTGTCATTAAACATCATTTGAATATGGTTGTGGTACTAATGAGGATGCTGATAATTCATTTTTAGGAGAAGATGTAAGAGGGAATTGACAGACCAAGCACCAGGTGAGCAGACAGCCTTTTGTGCTGTCCCATGTTATCTTTCAGAACCGGATATTATTAAATGGGATTGGTCAGATATGAAGGGATGAAAGAGGAAACAAGAGTTAAAAGAAAACTGGAACAGAATATTGAGAGACATTTAAAGAACTGTAAATTTCAGCACTGTGATTCCTATGACTATGTACAAGATACAGGAAAGCAAGACAGGAGGTTTATCAACTTCTAGAAAATTAAGCTTCCAATAAAATTTCACAAAGCAAAATTAGTTTGATAGTCTACCCTTTTTCTTGCTTTTTACTTCAACAAAAAATCACAGACCTTGTTTGGGTAGGCAGAATAGAGGGGAATAGACGCTGAGAACCATAGGTACTATACTCATCTCAATGTGATATTTGTAACTTATGTCTGCAAGTATTCAATGTATCTACAAGTTTTTGGTTTGGTTGGTTGGGCTTTTTTAAAGAGAAGAATGGACTGAAAGAAAAAGATGTGCAAGAAAAACAGTCCCCTATTTCAGAAATAGTGTTTGCTGGCAAACAAGTACAGTATGTGCTCTAAATCAGTTTACTCTAATACAATATATACTGAATTACTTTTTGAATTGCCACCTTCCAAAAGAAACAAGTAATAGTTCTGAGGATGAAAATTACTGACCGATTCTGCTGATTATATATATTTATTGTAGGCTGTGCTATAAATGTATCAGACATGGAATAAGCCAACTCTTCCATTCCATTAAAAAAAAACCAAAACAACAAAAAAACAACAAAAACCCCACACACACAACACATCAATTTCTCCTAGTACACTGGAAACATATTTTTCATAGAAATAAACACATTTTGCAACCTTTTCTTTTTCTCCTGTACTTTGATAAAGTAAAAGGTACATAGCAGGGTGTCTTGTAACAAACTGTCTCTTGAAATTGCAACAGGACATTCTATATGCCTAGTGGCCATTTAATTTAATGGGATTTTTATTAGTGTACACCAACAGGGTTATTTAAACCACAGGGGTCTTTGCAAGTAAAAGCACAATTTGAACATGGAAAAAAATCAAACCCAGCTATTTTATTTTTAAAATTAAAAAATACTGCATTTTGATTCATGGTTTAAAATGCTTTTTTTCCTAACAATGTGATGAAATTTCACTTCCACCGAAGTATAAAAAATAATTCAGTTCTTTAATTGTCATTGTATAATAGTCCGATTGCTTTGAGAATCTCAGCAGACTCTCTACTGCAAAAGGACATTATCTTTGCACCTAAAGCATGTAAATGAGGTTTACATCCCCAAAATTCTCTTTGTTATTCTATTTGAAGGACCATTTCTATTTACTTCATATTTTCACATTCCAGTCTGCACTCATGGGGGCAGGAAAGTGGATGTACATCGGTGTCCACAATAATCTAAAATACCTATTAAACATAGCCATCTTTAAACTTCTGGATCTACTTTGACTGGTATTCCAGTTAGCTAATTTGTGATAGTTATATTTTAGAATGGCTGTATATTATTATTAACACCAACAAGACTGACTCACATTCTAATGATCAGTTTTACACTGAAGTTCATGAATAATTTAACCTCTTTCTTAAACTACTTCATTAAGATTTTGTTAAATGAAACATCAAAACCTATAACATCAGATTTCAGCTTTACAATATGGAGATTGCAAAGGAAAAATCCTCTCACAAGACAAGTAATGTTTTATTGAGAAATGCTTCATGTAGCTAAGGATCATATGAAGTTCAAAAAATGTTTCCATACTTCTCTGAACTGAAAGTACTAGTCATTGCACATACTGTAAAGGACAGCTTTTGTTTCAAAGACCTTGTAATTAAAACAAACTCTGCCATTTGTAAGAAACAGCCAGGAGAATTAAGCAAAAACAGTACCAACATCTATAGGATGGATAAAAAGGTTCCAGCCAAGAATGTGGAACAAATGGGTGTCAATAGGATGCTACTTAACAGTACAGTGATTTTTTTAGCTCACTTAATAGGAAACCTTAAGAAGATACATAGCAGTGATCTACTGAACATTATCAGGGTTACAAAGCCAAGCACTCAGATTGCTAGAATTTCATGATGCCACGAATAAAGTGTTGCTGTATTTTGGAAAAACAGTATCAAATACCTATCCTGCATTACAAAATATGGGAAGCTTTCAGTGACAGTCATTACTTGATGTACGTCAGCTGTATTACTCCCACAAACGAAATTAAGAACAATCCCCTTAGCAATGGACTATACATACATCGCATACTACTAGTGACCAAATATGAAAGACAACTATTAATTAATCACATGGTTCAATTAAAAAAATGGATGACCATTCTTTGTGGACTGTCTGCATCTATGAATCTGTATAGTGTTCCTAACATACATATATATAATATGTTCTATTCTATATGATTTTGTTCTATATGATTAGGAGAGAGACTTGCTCTTCATACTGAATATGTAAATTCAAACACTTACAGAGGTATTTATACATGAGCTAAGGCATTTGCTTTGTCATTTCCCTGTTTCAAAAATAGAAGTATTCTAGCAAAACAAGGCCCAGTTGGATCTTTTAGAGGCAGGTTACCACTCCTCCCTGCAAACAATGAATAATCAGATAGAAATATTCAAAATGAATGATTTATTTCTAGATTAATTTCACATTGTTGGCTGACATTGCAAGAACTCACGAGTAACAACTAATCGTTTTAAAGATTGAACTAGAAATCTATATTCATGAAAAGATTTATGATGCAAAAAAGGGCTAAACTGACAATGAGTAGCGGGCATGCCTCTGAGCTCACTTCTGCAGGATTAATTCAACTGACTTTGATTAAGTTACCAGGTTTGTTTGTCAGTTCTAAATCACCACAGTCTAAGTGGGTAGAGAAGTAGAATGTTCTTTGTAAGCAAGAAAGTAATTTACTGTACCAAATGTCAAGAAGAATATGTGTGTAAGGGCCAGGTGTCACACAAGAAAGTAAAGTAACGTAAATTAGCAAATGTAAGACTCAAACACATTAAATCATTAGTTAGATATTACCTTAAAACTAAGATGTGCCATTCCAAGCTAAAATATGTAATTCAGTCTTGTTTAAAGTTCTCTTGATTAGTCTATGGAAGCAATGAACTGATGAAGAGACTGATTTGATTTTATAAGGAACGACACTAGAGATTGAATGCAATGTTGCTACTAAACCATAAGGGGGGAAAACGATGTCCTGTCTCACACTCTGTTTTCCTTCACCATATTGCTTAAAACCACAGAAGACATATGATTTATTCTGTACTGTAATGACAAAGCAAACATAATTCTAGGATCATCCTAGATTAGTTGGATGTTTGGATCTTGAAAAATTATTCCTACAGCATGGTTTTCTTTTGAAGATAATGGGTGTACAAGAACTATGTGACTGTTTTCTGTTTCTTTCTAAGAAAAAAAAAGTAAGGTCTCTGGCTTGTTCTAAAATCTGAAAGCTAACAAGGTGACTCAGAGTTACACTGTGCTCCATACTGAACTATGCTTCTTTCAGTGCAAATGCAATTTGGTATTTTTGTCACAATGTTCAAATTCACATCTCTTAAACTAATGTAAATAATAGGAAATGATCAGTAAGAAATGAAAAACTACAAAGATGATTGAAATAGGAATTGACAACATTAACTGAGCATCCAATGACAAGTCACTAGGAGAAAAGAGAACACATTACTCACAAAATTTAAAAAGCTTATAACTCAGGTTAATAAGTTGACATTGTAAAACACATGACATGAAAAATAATTGTAATTATACATCTCAATACAGACGTCAGGTATCAGATTATAGCATATTACAGGTACAGATACCAGATACTACAGATTACGTTATCTTCTTTTCCACAAGTTACCACTCTGCGTATGTCAAAAGTCAGCTCTCTAATGCTGCCAATCTTACCCAATCACAAATTATGTCTTTTTTTTTTTTTTTTTCCCTCAAAATCATGAATTAGACTTTAAAACAGTGAGGTTTTATTTTGACATATGGTCTCTCCCCTGCTGAGATTTTAACACTTGAAAATACACGAAGAAATTCTGCCCTCTCGCATAAGAATCATAACAATTTACCTCTGTGAAAGGCTTTTATACACCAGAGCAGAAGTTGAGAGGAAATCTGGTATCAGTGAAAAAAGAATTGCTAAAGCAGAAAATCTGCTTTTAGCCAGCAATATTCTTGTTTTATCCAAGAGCTACAGCTTACAAACTGTAAAATGCTCAGTTGCTTCATTTTTTTCTTCTGATAAAAACAAAGACTACCTTCAGTTTTACATCATTCTGCCTCAAAAGACAGGGTAACGTCAGTTCTAAGGTAGCTAGACATTTATTTTTATTGCATATCCGTAGGAAAAGAATGCTATTAAAGAAATAATCATATTATAAGAAATTCAGCATGCTAGCAGGTAAAGGATATATGAAGCATAGTCTGATCACCTCTTTAGAACAGAAAATCCTGATTGGGACTATTGCACCTAGCCATACTTAATTCAGTGTAAAAAAAATAAGTGAAATTTAAAAGCTTCATACAGAGGCTCTAATTGAATTTACGTGAAGCAAAACTAATGCACTGTTTGGCATATCTGAATCATCTCTGCCTAAAAGAAGCATTTTGCTTCTTCCTGTGGCTTTTGAGCGAGGATACTGGTCACAGACCATACCCCATGCTGACAAAGTGTGCTAAGGGGTATAGATGTGAGTTAGAGAAGTACTGTCTCACTAAAAAATGGCCACTTACTCACCAATAGTACACACCCATGGCCAGCCCTTAAGATATAAAGCTGTAACAGCAATTTTAAAGTGATGCTGTGTAGAGGGCTGCATTTTCTGAGCCCTGTACTGATCACATCTGATCCTCCCTCTCCCTACCTAGCCACGAGCAATCACATTATCTTTAGACTCCAGAGTACAAATATGAAGCAAGTAAAGCAGAAAGGACAATGTGCACAGTCCCCTGTATTCTGAGGAGTATGCTAACTAAGATTTAGGATTTTAAAAGATACTTCCATGCAGTACTGAGAAAATACTCCCTTTCTCAGAATGTAATTCAATGCAAAATCAAATTGTGCAATGTACTTGCCATTTAATGTCTATATACTAACTTTTGGGGTGGGGAGGGGGGAAGTAGTTATCAGCCATACCCAATTAAAATAATTAATTTTCTTTATTTTGTCATTAATATAGGTAGCACGAGTACAAAATAGACAGATAGACAGCAAGCACACAAACACTTCCTACATACCTACTTTTGAACATGAAGCTGATCAGTACTGTTCTCAGAGTCTTCACTGTTTGTAATTACTGACATACAGTTGTGTAATACTGGTTTTAACTTTTCTTGTTCTGTTACTTGAGACTCTACAAAAGGTTGCTTGTTTATGCAAGTACAATGTTCAATGACTCAGTGGATGATTTACTTCAAAAATTACTTGGGGTTTCCTTGGTTTGGCCTAATTTAGAGTCTATTTTTAGAGGGCAGGGAGGTTATCCTGCTCAGTAGGGCCGAACTCAGACTAATCTCTGCTCTTACATATATGCCTGTTTGTAACAATAATGAAGAAAATACAGCTCAAAGGTCCATCTTGAGGAGCAGAGTCTCTTATTTTCAATGACACTGAAAATCAACCAGAGCAGACTACTGCAGGATTTTCTCATGGAACTGCTTCCCATGAAAAAGAACACAGGTGGACAAAAACTTCGATCTTAAGAATGCAAAGAGCAAGGACAGGAATAAGCATCACCTGCCTATACAGGTCATGGTATGGTGAAGAATCTCTAAGAATCTGAAACACTCGAAATTCCTATAGTGCTTAACACTATTAGCAGGAATTACTGTACAAATATAACGAGCATTTTTAGGCAGGATTGAAAAAAGCCACGGAAGGTCAAGCAGATACTTCCATTTTCCTAAATCAATTATAAATGTTATGCTATGGATGGAGGGTAGCTATATCACCATTAAAATAAACCCGAAGATAAATAAGTAGTATATGAACTATGAGGCTATTATTACTGAAGTATTTCTGAATCTACATGTTGTGGGCTTTTCTGATGTTTTTTTTAATATGGATAAAACTTTGCAGGATAAATGACTGCACTCACAAAGAAACTAATAACATCCATTTCTATAAAAAGTATATATAATTTAGAACACAACTAATTTTGAAAACAAAATGCATTTACAGGTTTCTTTTAAAATATGTATTTTGTTCTTCTTTGTATAAGCCAGGGAAGACAAAGAATTCAAGATAACTGAAGTTATAAATAGAAAGACCTGTGTATTAAAACTCCTAAGTGTTGAATTCAAGGGCTTAGATTCTTTAGATGCTATTTTCTTCCGTTTTTCGTTCATTTGTTGGATGAGGCATTGACTAAAGAACCTTTAACATTTATCTTACTTTTAGATCTTACATAATTTATTGTAAAAATGCTCATGGAAAGAAAGAGCCAAGAACTGGTATGACTAATCCCCAAACGATCTGTTAGTGAGCATCAGTTCTACCTATTTTTTGGCCTTTTTTGCCTGTTGACATTTATTGTTCCTTTTTAAAGCCATTAGGAAACTGGAAAACATAGCTTCTGATACAGTGAAAGTCCCCAGTGACAGAAGACCAGGACAAATCTGAAAAGAAGATCTCTGGAGCAAACTAGCAGGTCTTAGAATGTTAGACTGTTAAAATATAAGCAGTGATAAGTGAGACCTTTCTGGATCTGCAGCTTCCTACTAAAGCCAGAACATCACATTAACATTCTAAAGATGTGTTTACTTATACAAATTAGTCAAGATGGAGAAAACCAAATTCACACATAATGCAAACTAATGTGAATGAAATGTAAAACAAAAGTAGCTTTTCCTTATTTGTCTAACACTTACTAAAATTAATTGGAATTAGATGTAAACCACTTCACCTGAATTTAACTACACAGAACCATAATTTCTGTCTCCAAATCACTAGATGCTAATAAGAACCGTGTGTCTAAGAACTCAGAGATTTCAGTAGAGACCCTATCCTGGAGTTAGTCTTTAAGTCAAACAGTAAAGTTATCCTCACTCTGGATCTGAAGCTTGATACAAGCTTTGCTTCTCTTTCAGCTTCACAGAAGGTGTCTGAAGAATAAACAATAAAACCTTTCAGAATGAAGAATGCTTTTGTGATTAAAGAAGTATGCCGAGACTAGTTCCCAAACCTGCCACAGCCTCCCTGTCTGACCTTAATCTCTCTATTATTCAGTCCCTTATCTGTAAAATAAGGCAGTAATACTTCTGTTCTCCCCTTCTTTGTCTGACTTGGTTCTCTGAACTGTCTGATCTTCAGAACAGCAACTGATTTCATTTAAGCATATTTTCTGGTCCTTCCAGAACTACAACTACATTTTAATCCTAGCTGAGGTCGCAGAGGTTCTTTTAATACAAGCAATTAAAAAAAAAAAAAAAAACCAAACCATTTAGTGGTTTTTGGGAATAGGATCATATCTAAAACCTGACACAAGTAATTCTTAAAAGCTTGCATGTTAAAACCACTGGATAAAATGTCTACATTGGGATAAAAAGTAGTGTTAGGGCAAGGAGTAAGTGATGCATGAAATGATGGCCAAATATTTTGTTGAAGCTCTGGGCAAACACCTGAATTACTAGAAATAATTTCTGTACCTAAGAAGTAATTAGCAGTACCACATTTTACTGTATATATGGACACATGAGGACCTGTATGCTTACTCTTCCTACATATCAAGTTAGGCAGCCTACCCCACTTCTGCTGACAAAGAAACTGTCTTAAACCAAATCACATTAACTGCAACAAGAATATGTATATAAATGTAGATTAACTGATGCACAAAAGAAAAATAAGTTTATTTAATATATAACAAATTAGCAAAGTACTTTGATCATGAGTATCAGAAAAGGAGTATGGAGGTGAACTTTACTGAACATCTGCAAGTCTGCATCAAGACTGGATGAAACAGAAAAACATTCCTGGACCATCTCCCAAGATGCATAAAACTATACCTGTCATGGGGAACATTAAGTACCAAGACAGCTGTTGGATAAAAACACAACTAATCAAGCATGCATCATCACAGAGGGCAATTTTATGATCCAGAAAGGAGAGGATTTAACTTGCCTGCTCAGGATGGGTTAGTAGAAATGATGAGAAAAAGTGACATTCAATACCTTTTGGCCACAAGCTGCTTCAATTTAACAAAGTAAGAAACATTCCCCCTGAATTAAACAACATAGAAATACTGTATTTTCTAAGAGCAATATGAGATGGTGAATTATAACTCTTTCCAATGTTCAAAGGCCATAGCAGTAGCACGTTGATCAACACGCTAATTCAGAAGCTTAAATAAAAAGAATATTTTTATACATATTTTGATATAAAATATACATTTTTGTAAGAAAGTTATATAAAATGTAAGGCAATTATTACAAAAAAAAATAAATATATGTTCAGAATGTCAGGAAAAAGTAAATCCTTGATGGGCTAACAAGATCTCTTTTTTAGAAGTGAAAAGTGCATATTCTACAACTGGAAACAAAGAACAGAATAGATGCTAGCAAAATAGGGTCAAGGGAGTAAGGAAGATGTCCAGAAATATAATAAATAGACAAAGAAACCCAAGTGAAATTTAGGTCATTAATAAGTAAACAGTGGGATAAAATAGATAACAAACATGTTCTCCTAAGACTCAACTTTCAAAAAGGGAGAAGTATTAGTGATATACAAAATGAGCAAAACAGCTTTGGACAGTTCAGAGGCAATAATGACCTTGAATATGATTCCAGGGTATTCAGGGACTCAGCTAACGAACTTACTGAACCATTTAAAACTGTTTAAGCCACAGAGAATTAGAAAGTACCTGAGAAAAGCAAACCTACCGGTGATCATGAAAAAGGAGGAGAGACAAGGTTAATCTTTAGGAACCATATATTTAACTCCATTGTTTCAGGAAACATACATAACACAAGAAATGTAGGAAAATCACATGAAGAAGCCTACAATTTTATGGTATGGTTTGAAGAAAAACAGATAGAAATAATTACATACCCTCTCCAGCCTCCTCACACATGCAGCAGATCTGGAAACAAAAAAAAAGAGACAGTTACAGTTTACCTCTTGAGAAGAGAACATAATGTCCCTCCTCTTCTCTTGCTTGCACTTGTCCTTTGTTCATTCATTATATATATTCTCTGTCTATAGAGTATGGTAGGAGGAACCTGGGGATATGACTTCTTCCCAGATCTTTTCACCTAACACATTGCTGTCACAATAGGATCGCCTCAAATATCCCACCTTTCTCTGCGCTGGGTAGAGCAATAATGTAAATATCACCTCATAAGCTTCTCATATGCTTGTTCCTCTGTATAACCAACACATCTGTGACAATTTACCCATAAGTGAACACTCAGGAGATTGCAGTCATGAGACTTGCTTAACAGGAGGGTCATATCTGATGAATGAAGAGAACATTATTTACTTGCTCATAAAATAAGTGGATGAAAGAAATGCAGCACAAGTCCCACACATACACGTCTTGGTTTTATGCAGCATCATGCAAAATTAATGACAGTGCTCTTGGCTGTAAGCAAATGGGAAATGAAAATACAGTGAAGGACAACAGAAAGGGTAATGATGAGCAGAACTGTAGTGGCATCCAGTGTACAGAAGTGTGCAATGGTGTGTTACAAGGATCGCTGTTACACCTGCTCTTTAAACATGTTACTGAAAGATTTAAGGCTGGGGCAAAGCACCACATAAATTAAATTTCAAGATGACACTATATTCATAGATTCTGACAATGTTAAGAGAACTCAAAGACTCAGACCTATAAAAAGCAGACAAAATATGGATAGAAAATATCAGGATGGAGATGCAACCGGCTTTCTCATGCAAAATATTTATCTGGGAAAAATATGAAATAAAGACGTTCTATGATAGAGTAATCTAGAAACGAACACCAATGAAAGGACTTACAAGGCATGAAGGAAAGTAAATTAGATATGTATTTATAAAGTAAATTTGCAAAAAGAAAAGGTCAATATGGTTTGTGAACTGTTGGAAAGGAGAGACCTTATCATGACAAAGGCATAAGAAATCCCGCTTTGGGATATGAATAACAAATTGCACCTAAAATACTGTAGGCATACCTTGGTACTCTGTTCTTAAGAGTGTATAGATAAGTTGAAAGGAATTCAGAAAGCAGCAGCAAAACTGCTGCTGCTGCTGCAGCAATTCTCAGGTTATTAAAAAGGTAAAATGCCTAGATATAAAAGCAAGAGCTTTTAAATAATGAAAGATTATAACCACTGGACAAGAACAGTCACTATAGGATGAAAGGCTTTATAGACAGGTCAGCAAGATGAACTCAAGAAACTGAGTTCTGAACAGGATACCTATTTGGTCATCTCAACGAAAATGATGGAAGTCCATCTAAACAGACAGCCTCAACTATACCAGGAAAAATAAAAACCACAAATAAATAACAACAAAAACAAAAGTGAATTTTCTGTGTTTGAGTTAATTTTTCTTTATCAGAAGAGTAATATTAAGAACAACATAAAATACAGTATGACACATAGTAGTAAAGTAGAATAATGAATCCAAGAGAACTTTCCCTTGTTTCCATAATATAACTTTTTTTTCCTTAGGACACTACTGAAAAATAAAACCCTTTCTTTGCCTTAACCAAAGGCCATGAGGACCAAAGTCCTGTTCCATGGTCTTTACATACTAAAATTTAAGACAACCACTTTATTGGTTTTCAATGACCAGTAGCAGTAAAAGCCACTGTGTACTTTTGTAAACATATTAAGAAGAAGGAAGGAAGGAAAAAAATAGAATAAATAAGAAGAATACACAGTAAATTTACTGAAGATTTCTTGGAATAAGAAAAGAGAAAACAAACGGTAAAAAATGGACACAAATCTCTAAGGTTTCAATTGACCTGTGAAAAAGTTAAAACACAAATATTCACAAAAGGAAAAAAATCAGTATAAGGAAGACAGTTATCGAAATATACACAAAGGTGGAAGGAGGGTAAGAAACAGGCCAAATAGCATGTAATAAAAAGGGAAGAATACACTGAGATAGCAAAAGATAATTTCAAAAGATGGCCAGAGAACAGAGAAAACAGAGAGATAACTGTCCAGACAGTGCAGCTGCACTGCTGCTGTGTCATCTGAGACTGTGCACGGCAAGAAGGAAAACAATTTTGAAAAGACAGCATACAAAAATGACAATTTGAAACTTGAGCAAAGTTCTTGAGAATTCATTGATTACTGTCTTCTTGATCATCAATTTTTTATCTGAGAAAAGATAAAATTTCTATATTACATATAAAACATGTTAGGTAGATGCTTTACTGAAAGGAAAAAAAAAAAATTTTGAAAGAGAGAATGGAAAGCAACTATAATAAATGCTCCCAGAAGCTAGGACATGGTATCTAAAAAAATTTTTTTTTTTTTTTTTTTTTTTTTCCCCTGAAATACAAGGTTTTGTCCAATACTTAATGCAATTATTATATCTTTGGAGAGTCCAGTGGAGAGTCCAGTTGAAATAATGCTTTTGCTCCTTCTCATAAATCTAGTGAATTTTGATTTGGTTGATTTCAGGTCAAACTGGACACGTGCCATTGATAATTTATTGCTAATGAATTTTCAAGTTGAATGGACCACCTCTGAATTTTTAGCACATTTTAAGAGAAGATCAACAGGCATTAATCAGGCAACAAAGCAGTAATTCATTATTCTAGTGATTTCTTCCTCAAAGGATCAGCAAATGCAAATAAAAACTGGAAGACTCAGAAAAAAAACCTCACATACTAGCAATTGCTGCTTGTCAATAGCTGAAAGTATAATTAAATGCTTGGCTGTCATGGCAGCATATTTCTCCAAAGCACTTACACTTCTATAATAAAAGCCCTGTTTTGTATATGTGTCTACAAACTTTTATCAGCATTACTGCATGCTGCAGATTCTTATTGCAGGTAATTTTGTTATAGGATTCACTTTGGAAATATGGATTAGCGCTCACTTCCTTCTCATCAGGGATGGGCAATTCAAATTTACCTTTGGACAAAAGAGACAAAAGCAATACTGAGTGTTAACAGACAGAGACCAACATCCTTATGCAGCAAGAATCTATCTGTCACAGGAGGCAACAGCCAAGAAATAAATTTCCCCACTGTCTTCCCTTCTCCCCTCTTTCTTACATCAACTATTGACTCAAGAGTCACCCATTATGAGCATTAGCAGCAGCTGCCACAACAAGGTACAGTTGTCCAATTTCACATTGTACTAGAACTGTCCTTGCTAAAGCTGTAGTGCCCAGCACTATTTTTTTCTCTTGGAACATTAGGCATTTTTCAAGTACAGGTGGGAAGGAAATGCTTTCTTACTGCATAAGATTTCATTTTCCTTTTTTCCAAATGAAGATGAAAAATAAAATTATCCAAAGTTTCATGAATTGTTCATGCAGAATATATTTCTACTATAGACTGTTAAGTTTCATTTGATCCATTGTGAGCTATTACAGTCTTTAAATAACATCCAGTTTTCAAATAAAAAAAGATTTTTGAACTAAGAATTGACTTTATGACAAACTTATGGTATGTTCTTTTCAATGGTCCATATGTCCTATAAACTGCTTTATTTTATAAGGCAACATTTTCCCTACAATGTATAATAAGTACATTTTCTGGCTCCCTGCTTTTTAGACCACTTCCCATTGACTTTTGTCTGCACTGGGGTAAATACTTTTTTGATGTCAGTCTATAAAATAATTTCTGAAAGATTTGTTGGGTTTAGTGTAGTTCATTACTGTTAAATTTACTGTGGTTAGTATCTGCAAAGATTATGTGCAAATGAGAGCATCTGTAATTCTAATGTTCATAATTTAGCTCTGTTTTATGCTGTTAACTGGCTTATTAGCATTAACTTAGAAAATTATTTGTTGAATAGAAAGCATTGCAACTGATCATCACTGTTGGGTATAATAAAAAATTCCCAAACTGATGGAATTAGTTGAATAATGATGCTCAATTTCCTGTAGTGTAGATTTGGGTAAGAAATTAGCAGAGAATGGAATAATACTCTGCTCCAACAGTACACATCCCGTGACTATTCTAAAGTGTCCCAGTATGTCTCCAAAACAGAGTCTTCCAATACAAATAACTTGGGGAAAAAAATTAAGTGCTTGGCTACATAATCACTGCTACTGTTTCAGAGTTCCTATATCTAAACAGTGATCAGAGAAGATGAGTAGTATGTTGTAGATGCACTTGAAGTTCAAGAATTCATTGTAGGCCAAGGGGAAAAAGGCAGCATGAGAAAATAGAAATGTTGGGCTTTATAGTCTCCTTTCTTAAAAACTAGCAAGATTTTTTAATTTTTTTTGTTAATGGCCATTGAATTGAAAAAATAATAAGAAAGAATTGATAAACTCCAATTTTGAAACACAGATTTATTAAGAAATGTTACTGTCAGACTGGTGCATTACAGTTGTCTACAGAAAAAATCTTATTAGTACCTGTATGTATGTTTAAGACTGACTAGAGAATTTTGAAAACTACAGAAACAGGCGAGGAATTCCATGATGCTGATATCCCTGTAGGCTTGTTAGGGTGTCAACCTGAAATACTGGCAATAGGTATCTTTTTTCACACGTGGACTGAAACACAGTGATTGAGTCCTTGTGTGTATATCAGTTAGAAAACCAATTCTAATTTTGTGCATAATCCAGACCAAACTTTCCTTGTACTATATGAAATGGAAAAATTTCAATTTTCCTTATTAATGTTCAAAATGAAGGCACTACAATAGATAGCTACAGATCACAAGAGTGTAAATTGCAAGCTAATCCTTCATCTCAATAATAATTGCTACTTAGGTCAGTTGCTTTATTTTTAAATTTATTTTAGAATTAGGATATTTCTTTGGACAATAAATTTGCATTTACAATCAGTTAACATATTTAAAATTCCTAAAATAGTTGTGAACAGTTCCTGTGATTTTTTTTCATACCTCATAGTACATTAATGTTTTTAAATTATGCAAAAAAAGGGACCCAAGGATTTTGTCAGGGAGCACTGCAAGCTGTCTGCTCCCTGAAAGACATGGAGCCAGGACTCACGGCATAGATGGCAGGCCAGCCAGAAAGGCACCACATCACTGCCTCCTGTGAAAGAGCAGGGCAGGCTGGGGGGCCTCTGGGACAGCCTTAGGGATCAGGTAACTCTGTAGGGTGGGACAAGGCAATGCCAGGATGTCAACCTGCATGCAGGGGTTAAGACCAGATTGGGTGAGGGTAACAAAGACTAAGCTTTAGGATGTCTGGGAAGGGCTGCAGGGACTGGGACAGGATGAGGGCAGGCTGAGACATCAGCCTGTTGATTGGACTGGCTCAGATTATGGCTAGGCAGGGCATAGATGTGGTAGCTCTAGAGACCTGCACTGCTGCAGTATCACTGGGGTAGGGAGTGACAGCCCTGTAAAGGGCTTCAAATGGTGTCCTGGGCTGTGAGCAATGTGGTGGGGTAGGCCCAGGGGACTCTGGTGAGGATCAGTAAGGCCTGTTAGTCCCCTCATGGTCCTGACAGGACACAGATCTTGGGTTCTTATACAATCATTTCAGAACACTTGCAAAAACATACAATACCATATCAAAGGACATTGAAAGTGACACATAATGACACATCAAGTTATACCTTTTTGTAAGTCTAAATTACATAGGGTGCTCTCTCTCTAGCCTATGGAGAGACTGTCAGCTGATCCTAAGAAAGTAAATAAGGCTGATCTGTTTATCACTGCCTCCCTTCACATTCCATCCTATCCCTGGCAATAAGCTGCTGCTGTTTGCTTTGCCTAGCACCAAGCACAGTGAGCTGGTTTAGGATCCAAACAAGCAGAACTGTAACTGAAAATAACAAGTTGTGTAGGGTAAAAGGCAATGTTGGTCCCATGAAGTTGGGGAGGGAAAAACTTAACCAAACATTCATTGATAGCTACCTGCTACTTCACTCCAGGATGGAAACTGATGGATGTTCTCTCCTGGAAGGCAATGTTGATGACTAGCTAAGACTAGGTATAAAACCTTGGGATGGAAACTGTCTCAAAGCCTATTTGAAATGTTTATCTTGAATCTTCTTCCTCTTAAAAACAACAATCATTTTTATTAAATTTCTCACTAAAGTAATTTTTAAAGAACAGTAGATTTTATACTAAATTTACATTGCAGGCAAATGAACAGACAAGAACATTTCATTTAGTTCAGTTTGACCTAAAGACATGCCTTCTTGAACTACAATTGCTCTAATATTACTTCTTCCTGCATTAATTCTGTATAGATTTGACTGGCTTATATTTTCTCTAGTGCAACACAACCTTCCCACTAGAGAAGCACACAGATATTATCCCAGCTGAGATAGATGTTGAGATATTTTCAGTAGACACAGTTCAGAACTGTTCTCATTGTCTGAAGACTGTGTGAAAATGCAAAACGTTTTGTGGAAATTTTCATTCATTAAAAATGTTATTTCCATCTTCCTAATTCAGGGCAAAAAAGATTAAAAAACCCCCACTGATTTAGAATTTTGGGATCATTTGACCAACCAGGTTTGTCAACTGCATATTTTTAGCACATTTTACTACATGTATATACAGTGCCTTCAGCAGAGGTCTTACCTGGAACCTCTATCTGTTGTAAATAAAAACTTGATCAATTAGAAAGAATTATAGAATCAGAATTGTCAGGGTTGGAAGGGATCTTAAAGATCATCTAGTTCCAACCCCCCTGCCATGGGCAGGGACACCTCCCACTACAGCAGGTTGCTCAGAGCCCCATCCAGCCTGGGCTTAAAAACTTCCAAGGACGGGACTTCCACCACCTCTCTGGGCAACCTGTTCCAGTGTCTCACCACCCTCGCAGTGAAGAAATTCTTCCTGATGTCTAATCTGAATTGACCTATCTCTAGTTTTAACCCATTCCCTCTAGTTCTATCACTGCCCGACAGCCTAAAAAGTCCCTCACCAGATTCCTTGTAGCCTCCCTACAGATAGTGGAAGGCCACAATAAGGTCTCCCCGGAGCCTTCTCTTCTCCAGACTGAACAATCCCACCTCTCTCAGTCTGTCCACATAGGAGAGGTGCTCCAGCCCTCTGACCATCCTCGTGGCCATTCTCTGGACCCGTTCCAGCACGCCCATATCCCTCCTGTAATAGGGGCTCCAGAACTGGACACAGTACTCTAGGTGAGGTCTCATGAGAGTTGAGTAGAGGGGGGAGAATCACGTCCCTCAACCTGCTAGCCACGCTTCTCTTGATGCAGCCCAGGACACGATTGGCCCTCTGGGCCGCAAGAACACTCTGATGGCTCATGCTGAGTTTCTCATCCACCAGCACTCCCAGGTCCTTTTCTTCAGGGCTGCTCTCAAGCCAGTCACTGCCCAGCCTATATTGGTGCTTGGGATTGCTCCGAGCCAGATGGAGGACCTTGCATTTGGCCTTGTTGAACTTCATGAGGTTGGTTGGCATGGGCCCACCTCTCCATCCTGTCAAAGTCCCTCTGGATGGCATCCCTTCCCTCTAGTGTTCCAGCCACCCCACACAGCTTGGTGTCTTTGTCGAACTTGCTGAGGGTGCACTCAATGCCACTGTCCATGTTGCCGACGAAGATGTTAAACAAGATTGGTACCAGTACTGATCCTTGAGGGACTCCACTTGTCACTGGTCTCCACCTGGATACCGACCCATTGACAAGCACTATCTGGCAGTGGCCATCAAGCCAGTTCTTTATCCACTCAATTGTCCATCCATCAAACCCATATTTCACCATCTTGGAGACCAGAACATCATGTGGGACAGTGTCAAAGGCTTTGCTCAAGTCCAGGTAAATGATGTCGGTTGCTCTTCCCCCATCTAGTGATGTTGTTAGTCAGGCATGGTTGCCCTTGGTGAAGCCATGCTGGTTGTAGCCAATCACTTCATCGTTATTCATCTGCCTCACATACTTTTGTCCAAATTGAAAGAAAAACATGAAAACCCAAAACTGTCATTAAAAGGTCATTCAAGGAAGAGTATTTCAGAAATATTTTCTAAAAAAAATACATAAAATCTTATTTAGACTTCTTCCACTTATCCTAGACATTTTTGGTATTTTTATACAAAAGTATGTATTTAGAAGCAGAAAATCAACTTAGAACAAAAATGTAAAAATCAATTTAAAAAACCTGAGATTTAAAACATTTCAACATTTTCACTTCCTCCTTTCAAAATAAGATTTTATATGAAATTAACTGTTTTATGAAAGATGTTTTGATTAAATGGAATGTTCAGGCACATCTTTTAAGCTGTCCCAAATCTTTTACTCACATTTTAAACACTGTGTTTTCATACACAAAATTTTGTGTCATGGTTCAACCTCAGCTGGCAACTCAACATTATGCAGCCACTTGCCCACTGTCCTCTCACTCCCCACCACAGCCCCTGGGTAGGATGGGAAGGAGAATTGGAAGAAAAAGATGTAACCTTATCAGCTGAGATAAGGACAATTTAATAGAACACCACCGAGGGAATAAACAGTATAATAAACAGTATAATGATAATACTAATTAAATGACACATAATGCAAATGTGATAAATTGAGAGTCTCTACAAAATCATGTGCCCCTTCCCTGGGCCAGCCCTCCCCTTATATAGCGGGCATGACACCAGTATGGACTGAATATTCCATTGGCTGGTTCATTAGCCTATCCCGACTGTGACCCCTCCCAGCTGCTTGTGAACATTAATCCTAGCCTAGCTGAAGCCAGGACATCCTGTTTTATCAGACTTCAAATGGCTATCACACAGCTTAGTTTGTTCTATTAAATACACTGATTTAAATAAGAAACTCAAAGATTTATATAGTTCTGGCCTACTCAGCATAGAGACTGGAATCCAAGATGTAGAAAATATAGTATATTGACAACCTGAATTAAATTCTGATAAGCTTAGTAGATCTTTGTAAGTTTTCATTCTGGTTAGAAATATTTTTTTTTTAGGGATTATATAAATAATCACTCAGAATTGGAACTGGAATGAATTTCTCATTATAAGAGAAACACACAGTATTTTGCAAGGTAAATATAACTGTCCTGCTTTTCTTCTGAGTAAGGAGGGATTAGGCATATTTGAGTTGATTTATTCTTTAATATGCATTGAAATCTGTTATTGCTTTTTCAAAAATGCAAAATACTTCTATTTCTCATTCATCTGTTGTAGCTTGCCAGTCATGCAGGTAAACGGGGATACAGTCTTGTGACTTCAGACACAATGCAATACTTGCTGAGGAACTACACAGACACCATCCAGATCTCAAACTGAAAAAGCAACGTCCTTAATATATACTTTGTAGAATTTGCATATTTTCTTCTAAGATTAAATTATTTAAGCTCACTTCATTTAAGATATACTTGATGTGTTGAGCTGAAAAATATTGACTCTTATATTGACTTTGTGTTCATTCACCAACTCTCAGCTCTGTTCAGATGCTGTGTCTGACTCAGGAGAGCACTTTGCAAGTCTTAAGCATGTTGCATTCTTATCTACTATTTTTCATCAAGATTTTTTCTTCAGGCTTTAATTTATTCTCTCTCCTTCTTGTATCTGTCACATTTCCAGACAGTTTGTTATGGGTGTTTTTTTAAGCAGTCCGCAAGATTTATCTCTTCCATACTCCTCCCCACACCAGTACAATTAAGTGCCTCTGCTTCACTCTTACTATTAAAACAAGAAACAGAAAAAAGCTTCCACCAAAAAGCATGATAGAAAGAGGGTGCTTTGCAGAACAGGCATGGGAAGTCAATCCTTAAGCAACGTCTGGATGGAGAACTAAAAGTTGTAATACTACAGAGCCAAGTATTCTGCTGATATCTCCCTCATAGCTACACAAACAGTCTTCATCCTGAATACATCTTATCCCAGGATACTAAGATTCCAAAATCAAGCTTCTCCTTTGTTTTTGTTTAAAATATCAGCTCTAACAGGAAAGACTCTTGAGTGAGAATTAATCTGGAAATTCTGCTGATGATGGATGAGATAAAATAGAACACAGCTTGCCCATCTGCAACTATATTGGCTCGGCAGTACTGACAAGAAGATAAATGTGTTACTGTCACTAGGCTAGACATTGTATTCAGAAGACACATGAGAAACAGACCTCTGCAGGACATAAATACAAGTATATAAAGTTGATTTTTCTGACTACATTCACAGGAAAGGCTCTCTCCTAAAGAGTTATCATTAGCAGCTGAGTGTATGTTATTCCTAAAGCAGGCCTGTGAGAGCATTTAATACACACACTTTGCAAGTCCTCTATGGATTCACTGAGCACAACAGGGAAAACACAGTTCTGTTAAATATAAGGAAGTCTTTGTCACAAACTAGGTTTGTTGTCAGTAAAAGAAAAACGCAAAAATGTTGCCAAGATATCAGGGATAAAAAGTGAGTAAAATCAGATTCAAAATACATTATTAAAATTGCAGGAGTTACATCCCTCTCTTGAACATAAAAGAGCTAGCCTATTATTTCACTAAATAAACATTTCCTCATAGAAAAGCATATTTTATTTCAAAAGTAAAGTTTCCGATTTGTTGAAAAGGTCTCATTTTTTATTAGGAAAGTCATAGTGATGACTATTGGCTACCTGCCTGGAAGACTGCTATGAATTTATCGTTTTACCTGCAGGGAGACAGAAAAATTGACAAAAGTGTTTTAGACACCTCTAGGGAAGCAGGGAAGAAGAGGGACGACAGTTTGTTCTTACTCTTCACTTCTCCCAGCACTGCAGTCAGCGCAGGCTTGACTCAGGGAAGTTCACTTCATTTGATCCATTGACAATTAATAGAAGCTTTTAATTCCTTAGTATTTCCCCTTGAACACTCAAACAGTTAAACACTTAGGGAACACCTGACCCACTGCCCCTTCCCCAGGCTCAACTTATCCCAACATCTATCTCTTCTCTTCCCTCCTAGCCACATCTTTCCTTATTTTAGGAGTGAACGGTGGAGCACTTTATGACTGCTGTCTAATGGTTTCCTTTTGCAGGTCCTTACTTCTTCCTCTTTTTCCCTATGGGTCCTTGTTTCTTACCGCTCCTCTATTCCAGCATGGGCTCTCTGTGGGCCACAGTTTTGTGAGGCTGCCTATGTCTGTGCCCCGGTGTGCGCAACCCACTCACAAGTCACAAACCCTCAGAGCCATACCTCCTCTGGCAGGGAACACTTCTGCAGCTACGTCTCCAACCATGTCTCCTTCCATGTCTCCACTGCTTTCTCAGACTAGACATCAGGAAAAAATTCTTCATGGAAAGAGTAGTGAAATATTGGAATAGGCTGCCCAGGGAGGTGGTTGAGTCACCATCCCTGGATGTGTTTAAACATTGCTTAGATGTGGTGTTGGGGGATATGGTCTAGGGGTGAACTTGTAGAATAGGGCTAATGGTTGGACATGATGATCCCAAGGGTCTTTTCCAGTCTGAGTGATTCTGTGATTCCTCCATTTTCTCTTGAAACATGCCTCCTCACATTCCCATTTGAATATACATCCCTTTATAAACTCGCCTGGATGCGTTCCTGAGTGACCTGTGTTAGGGTAGATTAGGTTGTAGGGTAAATTAGGTTGTAGGGTAGATTAGGTTGTAGGGTAGTTTATATGATCCTGCCCTGGCAGGGGGGTTGAACTCGAAGATCTCCAAGGTCCCTTTCAACCACTAACACTCTGTGATTCTGTGATTCTGTGATAAACTGTACTTTTAGCATAGTAACAACTTTAATATACATGAATTGTAAACTCAGCCCTTCGTCTCAGGCAACAGGGATTAATTCTGGACAATGTGCGCACAAACTCGGTCAACCTCCACTCCTCACTCCTGGAAACAAGACTGTAGGGATTAACATCACCACAGTTAGAAATAAGTACTCCTCACAAACTTCCTCTCTTGCCCCTGCACAACTCAAACCCCTGAAACTTGCAAGACTTTTCAATACAACCGCTGCAATCAGACCTCAGTTTCTGCACCCAAGGAGCCAATGTCCCTCTGCGGGGCGGTCACCCCCAGCTCCCCAGATGTTGCCCCGGCAGCCAGGGTCCGGTGGCAGCAGCTCCAGGGCTGCTGACCAGGGGCCGTTCCTGCGCTGAGCACGTGCTACCGCATCCCTTCACAGCCCATGCCTGCGAGTCAGGCCGTCAGTCACCTGGGCCTCTGAACCCCAGGCTCTGCTGAGCAGTCCCAGGCCCTGCAGAACCCAGTCAGGAGCACAGGGTCAGCCCTGGGCACCCCACGGCAGTGCGTTCCCCACTCCTCCCATGGCCCTGCAGCCCCCGGGCCGGTGCTGCGGAATTTCAATGTCAGTCCCTACCCCCACCGGGGATCGCTCCCGTTCTCCACCGGTTACTACCGCGGGCAAACTTCCTCGACTCCAGACCTTCCATCACTTTAACATACTGCCGATTAACACAGATTTTTAATTCCTGACTCCACTATTGAGGAAAAGAAGCATTTCCTCAGACTCAAATTCGGACACCTCATCTCAGCTCCCCTTGTTCCCGCCCCAGGTTACGCTCCCTTCCTTCCAGACCTTCAGGTGAGGCGAGGACGAGCAGGAGGGGATGGGGGGTGTCTGGATTTGGTGCCTGTTTGCTGCTCGCTACTTATTCACCTCTGCCACTTACTTCTCAGTGTTCCTCTGCCCCGGCCCGGGCCGCCCGCCATCGCAGGCTCCTGGGGTCTCCCCTCCTGCTGCACGGAGCCGCTCCTGTCGGGAGTGCAGCTGCAGTCGTGTCCCCCTCCACCAGGCGCTGCCTGTGCGGCCCCTTCGCGCTCCCCAGAGGCATCCCCCCATCTTCCAGCGCTCGCACTTACTCCCCTTTTGTGTACACAGATGCCCCGGCGCACCCGCCTGCCTGCTCGTGGGTGCCCCTCACTAGCGGAGTTTCTAACGGGCTGTGGGGAGCTCACTCACACCGCTGCTGGAACCGGCCCAGCTCGGCTCACAGGGCGGCGGGTGTGCCCAGTACAGCAAGGGGCAAGGGCAGCCCTGGCGACCCTGGGCATTTGGTCAAAGGTGGCTTCTTTTAACAGCGCTTACTAGTTCTGTTTCCCGCGGGAAGGAAGTGTCGCAGACGGGAAGGACCCTTGCAGGTATGCGGGCGGTACCTTGGGAAGTAGTGTTTTCATTCATTTGAGAGCGGATTTTGGGGATGTTGGTAGCAGCTTTGTTTCGTTAGAAACAAGTATGTTTTTTCCTGCTTAAAAAAAAAAAAAGAAAAAAAATTAAAAATCATGGTTTGTTTTGTTTGGTTTTGTTTGGTTTGGGATTTTTTACTTTGAGATGGAAATGAATTCTAGTTAAAACATAATTGCAGAAAGACCTGCAAAACCTCCAGTTTTTAGTCATGGTGCCTGGTCTTCATGCAGGAGAACACTGAAAGACTTTAAGCCTGAGTGGTCTGTCACCAATGTAAAAGTCTGTTAATGTCCGTAAGAGGTGTGCTTGAGCACTGTACCAGAGCCAGCTTTGAGAAGGGGCGCCTCGGCAGAGCTGCTGCAGATGGGCTTTGCAGGGGCTTCCTTGCTGGGGTTGTCCTTGCCTAGCTCCTACACCCACTGGAAAAGCTGTGAATGTTTTGGCAGAGCAAGGATTTCTAGTACTGGGCCATAAATGAAGCAGGGTTTTCACATCAGGGAAGACTCAGGAAAAGGAGAAAGAGGCTATTTGGCACTGTCATCATTAAGTAGTAGTGGTACCTGTTAGGGATAGGTACAGCTCCTTCTGGGGTACCAAATGGCTATAGTGTTCATCATTTTTACTTTGAACTAGCTGTAGTTTGTTGCAATGAGATAGTGCCCATTAGCAGCTGGAGAACATTGCATGTGCTCCAAGTGCACCTTCTGGTTCAACTTCTGCATTAACTGTGTGTACTCTGAGACTACTTAGCAATAGGAAAGAAAGCGTAGTTCAGAGGTGTCGCTGTTTATGCTGGGAGCGGAGAGAAACAGAAACATATAAATTCAGCAAGAGCAGGCAAAAGAAGCAGCTTTATTAATTTACAACCCCATTTTATATACCCTAGCCCCATAGGGCGATTGGTCAGTGATCACCCATCTCCTAGGGTGATTGGCTAAAGTCCTACAGCACCTATTTCAAAATATTTTTCCAATGTACCATAAACAGAACTTATCAAAACACCATGTGTTAGTCTAGTTTACAAAACCGTCCTACTGTTTCTCATAACACATGTGAGAAAGGCAGGATTCTCACCGAATATCGTGAGAACGTAGGAAAATCCTTCTGCTAGCAGCTTTTCAGCATCCACACAGAGGATTTTCTTCAAAAACATGTCCTGATCTGCCCTGAAACAATGATGTGGGTGCTCAGTTTCCAGGCTTAAAGTGAAGTATAAATATAATGTCTTGACTTTCTTTATTTTAAACAAAGAAAATACTTTCTATTGACTTGAGTGTTTTAGCATTAGGATCATAGTAAATGCATATTAAATGGTGTTGAATATGTTAGGATTTTCACCGATGCATGCAAGTAGAAGGAAGCAACACTTCTGAAATACCTACATGCTTAGGAGCCTTGCTTTTTGGCTGAAGAAAATTAAGACTGTGGAGAATGCCACACGCAATTGTTTGAAAAGGCTTGAATTTTAGTGTGTTAGGGGAAGATCTTGTGACTCTAGTTAACTGTTTTAACTGGTTTATATGATATAAGTATATTATAATTTGTTAGACTGGACTGTACATAAACTTGGTACCAAGATTATTTTCACAAGCAGTATCATAAAATTCCTGCAGGTTTGCACTGTAAGAAAAATCATATAATCGTTTAGGTTGGAAAAGACCTTTAAGATCATCGAGCCCAACCACTAACCCAGCACTGTCAAGTCCACACTAAACCATGTCCCTCTGCACCATGTCCACACATGTTTTAAATACCTCCAGGGACGGTGACCCTACCACTGCCCTGGGCAGCCAGTTCCAAGGCTTCACAAACCTTTTGGTAAAGAAATTTTTCCCAATGTCCAATCTAAATCTCCTCTGGTGCAACTTGAGGCCAATTACTGTTGTCCTATCACATGTTACTTGTCAAAAGAGACTGATTCCCCACCTCTCTACAAGTTGTAGTAGTTGTAGAAAGCGATAAGGTCTTCCATGAGTCTTTTCTCCGGGCTAAACAACCCATTCCCTCAGCCCCTCCTTGCAAGACTTGTGCTCTAGACCATTCACCAGCTTTGTTGACCTTCTTTGGACATACTCCAGCACCTCAATGTCCTTCTTGTAATGAGGGGCCCAAAACTGAACACAGTACTCAAGGTGCAGCTTCACCAGTGCCGAGTACAGGAGGACTTCCCTAGTCCTGCTGACCACACTATTTCTGATACAAGCCAGGATGCTATTGGCCTTCTTTGCCACGTGGGCACACTGCTGGCTCGTATTCAGATAGATGTTGACCCTGTAATGACAGAAACAATGCTAATATAGGAATGATATAAGTTTAAATTAGTACATATGTAGCCAACAGAATTGAACTCCTCCATATTTATATGCTTTTTTATATATTGAGACATACATGGTTTCAGTAGTTCAGTGTGTTAAATAGGTGAATAAAGTACAAAAGGGTGTGTTTAAGAGGTTGTTTTTTCTCAGGTGAAACTAACACACCTGGGTCATCTTGTCTCTGAAGACACTGTGAGTATAAATGCTTGCAGGCTCTGCCTTTGAGAGAGCTTACATAGATTTTACAGTGCTAACTTATCTCTTGCATAGTTTCTGCAGGACAAACATGAAACTTTGCTATAAAGTCTTGATGATTCAGAGGTTGGAACTAACACAGGATAGATCTCTGTCCCTAATTTTGCCTGATGCACAACAATGCAGACATATTCAAATTCAGCAATGTATTACACACTATTGATACACACACCATCAGTAATAAAGGCATAGTGATATATGGAAATGAGTAATTAGAATATAGTAATTAGAAAATTACTGTAAAACTAAATGTGAGCTCTTATGGAAGGGGAAGGTGTTATTTATATACAAAACCCTTATGCAAGTTAATTTTATGCATTGACATTCTCAAAAGCAACAAGATGTGTGTATCCAGCTGGTCTGGCCATGATCACTTCTGTGCTACATGGGAGAAGAGACTTGGCAGTAGAGTCCTCATGACAGCTCTGGGTGCCCTTGACTGGCAATGACAAAGCAGTCTTTGGGCAGATCTTCTCTAACCTTTGGTATTTATCAGCTGTTATGGTTGGAATTTGGCTTCAAATCTTGCTTACTTCAGTCTCCATAGACCTTAAACCACATTGATTGCCTGCTGTCTGAGTTTATTTTTTTTCTTTTTTTTTGGCATATATGCCTCAAATGCATGTTTGTGTGTTTTCCTGAGCAGCCATTAGGATAAAAAAAATGGTATATGTGATAAACTGCAAACTTGTTATCATCTTCATAGTATTGGTACAGAGTCTTCACTGACAGTCATCTGTGCTTTGATGTTTCCGAGTGCAAGCCTTCTTTCAGTCTTAATTTTACTTTACTTAATTTTACATTTCTTAATTTTACTGCTGGGAATGGTGTTCTGGAAACTATGTCCTGTGTTGTCAATATGGGGGGTTTCATTTTTGGTTTGTATTTTTAAACCTTGTTTTATATTTCAGTTTTAGTGTTTACACACACATTTCCAGTCAGAACAGTTCCAAACTTAGAAATTCTGTTGCGTATTTCTTCACTCCCAGAGAATGATATAGCAATTCCCTGTATTACTGCTACTGAAGTGCATCCTTTAGTGCAGCAGATGACATTAAACCTTAGCCAGCTTAGGCAGCTCTCCAGACTGCTAGCATGGAACATTGGTGTTACCAGGTCCTGTGCCTCTTTCCTGTAGTGCCTGATGAAATGGAAAAAGATGGGTCAAATGAATGGAAGTAACAGTTCATGTTCCTGTAATCTGCTGCCATCAGTTTTACAGCAGTGTTCACTGCATTAATTTCAGCTTTACTCATTCTACTTTAGAATTATGTAGAAAAATCAAGTCTGTAGGGGCTCTTTTGAATAGTGTTAATTATGTATAAGCCTAATGCTCATCTGTTATAGACCAGATAATCAGCTGGTGTATTTGATTCAAATTTACTGGCCTGAACCAAGTTTCTTCAAAACTACTGAGGATCTAGCTCAGACAAGTAGCATTTCTTGTCTTTAAACTCCTGTCTATCAGCAGCTAAGTGTGAAATGTCTAAAAGATGCAAGAGCCATAGAATAGACCAGTGTGAGCCATAGAATAGACCAGTGTTCATATACTTAAGGAATTACACAGGTCAGGTTGGAGGAAACAAAGTCCACTATGGAGTTTTGTGGTCTATTTTAAATTAAGAGTGAGATGCAGCAAAATACATACTGTAAGATAAACTTTCATGAGGCTGAAATTAGTAGTATAAAAAAGGCTAGCATCCAGTAAATATAACTGAAACACATGAAAAAAATTAAATAATAGACTTTGCTACTGATTTTGGAAATTTAAATTGCTCCAGTAAAGGGAATATTTTCCTGTCTTTTCTGAACTAACTGTGTCTTTTTTCAAGAATCTCTCAGACAGATTTCCTGCTATAGCCTGACTGCACTGTGAAGGTTTGGCAATGCAATTCTCTCTGTACTTAAGTATCCAGCTAAATCAGAGTTAAGAACTGTTTGGCTCTGTTGGAAGAAGATTAGGCAGCCACTGTATGCCAGGGAGCATCAGCACATCTAGGAATTAGTTTATGATCATTTTTCTTGGATCATATTTGGAAGTAAAATTCTAAGCTTGGCTGCCTGAAGTAGGTAGGATCATATGCTGGAATCAAGACCCTGCATACAATTCAGATAATCAAAAGAATGTCTTTATATAAAAAGGATGGTCTTAGTCTGAACTTCCTTCATCCATTAGAAAGGAATACATTTGTATCTAAATGAAGCGATGCTGTCTTCTGTCTAGGTCTTTCCTTCTAATAAAATACTTCATTTTCACTTTCTGTTTTACTTTCTCCACATGTGCACATTACTCCCAGAGCAAATTCCTGTGGAATTTAATGTGGGAGTAGGGTATCTCTTTATCTAGTTATTTCTTTTGAAACAGCAGAATTATTTCTGTAATCTTCTGTTCTGACTGAATAAAGGAAAAACCATCTCTTTGTACTTTAACAAATACAGGCGTTGAAATTATGGAGTGCTCACCCAGGTACTTAGGTTTCCTCAGGATTTATCACTGAAACAGATTACTTGCCTAATTTTAAACCACATTAATAACAGTCTATTTTTATTAATGTCCATTGCTTAATCAATCTAATCTTCCCACTGAAATTAAATTGCTGAACTCCTGCTGATATCAGTGGTATCAGGATCAGACCTACAAATAGCTCAGTCAGTAGTTTTTTTCATTCTTAAAAGTCTTTGGTTTAGAAGCAAAAAGCTATTTTGTCTGTGGATGTCCAAGAGCAACACAAGAAGAAAGGATGTAAATTTAAGACTGCATTTCAATATGCTCTGAAAGGATTCACATGTGAACCCGATCTTAGTGTTGAAACAGAAGTTGTTTCAGGGTGCTGGTGGTTACTTCAGCCACTGGGATGAGGCGATTGCTCCAGAGTCAGTCTGAAATGCCTCATCTGAATGGAAAGAGAGAGCAGCATGATTGCTTCCTAACTGGTCCTTGCTTAATAATCATCCTTCTCTCCGACTCCTCAGGGTGCTTGGCCTCATCATGACTTAATTTGCTGTTTCTACAGATGTGATTCCATTAAATGAAATAAATCAATGATCTCATACACCTCATAGATTTATAACTCAAAGTGACCCTTTCAAAGCAGCTTTTTCTGTTAACAGCAACAAAAAACCTCATATTTTCTTGTCAAATTTACGGTGACCTCAAGAAAGGAGATGATTGAAGCTGCCTCATTGTGATGGCAAGGTTATATAAATTACAAAAGGGATTATAACATTGAAAATCAACATTGAAAAAGAATTGAAATGACTGAAATGATCTTAATCAGTATTGCTTGCATGTTATTTACTGAAGCACAACAGCATCTGCAGCACTTCAGATCATATCGGAATCACTTCAGATCAGTCCCATGCTTCACAAAAATGAAGCTTCTCTTCAGAAATGGCAGCTCTACAACCAACTTTTTTTATAGCATCTTAGTTTTAGTAAATAGTTGCAGAAACATTTTTTTTAATTCTGTCCAGAATCTGACTTTCTTTCTGCTAAATCTAATAAGAGAGAAAGATTTAAAATATTAAATGTAAGAGTTGAGCCTTTTAAATATTTATGCATGCAGTTGAAAGAAGATAATATAAATAGTGTTTAATTCTTCAAACGATTAATCAGTTCTACACATTCTTGTTTTCAAACAATGTTATCGTTAAGTTTGGGTTAGGCTGAACTGAAAAGGTTTATTGGATTAGATAATTCATATAGTTTTATATAAATACCTATACAGCTGTGCCTTGGAAAATCATCTCCTTTGTATTTTGTAAAGCAGTATCGTGCTTTACAAATTCAAGTTGAAAGTGTGTAACTCAGAGATATGAGAGACGTGGATCCTCTTGTGTTGTCAGCAAACAGAACTAATTCTATTTCATGTAGTTAGTCACAAATAGCGGGTTATATCTGAAACCTGCAGTCACCTTTCTTTGCCAGAAGTGATGTGTTACTATTTGCTCAGATTTACGGATAAAAACAAATGAAAGGAACCCCCATAGTATGTGAGTTGTGTTGAGTAGCATATGAGTCTCAAGCTTAAGGTAAGTTACTCTATAAACCTTTTCCTCGAATGAATGAACAAACTGAAGTTGTCTACCACTGGGTATAGGAAATCTAGGAATTTTCAATTCTTTATGGAAAGTGAGTTTATTATTTAACCTTCCAAAAGATTTATACCGAGAGCTGTTCTGGGTACACAGGGTACAAGCCCCTGCACCATGTTTCAGTATCAGGTACACTGAATGGTGTGCTTTCCTTCATTTCCAGGGGTGCTGTGTACCTCTCGCTCTATTTATCTCCATGGAAGTGTTACTAATACATTTAACTATCTGGTAATTACCTATCCTCAGAGAATTACCTTTCTGACATCAGTTGAATGGCCATTGAGGGACTCACCTAGTCACTACAGGCTTGCAGTCAATATTTCTACCTTTATCATAATATCTAAAGGTATTCTTGTGATCAGGGAAGAATGATAAACTAGCTTACACTTACTGATTTAACTGCTTACCTGTTGTTGCATTAAGAGGTAATTTGGCAGAAAATAAACCCTCTTGATTTCCACCTTGTCCTCAGATATCATAGGGGCTGGAGGCGGCTAGGCTTAGCTTCTGAGAGATGTCCAGTTTAGTGCTATAAGTCCAATATCACGGATGCACTCTATAGCGCACTGCACCTGCTCTATGGACTCACATAACACCCAGTGAGAGGTGTTTGTGGCTGGCTACATGAACAGTGCAGTTTATTGAATCAACAGGAATACAAGTTCTTATGGATTGCTGGTGATAAATACACCATCTGCAAAAGCACGTGCAAGTATGAAGATTGTTAATAACACAGCCTAGCTACAAAATGCGTTAAGCTAAAGAAACAGCTCTATATAGATTTTTAAGTTTTTCTAAGGAAGTACTCGGGATAGTCCAAATCTTACTCAAAGGCAACCCTATGGGGGGAAAGGGAGGCCTAGCCCATCAACTGTTCCCAGAAGACAAAGGTCATCTGCAGTGGTATCTTTCCTGACTAGTTCACAATGATATCTTCCCTAACATTTTTCCTTTCTTAAGCCATTTTTATATTGTTCTTTATCTTCAAAGTGGAGCTTGAGTGACTTTTATTATGAATTGTGTCAAATTCTCTCACTTCGCTTTTAAAGATATAGGTGACAAAAATTCAGGGAGCAAGCTTAGTGAGGAGTGGTCGTAGCTCGCAGGCAGGTATTTGGAATGAAAGTGTGTTTTGATATTAAAATGAGATTATAATGAGCAAAGTTCACACAAAGGACATCATTTTGTCAAAAAAATGGCCCAGAGTGGTGATATCAAGCTTATCAGTTCCATAGAGCCACAAAGTTCCGTTCTCTGCAGTGATTCACAGAGCCTGGTTGCAGAGTCTTCTCTGTGTTCCACCCTTCATGTTATTCTGCAGGCAGTGCTGTTCAGGGAACCAACATGGAATGGATTTTCTGCATACCAGCAGCAGCTGCACTCCATCCTGGAAGCTTCTTTGATATTATACCTTTCTTTCATGTGTGAACAATGCCATGCCTTTAATATAAGTTTAATTTCCAATTTACCTCCAGTATTTATTCCACACCTCTTGACTACTACCTTTAATCTCTGAAGTAAAGGAGAGATGTGGGCTATATTTTTTTTTTTTTTTTATTAATATTTAAGAAACTTAAAAGAAAAAAAAAAACCAAAGCCCAAAAAAACTCAAACCTCCCCACCCCCCAAAAAAACACAAAAAACCCCAAACCAAACAAAACAAAACAACAAAAAAACCCCAACCAAACCAAAAAAACCCACAATAAAATAGTGAATGATGTCTCTGCCCATGGCTGGGGATAGGCTAGATGATGTTTAAAATTCCATTCCAACCAAAACCATTTTTACTATTGAGTTTATATATAGTTGGATGTTCTTGTCAGAAAGAAACAGACAATTTTCATAACAGTATTCCATTTTAAGGTTATGCTACATTTAGTTTTCTGATGTTTTAGTACATAGTGAAAAATCCTTAAACAGAGAAGAAATGAGAGCATCTTCAGGTTGTATCCCATATTAAGAAAAGTTACAGACTGATACTGCCTCTTCCTGAATAAGTTCTCAGTTAATGTATCAAGGTTTTGTGCATTTCCTAACAGTAAAAGATCTTGTGCCTCATCAGGACTTCCAGGTCCTCCCTTTTAACTTTGGAGGGTTTGGTCACTGGTGTATTAGGAGTCATCAATCTTCCCTGAGAAAGTAGTAATGGATAAGACTATATGAGCAAATGAGTGACACTAGAAATTCCCAGTATGGTTTTACTCTTATGTAATCTTTATCCAAAAGTGAATTACGCATCTCTTTATGTGTTGTCTAACTTGACACTTTGAATTTTGAAAGAGAAAGAATTTTGATTAATAAAAGCCCTGAAATATTTAGTTTGTTTGGTTTAGTCTGTATTGAGGGGAACTGTGCTGTCCTCACCTCCTTTACAGTCAATGGTTATTTCCTTGCCGTTTTCCTGACAACTTGCTGTGACTTCTGTATTAGATTATTACAGAAATTGAGGTCTCAACCTACTAAGATCTGAGAAGGATCTGTAGTGTAGGAAGTAGTTTAGCATAATAGTGATAGTGCAGCAAGGGTCAAACTGACTGCTATATTTTCACTACTTGAATGATTTAATGTACTTGGATAGAAAAGGCTATGTGCCCTATCAGTTACTCATTAATGATATTATTTAAATTCAGCCATTTTCTTCTTATTCACACCTTACACTAAATTTCCAAATAAGTGTCCAGTTCAAGTTTCCAATTTGCAGTTAAGGATTTAAATACAGCACGAGCATTACGTGATGCTTGGTACAATACACACTAATACGTGAGAAGCAGGACATACTGCCACGTTTATATCAGCTGTAAAAGTGTAAAACAATTGCAACATAATGCAAACAAAAATAATGAGAAGCAAGCAGTCCTGAACATTTAGTATGGTTATCAGGGCCATAAGTTTCACATGAGAATATCTTCATATTTTAAACTAGTTGTACATCAGACCTCTTCCAGTGGAGGAGTAATGGCAATGATTAAGCTGATAATGTACTTTGATTTCCTTCTTTTGATGAATCTCATCACATGAATGTCAGTGAAACTTATATAAAAACACAATAAATTAGGGATGTGTTGCAGAAAAAACAGTCTTGGCTCAGGGAACTAATGGTTTAATACATTGCCAGTTATGAAAAACGTCTAATCACTAATCTGGTAATTGAGAAAAAAGAAAACATACAAGTAAACAACTTTTTTCCCCCCTTTCCTACTGTCAGCTTAAGCCCAGCACCTGTCCTGCTGTAAGAGCTTGGCTATTGTATGACTCAAACCTTGTGTGGTGATAAGGTCTGGAGAGAAGTGTTGATTGCTCCCAACGTCTTTGTGGTCCCCCTTTGTCTCCTTGCAGATACGCTTTAACAAAAGGAAGAGGCAAGTTCTGCGTAGGTGGGACTCTTATCTTTTCTTAGTTAAGTGCTCCTGCTGACTGTGCCATGAAGGAGGAAGATGGCAGGCACCACACTACTGCTAACTCGTGAGGCTCATGCAATTCAACACCACTTCCAGTGGAAACTGGGAATGCCACCCAGATATCTCAGGGGTATAAAGGGACAGAAAAGTATTGATTGGTGTGCACCCACCACCGAAGAACTGAAGACTTAAACTGATCCAGGGACATGTTGCTGGATCCACAGGTGGTGATAACCTTTTCTCTTTATCTTTCTCTCTCGTACTCCCTCTCTTTTCCTCTTTTCTAATAACTCTTTCTTCCTTTTCCTTGAAATTTAGTTGCACTGTAAAATAATTGCCTACAAAAATAATATCATTATCCATACCTTTTTTTGATTGTTCCATTAGGGAGAACTAATACATTGTTTTGTTATTGTTCCTCAGAGTCATTGTCGTGACTCTGCTGCCCCAGTGGCCCTGCCATGAAGGGACTGTTTCTTTCAGGTATCACAAAGATTCATCTCCCTTATTGTCCACTGAGTGGGATGAGACACCTGCCTCCCTTTGATGTATCAGTTTCTTTGTTTTCACTGTGAGTTAAACTCAGTCCATCCCAGTTTGTTTGGTGGAGTGACAGGTGGTGCAGGAGATTGGGGTCCTGTGTGTAATAGAATGTTTCTGCTGCTCCTTAGTCTCTACTGGCTGTCCTCCTCTCCATTGCATGCTCCAACATGGGTCTTCCTTGGGCTGTGGTCCCTCAGGGGCGTCTCTCTTCCAGCATGGGTCATCTGCAGGCTGCTGTCTATCAAGGGTGCCCCTTTTTGGCATGAAGTGTCTCCTCCCAAGACCATGTGTCCTGCTGTGTATCTCCAAACACTTCTCACCTACATATCTTCCCCAGGAGCATCTCCTTGGTGTCTTATATCATCCTCTGCCTTCTTCCTTCTGATACCAGCCAGGGCAGTTCATGGCCTCTTTCCAAACAGGCCACTCTGCAGCCCCCAACTATCTCCACCTTTCCAGGTGTGCTCAATGTAGCATGCCAAGCTAAACATAATCAGCTGCTTGGCTAACCTGATTTCCATCTATGACAAGGTTACCCACTTAGTGGATGATGGAAAGGCTGTGGACATTTTTCTACCTTGACTTTAGTAAAGCCTTTGACACAGTTTCCAACATCATTCTTCTGGAGGAACTGGTTGCTCATGGCTTGGATGAGCAAAAAAACTGTCTGGGTGTCTGGGCCCAAAGAGTGGTGGTGAATGGAGTAAAATCCAGCTGGCAGACAGTCACAAGTGGTGTTCCCCAGGGCTCAGTAGTGGGGCCTGTTCTGTTTAATATCTTTATAATGGTCTGGACAAGAAGTCAAGGGAACCCTCAGTAAGTTCACAGACAACACCAATTTGGCCAAGAGTGTTGATCTGCTTGAGGGTAGGAAGGCTTTACAGAGGGATCTGGACAGGCTGGATCAATGGACCAAGGCCTATGGGATGAGGTTCAACAAGTCCAAGTGCCAAGTCCTGCACTTGAGTCACAAAATCCCTCTGCAGCACTACAGGCTTGGAGAAGAGTGGCTGAAAAACTTGGTGGAAAAGGACCTGGAGGTGATGGTTGACAGCCAGATGAATATGAACCATCAGTGTGTCCAATTGGCAAAGAAGGACAACAGCATCCTGGTTTGCATCAGAAATAGTGTGGTCAGCAGGACTAGGGAAGCAATTTTCCCCCTTGTACTTGGCATTGGTGAAACCACACCATGAGTACTGTGTTCGGTTTTGGGCCCCTTGTTACAAGAAGGACACTGAAGTGCCAGAGCATGTCCAAAGAATGACAACAAAGCATACCTCAGGTTTAGAATCAGGAGTTCACTGGGTGGTCAACTCTATTCCTACCTTTGATACTCATCAGTAGTGCATGCTACTGTTAACATATGGTCTGTTTCAGAAAGGCCTGCTGAAGAAACCTTTTAAGCATTTTCTTTCTCCCTGAATGGGAGGGTCATTCATGCTTTTAAATACGTTTATTTAGGATTTTCCCCTGTTCATCTTGCATATAAAAGATTGAAAATGTAACTTGAGTATGGAGGACATGTGCAGTAGTTTTTATGCAGTTTGCTAGCAATGTCTTTTTCTCATTAGTCAGGAATCTTACCTTATTATTTGTTTTTTAATTAAAAGGATACTACAAATAAGGAGTATCTGATGAATCAAAGTGAATTCCTTTTGGTCATTAATGATCGTGCCATATATTACTAACATCATAATCTCCACTGGCTTTTTTTGTGATCAGTAACATTTATAACCCTGATTTCCTCTGCTCACCATTTAATTTCTAGGGAAAACACAGCAGCAATTTTGTATTTTTGTAAGTTGTCCCCCTTCTGGCTTCCAAGTATTTTAGGAAGGGTTTCATTGAAATTCAGTTCAAAAATGAATGCAATTTACTGCTAGTTGATAATAAGAGATCATCTGGCTTCAGCAAGGCTCGCGTGACTGAATTTAATAAAACATTTGATGAAATCTTGATTAGATCACACAAAGCTTGGTATTTGGGAAACATCAAGTGTGATTTGTGCTTTTGTATCATTCTAACCCTAGTGTCCCCTGTGCTGAATGGAATAATCAGCTTAAATGTATGTACATTAATGATGTGTTTGTCATGAAAACATAGCACACAATTCCTTCATCAGTGTCACAGGAAAGTACAATGGATTTAATTCAGTGCTAGTTGCAAAATATTTTTGTGGTGGGATGTTCTTGAAAGGCAAGATAAATTTGTAAAGCTCTTTTGTGTGTAATTTATACAGACAATAGAGTGATAAGCAGGGTCTTATCCTAGGTGTCCTTATTGTTCTCTGTTTTATATTTTGGAGTTGGGAAAAATAATGTATAATTGGCTGTAATAGGATATAGTCTGAAGTAGCAGTAAATTCACCATCACATTGCTGTGGCACTGCTCCATACACGTCTCTTGATGTAGTAGTCATATATGTGAAATGTCTTGTAATGTACTCTCCCCACGACCTTTGCTTCCATGGAAGCAAGTTGGGCCTATATGAAATACTTCTGTGTCTCCCATTTTGAGTTTTTACTGTCAAATACACATTTGCATCAGAGATGTGAAAAAAAAATCTGAAATCTTATAAAATGTTCTGAGGTAATATTGCTTTCACTGAGGAACTAAACCTCATTAAAATTAGACAGCTAGTTTTCAATAACATTTCTTTAAGGACACTGAAATAATTTCAATAAAGTCCAGTGTTCTATCTGACCTTCTTTGACAGAACATTATGACTTTTCATTTCAGAATATTTATTCACAGAATCACAGAATGCTAGTGGTTGGAAGCGACCTCTGGAGATCATCTAGTCCGACCCACCTGCCAGAACAGGTTCACCTAGAGCAGGTTGCACAGGAATGAATCCAGGCAGATTTTGAATATCTGCAGAGAGGAAGACTCCACAACCTCTCTGGGCAGCCTGTTCCAGGGCTTCATCACCCTCACAGTATAGAAGTTTTTCTGCATGTTCAGATGGAACTCCCTGTGTCCTAGTTTTTGCCTCTTGGCCCTTATCCTGTTGCTGGGCACCACTCAACAGAGACTGGCCCCATCCTTTTGACACCTGCCCTTCAGATATTTATAAGCATTGATAAGCTCTCCTTTCAGTCTTCTCCAGACTAAATAGCCCCAGGGCTCTCAGCATTTCCTTGTAAGACAGGTGTTCCAGTCCCTTAATCATCCTCTTAGACCTCCGCTGGACTCTCTCCAGGAGTTCTCTGTCTCTCCTGAACTGAACAGAATACTTCAGATGTGGCCTCACCAGGACACAATAGAGTAGGGGGACAACCTCCCTCAACCTGCTGATCACGTTTTTCTTAATGCACCTCAAGATACCATTGGCCTTCTTGGCCCCACTACTGATGTTTACCTGCCGTGAAATTCCATAACATGCCAAATTATTTATTTTTGCTGTATTCCTAAAGATAGTTTACATAAAAAAAAAGATTTTTGGGATGTTTTTGTTGCTGTAATTGTTCACTGATTGTAGGAAAACAACCTTTTTACTCTCTCACAATTATGTAGAAAAATAATGAGTATTTTAACATGAGAAATAACACCATATTCAATTGCTGGTAAAAGACACATGATGGGAAGTGTTAGAAATATAATGAAAAAAACCTTTATCATGTGATTCTGGAAGGGTTCATCATTTCTCTATCTTGTATTCCATTGATATTCTTAGGAGATCTCCTATGGACTTCAACAGTAGCATTCAGATCAACACTTGTGAAAATTCTACTTTTAGAAAATCTCTTTAATTCATTGGCAAAACTTGCAAGGTACGGAAAGCTTAGTCTGACACCTAAAGCTGATGTCAGCAGGATTTAGGTGCCTAACTGTACAAGATTAAGCAACCACCTAGATCTGGAGACACATGAATATACCATTATTTGAACTGCAGAGCTGCCCTGATACTGCCTTGTGCTCACTATTCCCAGGAGCCAGGCACCCCATTCTCCTACAAGCTCCATTTTACTCACCAGGTATGATGATCATTGCCAGATTCTGCCTGTGTTCCAGAAGGTAGTACCTGAGCCTAGCATGAGATGCAACTCCAAATTAATCAGCAGCAATGCTTATTGCATGTACACAAAACAGCATTGCAGCTGAAGCCCTTCTCTCCATTCAGTGACCTCTTCAAACAAAGGGAATTAAAACTACCTCTCCAGTTTCTCTGAAAAACTGTTGGAAAGGAGGGGCAGGAGAAAAACCTTTCCTCTTCCCCTCAGAAGTGGATTAGTATGCAGCCAAGAATACAATTTATAAAATGAAATTTGTCCAACTTGATTGCTTTGCATCATGGTTATGTCAGTTCCCTCATAGCTTGGAATAGTTTTGCAGGGAACAATGAGGGGAAGATGAAGGTTTTCCCAAGCCCAGTTCCATATTTCAGTTCATAAATATTTACATTGCAACACTTGTGAACACTAAAAAAGCAGCAATTGAAGCTGTTTCTGAAAGTTCATAAGCTCTTTATACATTTTTACTTTTTATACCAGTTTGCAGACTTCCACAAAAGAATGAGTATATCTCTAATCTGGCATTATAAATTGGTCATCTGGCTATGAATTAGATTTATATTCACAATGTGATAGTTTTGAAATGTTTGCACAGAGAGAGTGTTATGGTAAGACCTGCAATATAAATCTAATTGTTAGGTTTATTAAAGAAAACAATGGAGATCTTTTAAGTACCTCTTGATCACTAATGTACCTGTTACTTAATAGGGTAAGAATATCTGCCATGTCGTATATGGATCAAAATCCTGACAAATGCTGTAATGCTTCGTAATAGTGTATCACAGGACAGGAAGAGAATGGCATAAACACAACTAGAAAATCACTTAGAGGCAACCTACTGTGCTTCTGTTGCTTGCTTCTTCCATCTTAAATGTTATTTGAAAAACATCTTTCAGAACAGGAAATTCTGTTATTCTTGAAAGTAGCTACAGTAGTTTTAGGAAATCACTTTGTGTGTGTGACATGGAGAGTGGGATTAACTTTTTGATAAAACTAAGTATTAAGAAACAAGAGATCTATAATCTAGGCTAGTTTTTTTAGTTTATGTCAACAATGAAACCCATTTCCAGACAGATATCTGACATGTACTGGCCATTTAAATTGGGCACATTCCTTTTATTTATCAGCCATGACTGTCAGTGATACTGACTACCATATGCTTCATACTTAATATGTATCTACCAACAGTCATTGATAATAAGGGAGTCAACACCCCAAGAAGTGTTTTCCAAACTGTATGGAATAAAGAACCATTAGTGCCAGTAATGATGAAACCCAAATCCAGATCTTTATGCATGCTGATGCAAGAGGTGCTAAGTCTGACAAAAGAAAACATAAAAAGAGTACAAAAGGAAAATTAGTACCTAGGGATTTCATAGATTTGTTCACAAGTAGCACGACACCCAGGAGGGTAAGATAGCTCAGTCTCTGACAGTGAACTGACAGTTAATTTTCTTGCTCTTTTGAAAAATAATATAGTTGACTTTCTATTTATTGCCCCAGCTTCTAAACTCTCCAAAACAGTTTTGTAAAGATCTTAACTTTTTATTTATCTCAGAAGGAAATGGTGAGTGGACCCACAGCCTAAAATTTCCTGTGATTGTCTACTCTCACTCTCCCTCAATTATGAGATTCGTTTGGTTCATCTGTAACTTGACCTCAAAACTACACTTTAAAAAATATTCCATTTAAAAACTAACATATTTAACTCATTTTGGTTAGGCTGTACAGCAACATCCAGATACATACAAAGATAAAATGTCTGATCTTTAGGATGAGAAAGGTGGGGAGAGATCAATGTTGGTGCATGCCGCGCTTTTTCCAGATGGTGTCCTTGGAACTGTAGGCTTTGTGGCTTTCTGAACCCTAACCCAAACTAATCTTCCCTTATCAGACTAATAGTAGTGGTTACCTTTATCCACCTTTCCAGTCAGCATTTGCAAAGTAACGGAACAAGTAATTTAGTTGTGTAATCAAATCTGCTGGCTTTGTAGTGGACTTGGATTTTTTTTTTTCATTACTGTTTTTTATTATTTGCTGGTAAAAAATGAAACATTGTACAAAATCATTCCAGACTCTTAATCCATATAACTCTTAGAATACGAAAAGATCCAAAAACTAGTAGGAGAGGCATTTACACTGTTCTACTGTGCCTACTATAAATAAAAGTGAGGTTTTTTCCCTCTTTTGTAACCATCTCTCACATCTCTCTGTTTGGGAAGTTTGAGGGATTAGGACAAAGCTTCAAATTTTTTCTTTGAGATGGAGAGGAAATGGAGGCACATAGAGGTAAGAGAAAAGTAAATCTCAGGACTGTGCAACAGATTGTTGGAAGTAATAAAATTTTACAAAACCCAACAAAAGTATGAAGAAAAACTAGACATTCTCCTGCCAAGAGAGATACTATTTTTTTCCTCAAGTCTAGATATCTTTTTTTCTTCGGCCTTAGCATTCAATGTAGCAAGGTAAAGTTTTAAAGGAAAATATAGCAAGAGGTTTTTGGCAATTGCTTAAAAACTTTATGCTATACCACCTCCTAATGAAGATTAATGGGCACAAGGTGCCATGGGGCAGTTAAAAGAGCAAGAAGAATGTAATTTGTTCTATCAATCATCAGTTTATCTCAGTAAATATGTGTGACATATGGTGTAGATCTATAAATTTGTCACATACTTTAATACTGTTGCTCATTTTTTTGACTAATCAGTAGTCATATTTCACTTCTTGTTAATGCCAGCAACTAGTTTTAAAAATTATTTCCAGGTAGTGATAACTGAACCTCACATATTGAAGTTCCTTTCAACTACAAAGATTCAATGTAGATGTTTATTACAGCTTTATGTCAATGACTTCACTTTTCAGGTGCTCTTGCAAACATCTCATGAATATCCTGGTTCTCTATGTCCTGAAAGTGAGAAACTGACAGGAATCAACTTTATAAAATAATTTAATAGTAGTAGTGATTATTTTTATAGACTGAAAAGTATGAGTTTAGGAAGAAACATAAAGTCATCCTTTCATTTCATGCATCTTTCCTGTTACCATTTTAAATGTCAGCCTTTGAATTAAACCAGAGTGTGAGGAAATGGTTAGCAATCTGCTACTCCACTTAGTTGCACATATCTATCAGGCTGGATGAGTTACATCCAAGAGTACTGAAGGAGTTGGTGAATGTGCTCACCAAGCCACTTTCCATCTTTCATCAGCACTCCTAGCTAACCAGGGAGGTCCTAGTGGACTGGAGGTTAGCAAATGTGGCACCCGTCTACAGGAAGGTCTGAAAGGAGGATCCAGAGAAGTACAGACCTGTCAGTCCGACCTCGGTGCCAGGGAGGCTTATGGAGCAGATCATCCTGAGTGACATCACAAGGCACATACAGAACAACCAGGCAATCAGGCCTAGTCAGCATGGTTTTATGAAAGGTGAGTCCTCCTTGACAACCTGATCTCCTTCTATGACAAGGTGACCTGCTTAGTGGATGAGGAAAAGACTGTGGGTGTTGTCTACCTAGACTTCAGTAAAGCCTTTGACACTGTTTCCCACTACATTCTCATGGACAAAAAAATGGCTGCTCATGGCTTGGTTGGGTGTATGCTTTGCTGGGTAAAACACTGGCTGGCTGGCTTAGCCCAAGGGCTGGTGGTGAATGAAGTAAAATCCAGCTGGCAGCCAGTCACAAGTCATGTTCCTCAGTGCTCAGTTTTGGGGCCTGTTCTGTTTAATAACTTTATCAAAGAGCTGTATGAAGAGATAGATTGCAGCAACCAAGTTGGGCAGAGGTATTGATCTGCTTGAGGGTAGGGAGGGTCTACAGAGGGACCTGGATAGGCTGGATCAATGGACCAAGGCCAATGGTATGAAGTTCAGCAAGGCCAAGTGCTGGGTCTGGCACTTGGATCACAACAACCACATACAACTTTACAGGACTGGGGACAAGTGTCTGGAAAGCTGTCCGGCAGAATGGAAACTGGGGGTACTGATCAACAATTAGCTAAGTATAAGCCAGCAGTGTGCCCAGGTGGCCAAGAAGACCAATGGCATCCTGGCTTGTATCAGAAACAGTGTGGCTAGCAGGACTAGGGAAGTGATCATCCCATTGTACTCAGTAATGGTGCAGCTGCATGTCAAATACAGTTTTGAGCCCCACACTACAAGAAGGACTTTGAAGTGCTGGAGTGTGTCCAAAGCAGGGTAACAAAGCTGGTTGAAGGGTCTAGAGCACAAGTCTTATGAGGAGCAGCTGAGGCAACCTGGGCTATTTAGTGTGAAGAAAAGGAGGCTGAGCAGAGACCTTATTGCTCTCTACAGCTACTGGAAAGGATGTTGTTGTGAGCTGTGTGACAGCGTCTTCTCCCAGGTAACAAGTAATAGGACAAGAGTAAATGGCCTGAGGTTGTGCACAGGAGGTTTAGTTGGGACATTAGGAAGGACTTTTTCTCTGAAAGGGTTGTCAAGCACTGGTTGAATCACCATCCCCAGGCATTTTTTAAAATCATGTAAATATGGTGCTTAGGGACATGCTTTAGCAGTGGACATGTAGAGTAGCGTTAATGGTTTTACTCAATGATCTTGAAGGTCTTTTCCAATCTAGATGATTCTGTAATTCTACAGTACTCTTCTGTTGTCAGCAGTCTATCACCACAATGGTCTAGTCAGGGAACATGGAGGATAAAGGCTGTTAAAAGAACTGGCTTTACAAACAATCAAGAAAGGCAGGGATACAGCCTTAATATAAGTCTACATATCCTCTTAGGACTCATGTTCAAGTATCAGGGGACTTACTAGATGGTGTTATTCATTGTATTATTTCATGTTTGTTTTGAAGTATAAACTCTACATTTGTGCAAAATGTCAAAGTGACCAAAAGGAGGTTAAAAAGCTCTTTTTTTTCCTAGTGATGTGAATTGTTCTTTGGTCATTAAATGAGAATGTTGGCATTTAAGTTCCAGTATTTAGTTGTGGTATCTACTATATTTTCTTTTTTCTCTGTTTCTCTTTGTTATAGAGTCAAATTATAACTAAGGCTGTGGATCCTAAGGTTGTCAACACAGTGACAAACATCTTTTACAAGGTAGGTGGGAAAGCTTTTGGTAAAAACAGCAGGTGACTTAAGTGGTTACAGAACATCCTGGGGTACTTTGCCTGGTGACTGTTATGCTTGATTTAGACCATCCAGAGCAGATGACTGTAAAGCAAATCAGTTTTAAATTCTTACCTTTATTCCTTTGTGTGCTCTTTGTGAAGTTCATAGCATGTTAATTGAACTTGAAATTCAGCTCCTTTTGACTAGCCCCTTTAAAAAGCTGCAAATTGTCACATCGTTTAGCAATATTTATTGATATGAGCATAGCAACAGTACAATAAATGTGTGAGAGAATGCTATTGAAATGAATGACTGTGCAGATTTGGAATGCGCAAATGTCCTGGATAAAAGCTACATCCTGACTGAGAAAGGTTCAGAACCAATATTTCCTCCAATCACCACAACACCCGAATGCAATAAGGTGTCCTCTCCGGTTTGATCTGACAACTGTAAATATTATGAATTCATCAAGTTAACAAAAAAAAGTTTCAATTAAAAAGACCCAATGTTTTAATAGAAGGTCATGATTTTTTTTTCACAAATATTTTACAAACATGTCCCTTCAGTGCACTGCTTTTCACATGATTACTTAGTATTTCACAGGAGGTGAAAGAGTTTGATGTCTCCCTGTTGCATACATGAATTAAGGCTATTAAGTTTTTGAGTGAGCATTTGTTTGTTACTGTCTTTGCATTGTCTGTGTATGGCCAAAAATATATCTGCATATGGCAAGGATATTGTTTCCTACTTTGCTTTTTCAACTGTGGAAGAACCAATGAGGATTTAAAGGAAGAATAGTTTAAATATATGAACTTTCAGGTGGTCACTTCCCCTCCATCCTATTAAGAGGAAAAACACAGCTCAGCTTTTGACCATATGTACAAGTAACCCTTGAAGAACCACACACTGTAGGAGGTGGTCAGGTTTGAGACCTTCTAAGGAACTTGAAGATAAACAAGTCCATGGGTCCTGATGAGATGCATCCACGAGCCATGAGGAAACTGTCGGGTAAGTTGCTAATCCATTGTCCATCATATTTGAGAAGCTGTGGAAGTCTGTTGAAGTTCCCATTGACTGCAAAAGAGGTAACATAACCCTCATTTTTAAAAAGGGAAAAAAGGGAAGATGTCGGAAATTATAGACCAGTCAGTCTCACCTCTGTGCCCAGAGGATCATGGAGTGGATCCTCCTGAAAACTATGCTGAGGCACAAGAAAAATAACGAAGTGATGGTGAAAGCCCTCATGATTTTACTAAGGACAAAACATACCTTTCAAAATTGGTGGCCTTCTATGACAGAGTTACAGCATTGGTGGACAAGGGAAGAGCAACTGATGTCATGTTTCTGGACTTGTGCAAAGGATGTGACACTGTCCCACACAACATCCTTGTCTCTAAATTGCAGAGACATGGATTTGATGGATAGACCACTTGGTGGATAAGTAATTGGCTGGATCATCACACTCAAAAAGTTGCAGTCAACAGCTCAATGTCTGAGTGAACACCAGTGACAAGAGGCGCTCCTTAGGGGTCAGTATTGGGACTGATGCTGTTTACCATCTTTGTCAGTGACATGGACAGTGGGATCAAGTGCACCCTCAGCAAGTCTGCATACACTGCCACACCAAGTGGTGCAGTTGATGTGCTGGAGGGACAGGGTGGCATCCAGAAGGACCTTGACAGGCCTGAGAGGTGGGCCCGTGCAAACCTCATGAAGTTCAACAAGGTGAAGCGCAGTGTCCTGCACATGGGTCGGGGCAATTCCAAACACAAATACAGGCTGGGCAAAGAAAGACTTTGGGGGTATTGGTTGATGAGAAGCTCAAAATGATCTGGCAATGTCTGCTGTCAGCCCAGAAGGCCAGTTGTATTCTGGGCTGCATCAAAATGTGACCAGCAGGTCAAAGGAGGTGATTCTTCTCCTCTACTCCACTCTCATGAGACCCCACCTGCAATACTGCATCCCGCTCTGGGGTCCCCAACATAAGCACATGGACCTGTTGGAGAAGGTCCAGAGGATGGCAGTGAAGATGATCAGAGGGCTGGAGCACCTCTCCTATAAAGACAGGCAGAGAGTTGGGGTTGTTTAGCCTGGAGGAGAAGTCTCTGGGGAGATCTTCTCGCAGTCTTCCAGTACCTAAAGGTGACCTACAAGAAAGCTCAGAAGGGCAGAACTTTTTACAAGGGCATGCAGTGGTAAGACAAGGGGTAATGTCTTTAAACTGAAAGAGGGTAGATTTAGATTAGGTCAAGGCCAGGTTGAATGGGGCTATGAGGACCTTGGTCTAGTGGAAGGTGTCCCAGCTCATGTCAGAGGGGTTAGAACTAGATGATCTTTAATGTCCTTTCCAACCCAAACCATTGTATGATTCTATGATTTCAAATACACGTAACTGCATATTTGAGGAAAAGATTCTTCCAGTGTGAGAGGCTGAGTATTGACAATGCCCTCAGTATATAGGCTACTTTTAAAGCAAGATACTTCCTACCACTAAATTCTCTTGATATTTTTCCTTCTTTCTGTTTTTTTTTCCCATATATGTCATGCCCTTGCATGTGCCAGGCAGGTCACTCTTCTATTCCAACTAACTTGACAGATTACCTTGTCATGTTTTGAAAAAATCAGAGTTCCTCACCCCTGTTTTTTCTGAGCTTCTTTGCCTTCCAGTCTTTCCATATCCCTCTCCAGCACACACCAATCAAAACTGCAGTTGTAGTTTGTCTTAGAGTATTGGGAATATTTTTAGTGTCATAATATATAAACATAAGGAATGGACATTTTTGTGGACCATTTTAAGTCTAACATCAGACCAAAGAAGGTAGTAAGGTCAGACTTCAGTACAAGTTATATCCCTGGGGGTGTGAGCATAAATATATCTGAAAGAATTGTTTGAAGTTTCTGCGTGCTGAATTCAGTGGTTCCAGTTGCTATCTTCATTTTTCCATCCTCTTAGTTCTTCATGACTAATGCAATTTCTTTGCTGCTACTGGTAGTGCCAACATTAAAACTATCTTTCTAAGAAAAAAAAAAAAATCTTTGGGTCTGCACTGATCTTTTAATTTTCCGTGCTGTATGATCTGAAAGATGGTCTGTGTGCGCATGAACATGTGCATTTGGGGACAGGAAAATGAAGAACCACTTATGCCCAGGCTGGTCATATGCAAGATAACTCTAATCTGGGAAATATCTTTCTACCTTAATATAGTTCTGATCCAATATGTTCTGCTTAGCATTGGAGAATAGATCTAAGACTTGAAGTGAGGACTACTCTATGATTTGTGACTGACTTAGGACTTCAGGCATCTATGGTATTGGGAGGGTCTTTAATGTGGAACTGTATTCAAAACCCCTCTGAGAGCAGCCATTACCAGACCAGCTGTCTTCGATGAGACATTATACTAGTGTCAGATTGCAGCTCTAACTATTCAGATGCTCTTATGTCAACTCACTAGATTTCCAAGGGCTCTTTTGATCTTTTTAGCACAAACCACATATGCATATTCATTTGTGCTCCTATTGTAAAAGGTATTTCTGTGTCGATTTTCTTTGCTCAGATGTTAATTCAATGAACAGATTTTTTTTTTCCTGAAAAAAAAAATGTATTTTCGAATGACTTGTGGGAAGTTTTAATGGAGTAAGCAAAAACGCATTTGAAATTTATGATTAGCTCATAGCTAAAAATTCACACCTCATTTCCATCTTTGCATGGTGGTTTTCTTTTGTGGTAGATAGAGCAGACAATTAGTATGCTTCTTCTTTTCCTTTCATTTATTTAAAGTTTATCATGAGGGTAGATGCGTTATGAAAAATACTTACAAAAATCAGTTTTAAAGTGTATTTGGCTTTTGGGAGCCTACAGGCATTTCACAGCAGTAAAAATTGAAAATCTTCAACCTTCTACCAAACAGAAAATGTCTGTATTTAAAAAGATCTTTAAGGTCCCTTCCAACCCAAACTATGCCATAATTCTATGAAAATAAAAGCATCATATTTTTGTTTCCTAAACAGCTTTCTAACTAAATATTCCCTTCTGCCTTTCTATCTTCTCCATCTTTTGCCTTCTATCTTCTTCTATAAACGTATGTCTGAAATGTTCAGGGCTTGTCCTTTTCACTTCTGTCAGAGTTAACCACAGAATTATGACCTTTCAAAATCACATACATCTTATCTTGTGCTGATATTCAACTTCTTCACTTCTTTTTCATCACATATTTTTGCTCTAAAAATATGTTTTACATTTTTGCTTTTAGTAATTCCTTCCACTAAAACTGTAGTCTCTTTGTTGGTCACATTACACCCATTACCTATGAGTGAAGCTTCCTACCCCCCAGCTTTGACTTTGCTAATAAATTAATTGGTGCCAGGGGACATTCCTTGGCATGGGGACATTCTTGAGCACTGAAATTCTCATTTGCTTATACAGACATTTTCAGGATATTTCTTGACTAGACACCATCCAGCCCAAATAGTGTATTATTGAATTTTAGGGCACTGCTCTCATATTAAGCTGAGTCATGAACATAGCATTAAGTCCAGTGATTAGTTTGGATGATGCCACTCCATTGTAGAAGGTAAGGAAATTTAATGATATGGACACACTCTGTTGGTCTCATTGCAATAGCTCAGTCCCAGACATACTTAATTTACTGGTGTATGTAGTCTCACATCTCTCCTCACTGCAGTTCATTCTGAAAACTTCCTATATAGTTCCTATCCATACAGTTCATCCTATCAAACCTATTAACTCTTTTGTGTAGCTGTCCCCCAGTATTTACATGGGCACTTACTTAGTTTTTCTTCTTCAGACACATAAATCTGTCATATATATACATTTTCTTTACCTCTTTTTATACCTCTTCACATACTGACTGGCTCCCCAGATCCTTTTCCCAACTGTTCTATTTTACCCTATTATAGCAGTGTAAACTATTTGCTGGTGTGCATAACCACTTCCCCTGTGAGAGAAGCCAGGAAGGCACTTCTTTACCAGAGTCCTTGGATCACTTCACGTGTTTCTACGTGTCCTAGGTTCAGTGAGAACAGAACTAATTCTGTTCAGTGATTTTACTTTTCAGCTCAGTTCTTCTAACTAATGGCACTGTCTGAAGTTAGCAGCCTGTTGTCACAGTCTCTGCTTCTAGCAGTGCTAACACCCCATGTTTAGAGTTACTACTAAGGACTGGTGTGCAGGCCAAGGCCACTGCTGGATCTTGTGTACCACATTGGGGAGTTCAGAAAGTAAAAGGCTGCGCCTGCAGGGATGAGCAGACAGGACAGGTGACCCTAAACTGACCAACGAGGGACTCCATCCCATATACGTCATATTCCGTATAAAGCTGAGGGATCAGGTAGCATCCCTGTTTTTGCCCTCTTGGTCCACTTTGACAGCTTTGCTTAGCTTGGCTCAGGTCCTCTTTTGGTTCCTTCGTCAGAGCATCTGAGGAGGAATCTGTCTGTTCTGCCTTTGTTCCTGGTCTGTGTGTTCCTGAATCCAGTACCATAATCTGGCTCCTGAACACAGGTCCTGTCTGCTGCGGGGCCCAGTCTGAGACTGCCCCGGTGCCTGCTCCACAGCATCAGTGGTGACGGTGATGTAATTACCATCAGGGGGGTTGGGTTTGATACTGGGTTTTTATATATATATGTATATATTCCATTTATTATTATTTTCATTTTCATTAAAGCTGTTCTGGTTTCCTTTTCTAATTGCAGTCTTTCTCCCTTATTACCTTTCTCTTCCCCTTTGAAGAGGGAGGGGAATTAACAGTGTCTGTTATAGGTCTTATGGGCCTCCCTGACCCTAAACCATGACACTACCGTATGGCTTATAATACCAGTGATAGGAATTTTAGTGACCTGTTTGGCTTTTTTTTTTTTTTTTTTCCTTGCCATGAACATGCCAGTCTATACTGAAGTGATATAGTACAGATCTGAGTGTAATGCTGATATGCCTGAAATGTATTTTGCTGATGGAATAGATGTGGTATAAACCAGGGCACCCTCTAGAGCATCCTTCTTGCAATGTGGACACCAGATCACATGCACACACATGCATGATGTGTGTGCCTAGGACAGGCAACTCAGCCAGTCAAATTTATTGCTGATAAAGGCATCATAAGTATGGTTCTGGAAACATAAGTAATCAAAAGAAGTTGAACCTTGGTCCCTCCTCCTGTGCACTGCACCCATTTATAATGTAGTCAACTCATAGATACCGGCTCAGTAGCAGGACTTAGCTCAGGAGGTTTTGCATTCTAAGTAGAAAAAGATAATTATAATATCATTTACTAATTAATTAAAATTTATATGAGCCTATGCACACACAGTTTTGCTTCATTGTACATGACATAACATGAGAACTAAAGAACTGCATTTCAGTAACAAATAAAAGGTCCATTCTTACCTTCTTTCCAGCAGTAGATGCCGAGGCAAGAATATGTGAATACCATAAAGCAAGTTTTCAAAGTTCTATGACTCCAGGTCTTCCTGAACCAGAGATGGTCTTGTGCATTTAGCAGCCTGTGATAGACTTTTCTTTTACAAAAGCATTCAGTGTCTTTTCACCTCATGCTTCAACAGCATTCTGTGGACAAGCCTTTGCTCACTACCCAGAGGTGACCAGGGGCTGTTCTTTAGACCTTCAGCCAAAGAAAGACGAGTGACTTTGACTTTAAAAGAAACTCTGATGAAACAGTACAGAAGAAACACGCATTGCAGCCTGACAGCCTAAAGCAAAAACAGTCTGCCCTCAAAGACAAAAATATTTCAGGAGAATTGAGGGCCCAAAGATGGAGAAATAATGTGCTGGCATAAGGTAGAGAGACTGGGATGAAAATTATAAGGATGAGTGTGCAAGCCTAGATTTTTTATCATTATTATCATTATTTTACACACATTTATAGTTGTTTTACTATGTCAGTGAGCCATTTCTGATTTAAAAAAAAATGAAGCAAATGGAGAAATGTTTCTCATTTTACTAGTGCATAGAAGTCTGGAGCAAGTAATTATGACTAAAGCTGTAACACATAACATCATAACACTGAAAGGAAATATGTACAGCTTGGAAAAGAAAAACAAAGATAGAAAATACTGTTTAAAAGTCTCCTGTTAGCTGTGAAGTGACACCAGCAAGTTAAGAGTCACCTGTGTAAGTATGTGGTGCACTGTCATACTCTGTTGGTCCTCAGTAATATCCAGGTCCTTTGCCAGGAGCCAAAATAAGAGAAAGTGTTATCAAAAGGAGTGGTTGGCCAGAATGTCTCCTGGCAAGAAGCAGAATGAAGATCTGTGGGAAGAGCTTGTGGATCAAACAGTAAAAAGAGTATCTGATGGTAGTGACTAGCAGGAGTAGCTAATGAAATGAGGAACACAAAGGAGTAGCTAAAAGGATAAGGATCTTTGGTATGGGGTAACTGCCCAGACTGCCATGTGTCAGGAATACAGGATATTTAATGCTCCATGGGGAAAAGGTTGAGATGTTTTAAGACAATGAGATTCTTGTGCTGACTCTGGAGGTGGAGATCTGTTGAGCTGGCATTCTGAATGGCTGAAGGAAGGAGTCTCATGAAGATAAGATGGTCCTGTTTCAGCTAAAACAACAAAAGCCAGCAGCTTTGACACAGATCTTGAGGCTTACAGTGTCCAAGTGAAGACCTTTGCCTGATTATCTGCAAAATGAATATTGAAGTGTACACCCCTCAGTATGGTAATGAGCCTAACGAAGTACATGCTAAACATATATGACTATGTTACTCAGCTCTCCACCCAAATCAAGCCAGATGTCACCTAGAAAGCAGGAACAGATGGGAGTAGGATATAAAAAACCTGAAGGGTAATACCTCACTGGGTGTCAGAAGAAGACTGAAAGTCTAGCAGAGATGGTCAATGGGCTGTACGCTCTTCCTCCACCCAAGCCAGGGATGACTTCTTGGTAAGAATTGCACTTTCAATGTGGATAATAGCTCAAACAACTATCTTAGCAGTGGGCTGGTAAATGGCCTTGTAACGAGTGATTTCTGCACAGAAAAGTTACAACAGACCCACAAGTGCCATGGATATCTCCCTGGGGTGGAATATCCCCAAGCCTCATCACTGGAATAGCACCATAGTGGTCTTCCTTTCTAAAATTGTTCATTTCTGTAGCACTAACTGTAATAAGCTTGAAGGATTCACCATCATCTCTCCATTAGAAATAACCAATGTCAAAGCATTCATGCACATAGTGGATCATTACCCAGTGATAAGAACAGTCTCTGTTAACACTCAGGACTCATGCGTCATACAAATTGTATTATTTCTAAGGGTTAAATAGAACAAAGAAATGTAGCTCTGACCTGTGGATCAATACGGAACTTACATCTCCAGCAATGTGTAGCTCTTAATCAAACTGTGGCTGCTCATTTATACCAAAATAAAAGGTCATTGATGTGCTTTCAGAGAAAAGATTGACAACTTTCCAAAACACCCACATTTCCTGATCCTTAAAATCTTTTAATGAGCAAGAAATGTACGAAAGGAAGTTCTTCAGACTGAAAAATACAATAACAACTTAAATAAAAGAGAGCAGATATTGAAACTGGAAATAAACCTTTCACTCCTTTGACTGACAAAGCTGACAATAACAGAAACTTTGTATCTAAGTTCCCTTTAACAGCAGTGACAATCTGAACTCATCTTGTGACTCTACTGGAGCTAAATTTTAATACAACAGACAGCTCATCCATCTTAAGGAAAAAACAATTAAAAAAACATTAGTAATTTAAAGTAATCCTCCTCTGAACAAATGTTTCAGTTTTATTCCAGTTCTGTATAAAACCACATTTTATTTTTCATGCTATTAATAAATTTATGAATAATAACCACAATATTTGTATGCTCTTGACATAATGGCAATATCTGTAAGGTAAGTTATTATGCAACTGTTATGCCAGCTATGTCAGTAATGAGTTTCATATTTTGTGTTAGGAAATTCATAAAAAATAATCTGCCTCCATATAAGCAGAAGAACACATCACAAAGTTCTTGTTCTTGTAGTTATTCAGTTTTACTCTGAAAACTTTCTCAAACTAAGGATTAAATGAAACTTCATTATTTGGGCTGTAGAATTGAAAAAATGATACTAGGTCATTCAATCTCTCTAAAAACTAAATATGCAAAATATCACCATTAAAATTAGTGTATCATATTTTGGTCGTACTGTATTGTGTGTCAGTCAGTATGAAAAGGCAAGTTTAAAAGTAGTGGAAAAAGAAAAATGGAAAAAAAAAGAATTAAAGGTGTTTGGATACAAGATTGTTAGTCTGCACTAAATGCATACCATTTCTGATATGTGCAGACTTTGTTTTAACAATAATAAAACACGCATGACAGAGGATGATAGACTCTGTAATAGATAAAATTTAATCTTTGCTCTTTTTTTGTCTTTTGAGAAATAAGAGCATTTAAGAGCTCTTAAGAGCATTAAGAGATTCTAAATAAGCACAAATTTCAGTGGCTCTGGAGGGGATAAGTTAAATAACAATAGCAATAAATCAACATTTCTGAAAAAAGGATAATGATTAAAAGGGAAAATATAACATACAATATCAAAAAGGACTAGGAAAAGAGTATCTTGCAGCTCACTCAGGGATCAGGATTGAGTAGTTACCACCTCGTTTATGAGTTCTGCCTCCTTCTCCTCATAACAGCCCTACCTCAGAGTAGCTTGCCTCGGCCACTTTTTCCTCCTTCCCCTTCTTAATAAGAGTTTCTTCCCTTAATAAACAAGCTGCCTTTTACATGCTATATTTCTTTTTGTGTATAGAGGTGACTGGTACCAGCACAGGTTGGTTTACTGTTTCAGATGCAGCACCTGTCATGAGAGTTGCAGTAGTGGCAGTGCCTGTTGCAGGGATTGGAATAACTCCAGTGCCTGTTGTGGGGCTTGGAGAAGCCGCAGCGTCTGTCACAGGATTTGGAGTAGCTGCAGTGCCTGGCATTTTGTCATGAGATCCAGAGAACTTCTTTTCCCCTTCAGGGCACCACAGAGTGTTGAAAAAGACTCGCTATGCATGGGCCAAGCCCCACCACATTGCAGTGATTTGTGTTTCTTGAGAATTGACTGTTTGGCAACATAACTTTTCCAAATATTTTACTAGTTTTTCAGAATTCCACACTTGTTCACAGATGAAGTTCCAAAACATTGGAGGTGTCATGATCCTAGGTATTTGCCCCTACTATCCCTCCCATGCACTCTGCCACTTATAACGGTCCAGTCTTAGGGCAGATCTCTGGGTGGTAACACTAAACAAGACCTGAAACAAAGGAGGCATCAATAGGAACATGCTGGTTTGAACATCCCAAGGATATTCAGAATTCTCAAGAGCTATTATAACTAGCCTGCAGGGGAAGGTAAAAGAGGAAGGGAAGGTGAAGGAGATGGGGTGAGTATTCCCCGCTTTCTCTCCCCCACAGATTGGCTCTCTGAGGAGAAAAGGTAAGGGGTGAAATTATTAACAGTTTCCAAGGGATGTTTCCCAAAGTACAGAGATGATAGCAGTGCTGTGTACAAATACCAGATTAGTCTCATAACCAGTACTTTTATCATATCATAAACCAGTGTTACACAGTACATGAAAATGATAACATTAATCCAATCCTCAGAGGTGATAAACAGCACAACAGGGAACATACACGGCAGGTAAGGTGATATGTAACAACTCTGAGAACAAGCACAACAAGTCTGAGAGCAGATAAATCAACATTGTGACCAGTGACTATAAAACTAATAAAATGAATGCTTATAACAAATTTGTTTTACCATGCTCTGGTCCAATCTGTCAACCAATTATCTCAACCCTTTGAGCCCCACATTGGGCACCAAAAAGGACTGTTGTTTCCAGTCCAGCCAGCAGCGGAGCGCCACACAGCCACTCATTCACTCCCCCCTCCCACGTGGGACTGTGGAGAGAATTGCAAGGGTAAAAGTAAGAAAACTCATGGATTGAGATAAGAAAAGTTTAATAACTGAAATAAAATTATAATAATAATAATAATAATGTTGCAATTAAAATAGCAAAAAGAGAGGGAAATAAAGCTGAAAAAAAAAACAAGTGATGCAAATAAAAAACAACTGCTCACAACTAAACATCCCGTGCCCAGCTTGTTTCCGGAGACATGACCCCCACCCAGCTTTTCCCCTAGTTTATATGCTGAGCATGACATCATATGGTATGGAATATTCCTTTGGTCAGTTGAGGTCAGCTTTCCAGTCTGTGTCCCTTTGTGGTTTCTTGTACACTCCCAGCCTCCTTGCTGGTCGGGCAGCATGAGAAGCTGGAAAGTCCTTGATGTAGTGTAAGCACTGTGCAGCAGCAGCTAAAACTAGATACATCATCAGAAGGGACAGCAACACCACAAAAGGTATAGCAAAGGGTAGCAGTAAAGGAATTTTTTTGTGATGAACGTTCTCTTATGGTGGATTGTACGTCAGGCGGGGAACAGGGAAATACTGTGGCATGGGGGATTTAAAGAAGACAAGAGGAAAGGCTTCTGTAGCTGAGTAGTAGAGCACTGAAACAGATTACATAGATAGCTAGAATCAGTATGGTTTAAGATTACTGTGTCCAGTTGTTAACCCAGCACTGCCAAGTCTACCATTAAATCATGTCCCTAAGCATCTCATCTAGTCTTTTAAATACTTCCAGGGATGGTGACTCCACCACCTCCCCGGGAAAACTGTTCCAGTGCTTCACAACCCTTTCTGTGAAGAAATTTTTCCTAAGGTCCAACTTAAACCTTCCCTGACACAATTTGAGGTCATTTCCTGTTGTCCTGTTCCTTGTTTCCTGGGAGAAAAGACCAACACCTACCTCACTACAACATCCTTTTGGGGAGTTGTAGAGAGCAATGTCTCCTCTCAGCCTCCTTTCTTTCAGACAAAATAACCCCAGTTCCCTTAGCTGCTCCTTATAATACTTATTCTCTAGACCCTTTGCCATCTTTGTTGCCATTCTTTGGACATGCTGCAGCACCTCAGGGTCTTTCTTGTAGTGAGAGGTGCAAAAATGAACACAGTATTTGAGGTGAGGCCTCACCAGCACCAAGTACAGGGGGACAATCAGTTCCTTAGTCTTGCTGGCCACACTGTTTCTGATACAAGCCAGGTGGCTGTGCCTTCTTGGCCATCTGGACACACTGCTGTCTCATGTTCAGCCAGATGTCCACCAACACCCCCAAGTCCCTTTCCGCTGGGCAGCTTTCCAAGCACTCTTTTCAAGCCTCCCCAACCACTTTTCCTCTGAGCTCTTCTTCATCACACTAGGGAGAGGAGTGAGTGAGCAGCTGTGTGGGTGCTTAGCTGCTGGCCAGAATCAAACCCTCAGCTGTTCCATAGGTAAGCAGTTCCACAGAAACCTCAAATCTCTTGTGATAAAAATAATGATAAAATGTTGTCATTTTCATCCAGTCTTGATGTCTCATGTACTTATAGAAGTATTAGATTTTTATTGTGGAATATACATTTTAAAGAGAGAGAAATAAAATGTACACATGCTGTTAGTACTGGTTGGTATTTTTGGACGAACTTAGGTCTATGAATTGGTTAGTAAAATAGAAGTACATTAATTAAAATACCACAGGCAAACATGTTAAGTAGCATACATTCAAGAATGTTATTTCCTTAGAAACTGAAATAATGTTTTTATGGAGAAAAGGAATCCTATTTGCATACTATGAAGGAAATTCATTAAGATTATACCATTAGGATACTTATGAGGGTGGCAAAGACCACACTGTCATCATTAGATAAACCATATTTTATATATATGTATATCAGTTTTCTGCTTAGAAGGACACAATTCTTTTTTATTGAAAAGTCTTATTGTTTTATACTCTACAAGAAACACTGAGGAAAGGTAATTCAAGACATGTCAGCAGACTCACATCTTAAAGGAGATATCAAAATGCTGAATTTTGGACTAATAAGTCATAATTTGTCCAGACATAATGCACCTCAAATAAACATTTTAGCTGTTTAAAAAAAAAAAAGAAAAAGGTAATATCAGTTTAAGTTGAATCCATCAATCTAGATTTCCAGGAAATCTAGAATGCAGCCTCATGAGTTTGCAACATATATTATTAAGAAAGACATGCAGTTTTATTTTCTTGGGCTGAGTATTCTCAAAAATAGGTGCTGTAAACTTTTTGTGGATAATTATTAGAATTGCATTTTTGGTTTGAACTTTACAATAAGAAATTACATAAAACTCATTAAAAATTCACTAGTTCATCTATTTTTTTCTTCAGAAATAGAAGAAATTAAATCAGTCATTTACTCTTCTAAATGCTCCAACTTTCCACATGCAAAACAAGATGTCCAGTTTAAAAGGGAAGAAATGTTTGGTCTTATAAAATAAAAAGGAAATTAAAGCCAAGAATCATTCCACTGAAATCAGTCATAGCATCCCATGTATCAGGACTGACAGACCATCTAAGTTTCAGTCCCCTTGTGTCTACTTCTTTTTTATCACAGTGCCAACAAACTAGCCAGTTGTATTGGAACAGGCTGCCCAGAGAGGTTGTGGAGTCTCCTTCTCTGGAGATTTTCAAAACTCGCCTGGATGCGTTCCCGAGTGACCTGTGTTAGCTGAGATTACGTTGTAGGTAAAGTTAGGTTGTAGGTGAGATTAGGTTGTAGGTGAGATTAGGTTGTAGGTTAGATTATATGATCCTGCCCTGGCAGGGGGGTTGAACTCGAAGATCTCCAAGGTCCCTTTCAACCCCTAACACTCTGTGATTCTGTGATTGGTAGACATTTTCCTCATAATTTTTTTTTTTTTTTTTCTTTCACACTAACCTCATGACATTTAAAACTGAACAGTAATAGGGATGTAAAATCCATCTCCTAGAGACAGTGCAATTTTTGTGTTATGTAAATTTCAGATCGTTTAGATGCTAATAAATAAACAAATTATGAGTTGCTAATTTCCTACCATTTATGCAAAATACATATAGAAATCGGTTTGGTTCCCTGCATGCAGTTTAGACATTGCTGTGTAATACTCCATATGACTTTGATGCCCTTATAAAATGAGAATATAACCTTAAAGGAAGACTTGATGCACAAATAGTTAGTAGAGTACAGCATTTTGCTTTCAATTTGTCCTTGTTAGTAAATTGTGATATGACACCTATTTTTAATTTACCTTACCAAAACTCTGCACAGCTGGTTTTCCTGGAAAATAAAATTTTCTCCCGAATTGATGATAGGACTGGCACTGGTGCAAGGGAAGAAAAATATCCTACAACAATAAAGAACAAGGACTTAAAATTCGTGTTCATATACAAGTAATGTGTTCTGGAGGTATGTTCAGTGTAAGTTTGTATTCCTTGGCTTTCTCACTGAAGAAAACAGACACCACATAAAAGGCTATACTCTCATAGCCTGTATTTAAACCTGCAGAGGGAATTGGTCTCTGACTGTTTCCTTTTGTCTACTTCTCAGGGAGTAACTCCATCTCTGAAGGAGAGAAGAGAGGCAGTTTTCAGGAGACATTCCAGCTGTACTTTTGTAAAGCAGAAAAAAGGAAGAAACACAGATCTACTCTTTTCTCGTCAGAATAGTGAATAGGAAAGCAGTAAAAACTCAGTGGAAATTTTCTGTCATGCCTTATCGTGGAGCAATGCAGGTATGTACCAGTGTCATGCAGACTCATTTTCAAAATACAAGCTATCTGCCAATATGATCTAAATCAATAGAGCAACAAAATCACTGAGATAAGAACTAGCTATGTACATAATTCTTTATCCATTTTAATTAGTCCTATTAAACTCAGAAATTTACATTTAACAGCAAAAGTTGAAAACAGAGACTTTTGATGTAGTCTGTAAAGCATTTCTGGAAAAGAACAGCCTGTAGGTTCATCTGATATGGACAAGCCTCTCACATTTTTCATACCTAATAGTCCTTTATGGTAGATGCTAAGATAGCAGCATGATACAGACTACCATTAACATCTAATTCTGGAATAAATCTGAGTTTACTCAATTACAGCAAAACCCTCACAGTCCAGCAAAAAAAAATTAAGTTCCTTTAAAATTGTCTTACCCTCTTGTATCAGATTACCTTCTTCTCTATCATTGACTGTATTAGCCTTAGTAAGCCAGACTTTATGTGACAGTAAACAGTCTGACAGTGTCTTAAATGACAGTGTTCACACATCTGTCAGTCTCTCTGTTCACTGCTGACATTCTGAGCATGTCTGCCATCCTCTGAAATCCAGGTCTGTTATCCTTATTTCATGTACTAATTTTCTGTAATACTTTACTATGTGGTACAACTCTCTGTGGTAAAGCAGCAGTAACTATCCACAGAAATCCCTTTTTATTATTCTCTGGGTATGTGTTTACGATTGCTTCTTTCAGCTGACAGGAAATGATGGGCTTTCATTTAACAGAGTTTAACTTACAGAGAAGTCATGTCAACAAAACCTACCAACAAACAAATTGTTTACATTGCAATATCATTCCTTTCTGTACAAAGAAGTTTGTTAAGGATAGTTAATCAAGCAAAAAAAAGTATAATATTGACAGTATGAGGAGGGCTACAAGCCTTTATTTGTTCTTAAAAGTGTATGAAAAGGTCATAAAACAAAGCAAGGCTATTAATGTCTCATACAATCATTTCGCAGGAAATTCTGTGAGCTCCTTAAAATACCGTCCTTGTGAATTATTTGTGGCATTTTTCAAAATGGTCCTTTTCTGTTCTCATTTTCTACACCTATCAATTGACTGCTATGAGGAAAGGCATTTTTTATTACTATACTCATCCAAGAAAAAGGAAAAAAAAAATTAGTGACAGACCTTCAGAGAAATAGAAAGCAGTAATAGTTTGTGTCAGTCCATTTGAGAGCAGATGAATAAAGAGATGCTAAAACAAGCTGGTAATATTGCCAAACTAATACATTATGCCAGCCACAACTTTATTCAAGATTAGTTAATGTAGCTTTGACATAGCTTTTGGGAATTTTAATGTCCACATTTTCCTTTCTGCTGTAGAAGATGAGTCAGCAAAATCTCTCTTAAGCTCTCACCATCAGTATGGTAAATTTTGGTGCAATTTTGCTTTTAACCGTGAATCTAAATTCTAGACTAATAACAATATCTTTTAGTGCATATTATCAGGACTTCTTCCCCCCCCTTTTTTTTTTTCAGTTCTGCTTCAAAATGCTGGCATATGTTTTCTCAGTTATGCCACCACCAGCTTGTTCTGACAGGCTGAACTGTGAGTACTGCAGTGGGTCTGTTGGTTCAGCTGGAACTGGCTTTGTCTCACACAGGTCAGCCTATGGCCTCTCCACACAGAGACCACTCCTGCAGCCCTCCTGCTACCAACCCCTTGCCACCTACACCCAGAACTTAATTTATCATGGCATCATATCATCAGCAAGTTTATACCTAAAAAATAATTATTTTAAGACCAAACTTCTTCAAGAAGCTCTTCTTTCTTATACATACAGTACACTGCTAAACAATACTAAGAATGGAAATTGTAAGGGAAACATACTGCTTCCTCCTGAAAATAAATATTTCTTCTTAAAAATGAAATCTAATATCTTTCCTGCTTACAGTGGAATCACTGTACTGAACTGAAAAGGGAAGCAGAAGACCTTCTTTTATTCCCTTATATGTATGCGAATTCCCATCAGTGTCAATGGAGGAATTACAAGTATAAAGAATAGAGAATAATTCCTATGCTGAACAATTTAAAAATATTATTTCGAGCTAATATACTCTGGAAAGAGAAATGCTGTCTGGTAGCTTTTCAAAAGTCCAAGAAACAGCAGTTACATCACTTCTGCTATGTTTCCATTACTTGACATAGCTTTTTACCTTGCTTAACTGACTGTAGTGTTCATAGGAAAAGTGGCAGGAGCTCCACTGTATTGAAATGCACATCTCCAGGACAGAAAGAACATCAACATTGTCAGTGCAAGTACTATTTTCTTTGACAGTTTGATGTGAAATCTAGGTGGACCACATCTCCTTAGGAGGCAGCAGGTAACATTGACAATGTGAACAGCTCTAGGAAGCAGATGAGAACCCCTCTAATGTCATTTACAGTCAAAAGAATTATCACTTACTAACAATGAATGTGGTAAGGACCCAGGTCTGCTCTGCCTGTTCAATGTGCAGGCTGAGGCCAGGGGTAGTTGGAAATAAGGATGTGACTAGTGTACTTACCATGAATATATGAGATAAGGAGGGAGTCCTGAAGGGCAATGGAGTCCAGAAAGTCTGGACATTCTTAAAGAAGGAAATCTTAAACACACAGGTTCAAGCTGTCCCCATGTACAAAACTATGAGTCAACAGGGGAGAAGACCAGCCTGGCTGGACAGGTAGCTTATGCTGGAGCTCAGGAAAAAAAGAGAGAGTTTATGACTTTTGGAAGAAAGGACAGGTGACTCTTGAAGACTACAAGGATGTTGTGACATTATGCAGGGAGAAAATTATAAGCTTCAAAGCTGAACTTAAACTGGCCACTGCTATAAAACACAATAAAAAATGTTTCTATAAATACATTATCAAGAAGATGCAGACTAAGGAGAATCTCCATCTTTTATTGGATACAAGGGGAAACACAGTGACAAAGGATGATGGCCAGCACTGAAAGAGCTGGCAGAAGTGCTCAACAAGCCACTTTCTATCATTTATCAGCAGTCCTGACTAAGTGGGGGGGTCCCAGCTGACAGGACATCAGCTAACATGACACCCATCTACAGGAAGGGCCAAAAGGAGGATCCAGGGGACTACAGACCTCTCAGTCTGACCTTGATGCCAGGGAAGGTTATGGAGCAGATCATCCTGAGTGCTATTATTTTATGGCAGGCAGCTGTGACCTTGTTAAACATTGTACTTCTCTGTGCTTGGCTGATGGCCATTTCTTGACACCGCCATATGCACATGGTCTCAGGCAGCCCTGTGATTGGCTGCCCACTTTCTTTGGACCACAACGTTCTCAGATATAAAAATATATACGTCTATATACGATTCATACAATATATACATATATAATATACTTTAAGGAGTGTGCAAATATGTAGAAATACATATTGTATTTAATTATACACAGATACATATATATACACATCTATATATGTACAAATATATACGGTTTATATATACATAGGCACATTTATCAAACTATAGAAATTAAATATATAACCATAAAAACATAGTTACCAAAATGATAAACCAGATTTAAGAAGAGCTAATGAAATTAAAGTTTAAAGTAATTAAACAAAAGCAAATTACCAATTCAGGGTACCCACTTTACCATGCTGCAGAAGAAATCATAGCATTTTTGAAGTGGGGAACTTCAAGAGAGTTAGCAGGTGCCAAAGTGGGATGGGGGACAGCACAGTGACAAGTTACAACATGCCTAAGGACTACAGAGTCCTTCTGGGAGGCCACCAAAGGGCCACTGTTGCAGACTTGTAAAGAAGAGTCGAGTCTAGTGATCGGAAGTCAGAGCCCCCGTATCCTGCCCCAGCCTAGCAGGAAGACCATGCAGTATTACAGGAGCAGACTAGGGGCTTTGCACGATGCTGCAAGATGCAGGTAACACTGTGAAAATGGAAATCCAGAACAAAATGCCAATTTTGGAAGAACATGTATGTGGGGACAAGAAAGAAAAGACACAAAAGGAATCTCAGAACAGATCACTTGCTCTCTTTTGGTTGTTGCTCTGTTATATACTTCAGGCTTAAAAATCTCATGTAGATAGACTGGGTGAGATAGTGAAGAGATTCATCATTAAGCCAGCGCACAGTGCCATAGTAATAAATAAATTGTACATTCTGTGGTTACAATTCACTGCATAATCTTTTGATTCCAAAAACTCTAGCTATGCAAATACAAATATGTATGAATAATCAAATACACATTGTTTGCACTTGGATAAATAAAACCTAACTTTTCTGGTTTTTATTATGATGGCAATAAAATTTATCCAGAATGACTAGAGCTGCAAGCTGTTGAAGGGCTCTAAACTAGGTAATATATGTCTTGTTCAAAGAATGGAACAACATGATCTGAAGCAAATTTAAGGAGCCACTCAAGAATCCATGTGCCAATATGTCTGCATAGTCATATGAATACAATACCAATAAGTTCTTTAATTTCACAGTATAACACCCTAGAACTGAGTGGGATCTTTCTTGGTTAGAGTTATCCTACCTAGAGTCCACCAGAAAAGACTCTTCCTTTTCATGGCTGGAGAAATCTTTTGTAAACTGAGACTTCTACTCCTACTTGATTTGCAATGGAGAGCATCTGGCTTGTACCTGAAATAATAATTATCTTCTTCTGACACATTTATGAGTTTTCCCTTCATTAATTTTTATCTGGGAAATATTCACTGCTATGGTAGGGTAGTTTTAGAACAAACACCTGGTTTTTACAACTCTTATCAGAAATTTGCAACATTTCAGGCAGGGAACAGCTTAAACTTAATGAAGGGAAAAGCTTAACCCTTTGGGCCTTCTTTTGAAGTGTCTCAGTGATACCCTTTCCAGTACTTTTGAAGGGCAATTTTTTCCTTTACTCTGTATATGTTGTTCTTCTTCAGTGACTCATAGCTCACAAAGTGTCATTACTTTCTCCAAAAATGAAGAAGCAGAAGGTGAGGTATAGAATGGAAGTCATTGAAAGACCTGAAAGATCTTCCAGGATTCAAAATTTACTCCTGATTCATTGTCTTTCTGAGTGCAAACACAGAATGAATTTACTGCCTTCGCATCGCTCTGTGGGAAAACCTCTATATGTTTCCTTGTGTCCCTGTTAACAACTTCTTTCAAAGAAACCTTGAAATGTACTGGTTTTATTTCATTTTCAGATGGTTCACATCTGTCAGCAACCATTAAAAGTATCTAGGCTACCTCCCTTAAGTCAGTAAAAAGTACCATGTGAAAAATGCAAAATAATTATTCTGAGAGCAGAACTGAAATTGACAAAATTATTTATCAGATCAGGAAGTATACAAAACAGCAGAAAACTTTCTTTTGAAAGAGTAGTAGGAACAATCTGAATCTGAGGAGGTACAGTATTTTTTTTTATCTCAGCCACCCTGTAAAATATAGTGAGACTGCAATATCACTTAGAGAGAGAATCCTTGACCAATAAAACTACAGAACATATTAAATTGATATAAGGTCTAATACTTACAGACTCGTAACACAGACAAATCATGATATTACTCAGCGTACGACATGCTTCCCATATTTATTAGAGACTTAAAAATATAGTTTCATACAAAAAAAAACCTACAGAAAAAATAATGTTGAGTTTTTGAAGTGAATCACTTATTGTCAAAGTGAAACTATAAAACAGGAAAAAAAAATTGTATTTGAGGAAAGACTAAAAACTCAGTTTAACAGTCTTAGTGACAAATCCAAGGCTTTCATCATCCCTGAGTCATGGTTCAGAGACTCTCTGATAGCTAGCAGAGATTTTGTGTATTCAGTTTTGATCAACTCAACCTATTTTTCATTTCAAGTTATGTTTGCTTAGTATTTCTTAATGTATGTAGCTGAAAGTTTTTGTTTTTACATTTTCAAATTACAAGTTTCAATTTCTGATTTAAAAATATTTCTTTCAAAAATTTAACTATGAAAGTCTCATAAAAAAATTTAAAAAGACTGTCTTAGCACACTTGAACACTGATAATGAATTTAGCTTGCACAGGGAAACAAGGTCTGGCATTTGCTAGCCTTTTTGTTCTTAATTTTGATACTACCTGAACATTTTAATTTTTAGAACACTATTTTCTATTCTTAAATTTAAAAAAAAAAAAGAAAAAAAAAAAAAGAAAAGAAAAACCTTTTAATCACTTGATATATCTCATGTACTACCATCATCATAACCCGCCCCCCTCCCCCCCCGCCCCCCAGTATTTCTCTATTCAGAAATGCTTCATGTAGTCCCATCCAAGTTGAGATGAATTTCCTAACTTCAATTGTGAACAGAAAAATTTCCTCTTAAGAGATCAGGTCTTTATGACAAAAATTGGAGAGCTGCATATTAAAAAAAAATCCACTTTTTCATCTGCATCAGTTGCTGCCACTGGCCTTGCTTTAAATTGTCCTTTTGCTTCATCTAAGTACTCTAAACAGAAAGGCTTACACACATAATATCACATAACATTTTTTATGTTGCTTTTCTTAGAAAAAAAAAGGCTTGTATTATATTTGGTGTATCCACAGCTAATGGTTTTCAAAGTTACTATATAACCAAATTTTGAAGAGATCTTGAATACTTCAGGAACTATAAGGGATCTTACGGAAATTTGACTGTGCCATTTTAGTTTATTTATGTACATTTAATGAAATCTTTGAACTAATCATTTGGTCACTTTGAATTGAAACATAAGTTGCTTTTATGCTACAACTCTAACTGCTTATTTTTTAATAGCAAGAATTTACAAAACAACTCCCTTACTTTTGGACTTACTGTGAACTAGATGCTTTGTATATCTGTCATTAATTGAAAATTATGGTGGTTTTTTTAAGAGTTTCCACATATATAGAATTTATTGTTTTGATCATATATGTTTATGTTTTGTAAGATGCTCATGGATAATTATGGAAGTAATCATAATCAAATGTACTCAAAAATGCAATTTTTACTCTGTTAGGTTGTCTCATTTGTAGAAGCAAAGACAAAGATATGTTTGTGACAGTCGAAAAATCTAAAAATCAGAAAACACTGATTTCTATCTGAAATCAAGCAGTATTCACAGCTTGATTAACTGAATGAGATAGTATTATTCCATCATTTCATTACTCTCACAAATCTTTGCTTATACATAAAACTATAGCCATCTGAAGTTAAGAAGATTGTCAAAATCTATAAAGTAGTTTTAATAAAAATCAAACCATAAGTGTTTGATTACTTCTCTTGCTCTCTTTTATTTTTCTCTTTTCATGATAATAGGTTGGAGACAGTTGTGTGTATGTCTTCTCTGCTACATCAGGTGAAAAGATTGGAGAAGATAATGTGATTCTCACTTAACTATGCCCTGTAACACCATACTGTTTTGGAGGTTTAGACACCACGCTCACTCCCTGAGCTTATACAAAGGGGTACCGACAGTAGTAAGTCAACACTGAGGCAAATTTCAAAGAACCTGTTCCCGAGATGCAGGGTAGATTTACAAAGCCTTCATCAAGCTCATTGTGCTCTGGCTATCTGTAGTTGACCTAACTAGATTAAATCTAGCTCAACTAAGTTTATGAGCAAACTGATGTTGCAGGCTTCACTGTAACACAGGGAGACTCAAACTACACTTACAAAAGACAGCTTTGCAAGAATTGTGTTTCTTACAGATTAATCTGTGTAACATGGTAAGTAGGTCACAACCAAACACACAGATGCTAAATCTCTGTATGACACTCTTTTTAGAGAGGGATGAGAGGAGGATGCAAAGAGAGTAAATATGCTGATTCTACCAATTCTTACCAAGGACAGTAGCAGCAAATACAAAGGGAGACAAAGACACTAGAACATGCAGGGATCAGAGGGTTTTTTTTTGTCCAGGGATCTTGGTAAGCTATATTTATATTAAATTTTTACAGACTACCAAGAACATGCAGACCACTAGAAACATATTTTTATGCTTCTGTTGTTGTCATTATGTTATAATTAAGAGAGATGCAAGTATGACAACGTGAAACCCCTAATATAATTAGGGATCTGGACTGTCACGATAGCTGTATTTTATTTTTCTCTGAAGTAGTAGACAATTTAGGAATATTTGTGGCTGTTAACCCTTGCACTCCTAACTTTTTCAGTTTAATCAATATCATCTTAGTCAACCAGAACTGACCAGTAGGTCTCCATTTCCACTTTAGTTACTGCATTTGAAAACTTCAGAGGTTTTCCTGTTGGAGTTCTATAGGAAGGACAAATAACAAAAGCCTGAAGTGGTTAGTATTTACCATCCTCTCAATATAGGTCAGCACAATGACACTCAGCTGCACATAACTGAAGCTACATATCAGTAGAAATAAAAACATGCTCCAGAGCACAATTACTGAAATTATAAACTTTGTTTTAAACAGATCCACTCAATTTTGTTCATAAAATGCCTTCTGTTTTTGATTAGACTGGCTTTGTCCCTTTTTTCTTTCATTTTTCTTGTGATTCGCAGTTTAGAAACAAAATTCTCCTTTCTTCACACACCATTTGAAAAGTGAGATTTTTCAAAGCTGCTAAGTGTTGGCCCAACTGTGTCGATTCAGGTCAATGGGCCTTACCTCTAACTCTGGTGGAGTGGAATTTCTTGTATGTATTTTTTGCTTTGCCTTCTAATTAAAGTTCTTTTTAAAAAGGCAGAATGTTTCTGTGTTGGGAATGACATTGGGAAGAATGAATTCAGCCATGTCTAGGCAATTCAGCACTGGCAAAAGTAAAGAATTAAGAGCTAGGACCAGTGGTAGTGCACATTTTCTCTGCCAGGAAATACTACAAATAGTAAAGTGTAGTCTATCAAATCTTATACTGGTTTCCTGACTTAGTTTCTCTACCCTCTACTGCCAGAGGCTCTGTAGGGATCTACTTCGTGACCATCTTTTGCCTTTGCAATATAAAAAGTAACTTTCCAAACCCAGTATTAATTTTGTAAAGCAAAGTGTCAAATACAATGCAAGTTGAGTTTCACTTTGAAACTTGTAGAAACCACTATAATACAAATAAATAATGTTAGTTGGCAAAATGTATAGACTTCTTCAAAGGTCAGAGGAGGATGCAATGGAAAAGAAGTTGAGAAATTTTAACAATTCTGTTAACAATTTCTGTATTGATTTTGATGGAAAAATACCTTAGGAGGCAATTTGTGTTAAAGCTGATGAGAAAAACACCACATGAAAAATTTTATGTGAGAAAATGTATTTTTCTTGAAATTTTCTGTAAGATTTAATTTTTAGGAAAAAGTAGTGAAAATGAAACTAAATATTACATTTCCAATCAGTTCAACCTATAACTGGAATATTTTTCATTGCTGAAATGACCCAAAGGTTTCAATCTGAACCAGTTCAAAACCAATAAATTATATCTCCCAAACATACTGCTTTAAAAATATTAGGCTTTGGCTATGTATAGACTTTTCACCTTGAAGATTTACACGTCCCAAGAGTACAATTAAATGAAAGACACTGCATATCTTATAACAGTTCTGCTTAACATGTCGTGTGCATAACTTTGCCTGGAGTTAAGAAAACTTAGATTCAGGTCTGTCCTCAGTCTGATTTGGAGAAACCTGGAATGAAAATCCGTAATGAGAATAAGGCTGAGCACAGACTTGTCCTGCATTTAGGATGTTGTTGCTCAGGGTTTCTTTCATCATACTATCAGTGTGGTTTTGCTTTATCTTCTCAGTTCTTTACATATCTGGTTTTGTTCTATGGAAGAACAAAAATATTTTTTGTGCCTTCAAATTTGCTTTTTAATACAACTGTCATATTCCTTTCTATACTAATCACAAGTTTTGAGGTAAGAAGAAAACTCTCTAACATTATGAAGTCCCTTAGCAATATTTACAAATAGGATAAAACTCCAGTTATATAGATCTTGCATATTGGATATTAATTTCAGTCACATATATTTAAAGCCCTTTCACTGTTTTGAAAAGTTATATACTAATCAGATTATGCTTCTCAGATTTATGCTAATCAGATTTATTACATTATAACTCTTGATAGTTACTTTAAACTCCAAAGAGCTTGTATATCCTTTAAATTCCTTGAGAATTTTGTAATCTGTTATGAATGTAAAATACACCATTAATGAAGAAAGTTGTTTCATTAAGAACCATGGGGTGTGGAATTACTAAAAAAATTCTGACATATAGCTTATAATGTATATTAACCCAAACAAAAATGTTAGATACATGAATGATGAGGAATGAGGCTGAAGAAGTGAGGTATATAAAGAGAGTATTGCATTGATATTGAATATAATTCAGCTTTCTTATTTTTTATAAGGACATCATGAGATGGCTAATAGGAAAGAGTTTAAAGAAATAGAAATCATCAGGTGAAAGAAAATTTAAAATGCTTAATATACTCAAGCATGGGCACAAGAAGATGACCATGCTAGGTTTCTGAAATAACTGTCAAATGAAGTCAAAGGTTCATTAACAAGTGTTTACACTGTTTGTCAGGTCAGCAACACTGTTATATGACAATGGAATGACAGTATAGTACCTGTATATAAGAAATAGAATATAAGCCATCTGATTTCGATACCATACAAGATATTAAAATGTGTTGTACAGCAAATGTTCACATAGAATTAAATAAAAAAAATAACATAAATCGTAATGCTGATTTACTGGAGCAAGATCATGACACACTGACTTGGTATTTTTTTTCTGAGTAAATTACTAGCTTTCTACAGAGAGAAAATATATGATAGATGCAGATAACTCGGGTCTATTATTTGATACTGGCCATATGGGAAACAATTAGGAAGGCAGAAATGCTTATTAATACAAGAATAATAAGCTGAACAAGCAATGAGCTAAATGAAGAAGAGCTGTGGGGCTAAAAGAAGGTATTAATTAAACTATTAAATTTGTTAATGGTAAATAGTTTGGTTGTATTTTCAGTACAGAAGAATGAAATACAGGAAAACCTATGTAACTTTGATGAACCAAGTAATAGGTACAAGTTTTGAATTTTCCTTCAATAAAATTTTGCTGGTCTGCTTGCAGATTGATAGTGCCAAGCAAGCAAGTGCCATATGTCATGTCTAGATTTGATCAAGATTCTCAGAATAACTATTGCCCTAACTGTTTTTCCTGCATTTCCAAATACAGCAAAATGTTTTAGAACTAACATAAAAGGCAGGATAAGGCCTTGCACAATAATGGAGGGCTTACTTTTCCCTTTTCACTGCATACGCAGTAGCTAAAGCAAGAAGTGTATCAATAGCCAGGTCTGTTGAAGAACATTTGAACCTGAACTCTTCATCTTCTATGCAATCACCCTTCTTTCCCATTTTAGGTTATTTTAGGATATCACTTTGATCTTTATTAAATGATTACAGTAGAGAAATTAGGACAAAAATTTTAGTCCTATCCACTGATATGAAGATGACTTCTGTCCTGTTTCCTTCTGTAGTTTATATCAAGTGTATATTTGCATTTAAATATTTTAATTTAAATAGAAATTGCAGAGCAGTAATTTGAGTTCAGGGCTGCTCTGTCCTAGTTATATATCTTGAACAAGGGACTATAGAGTCATGTTTAGTTTTAGTATCACAGAACAATGTGGGTTGAAACTGACCTTTGCAAGTCACACAGTCTACTACTTGCACCCCAAATCCCACCTCTAATCCCACCCCATTCAGACTGAGTCCAGTTAGAGTAGGTTGTACAGGGCTATGTCCAGTTGAGTATTGAATATCTCCAAGGATGGAGATTTCACTAACTCTCCATAACATGTTTCAGTGCTTGACCACCCACACTGTAAAAATGCTATTCTTTAAAAAACTACCTTGTACTTAGTCTCTGATCCAGTCCACTTTTTGCATTTCTTCCTCCCTGATAGGTAGCTTCATCTATGAATAGAAAGTGTTTTACTCTGATACATTCTACTGTCCTCTGGAGGAACATCATCCTGAGGAAAGAGATTTGGTCTAAATTTCATCAGGCTTCAGAGTACTCAGATTTTGAATGAACGTGTTCAATACCAGATTATTTCATACAAATACTTGATACAAGCCCCTCAAAAATATATTTTGTTTTCTTTTAGAAACATTTGTTTATGTGCCTTTGACTCTTCTTTTGACATCTGACTTTCAGAAAAGCTCAGGAAGGTTGATAAGGAGATTAAGTTTACTTACAGACTTGAATCCACCCTCTTAAGAGAGTGGTTGCAATTAAAAATACAGTCTCATTCTCCTTGTTTGATAGTTTTAGGCAACTACAAGCTAAGCTGATGTGAGCTGGCCCTTTCTACAGTGTGCTTTCATTTGGAGATGCCAGAATTCCCCTGCATGCTGTTCTTGAAGCCACACATCACACTCAGATTCCCAGATCCCTTTCTGATGTCTCTTACCTCTTATTACTGATGTCTCTTATTACTGTACTGAATCTAGATGACAGATCTTGTGGGACTGTAGCCCTAAGAGTGACTGAGACTTATCCTGAACTGAAGAGAGGATAAGCAAGAAAACTGATGTGAACTTACTACCAGTGGACCACAAGGCAGGTGCCAGGCATATAGTGATTTCAAAATAAGTGAAGCCTCTAAATCCAGTCTATAGCCATTGAAAGAATTACATGAATCCTAACAAGAAGTACCAAACTTTACCAGTATTTTGTGCTTTTGCAGTCCTCCTGACAAATGACTATTGCCTCCATATGAATCCAATTAAATATTTGTGAAGAAGAATAGGAGACTACTTTTCCTAGATAAGGATGATAATGCCCTCGTTTAGTGGGAGGAAAGAAACCTGTAGGTGAGATATTTGTCTCCTAAATTACCTTCTTGTAGGCATATTGTGATATCAGCTCCTGTGATATCAATACAGGCAGGAAGATGAAAGGATTGAGAGCAGCCCTGCAGAGAAGGACTTGGGGGTACTGGGGGATGAAAAGACATGGACCTGTTGGAGCAGGTCCAGAGAGGGGCCACAAAAATGATCAGATGGCTGGAACACTTCTCCTATGGGGAAAGGCTGAGAGCTGTTCAGACTGGAGAAGGGAAGGCTCCTGGGAGAGCTTACAGTGGCCTTTCAGTATTTAAAGGGGGCCTGTAAGAATGATGGGAACAGTCTTGTAGTCTGTTGCAACAGGAAACTGGGTAATGGTTTTAAAGCAAAAGAGGGTAGATTTACACTAGATATAAGTAAGAAATTTTTTTTAGTGATGATGGTGAAACACTAGAACAGGTTGCCCAGAGAGCTGGTAGAAGTCCCATTCCTGGAAACATTCAAGTTCAGGTTGGATGAAACTCTGAGCAGTCTGGTTAAAGATGTCCTTGCTCAAGCCGGGGTGGTTGAACAAGAGTACTTTTAAACATTCCTTCCAACCCAAAACATTCTATGATTTTATGAGGAAGAAAACTAAACAAATAACTCAAAAGAAGAGTCAAGGGAGGTGGGGGGAGGGTAAGCATGGCTTATAATGTACTGCTGAGATGCATTCAAATTGGCAGCTTTATCTGTTTGGTTTTTTTCCTGCATTTTAGTAACTACTTCTACTGTTATGTTCCTATTTAAAGAAATAAATTGTTCTGAGAATAATTAGGTAATTTGATATTTTAGATTTTTCAGGGTGTACTATTGTTAGGATGCTGGAAATGATGTAATTAGCTATAAAAGGAAACAAAGTTTTAGTTAAAATCCTATTTACTCCATTGCATAATTAACACACAGGTTTTTTAGCAGTAGAAGACCAACACCTGTTTCACAATAAAAACCTGTAATATATATCCTTTTGAATGATTCTGTTTACATCAGTGTACTAAGTTTAACTTTCAGCCCTGGCTTTACTTTTGTTTTCATTCTTCTTCCTTGTATTGTATGGACAAGCTACAGAGGAACCTCTGTTTGAGGAAGAAATTGGTTTCCTCTCCTTACTTTTGGCAAATTAATTTTCTCCTTGGCTTTGTTCTTAGATAAAGGAAGAAAACACTGCAATATAATGGCATGACATGTTCCTTACAAGAAGAATCATAGATATTAATTTTTTTCCCAGCTGTGAACAGAAAATATTTTGAGTATTAAGTATAATATGATGACCATAGCCTCTCTGTGGTTTACTGAAGAACTCATGCCCAGTGCCTTGCTCACTGTCCCTTTTAACTTCAAGAAAGTTTTCATAAAGATAAATTTTTCTAATTATTGCATATGACCTATAAAGCACTCTTCCCCTGAAACTGCTTGCACAAGGTTGGTGATGATGATTTTCTACTATAACACACAATCGCAGCTTCACTCAGAGCAGTTTTTGCAATGAATGTGTTTATTTTACAAATGGGCCCATGCATGCTGTGTTATGACAGGCAAGTGGTGAAAATCTCCTACTGAGGAATGCCCCTAAGCCAGAAGGTCTCCAGGATATCTGATGAGTGATCTCCTGTTGCTTTATTTGGCTCTTGCTGGTACCCATTTCACTGCTGACTGGACAAGTGCCATTCAACAATAAAATATCCTTGCCTGGAGGATTTGACACAGATGGGTATGGTCAGATTGGTCCGTTAAGGGTAAGGAATCAAGCCTGCATCCTTTTTTACTGATAATGGTATTGTAGGCCATACTTTTCACAGAAAAGCTGCTCTCTGCATTTACATTATAGTTCTATTTAATTTGCTAATCCTACCAGACTGTTATAAAATGTTATACAGTAACAATTAATAAATTGCCACACAATGAGATGGTAAAAACTGATAGACCAAGCTAATTCTCCTTTCACAGTAGTGTAAACCAAGAAATACTCTGTCGAAGTCAGTAATCTGATCCAAGTAAAAGGAGAATAAATTCCTAGGTGTGCTACCATAGACTTTATCTGTGTAGTAATGTGGTGAATGACAAAATTCAGAAGGTTACAGAGATTCTCAGGAAGTGGTTGCTATCTATCATATTTACCATTTCATTTTTTGTTCCTCTCTTTAGTCATCTTTTATTATTTTTCTGAGTCATGTTTCAAGAACAACTGTTATCATCCTATATAAGTAAAACCAAATACATTCCTGTCTATGGTATCTAAAGATAGATGTTTTTATAGATCAGGTAAGACAATAAATGTGACTCTTTAAGGCCTCTTTCATAATGAATATGTATTTTTAAAATCATTTATGTAATCCTAACAATGCAAAATAGCATAGTTCATTGCCATGTTTTTATCTATTACATCCCTCTGTTTAGCAGCCAGACATGGATGAAATGAACCCTGGTTTAACAATTTTAACTGAATGTATCGGGACAGCCAAGCTGTGACTGTTAGATTATAAAACTCTTCATAACCTCCCATCTTAAGACTCTGGTGGTCAGAATACCTGTCTGCAGAAGGCAGTGAACTAGCAGCAGTAATTGAGACAAATATCATTTAGTCTCTGGTTGCAACCACAAGCCTAGACTAATCTCATCCTAGAGTAGGATGCTGGAATCACTGGAAATTTTTGGTGAATGCATCTATGAACTGTTCCCAGACTATTGGCAAAAGCCTGGGATATGCAGTAAGGATCTCGTGTCTCTTGGCTAAACAGAGTAATGCGGCTCTTGGGCATGTGGCACATATGTTAGGAAAATAAGTCACACCTGTAGTCAATTCTAAACATTTACCTCACAGAGCACCATATCAGAGTCTTGGTATGGCCATGTATATATTTACTTGTAAAGTAAAGTAAAATATAATGTCTGTATATCAGGATGTAGTGTAAGAAATTTTAAACTTGCATGTGGGTAGTTCACTAAAAAGGCAGCTTTTCAAATTACTTGCTCATTATGAAATTTTTACCCATCATTTGTTGGCAGAATTTAATCTTCAGAAATACTAGAAATATTTTTATAAAGAAGGAGTACAAATAACTGGAATGTAAGTTGCCTCACTTTAAAGTCTGTATATTCTGAGATCTAAATTGTTACTATAAAGTTGTTTTGAATTAAAACTTGGAAGTTTAAATTGAAAACTGTCTTGTATGTTGTAATCAGTTTTTGAAAAATGTAATTGTAGCACAGGATTCCATTTAAATAGTTATTTCCCATGGTGTAATTACCAGTGAAGAAAAATAGAGTGGCTAAACTACAGTGAGATTGAATTTACAGCTGCTAATGCAGCTCTACTTCAGAGTACACTGTTGGCTGAAAGGCAGACATAGGATCTCCCAAGGTTATGGGCTTTAAGTCTGAAAGCCTCCAGCAGATTACTTCCTGCATAACTACACATTTCAAAGAGCTCAGAGGCTTGACTTTAAAACAGAAATGAGTATCCCTCAGAGAAGGCAACAGTGCATGATATTGAAAAAATTTCAACGTCAAAACCCTGATATAAGAATCAACATCTGTTCATAGAAAATTATTCCTAACTTTTTCTACACAAACATTTCCCATATGAAAGACAGATGAGTCTCCTAGTTCTTACAATTTTTAATAAAATTCCAAACCCAGATATATAGAGAGACAATGAGAGAAACAGAGGTAATCAGATGTTTGTGGACATGATGAAAGATATGTGTCTATGTGTACACATCTCTGGTTATCTCTGTATCTTCAGACTTCTCTTATCCATTAATAATAGGAAGTTTTAATGCTATTTCAACAGCTCGTTATGACATAACAGCCTTGTTGTTCCCTTCACTTAAGATCTCATAGGCAATTTTTACAGTGATTTGTAAGATGATGAAAGAAACACTATCTGCATTATGTTACACAGTTCTCTGCTCTATTGGCCATGATCAGAGTAGCTTCAAGGAACTATTAAGCAGACAGATGTCCTATCACCCATGGTTACCTTTTTCTTATAAAGGAACATATACACCTTCCTGAAAAAGAAAAGTTTCCATAACCTTAAGAGACAATGCCTGTCAGATAAAAGCACTGCAGCTGCTGAATATGTTTTTTATATATTAAAGCATTTTAAGATTGTGGGTGTATTGCAAGTAAATGATTTAACTACATTCAGCTGTCCTGTAAGTTGTTTGTAATTACTGATTTTGCTTTTCAGATGTGCATAATAAAGTTCTCAATGTAGCACTTTCAAATGCTGCAGCAGTGCTGACTCTTCAGTACTAGATAGTTCAATCACACAGGATATCTTCATATTCAAGTGAGGCAAAAAATAAAAAAGAAGGATAGAGGCAGCACAAGGTAATGCCTGGCATTATTAGTGGCTCAGATTCATTTGCTTTCCAATGATAGCTCCGGTATTTCAAAAAATTTGATATTTTTAATAAAATCTCTGGCAGTAGTCACAGCTTCAATATTTCAGTTTAGTCCATAAAATGTTTCTTTCATATGTTGATAAGTTTTTCCACCGTCTAGAAAAATAATTCTTTCTAATAAAAATTCTATCAAAATATCCTGTCCCAAACAAGCAAAATGTTCACTCTACATAAGAGCAAAGCAAATCTTAAAAGTGTCAGAAAAAGATGATTTGACATATACTCTGATGTCCAATAATTAGCCACTTGTACCACAGCCTATCACAGTGATGTTCAAACACTTGTTTTTTCACATTTTCCCCAATAAGGCTTTTTTTTTTTTTTTTTTTCCCCTTGGTTTCCTATGGAATCAAAGCATATGCATTCATGCCCTATATATGTCTAGCTGTTGATAACATAGCAAAACATATAATAATTTGTGGAACCCTCCAATTATAATTAGTAGCTAACACTTCATTTCATAACTATAAGCAGACAGGCTAACAGAAAACAAATTGATATTGTGCCAATATATTCATCGTGAAGCAGATGTGGAAAATGCAGTTTCATGATGTACCAAGAAATTTTATAGACCAAAAGATGGGAATTAGAGTGGGACTGAGGCCCACATAAGCAGTCACAGCATTGCAGCTCAAGCTGAGGAGATCAAGAAGAGGTCATTCTGAACAGTATGTTTATCTTTGAAGAATTATTTAACCTTATCTTTTTTGGAACTTTGATATAAATGAACTTCCTGATGGATGATTTGCCTTTCAAAATGCCTGTTTCCTCTACTTTTCTATAGATGAGGTTCTTCTGGTGGAACAACAATATCACCACCTCTTTCTCACTCCCCTTTCACCTCCAGCTGTTCTACTTTTCAGATGTCAGTGGAAATATTCCTCTTCTATTGACTGGGAAAAACAAACTTTTGCACTGTTTGTAATAAAAATAAACTGTTTCAAACTTGAATAAGAATTTTACTTTAATCACCTCGGGATTTGTTCAAAAAGTGAAGCCACTTTTCAGTCTGTGTTAATTTGCTGCCAGAATGTACACATAAGCTGAATTAAGAAGCATTTTTTGTGCTTTTGAAGAGGGACAGGTACACAGCAAATGTCTTTTGTTTGCCTACAGACCATGCAGCACAAAATAAATTTGAGGAGTTAATTTGATGAGGATAGGAATTAAAATGGAAAGTAAGGCTAAGAAACAAATACTTTTAAAAGTACTTTATTTTCATACACTCTTTCAAATTTTCTGCATGTACAAAGTAGCAATTATGAAGGCTGTTTTGTACATAAAAGACTGTCTTCACCAAGCAAGTTCTGTGATCAGGTTTTAGCACAGCAACCCCTTTTCTTAAGAGAAAAGTTTTTTCAGTTCTGCACTGAACAGATGAATACAGGAGTATTTGAACAGGTCTTTTCCCTTCAGTGCACTGTACGATATACTAATACTTAATAAGTAAATATATTTTAGAGAGATAAAACACAATGCCAAACTTGGGCAGGGGTCAATAAATTGAGCTCTAGTTGTTACTGCCTGAAAACTTGTTAGGACAAATCACTATGCTGTTTACTGTTCAAGTTTATATATTACACAGTAACTATTTATTTAGGGGATAAAACCAGACTGCATCCTCAGTAGGCTAATTATAGTCCATCATAAGCTACTGTTCATCAGAGAAGCAGAAGTCAGTTGAATCAAGCTATCCCTTGGAAACTAGCCGTGAGACTAACCATCTAAAGTGGCTGTTAATGCTAATTCCACTGAAGTTTCTGTTCAATTCAGTGTTGCCAGCATTTCATTCATATTCAGTGGACCAATATAACCACAACATAGAAGATGGACCTAATCTGAGATGTGGCCTTAGGCACCACGAGTCACTTTAGTGGCTCTTCTTTGTCATGGGAGGTCTGCAGGTTCACATAATTGCATTAAAAATGTGAGTTTTTCTCACATAAATTCACATGTTAAAAAGTTAAGCATCCGAGTGTTCTCTGTAGTGAGAGGTGCCTCTGTAGAGCAACCATCCCATTTTTAGATAGGTATCTGATCTGGTTATGCTTCATCACACTTCTCAGATTCTTTTGTGTTTTGTTTTGTTAATGTCCGGAAACAAGTCAAAATGTTTAGTTTCAAGTTTCAACCCTCTAGATTATTATGCTGACTGAAAGGAGACCATTCCAAATCTATATGGTTTTCCCTTAGTTTCATAGGTGTGTATCTCTAGTCCCTCTTACTCATTTCAGTGTTTTGATCTCTCTGTGTTGTTCTCTTCATCCTCCTAGTGGCTCTAGGCTTGACAGCACTGACCTGTTACTAAAAACATCCTGGTAGTGACATAGTTGGACTGAATGAACACTGGAGTTCTCACTTAACTTTTTTTTCTGATAAACCATGAAATATTCTTCTAGTGGGAAAAAGCCCTGCCTTTTTCTGCTTTTTATTCCTACACAAAATATGTATTACTTGACAACCTCACATGCAATATGATTTATATTCCAAATTATTCAACCCTTTTAAGTCCATTTTCATTTGTGGATGAAAATAACAACTTTCACGAATAAATAAATGAAATATTGAACTGACCAACAAGTTTTCCAAAAAAGTTGTTAAAATCAACACAAAGTATGTCAACATTTCTAGAAACTATGTCATATTGACAAAGAGTAATCAATGTAACTCAAATTTAGGAATAGTTTCACTATGACTACATTTCCTATTTGTTACACAGGGAACAGCATTCAAGCCCATGGTTGTGGTAGCACATCCTGAAATGTTATCACAGATCAGCTGAGATGGATCAGCTGAGATGTCACAGCTCCATGTAATAACTCAGCCTATGGTGAACTACACCAAGATAATGAGAATGAGCTTAGACTTAGTAAAATTACTTCAAATAGTGCAAGCCTGACTGATTAGTGATTAACACTGTAACTTGGTATGGAATGGTTGCATGCTATCATGCAATTGTAACTTGAGTCCTTTGGTTAGTTTTTCCTGTGAGTTGCAATGCTAACAATTTCTTTAAAGTCTGTTCTGCTGTCTTTTCCTATTCAGTTTTATTTAGAGGAGAGAATGAAATTCTCAAAATGAACGCTAATGTACAAGAATAATTTAAAAAAAAAAAAAAAAACACAAGGAACAGCAGCTATTTAAAACAAATGAACATGTAACAAGCTTACAGCAGTGTAGCAGCAGGATACAAGAGAAAATATGTAAAAATAACCACTTGAGAAAATTGTTTATTAAAGCCCTCATCTCCACAGCAGGAAATAAAAAGAAAAATACTGAAACAGCCACCTTAAAAATTATTTATTAAAAAATGCATCACTGGAGATGTACAGAAATAAAACAGTTTACCAAGCATCTTAAAATAAATTTATTCAACTATGCCCCAGCAGGAAACACTATGAAAAGTAAAATTTCCACTGTGTGAAAATAAATAAATAAAGATATTTTCAAACAAGGAAAAATAAAGAAATCCTTTTAAAATACTTTTATATAGCTTGTATTGCATTAGTGCAGTATATAGACAGCTCTATTCACCAATAGCTACATTCTTCATAATGATGCATTCCCTTGTCCCATTCAACAAGTATGTCTGATACTCATTTAAAAAGAAGAATGTGAGAGGTCCCTGCTGCCTCAAGTTTAGATGTCAGTGAGCTCACCATCTTTCATAGCTGAACTCTTTAAATTACAAATAATATTATCACTTACAAGCCTGTTTTCAAGAGGGTGCTAGAGCGGTTCTAAGTTTCTTTTCCAGCCCAGTCAAGATTTTCACTGGGAGTCCATCATCTTGCACAGTATGTTTTGGTTGTACTGGTATATGAGGGTGGTACTGAAAGTATTGTAGAAGGACAGTATCTTCAAGGAAGCCAGAGATTTCCTAATGACAGGTAGGAGCATGCTGGGGCCTCATTCTCCTAAAGCATATGTCATTCCACTGGCCTCAGTGAGGTTAGTTCTGATACACAGTGGTGGAAGTGACAACACAGTTCTGTCATTATCAGCCTGGCTTTCCCATTGACTCTGCAAGCTTGGATATATTTGTTAGCCCCATAGCTCATGATTTATTTATTTTCATGTTTACAAATAAACAACAACCAACTCCTTTTGACACATTAAGATGAAGCACTCAGGATCTTTGTTCCATGCTATCGCTTCACATGCAAGTAAAACGAACTTCATCCTTCTAAGTATGCAAGCTCTAAGTCTCTCACCAGAATTTTTGTCACACTACTGTGAGCTAGATTTGTCAACCTGTATAATTCCTTTGATATGCCCAAAGCCTCTCCCATGTTTAGAAACAGTCTTGGGGCAGCAAAGGATGCAATGATTCTGTTGTGTTCCAGCAGACCTAGATCTGTTACCTGGTGTATCCATGACAAGCTTTGGAAAGCCACCATGCCTACTGATGTTGTACAAAGAGAAAAGTTCGGCTCCATGACTTCTCCCAGCAGTACTCATTTCTATGCCAATATGTCAGCCTTTCTGTGGTAGCAAGAACAGGATAACCTCACTCCTAGACATTCCTCTAATATTTGCTCTTCTTCTAATATTTATTCTAGGTATCCCTGCCTTTCCCTGCTCCAGCCAGGAACAGTCATGCCCTGAACTCTCATTCTTGATGTTGCTCAGACAATTTTGACCACACTAATTAAAAGCTCTTATCTGTTTGTGACCAGAAAAAGAGACTGTGGAAAAGAATGACATGAAAAATATTTATGGTCTCAGAAATAATAATGAGTTGAGAACTGAGTCTTCTAACTAGCGATACTGTAAAACCAGGGAAGATAAACTCACATTATACATAGTAAATACCTCTGTGAATGTAAATAGATATATGTCTATATATATATAATCATAGAGAGCAAAAGAACTAAGTGAAAGATGAATCTCAACTGAAGCTTACTGTGTGACAATGTGGTTATTATAACATATATGTCCATGAAATTAAAACATTTCTCTACTTTAGAGAAACATTAAATAAATACAGTGAACCTCTTAAGGATTGATTCTGCATACAAAATTCAAAGAAAGCTCCTATTTGCATGAATAAAGACTTCAGGATCAGGCCCAATGCTTATTTATTTATTTTTCCTGCTGTATAATTCAATCACTAGAACTATGGAGTAAAAAACTTATATAGAATCATAGAATCATAGAATGTTAGGGGTTGGAAGGGACCTAGAAAGATCATCTAGTGCAACCCCCCTGCCAAAGCAGGATCACCTAGACCATGTCACACAGGAACATGTCCAGGCAGGTTTTGAACATCTACAGAGAAGAAGACTCCACAGCCTCCCTGGGCAGCCCATTCCAGTGCTCTGTCACCCTCACAGTGGAAAAGTTTTACCTTGTGTTTACCCTAAACCTCTTCTGCTCCAACTTATTCCCATTGCTTCTTGTCCTATCATTAGATGACATTGATAAGAGTCTGGCTCCATCCTCCTTACACTCACCCTTAACATATTTTTAGACATTAATGAGGTCCCCCCTCAGTCTCCTCCAGCCTATAAAGACCCAGCTTTCTCATCCTGTCCTCATAAGGGAGATGCTCCACTCCCTTAATAATCTTGGTGGCTCTGTGATGGACTCTCTCCAATAGTTCTCTGTCCTTCTTGAACTGGGGTGCCCAGAACTGGACACAGTATTCCAGGTGGGGCCTAACCAGTGTAGAGTAGAGGGGGAGGAGAACGTCTCTCGACCTGCTGACCACACTCTTCTTAATGCATCTTCTTAATGCAATCATATAAAATGGAACCTATTGAGATATGGCTGTTCATTTTGTCAAAAGAAGAAAATTATGAAGTTGGGATATGTGAAATCAAACTTCAGTATCTCTTTAAAATCTAAGAAAAGCAGCACCAGAAATAAAGTTCATCTGCAGTAAAGTTGGTGTTGCTGCTTCAGCAAATTACTTGTGTGAGTGGCAGTTATGATTACAGCCAAGGAAATAATTCCTAGCAAATTATTTATTCAATGAATTTCACTATTTCTTCTGCTCATGATTTGTTTGTGATCAGATGGCAATTCTCTCAGTGTTACTCTTCATTTGGATTTGTTAATAGATGTCATCACTAAGTGCATCTTGATCTGAAAGACATTTACAAACAGCTAATCAAAGACCACACCTGGCCTGAAGCCTGCATTTGTCTCCATGAGTTTGTCAGGTAGGAAATGTCTCAACAGAGCATTTTCTTAATGGCTTCTCACTAACTGTTGTAGAACATCTTGGAGAAAATCTATGTGACCTCTTTTCAATAAAGGCTGCCTTGCTGAAAATGCAGCTCTCTATGCTAACTATGGGAAACAGGATTAACAGAAGTTATGGGGAGAAGCCTAAAATCATTAACAAAGCAGTTTTCGTGATCAGTATCTACTTGAAATTCAGTTATTTCAAGTCAGTGGAGAAAGCAACCAACAGAGCGGATAGCTCCTCCTTAGAAATACTATACAGTAATTTCACCCTGATATTTCCTAATTCAACTGTAGGGTGGCAAAGGAGAGAAACTGGGATCTTTAAAGAAACAGGTGGTCTCAATTACAATGGAATCATGTGAAGAAAGAAGCAATCTTTAAGGTGTTAATTGACAGTAAAGTCCTCCTTTCCCCCTTCCTCTCTCTTTTTTCTTCTTGGTCAACCTGCTGTGCACACAGGCTTCAATAAATAACAATTGCAAGCTCATGGGCATCAGCTATGACTGAAAACTATATTGCACAATTTTTGTTTTTAAATACTTTGTGTCAGTAGTGGCACAGAAGGCTATGATTGAAAATGTTAACCATATATCTATTTCTTCCCTGTACGTTCATGTTAATACTCATATTCAGTACAGTAATGTTGACTAAGGATACCAAGGATAGGTGGATAAAGACAAAAACCAGCATCATCATTTCTTCATCAATTTCCTGATCACTGGTCTAGTATATATCTGCCTATAGTGCTATTACAAGAGAAAGCTAGCTAGCTAGGAAAAGAAAATTCTTGTGGGATTTCATCTCCATAAAATAGCAGGATCTGAGCCCTCAAAACAATCAAAATTTCATAGTGCTTCAGGTATTTAAACATTCATTTAGAATGCTTCACATCTCACTGAGAATATTGGACATGCCCTTTAGTTGTGTTGTGTATTTCCCCTACTGTGCACTACCAAATGCTCTTTTTTCCCATAGTGATCTTGGAAAAGGAAAATATAATGTTTTGTAATATGTTTTGAGATCGTTAGTAATAACAATGTCAGGAGATATTGTTGTTCTCCTTTTATAGGAAATATTTTTTTTCCTTGTATTAAAAATCATTCATCTAAAGAGTTTAATAAAATTCCTATAAAAAGAAATTCTTACATTAATATGTGTATTTTATGCCACTTCAGCTGTAGTTCTATCTTTAATTTCATATAAGCTATTTGGAGTTGATTAACTAGCATATAATCTCTGCCAGCCAAATACATGAAAAGTTGGTGGTGTATTTTTAATCATCTATATTCAGAGCTAGAAATTAATTTTACTTTGATTTTTTTTTTAACATCTCCTGATTAAAACTTAAGCAGTCAAACATCTCACGCATTTAACTTCAATGTTGTGTCCTCCTCTATCAGAACAAAATTGGGCATTTTCCTATACACAATAGAGCAAAAAAAGCAATTACTATCAATCAGTGACTAAGCAACAGATTGGAGTATTTAGAAAGACTCATTCATACACAGATTTGCAGCAGTGTTCAGCTCTTCTGATTAGATTCCATAGATTTTAAATTGTAGCTAATTAGGCTGTCATAGGTTCATTAATGGCTCTACTGATTCAGCACTCCCTCACCTGCATGCATATTAAAGCTCATTAGCTCCCTTGTCTAAAATACCACCTGCATTAATTGCTGCTGATGCACTAGGACTCTTCAGAAGGCTCTTCTGACAACTAGTCTACCTGCTTGTAATACCCATTGCCCCCAGAGCTCTTCAGGAGAGCTAGCACATAAAGTTCATAGTGTTTCACACATTGTAATGCTGCAGCTGTTGTGAGGGCAGTCAAGCCTGTTTTCTGCTTAACAGCAGGAAATAAATAATTAGCAATGCCTATACGGTAATGCTTACCACAGGACCAGTTTATTTGCTCTGGAGTCTCCCTACTGTAAGCTACCTAGCAATATCATGTACTAACAAAGTGCTAGGGGAGTTCCAAAGACATAAATAATCTATTATGACCAAGAAGAATAGATGACCTCAAGTTAGAATAGGACTGATATTCTGTGACCTCTTTAGATTAAATGTTTAGTGGGTTACCTACTGTAAGTTCAGTGGGCCAATCCCATGACACAGTTCTTACAAATCCTCTAGTCCGTTGTTTTATGTAGGTGTCCTCACAGGTATCAGGGTGCTAGATTATGTACAACAGGGGAGACAGTTTACAGCTTGAGTGATAAAGCAAAGTTGTAACTGACTGAAAGCTACTGAGAAAGATTGCTCTAAGAAACAGTTCTTCCTGGCTCCTGTTTTCCAAGCAGTTACAAAAATGGACCAGTAAGCTAACACGTGATATAAACTCAAAATATGTCTGATAACATTACAGACAGCAACTTGCTTTGCTGCAAAGCTGTTTAACTGCAGACAATGTCTTGTCTTGTCATGGAAAATTTTGGGATAAGCAATGGTAACCTCTCATAGAAGGTGTTCCCAAGTGTAATTTTATCTTCAAATTGATTGTTTACTTGTTATTTACTTATTACTTACTATTGTTTACTCCCAGCAGTTAACTATATCTCATTTCAAAGTAATATTTCATATTTATAGTCATATTTTCATATAGACTTATCACTCTCCCATATTTTCATATAGACTTGTTTTATCAATCTCCAAAATTTTTTTCTCACTGCTTGATATCAAACTAGTCACAGTACTTTGAAATAAAATAATTTTATTTTTAAAATATTGAAGTAGTAATTGCATTTTTACATTTTCTTTATACACAAATATCCACATCCCAAAAACTTTTGTGTATATTACAGTGAATAACAGTATTGCTTTAATTTTGTTCATTGTAAGAAATATTTGGGGGGGGGGGGGGGAGGGAAATGGCCATCCTGGCATTTTCTTTCCCTCTGAAAAATTCGCAATATCTTCTGAAATTTGTTGTATTTTACAAAATTTTTAATAAGATGCTTGGAAGAAGGAGTACTGCAAGTGAAGAAAACTCTCATAATTGAAAATTTACCATACAAACTGACATTCCAGATTTACTTCCTCAATACTGAAAATACTTGATGGAATGGAGAATCCTTGTGCAGTAAAAACTAAATCCTGTTTCTGTAGAAATCATTCTCAGAACACTGACTTAGGTGATAACTGATGCCTCAAGTAAACAGGAAAATACATAAAGTATCAGATCTTTACAGTTACTGTTTTAAGCTCTTCCTATGACACTAAGAAAGGAAAGGGAAAGGGAAAGGGAGGAGAGGAAAGGAAAGGAAAACGAAAAATGGAAAAGGAAGAAAAGAAAAAATTAAAAAAAAAAAAAAAAGGAAAAGGAGGAAAGGTTGTTTAGTTCAACCTTCCTTAGTACACCTCAGTCCAAGTCTTGAGTGATAGTGAATACAGAAAAACAAAAATCCATATTGTTAGTATAATTTTGTTAAGATCAAAGGCAAAGGCAGCATCCATAGTTTTAATAGTAGTGTCACTATGGTGAAAAATTAATACTTCAGAAAATGTTCCAGTCCATCAGGGGTTAACATAATGGGAATGTAGATAAGCAGGTTAAGATTTAGGGATAATATGAAGACTTCCACTAAATTCTGATCAATACTTTGATCTTGCAAGACTGAATGCCAACCTGGCAAAAAAAAAAAAAGAAATCACTGTACCAACAGCAGGTGGTTTAAAAATGCCTTGCATGTTCACTGAGGCACAGACAGATGGAACCAGCAGAGCAAACTCACTGATGATGTTTTACAGCCATTTTGGCAAGGTCCAAGATATATTCCCTTCTTCCCACCTGTGTAACTGTGGACAGATGTCAGAAGACTTTGGGTAAGAAAATGAGAGCTCAGTTCCCCACCTCTTCCCGCCTTATTCATCCTCTCTGGCTCTGCAGAGCTCCAGAGCATGACAGGAGGGGCTTATACTAAAGAACTCCACATGGAGCAGACTTTTTCTCTTGTTAGGATGGTGGTGAGTGAGAAAATGTCTCCTTATGCTGTATTTTCCTGTAAGTTTTACTCCTTCCTTTCCCTCTTCTTTTAATTAAATGCACTTGTGGACGGAAAACAAAAATATTCTCTTCATCTTTCAACTTTCCTTTAGAGCCTAGTTGTATGCCAGAGGTAATCAGATTTTCTAATTTCTTTGGATGTTATTCTTCACTTCAGCCTGGCACAGATACAGCTTTTACTCAGACATGAGTATGAATCAGTTTCAGTGTACATGGACAAGTCACTGATTCTCAGGTATTTGTCTATTTATATCTAGGTTACAATACATAACAAGTAGTGATAACTGTCAACGAATTACAGCTTTACTGGCAGTCTCAGATGAGTGACCACATCAAAGAGACCAATGCACTTTCTTATCCTTAGATGTGGGTGTTGGGACACAGAAATTAGCAACATGAGGATGTCACACCCTTGTTACTACTTTTTTGCTATTCAATAAAGAGAATACTTTTGGCAATGTAGTATTTTTTCAATATATTTCTCTAGGATTTTTTGAAGTGTAAAACCAAACTCCTCTATTTCTTTTGGCTTTAGTTCGGTGTAGATTTTCTGATATCTCCCAAAAGTGCTGTCTGAGAAGATCTGTTGCATCATAGTAAACTTCCCATAAAAGAAACCTGTAGGTGCTCCCAGCACTGCACAGAGAATAACAAAATAGATATTTTGTAAGCATATACAGGATCAAATTGTTACCCAGTACTATACTAGGAAGACAGGCTGTTGGAAAGAATGTATTTCCTAGCCCGTAAACAGATTACCATGCACTATCCCATGCAAATACCTTTATGTACAAATTACAGAAGTGTTTATCCATACTGAACAACAGGATTATTTTCCTCCTCTCCCGTGAACATTCACATAAACATCCTTGTGTTTTGGAATAGAACAGAAGGACAGTTGGAAGGATCAGAACGTTTGTTTCTTCTCCAAATACATGCCTTTGAAAACTCCAAAATAAGTTCTGGGTGAAAGAAAAATCAGAGGTACTGCTGGAAGGGAGGATGCAGCTCTTCCTGACACTTTTTCCCATAGAGTGCCTACTAAATATTCTCCCTAAACCTGGGATTAGTTTTTTCAGTCTGCTCACTGAGTCATAGAGAAGAGCCACTGGCTGCAAGCCAGAAAGCAATGCACCTTCCTGCCAGCTGCCCTGCCACTGCCAGCGAGTCACTCTGAAGTGATGGCGTGTGCATACGCATGATCTACACCAATGGTTCTAACACTTCCCTGGTCATGTAATTTTCTGTGGGCCCCAACTGTAGTCTCGTTTGCACCAGGCAGTTCAGTACAAAATATCAACATTAGGAAATACTGTCATTGCCCATTAATATCAGTGGCAACTAGCTTTTGATTAGACTTGAAGATTTTGCACTGTATTGAAAAATGTATATTTTTCTCCTTCATTCTTCTTGGCATGGGAAAAGAATATAAGGGCACCCCATTTTAGTTTCTTTTGGGGTGATCTGTTCAGCCAGGATATCTAAAACAAAGCACAGTTTATACGGTCAGGTATGACACACAAACTAGTTTTGATGCACATTATACTTCTGTATTTACTTTAAATAAAGTAGAAATACCCCTGCTTTTCTTTTTCTAAAATGTTTTGTCCATTTATCTTTGAAACTGCAATGTTAGCAGGAAAAGATCCTCTCAAGTTCTTGCTGCAGTGTCTTTTATTATTCTTACACAAAAGGGAGTGCAGAGTGCCTTTGAGACCTTAAAGAAACCCGACCAAAAGGACAAGCCTTTGAAGTCTAAAAAACATGTATTATCTACTTTTACTTAGTCTAACAGGAGAACCATATTTACCATGCTCATGTCATTATGGATTTTAGGTTTTTGTTCTGAGTACAAGGTGTATGATAGTCTGGAGATTATCAATTTGGGATACATTTGAAAGTTGACTTTGATCTCTTTAAAGCTATCAATCTCAGCTTTGGAAGGAACAAAGAGATAAGAGAAACTGGAAGCCTAATTTGCATCTGATACCTCTGGAAAAAAGCAGAGAAAACAGGGAACTAAATAACTAGAAAGCCAAAAGTCTTGCTCTATTCACCGCAGGGTCTTTGTAAAATTGCTTGTTTTATAGCTAGAGAGACATCCAACAGACTGTAGTGAGATAAAAACCAGTAACTCAATTATAGCCATGGGCAGCCTTATTCTTTATATGGCTTGTAAAACTAGGATTTGTTTTTAATGATGAACTAGAACCTGTATCTTCTGTAAGATAGAAGCCAGAAGCCACACAACAGGGGCATTTATTTAGACTTCAGAAAGAAGTCTGATAAAAACTGGATGTTAATTATAAAAGGGAATATAGGAATAACACTCTGTTAATAGCTCTGTTTGAAAGTGTGTTGTGATGATTTTTCTTTTGAATCAATTTCATCCCCTCTCTTATCACATCACACCACATCTTCACCAATGACTCAATACCAACACACAAATACTGCATTGCTTTCTTCCCATTATCAATATGAATGAAGTGCCCTACCAGAGCGGGTCAGAAAAGCCATTGACCTTTCCTTGTGTAATTGTTTCCTGAAAATAACACTTCTCTTGTGTTGTCTGCAAGGAAATGACCAGGTCCACACACACTTATTCAACCTTGCCAACTCTAACATAAAATATCCCAGTGTATACATTGGAAAACAATGACAAATGCCTAGTGCAGCTGAATGCTTAACGACACACAATTCTCCCCTGAAGAGTAAGTACAAGGCATCTGAAGGAGATGCTAGTAGTGTCATCTAATATAAAGAGGCAAGCAGCTTTCCCTGTATGGCACTCAAAGTCTTCAAATGGCTGAGTGACTTCAAGACACTCTACACAGTTGAGAGGATAGAGATCTCTGGGGATAGTTTGTGGGTGGATACACAGTGCCAGTTCACCGGCCAGTTTACAAATCCACAGTGAGAGATGGCTGCAGCAGAGCTAAGCTCTGGGGTGATCTGGTGTAGTCAGCCTTACCACCCACTTCAGCCACTTCCTTCTGCACCTAGAGACCTGGATTACCATGTAGTTCACAGATTGAAAATACACCGGTCAGCCCTCCAGACAAGCAACAAGTGTCTTTCTTTCACTGTGTATGAAAGTACCTATGGCCAGGAGTGATAGCTGTCTGTGTCTACATTACTGACAGGTGGTCTTACAGTCTGATGATTTCAGCCTGAGAACCAATGAATAGAACATTATAGACTCTCATCTGCCTCATTTAATTATCTCATAAGGGAATTGCTCATGTGGATCAGAGGGCATGAACTGGGGGGCATACAGACACCAAATGAAATCCTGTTTTTTCACTTACTATTAACTGCAAAAGAGTCACTGATAGAAATGGGGGCAACATTTTATCCATTTAAACTAAAAGTGAAAGCTCCTCAGAAGAATGAGAAAGGGTTACAAAGGGTTGCAGGAACAACATTTGGTGGTCAAGGTAAGCCATATAATTTGTAATGTATAACATGATCCATTCACTTATATGAAGTAATACATCTCGCTAAAGAACTGCTGTGAGTGGAGGGGTTGAGGGTTCTGAGAGGGTTCATCTGGGGATTCGTTTTGCCTTTTTTCTTTTTATTTAAGTCAAGGGACTTTCACAATTTTTGTATAATAATCACATCTTGAAATTCTAATTTGAGCCTACAGTAACTTTATGACATTTATTAACATGATAGTTTTAGGGTGCATTCTTTTGTTTCATTTTTCAAACATTCTGTATTTGTCCTTGGAAGAAGATGTTCTTATCTCTTTCTCCTCCATTCTGTGATATATTTAGTGAATAAAGTTCTTATTATTTCAAACCATTGTACGGCAACAAGATCTAAATACGCACTGATGTGTTTGAAAGCTGTGTAAGCTACTGTCTGCAACTGGGGTATCTATGTAATGTATTGAAGCGTGAGACCTCTCTGTGGATATGGTATTCTGTTATATACGTGTTTTCTAAATTTAAAATTAACTCCATCTGACAGTCTTTCATTAAACTTTTATTGTCTGAAGATTTACGTTTATGGAAATGATCACTGAGATTATTTTTCTTCTTTTCCAATAATATAAATCAAGAGCAGTTTTGAAAAAGTCTGCAACAGCTTTGTACTTCAGAACTCAACTGCTTTTTAACTCACTTTGTCACTTATGATGCCATTCAAACCTGAGTGCAAAATAACGCCATATTCCTAAAATTTATTTAGGCTAGTATGAATAACAACAGGATTAACTACAGGAAATTTAGGCCTAGTGTGGTTCCAGCAATGTAAGTGACCTGAAAATAGAAATTAGGGCCGGTTTCTTGGGGTCATTTTATAACAGCTGAGGATCACTTTCTTACGTTTCTGAATAATGAACTTCTCTCCTCAAGCTTCAGTACAGCAGAACTGAACTAGCCTAGCAGGCAGCCTTTCAGTTTTAACAGACATAGAAACAAGAAGGATGCACTGCAGCAGAAAATTAGGTGAGCTTTATTCACACACCCTGTAATTAAATAGATTACCCACCACAAGGACTAAAATGTGTGGACCAGACCTCCCAAAATGAAAACACATGCATCTCCAATAGGAACTGAGTACTGTCTTGCAGGGAAGCTCCCACTTTCCAAGTTCTTCTGTCGAGGATAATAAAATAGATCACACGGATTTATTGAGACTAGTTCTACACTTGTGTGTAAGGAAAAGGACACAAAAAGTCATGCCTCTCTGCACTTGCCTCGAAGCAGCATTACCATACTTAGAGTTGTTAAGATTGAAAAAACTGCTGGGAGCTAATGCTGGCATTAATTAGCCTCATCAGACTGGGTCAGGAAAAGAGAGGGTTATGACCACTTAACCTGACATCTTCTGCTAAGAGATTTAGGGCCAAACAAGGCTTTTGTAATCTTCGCAGTTGCCTGGAAATCAGTGAAAACATTGTTTGGTTCTTACTGAAGATTTAACATGAGCCTGACATGGGGTGTTATTATAGTACTACTTGTCTAGAAATACTGTATAGATTCAATAGGAGAAATCCCTGGAAACTTAGTAAGGGCAGTGAAGCTCCTGAAACAGTGTCAGTGGTTTGGTTCAATTTGTTTCTATACAGAAGGCATTTCAAGAAGATATGCGTGTGTAGGGAGCTATTTTGGAAACCTGAAATAGTACATCAAATAACACACGTTGAAAATAGATCTTTAAAAAACGAGTTTCCATTGTAGTGTGGTATCTTACTCTTACAAAACTAATTCACAACATTACCCAAAGTTAATCGAACTTCAATGTTCACAGTTACATGTAATGAACAAACTACCTTCATGCTTCATACCTTTGTTTGAAAATGCTGGCCAACAAATTTCTCTCCCCAAATATTACACAATAGGAGGACCTTTATTATAAATCAGGTTAAGAAATATATTTCTCATGGAACCCCAGGCTCAGAAACTATCTATAATTCCATGTGGAAAGTACCATATAAATGTATGAGTAATGATGATGGTGAAAAAGAGAAGGAAGAAAAGTTGAAGTGCAATCTCAAAAGCTGGGTAGATTGCAGTGGAAGTTTAGCAATGCCATTTGAAATCAGTTTTCTTCTTTTGAAGTCAGCAGTTTTAAGATGTTATCATTTGTTGAAGTTGTTGCGGAATCTTTTGTGATCATATTCTGATTAGTTCTTCCATTCCCCATGGATCATTGCTCACATAACATTCTAACCTTTTCTGGGCTGATTCAGCAAACTATACATAGAATTAAATGGTAATGAAGAATGATTTGTACTCTGTCATGACAATCCCTTGTGGAATTCACAAATCTTATGAAAAAAAGTTGCTTTTGTCTTAGGTGAAGTACTTAAACAGAGGAATTCATTCCATATAGTATTTATATAGCAGCTTTCACCAGTGCTGATGCCAGTGTAGCTATTTCTTGGAAAAGACAAGGAGAAAAGTGCAATGTTGTTTCATCTCTTTATAGTCTCCCTCTGTCCTGAGATGGCATGTCCATGTCTCTCTAGCACTTGTGGTCCGAGAGCTGCAATGTTATGTTATGAAAGAAGCCACATTAGGATAGCAGGAGAAACATTCACTTTCATATTCATTAAAAAAAAAAAAAAAAATCACTATTACATTCATTATTAATTCTTAATTTGTTAAAGGAACTAAAGGCTAAAGTGATGATGAGTCCTTTATGCTGGATACTTCATGAACATCTAATAATGTTCATAAAACTTCTACCATCTTCCAAATTTCAATGCAGTTGGCATAGGTGATAAAACCTCCCTCACTAGACATTTCAGGAATGAGTTACATCAGAATGTTTGGGCACTATGATGCTGTGGAGCATGCAAACTGGCAATTGTTTCTTCTAAGGTTTTCAGCTCATTTTCAAAGTAAGCTCTAGGAAGATATTGCTGATGAAGATGCAGCATTTCAATGAGTATGCAAGATGAACCATTATATCTTTGTGGTTCATCCATCACTACATGACATCTGACACCTTGATAAATCATCATTTATTTCTAACTTAGTTTATGCGTGATTTTTCTGCAATGTAGCTGATTATACTTTGTTACGGGTGCTAATTTTCAAATGTTTGCAAAAAGTGGATCGTTTTCTGGAGGACAAGTCAGAGAAGCTAGTAGTAATGTGACATCTGTACCTTTTCACCTCAAAGCTAACAATTCAACTTGGGATCAAATCAGACAAAACAGAAATTAAGCTATCCTAAGTACTTCAATCACCTACACAGAGTGAATTTATTGTATCCAGTTTCCAGTGTCTCATGCAACAAAGAAACATAAGCAAGTTTCTCACCCAATTGCTGTCATGATTTCAGGGAAAGGATATTCTTTTCATACTTGTAAAGGTTTCTGCAAGTCAGAACAAGTATAATAGAGAAAAACTGCAGGCATTTTCTTTTTCCCAATATTCACAGACAACATATTCTAAACATTTACTTTATATTGCAGTCCATTCTTTATTTGTGGGTATGTTCATAACCATAACAATGACTGCACCTAAAACCCTAGGTGTGTACTATCCCTATCTCAAAAGCTGTAATATTTACCAATTTATATAAAAAAGTAAAGGAAGTAAAAAAAAAAGCATAAGTGGTGGAAGGTCTACAAGGATAAAACTGGTTACTATACTCCTGTAAAAACAATGTGTGAGTGCGTTCAAAACATTGTTATGGTGCATAGGAATAAGTTCTATTACATTATAAAGCCCCACATGCCGCTTGATTTTCTGGTGGAAATCAGAATAGAATTAAAATCTGAAGACAAGAAAATAGGAATGTCCCTTTGGTCAGGGAAGGCATGCCATGATTATCTGTGCAAAGGAAAATTCCACTAACATAAAACTGGACAGACAAGAGTTATGCTGCATCTTGAAACTAGAAGTGGTGGAAATCCATTACATGCTCAAGGCTACAGGGAAAAAGCTGATCTGAGCACTTAGGTTTTGTGCATGGCAGTAAAATGTGTTTCAAGGGCCACAAAGAGAAGGATGCAATAGAGAAAGCAAGAACAGATTAGTAAGAAACAGTGATGGTGCATTGAGCAGACAATTTTCATGATACTACAGAAGAAAAACACAGAAGTAGAAAAAGTAGAAAACTGAGGGACTGTCATTCTGTCACTTAATGTATTTACGCATTCTAAAACAACTCATGTGCGAAGTATGCTATGTTGGAATTTGCAGGCATATGCCATATAATCTTTCCTGCTCTGATTTACCAGTGTGAAGAGGCTAACAGAAAAAGCTTGCAATGCTTACAGAGAATAAGGTTTGCTTCACAATGGAGAATATATAGAAACAACAGTAAATACATATTTAGTCATTTGGATGCACTTTAAAATAGATGGAAGAGTTCACACACATACTGTGACTTCTTTTAAACTTCAGTCTCATAAAAATCAATACATTTCAGGAATTGCCTGTAGGTTCACACCAGCCTAGTATCAGCATATGTTTCCATTACACCAGTCTAACATAATCACTGCTATAATACCTATTCCCAAAGTAATTCTCCTTCCCTATCTCCCTTTTCCCCTACAGGTTAAAACTAGTAGCAAATCTCCGTCTCCACCTACAGAGAAGGAAGTGTTTCAAGGGATGATGGCTCTCTTGGGTGAAGGAAAAAGAATAAAGAGGAAGCTGCAAGTGAGCTGACAGAATCAAGTGAGTACATGATGCTTGATCAATGCTTGCCATTTTCGGAGACATTCTTTAGGGAAATATTCCATTGCAGATGTCATACACTAAATGAAGCGGAACAGAATTAATACAGAAACTGCAAGGCTAACAATGAAATTTTCTGGGCTGCAGTTCTTCATTGCTCTTCCCTTTCTACAACTGCTCTTTAAGATGGCTACATTTAGGGGTGAATTGATATACCCTAGCTTTAAACCTTTGACATTTAAACTGCTTATGATCTCAAACACATCACAACATTGATTTATTTTTAATCAAAAAACAACTTGCAATGTATCCATATAGAAAGTTGGTATGAATGTATAGTAAAAAGCACTGAAATATTTTTGTAACTAACCTGTATGACAGCATGAGAAGCTTGTTTTAGCCCTTCTCTGTAGCCTTTTTTTGACATTTTACAGGTGGGGGAGGTAAGAGAGATGTAGGACCACTACAGATTTTGTGTGAAGGAAAGAGAATTGTGTAGGGTTTTTTTACAGCTAGACCTCTGGCCAAAAACAGAAATTAGAAAACCCTCAGATAAAATGCCATAGAAATTTAACAGCTCAGTCAACACTAGTGGAGGATCTGTAACAAGAAATAATATCATTAGCATTACATGTAAGTAATAAGGGTGATAGGATGTTTTTGCATTAGAGTACCATGTCAAATGTGTCATATTGGTCGTGATCTGTTGTTGCTTCCCTTGTTGCACATAGTGACAAAAGAGATTATGATAAAATACTGGAGAACAAAAGGTTGTTCATTATACACTCCTTCACACAATGGTATGGTCATTGTCTTTTTAGTGTGTAATTAAAATACCTGGCAATCATTTCCACACTTATGCTGCACTGAGTCCTTTTTCTTTTCTTTTCTTTCCTTTTTTTTTTTTTTTTTTTTTTTCATTCTGTATTTTAACAGGATATATTATTCGTTTCTAATTCTGCTTAGGACCCACTTTAGTAATACTTTCTGCCTCAGATTAATTACCCTGATCTAATTCATTTAGTGGAGGACAGCTGTGGTACGTGGGTTGCCCACTGATGTATTGTGTTAAATGACGCCCATCTGTCATTGCAGCATATCAGCATGGATTCAGTGTCATCCACTTCATTGGCTCTGCTGAGATGTGAAGTACAGCTACAATGTTTACCACTGTTGTTAATTTAATATCTACACCTTTAATAACCTGACTGCTGTCATTCGCTGAACAATGATACATGATGGCCAGTGAACAGCCAGACAGAAGGCATTAACTTGACAGCATAGTAGACCATTGGTACAGTTAATTAGAGCACTTCTGGGCAACCTTACTGTTGAGGGTCTTGTAGGGCATTCCCATGCAAAAACACCTTATTGAAAAAAAAAAAAAATCTCTGTTAACATTGATTCTGACAAATACGGTCATTAACCCATTCTCTTGACATAGATGTGATCATTTTTTATAATAGCTATTTTCTCTTACTACTGATCAGACTCCTGCTCTTTCCTCTAGCCTGCTTCCTGTTTCTCCTCATTTCTTTTCCCCTTTCTGTCTCTGAAAAAGAAAAAGGTTGGAAGTAGCACACCCAAGCACACACTGTCTTTTCAGTCCAGTGGTTTATAGGCATGTATCCAAAACCAGTGTGAGATTCTCATTTTACAAATGCCATTTCCAGTCACTGATGCTTTAATGAACATGAAGAAGTAAGACATTCAATGTGTTCTGTCTGTTGTTTTCTTTCTGAATGGAAAAGGTAGTAATAAGAAAGAAATTGGTAAATTCCTATCATAAAAGTTCTCATACACAGTAGACAAAAATATTAAAATTAATGTTCACATATTCTGTAGAGGGATATTTTTAAAGCTGTAATACTTTATCTGTAGGCTTACATGAAAGTTTCACTGAACGGAAAAACAAACACATATGGAAAGAAGTACTGTGTGCTCTTAACCCACTTTCATATATCTCTGCAGACAGAAATAGACACAAACACATCACCACGCTGTGTTTATCATTTCCAGGGAGCTGGGGAAACCAGTATGATTGCCTGCAGCTGGTAGTATGTGATTAGTGTTTTAAGACTGTTGGCTGTGTGCCTCAAGCAGATACTTAGCTTTGGAGCAAGACTACTACTTGTTACACGAGGTTGAAAAACCTCAAGATTCACACAAAATAATTTGCAGTATTATTCTGAGAAGGACTTTGTTGAGTCCTTCACTTTGCTTCTTTCTTTTATTAGGCCCTAAAGTTGAATGGTGTCCTAGTGGTCACAGGATGAAAGAAATAATTCTCCCACAGATTTTCTATTCAATTTTAGATTGTCAAGAGTAGAAGAATTTGCTAGGTTTTTTAGGGGTCTAAATGCCACTAAGGATCTGGGACTGCACATTTGCCCCAGTTTTCCGGACAACAAACTGATTTAGGCCTGAGAGCTTGTTGCTAAACATCCCTGTTAGATGAGATGATCTCCCTGTCCCCAGGCTGGGTTGGTTCAGATAAACCTGGAAGCTTCTGTAGGCAAATATTAAAAGTAATTCATTTCATTCAACACATCAGAAGAAGCACTATGAATACAATAAAATTGAGCTACTTTTGAGTATGTAGGTTGAATGACCCATTTACAACTGGATTAGGGTGGTCTGAGGAATGAATCAGAAACAAAGATAAAAATTGTACTGGCAGTATGAAGACCTGCAGTGAGACGCCTGAGGGTATAGTAACAATAGAGGCTTAGAAAGGTCTCTAAAGAACAGCTTCACACCATTCATGAAAGAAAGATAGAGCTCCCTATTTCACAATTCTTAAATAAAGTAAGCTCAATATTTTCCTGTGGAGATTGCTTTCCCAGAACTTGCAAGAGTTTCTTTAACATGTTTCTCCTCCAAAATAGTGATGTAGTAATAGTAATGGTCTAGAATTCACGATACTGAGAAGATACGTGCTATATTTTGAAAATTATATATATTGCCACACATTTTACAGAACACCCCACACCATAGGTTAAGCTTCAGAGCTAAGGGTTAATTAACAGCAAATCTCATTTTGATTACACAGAATACTATCCATCTACTTTTCTTTTGAGAAATAGTCTTTAAGAAATCAATGTCAACAGAATTTGAGTATGACGTTTTTGTAAGGTTTTGCTTTTTAATTAAAAATTGCAGATTAACAGAAACATTATAGAGAATGAGTTCCAATTTATAATTTCCAACTGTTATTTTAATACACTATCTACCTTTTTCCATCACACAGAGAAATATTAGAAGCCACCAAGTTTTAAATAAGGGGTGTGCAAAGAACCTGCTTGTGAAGCTGTGTAGTTGCTCCATATATAAATGCCTTTGCTGACTACTGTGAAATGCATGTAGTCAGCTCTGAACACAGATAAACAGCTCCTTGGGTACAATACAGTTAGAACAAAGCTGTGAATCTCATTTAGCTCCCAATCCATTTACATATTGACAATGACAAATTTGCATGATTTTGAGAAGAAATATGGGCCCCAAAATTTCAGTTTTTAAAGCCTTATAAAATGTCTTCCGTCCTTATGTTTGCAAGCAGGAAACTTCACTAAAAAAAAAATTTCGTGTGTCTGTGTCCTTCTACCTTTCCCTGAAAGAATAATATGAGACAAATAATAGATTGCTTTAAAGGTCTGGGTGTTCATTAAGTTCAACTGAAAATAAGCTTTTTCTTTAAACCTTTCTTTCTGAGATCACACACACAAAAACTTGGAGACAGACAAATAAGACCTGGATAAAGACAAAGAGGCAGCTGTATTTTAATAGGATCAGTTTTTAACTTCTTCCTTTTCATGTAGCAACATGTCTTGCCTGACAAAAATACAAGCTAGATGAGTCAAAGGAAAGCAGATACGTCTTGGGGAACCAGACACAGAAAATGGGATTTGACTAAATCCAGACATGTAGTCATTCTTGACTCCCTTTAAAGGTGATAAACATCTAGTCAAGATAGTTAAAGACGTATTGAGTAGGATTAATGTAATTTTAGAAAATATGCCTGAAACAGACTAGATTAATAATTCTGTAAAGGAAATTTAGCACAAGGGAAATTCTACCACATAGCTCATATGGAGGAGAACACTTTCTGCTTGAATGGCGAGTTCTTAATTTAGTAGGTAGAAGGTTTTTACAAATTAAAGACAAGACAGCTTTGTAGGACATTTTGGAAGTTAAGAACATGTTTGCATCCGTACCACTATCTATGCAGCACATTGTTTTTGCTATTCTCCCCACTTGGAATGATTTTTTTTTGACTAGAAATGTTATCTTTTTACCTTCTACATCTCATCCAGGTGGAGCTTGGGGAAGACCTTTATGTGACTGTTTGTTTTTCTGTCTGTTTGCCTGGTGAAATTACGCACTTACAGAAATAATAATGTCCAGAAGCTTAGTCATTTTGGAGTCATTTGTGGCTAGGACACAAACATTTAGGGCAACTACTCAGTAAGAAGCAGAAAGCATGAAGCAGTGTTATACAATGCAAAACCAGAGTTTTTCCTAACTCATCCAAAGAAGGAAACAAAAGCATATAGGAATGGGATGTGCCAGGGGAGATACATAAATAACAAGTAACAGCCATTTCCCAGAGGGACAGCGATGTGTTAACGTTATCATAAAAAACAATCCTCGCAAAAAACACAGATCCAATGACCTTTCTTCAAAACAATGATTCATTCAAGCTTCCACCAGCACAGAAATGATCTGCCAAAATAATCAATGGAACAAAGCATGTGTGTTGCAAATTAAGGCAAGAAGACTCTGGGGTAGACTATCCACAGTAGGACAAATAAAAGTAAGAAAAAACATGGATTAATTGAGGAGGAAAGGACAAAAAAAATTTAGGGATAAAAATTATCTCTTTAACATTTGTTAACTTGTCATGAGCAAAAATGACCTACTTGATTTTAGGATGGAATTTTGTAAATCTGTGGCTAGGATCACTGGACAAGAGACCTATCTACCTAAGCTGTGGAATGGGTTAAGAGAACCCTGAATCAATCCAGGAAAAAATTACATGTTCCCATGATCTAGAAATGTTAGCTCAGACCCACTAAAACACAGTCATGACACTGTAACCCTATTCTTGAACTATCAAACTGCCTCTTCTCATTTTGCAGGGTTAAATGAATATCCACCGTGATGAAGACTCAAACTGAGAAACCTCATTTCTAACTGATTACCTAATCACTGAAGTAAAGGATTGTTCTGAGATTCTCCTTCTTACTCAGTCTCTAAATATTAAACAATTTTTTACAAGAAAGGATGTCATGTGCGGGGCGGAGTGAGGTATCTCTTCATGTCCACAATGCAGAACGTTTGATTAAGCCTCTACTGAGGATTGAGAGCTTTTTGTTCAGAGCACTGTATCAGAGTAGTGTCATTGCAACACAGTATATTTTTGGAACATCTTTGTTTAAGAAAGAAGTTATTATGTTCCTTTGAAAAACAGTTTTCAAAAGGGATTTTAGCAATGAAATGGTTACATGAAATTATGTGCATAGACTCAGTGGAAAATAGATCTAGAGTCTGTTTTAGCAAGTAAGATATTTGCACACCACTTGTATGTAATTTGAATTATATTTCGTGATATCCACGAACTGCAAAACTTTGGAATTAGAGTAATATTCCAGTTCTTTTCAGTTCAAAGATAAAGAAAATGTGTAAGGAAAGAACCATATAGAAAAAACTTTTTGTGACTTGAGTGAATTTTAGCTTTTGGCAGAAAAATGTTTCCCCTCCAAAAAGAAAGTCATCCTTGCTCATACATCTTAGCTACTTTCAATTTAACACTGTACATCATAAAAGCAAGGACAGTCTAAGGTTAAGAAAAGAAAGTTCTTTCTTTTCTGAAAGAGGTGTGTGAACAGGGCAATATCCCTTGAAAGGGCCAACTTCCTAATCAGAAGCAGTTGCACTGGAACTATTGAGGGAGGGGAAGAAACAACTTGGAAAATCAATGAAACTCTTTAAATACTAAGTATGGTGAAAAGTCCCTTCTGGACTCAGTTGATCCATACAAGTTTAAGGTCAAGTTTTCAGAGTTCGCTGGCTTTTAGAATTTAACATTTTCAAAATATTTTTCAGCCATTCACTCAATTCCTAGGAAATCCCACAAAACAAAACAGGGAAAACAAAACAAAACAACACAACAAAAAGCACAACAGCAAAACTGCCAACATCACTATGCTATAGATATCTAACCAGGCTTTTTTGGTGGCCACAGGCCTGGCTTGATATACAGTCAGTTCCTTGATCACTATCCTGAGTTCAATATCATACAAGGGAGAAGCAGAGCAATAAATAGGATTGCAACCCTGAACTTCAGGAGAGCTAACTTTGATTTCTTCAAAGACCTTGTTGGAGGAACCTCATGGGCTAGGACTCTAGAAGTTAGGGGAGTCCAAGAGCTCTGGTTAATATTTAAACATCACTTCTCCAAACTCCTTTCCTTTGAGTAAAAAGTCAGAAGAGGCAGGAGACCTGCAAGCAGCTTCTGGAAAAACTCATGTGGAAGAAAGAAGTTTACAGTATGTGAAAAAAGGGATTGGTCTCTTGGGAGGAATGTAGGAATGTTATCAGGGTATGCAGGTATGCAACAAGGAAGGCCAAGGTCATCTTGGAATTAAACGTGGTAAATAATGTAAAAAACAACAAGAAGGGCTTCTTCCAGTCTGAATGAGGTGGATGTCCTGGTGACACAGGACAGAAGGTAGAGTTACTGAATGCCTTCTTTGCTTCAGTCTTAATTGATTAGACTGTCCTTCAGAAATCCCAGTCTCTGCAGTAAAGAGAGAAAGTCTGGAGGAAGGAGGACTCTCCACTGGTTAATGAGGATCAGGTTAGAGATCATTTAGGCAAACCAAACACTTACAAATCCATGGGTCCTGATGGAATCCACCCACAGTGGTGAGGGAGCTGGCTGATGTTGTTGCTGTGGCACTCTCCTTCATTTCTGAAGGATCATAGAGAACGGGAGAGGTGCCTGAGGACTGGAGGAAAGCCAGCATCACTCCAGTCTTCAAAACAGACAAGAAGAACCCTGGAAATACAGACCAGTCAGCCTCAACTCCATCCCTGGAAAGGTGATGGAACAGGTCTTTCAGGAGGTCATCTCTAGGCATATGGAGAATAAGGAAGTTATCAGGAGTAGCCAGCATAGATTCACCAATGGGAAATCATGGTTAACTAATCTGAGTCTTCTATGATGGTGTGATTGAATGGGTAGGTGAAAGGAAAGCAATGGATGTTGTCTACCTTGACTTTTGCAAGGCTTTTCACACTATCTCCCATAACATCCTCATAAGTAATCTCAGGAAGGGTGGCTTAGGTGAGTAGATGGTGAGATGGGTTGAAAACTAACTAAACAATGGAGGCTCAGAGGGTCATGATCAGTGGTGCAGTCTGGTTGGAGGCCTGTTTCTAGTGGTGTTCTCCAGGGGTCTGTACTGGGTCCAGTCTTGTTTAACATCTTCATCAATGACCTGAAAGAAGGGATGGAGTGTACCCTCAGCAAGTTTGCTGATGATACAAAACTGGAAGGGAGTGGCTGACACATCAGGAGTCTGTGCTGCCATTCAGTGAGACCTGCACAGGCTGGAGAGTTTGGTGGAGGGGAACCTGATGAAGTTCAACAAGTACAAGTGTCGAGTCCTGCACCTGGGGAGGAATAATCCCATGCATCAGGAGAGGTTAGGGGCTCACCTGCTGGAATTCAGCTTTGCAGAGAAAGACCTGGGAGTCCTGGTAGACAGTAAGTTAATGATGAGCCCTTGTGGCCAAGAAGGCCAATGGTATCTTGAGGTGCATTTAAGAAGGGTGTGACCAGCAGGTTGAGGGAAATTCTTCTTCCCCTCTACTCTGCCCTAGTGAGACCACAGATGGAGTATTGTGTCCAGTGCTGGTCTCCCCATTTCAAGAGGGACAGGGAAATACTAGAGAGAGTCCAACAGAGGACTATGAGGATGATTAAGGGACTGGGACATCCCTCTTATGAGGAAAGGCTAAGAGACCCAGGTCTGCTTAGCCTGGAGAAGAGAAGGCTGAGAGGGGATCTTATCAATGTGTATAAATATCTAAAAGGTGGGTGTCAAATGATGGAGCCAGACTCTTCAGTGGTGCCCAGCGACAGGACAAGGGGAAATGGGCACAAACTGGAACACAGGAAGTTCCACCTCAACATCAGGAAAAACTTCTTTACAGCACTGGAACAGGCTGCCTAGAGAGTTTGATGAGTCTCCTTCTGTGGAGACTTTCAAAACCCACCTGGATACATTCCTATGTGGCCTGCCCTAGGTGATCCTGCCTTGGCAGGGGGGTTGGACTCAGTGATGACCAGAGGTCACTTCCAACCCCCATTCTGTGATTCTGCAATCCCTGAGCACTGCACTAAGTCTCAAGAGGATAAACACATGCGGATATATAGAGTGGTATCTTTTTTTGCTTCTCAGGGCAACATGGGACGTCAAAACTGCTTTTGCAGGAGAGCAAAACCAGCTAATTATCTGAGAGATCATAAAGCAAGCCATAACTTTCAGCCTTTTTCCAGGCAGGAGACTAGAAATGGGTCCTTGGCCAGCATTGTGATGGGCTCTATGCCAGAGACCTTGCACATCTCTCACTGCCAGGTTTGCACACGTTGAACTCAGTGTCTCTCCAGGCTTCACCAAAGGTTTTCCGAGTCCCACTGTTGGACTGAGTTAAAAGCAGTAGAAGGTACTGTCTCAACATTGTAATTAACATAGTTATCTGCCCATGCAAATAAGCTGAGCATTGCAGAAAAAGTCACGTAAATGTTTTGAGTTTGCACAGTTTTTGTTCTGTGTTTCCAATGCTAAGTTCTTCGCTTTCTCTGTTAGGCATTGGCTAGTAGCAGCAGGTGTTATGTCCTACTTTAGATGGCCCTTAAATACGGTTCTGGCAAAGGAAAACAAACAAAAAAACTATACATACAAGGAAATGTCCTGGACAGAGTTCTTGGCAGTTTTATAAATTAATAGCAATACTATTGAAATAATTAACATTATTTATTTTTTATTGTGATACTATTGGTTTTGTTCAGCTTGGTTGGTTGGAACATCCTAGTTCAAAGGCACTTTTGTCTCAATGAAAAATAACTTTTACAAGGAAAAACAGAGGTAAATAGTGTATTCTTTCCCTCACTTTCTTCTTCTAAAACAGGACCACAAAAATCCCTCAAAAAATAATCTCTTTATTTATCCAAAGCCATTTAAACGGCACTTAAATGAATACTTCTTTGCTCTCTTGTCTGTCTAATATTGCAAAGAATCACACACTCCCTGAAGTTAAATCCTAACTTTAAAGCGCAGTTTAGACAGTAGTAGACAGTAATGCAGCATAAAGAAAAAGGTAAGCATGTTAATATTAGTGGCTCCACAAAAATTTTGGTGAATTTTGCATAAAATATTCTCCTGTGCAGCCAGTGGTTGTAACCACAATTAATCTAATACTGCACGACCACAAAAGCAAGAACATTTCATAACATCTTGTCCTTTGTGTCAATCCATCCTTAGTATAAAAACTTGATCCTTTTACAGACAAGAAACCTCCTGTTGCCTTCCATGAGTCAAGTCAAAACCACCTGAAGAGTAATTTCCCTTCACCCCTGCTCATCTACACATGGTAGATAAAGTCCTTGGCTGGTTCAGCTGAGCATAATTCAATTCATACCAATAAAACTATGCAGATGCTGTCTTAAAAATTGTGACTTTTTTATTAGCTGTAAGTACATTTTTTTTCACTTGTACTTTGTGGTATGTGACAGCCATGAGTGACACAATACTTCCTAGGGAAGTATTTTCTGCCCAGCATCATGCTAGAAACTTAGATCTTATTTTTACATAACCAATGAGCATATGCTACATTAAGAAAGTGAATTTTTAATTAATATTTTAAAATTTATGTAACTGATGTACTGTAAAATGAAATATATGTAATGTGATGTGAGCTGTATAATGTTTTTCCTAGAATATACTTCAGATTCATAGTGTCTTTTGGCTCTTTGGTATTAAGTATATTGAAAACAGGAAAATTATTAAAGGTTAAGTACTGTATTTTTCATTATAAATTTCCACTGCACAGTAATGAAAACTGAATAAGCAGATTAAAAACTGATTTAAAAATTAATCCTCAAATCTCTTCTTCAGTAGATTTTGGTCTTCAATTAGTAACTCAAGATTTTTAAAAAATCACATTGTAGAGACCAAGATTTATGTTATTGCCATAGCTGTTGCAAATAACCTGGGTATAGTTGACATGAAATGAAAATATTACCTCAGTTGTATATTAATATCAGACTTAGTGAGTAAAGGAAAAAGAACTTTTCTGTTAATTTGCATACCCTAATACTGTTTGGGAAGAAATTGTGGCTATCCTAGGGTCATCATTTTCAATCGTGATATCAAGAATGTATCACATGCTTCCTCTCAAATAGTCTCCACAGAGAAAAAAGACACCCAAAGTACTACCTATCAAAAAATGACATACACAAAAATCGTTTCTAGAAAAAATAAAGATCTGCCAGCTTTCAGCTGAGAGAAACTTTAGAATTAGGTGTGCATTGACTGAATTTGAAATACTGAGTAAAATCCTGATCCCACAGAAGACAACGGCTATTCAGTTTTTCAATGATTGCAGTAGTTTCTTTTCACCTGTTTTGAAGAAAAGATTATTATGTTTGCTACTTTTGAGACTCTTACATTTTCCTATCTCTTTGGTGTGAAAATTTTCTAGATATCATCAATCTAGCAAATCTGATTTAACTGGTAAATAGTTATAGACTTTTTACTATATACTAATTTTTATTCTTTTTTTTTTGTAAATCTGAAACAAATTTCTCCCTAAAAAGTTTGACTTCTTTGGTGAATAGCATACATTAAAATTAATTTGTTGAAAATTTTGCAACCCCAAGGAATTTAGATTCAAAGCTCATTGTTACTGTTTAGCAAGTGAATGTGAACCTGTATGTCTTAACAAGATGATTGATGAGTAGTTTTTTTGCTTCACAGTTCAAAGTTTAGTATAGTAGATGTGTTTTTTAATAAGATTTTTAGATTTAGTTTATTTACTTTCCTTATGTATATTTAGATCTAATTTTAGAAAAAAAAAAAAGAGACATGTTTACTTCTTCAGGGTTATTATCAAATCAGAGGACATTGAACATTATAGGTTTTTCTATAGAATAGTTATTTGTTTTCTTGGATAGCTATGTAAATATGTTTTGGATTTATTAAAGCACAACCACCTCACTCAAAGTACATCAGAGTCCCTTACATTTTCCTACCTGCTTCTACCAATGTTTCACAACATACAGAATATGCCTGTTCATAATTTTTTCTCCAGGATAGAGAAAATAATTATAAAGTGTACTGTACAGGTAATATCCTTCTCCTTCTTAATCGGAAAAAGTCATTTAATTTTCACACTGATAAACTGCACTGGAATATAAAGAATACTTTTTCTTCCTCTCTTCTCTCTCTTCTTCCTTTTCTTTGTTCATCCAGCTACAGGCCTAGTCCATTCAGGAATCACAGCAATGCAATGCAAAGTTGCAGGTTACAACTAAGTGTCATTAGGTCAATGGGACTTACTCCTACCTTACTGGGAGACAACAGGGGTTAGGCTCATCATTTCCAATTGGTATCAAGAATGTATCACACACTTCCTCTAAAACAGTCTCCACAGATAAAAAAGAGGGACTAGCTCTGAAGCTCTGCTAACTCCAGCTGTGGTACTGGGGATAGCCTAGGGAGAAATTGTTTTGAAATTTTGATCCATTTCACTCCTGCAATTAAAAAAAAAAAAAAAAAAAGAAAAAAAAAAAAAAAAAAAAGAGGCATGTCACTTCTTTTGCTTGCACTCGAGCCTTTGTAGCTCAGAGGCAGGCTGGTCCAGAAGGCAGGTAGCCTTCTCAGCATATGGTGATGTTTCTAAATGCATATACTAGTTCAGAAATGATCAGATTAAGTAACTGTGTGCTTAGAGATGGGGTGTAACATCTTGGACATGGCAACATAGCTGTATGCTTTACAAACAAGGAATCTGGTTTATGCTTAGTTGCTCAAATGCTGGACAAAAAATTCAGATCATTTGTAGATACCCTCCACAAATCTCTTGAGTTTACATGAATTGTGATTTACTTTTCCCCACAGAATCTAGGGAAAAATATACACCATTACTTAATGTATTTCTAACCTCCAATACTATAATAATTTCAAACATACCTAGTCCATTAACACATCCTTGCTTGAAGGACATTCTCCAAAAAGACTAATTTGAAGATATCAAGAGAGGAATAACTCACCATTTCATTTGATTCTTTATTCCAAAAATTAAACGCAATTAATGTAAAAACCTGTCTTATTTTGGAAAATCAAAATAAAATCAGCCTATGTTTTCCCCTTTAGGGGAATAAGTCTGTGTTTACTTAATATATTTATTTCAAAGACAGTTTTAGAAGACTGAGAAGATTAGTTTAAGTTTGCACAAATGTATGGATTGAGGGAAAAGTAAAAAAGTAAAATAATTATTGAACAATATATTAACTCATTCTTGCAGGTAGAAGATCTCATTTATTCAAACAATTTTTAAGATAAATAATGTACATTTCCTACCACATTTTTTTCTGTTATATTTCATGAGGACTCCCCTTGGCTTCAGGATGGAGAGATAAGAAATATTTCTGTGACGTAAAGACTCTGACCTTCTCTGGTTTAAACCTGAGTATTTGAAGATCTACAGCATTATTTTGATAGCCAGAATGGCTAAAGAATGGTTTTACTTCAGCCACTTACTTTTCTCTAACACTTCTGAACACCTCAGTTATGTTGCTTGATAAGAAGGGCAGTAAAACTCTAGTTGTCCCTTTTATCTTTTATATATATTTATAGATGATGTAGTTTTGCAAAAGGTGTGAAAAAAATATACAGTGACATTTGAAATGTACTATGGATGATTAACAGGAATCTTTAGCTCTCAATCGGCTCATAAAGGCAATAAGATCTGGCTGTCTAAGTTGTCATGATATTACAGACAGAAAAACACTGACCAAATTCAGGATTCACAGAAGAGAACATTGACCGATTTGCCAAAGTATTGATTATTTTGGGGGTTTATTGGTCCCCTCTCTTCATGTTATCAGGAGAAGTGACTATCTTGAAATTACAACCTTGAAGTGACTGTGAAAATAAAGCATGTAACCATTTGGTTTTGACATCATGGAATGTCATAAAACTACTTTGGTCCTTTAATGTCTTCTCCTTAAAACACTAGTCCAACCTCAATGCTATGTCTTTTCATGAATAATCTGTAAGTCTGATTTTTGAGATGAGAAGGTGAATGGTGAAAAGCACAGTGTGTTTGTGCATTTGCTGACAGTGCACATAACAGCCAAACTAAAAATATTTCTGCAACTGTGTTTGTGTCTTCTTCCAGAATTTGAACATTTCCAAAACATAACAAGCAGCAAAGTACAACTGTAGGAAAGACATGTCTATTCTAAATTACAGGCATAGAAAATGGATCCATAAATATGTAGCTGAGTTATATAGGGAAGAATCACTCCTGAGGTGCCTTTGTCTTCCATATACTATACCCAATTCCTGGATGATTAATTCAGAGTAATTACTTAAATTCTAGATATCTAATTTTGTTGAGATTAGTTATCTTGAGTGACTAGATTTACAATTTAATTCTCTAATCTTTTTGTTAGATCCATCAATGTTCTAATTATCTATAACATCATTTGATGCAGAGAAGTGTTTCACCATGTCCCACTAATTTCCTATGGCTGGCCACAGCTCTGAATTAGGCAGCATTACAATATCTGATAGTCTGAACCTAAACTAATTGCACCACTGAGTGTTCAGCTCTGTGGAAAAGGAACACATTGCCTTTTGAAATAAGTTTCTTGAGCTCAATTTCACATGCAGCAGAACAGTTAAATAAGTACATATTCTTTGTCTATATAAAAACTTTAACAGATCTCTATCATTTCATATTGTTTACCTTCTATGAATCTGCATCTGCTTTTTTTGAATGTATGGTCTATTTTCTTCCAAATATATGAATGTAACTGGAGCTTGTGTTACTATGTGTATGAAAGAAATGGAAATTGTGTCTTTGTTTTTCAATACTGGAGGAGATGATCCTTTCTTTCCTCAATCCCCTAAAATTATTTTTTTTTCCATGGCCCTTCCATATTCTAACACACCCTGTCTGTGCTAGTTATCATATTTAATCTTGCTACTGTAAAAATGTCTGGACAGTCTTTATTGTCATGATCTCTCTCTCTCTTAGCTCAAAGAAGGGTAATGAGAGTGAATTTGTTCCTTCCACAAAGACAATTCAAACTCTAAAGGACAACTGGAAATAAAAGGACTGAAATCAGTGATGACACAGCCATGATTTATGCTGCTACAAGCCTTAAAGGAGTTCTAAAAAGTACTGTTCTTAAAGACCACTAAAGCATTTTGTCTTTCCTTGTAAATTCAAAGCACACAGGCTTTTCTGTTCCCTTGACCTAGCACTTGTGCATTTCATCTTACCCAGGATTCCTAGTAGATCAAGAACACTGATTGAAGTCCTGTAGCCTGTTGCTGGTTCAATAGCTCATTCTACATTCTGTCAGAAAAAAAAAAAAAAAAAAAAAAAAAAAAACATAATTTTCAATTGTGCAGTTTATATGTGAAAAAAAAAAAAAAAAAAAAAAAAAAAAAGATTTGTAAATGTTATTTATTCCATGAACTTGGAAAGACGCAATAGAAATGAATACAAATAAGACACCTCTCAGTAAGATCTGCACTATGAGTGTGGAAAATACAGGGTACCTCATTATCACAGAAATAGCCAGCAATATCTGCCTAAGGTGGTAATGGAGCTTCCTAAGCTCTCTTAAAATTCAAACACAAATGTCAAATTGCAATGTCTTTCAAGAATGCTGTGTCTTACTTGAAATTTATTCATATAAATTTTAAGAAATCCCTCAGGGAAACAGAGCTTCAATTTTTCATTGCTACAGATAAAACAGAATGCTGTCTATGGGGCTAGAAACAAGACACAAGAATACAAAAAGAAGACCTTGCAAATGGCACTGAATCTGGAAGCGGGCACTTTTAAAAGGGGTAGTTCTCTCAATTCTGACTGTTTTAACCATCTAATTTTATCTTATTTCCCAATCTGAAATTCAGCCTCTCTGATTTTCAGATCAGGTACTGAAGGCTTTATGTTTTATAGTAATAGTACTCAAAAAGCAATTCAGATATAAGTGAACACAGTAGCTCATGTTGTCTGAATAACTTGTGGCAATTTTTTAAAAGTAGTTCACATAACAACCTAGATATTTGTGCAGATTGCTTACCATCAGAGAAAGTGGTAAAACCCCACAGTGCATAACCCCATACCAAAATGACAATAACTGTAAGACAGTAATAGCTCATTTTATCTGGTATAAATGGGCAGGGACTACAGAGGATTATGTATTGTGAAAGTTGCCCAATTGTTTTCAAACTTAATTGCATTTTGAACACGTGCTCACAATTGCTTATAGGGATCTGGTTTCTAGAAAACATTACTTACCAACACTTCTTGATGGCAGAAACATAGCTTTTAGACACACTAAGGGTGAAACCTTCAAACTGCCTAGGCTTTTGCAGTATCCTTCTACACAGATACTTGGAATTTAGGCAAGCAACATGTGCATTTTGTAAATGAAGAGAAAGAGGAAGAAATAATAGTAATAAAAAATCTGTTTTAAAAGGAAAAGAGCCATTACAGTACCATTTACAGTAATTTTTTTTACTGTGATTTTTTTAATCAATGCTTAAGAACTTTGTATTCATTTAAGAAGGGAAGACTCTAGTCCAGTGTGAAGTTAATACTGTAGCATGACATGATTTTTTATTTCAGATGTTTATTTTATCTGTAAAATCTCATAACCTGCTTTTTTGTTACTCACTTTTATTGAAAAGCTAGCTAATGAATTCTAAAATATTAGAAAAACAGTTAATGCAGGAAACAAAGTAGAAATTGATCAACAATTTGCATGTAGACAAATGAAAAAATGGTATAGTGCTAAGTTTAAAGGGTGACCTCTTTTAATCTTGCAGAATCTCTTTGAATGATACTTTGGTTTTGATCTTGTTATTACCATATATTTGAATCAATAATCATCACTTGCATTCATCAAACATTTTTTGGCATAGGCTAGTGCTGTTCTTAAATAAACTGTTAGGAAAGTATTTTCAGTAAGATGAAAATAAGTAATAATGGGAAAATTAAATTAATTGTGCAATGCTTAGAAGTTACTGACTCTACATGGAGAAAATTACCCTTGTTCAACAACTCTTTTCACAGGTGAATGCCCAATTATGTAAACATCAGCTTATGAGAACATCAGGATAATTGTAAGTCTGTAACCAGGGCTGTAACAGGAAAAAAATTGCAAAGACATGTAATTTATCTGATTGGATCATAGAAGTTGGCTAGAACATAGTAATAAATCAAGTGGTAAAGAGTATGTCAGATACCTTGTAGTACTACAATAAAGTCTCATACTTTGAGTTGAAGATGCACTGTGTTTAACTTTACTTGTCTAAAAGTTAGGGTCCCATTTAAAGCCAGTCATCAAGGTTCCTATTATAGTCATAGAAATAGGTAAGCATCTCAAAAGGTTATGCATAATATCATCATGTAGATGTATAATATGATGATACCTTAGTTTCAGACAAGGTAAGATGCATCTCTGGCCACATCTGTACAACATACCATACAAAATATAATAATTAAATAAATAAAATAATAATAGTATACCAAAAAGATGGAAAAGTTTTAGAAGAAGCAATTTTGAAATACTGTAATGTTGTTGCTCAGCAAATGACATTTACACTTCTGTCATCATCATAAAATGCCTAGTTAAATTAGCACCATCACCACCATTTGACATAAAGACAATGTAAACTCACACTCCCTTTTACTATAACATTAGCTGGTGTGATTACTTCCCAAAAAGGCCTAAAGAATCACACTCGCATAAGGATTTCCCAGTAACATTTCTCACTTTTTTAGCAATACTGAAAAAAAAAAAAAGAAAGAAAAAAAAAAAAAAGAAAAAACTAAAGATAATTTACCTGCTTGTAATTTACCACTAAAATATGTTTGTCTAAGTGATGGACTTTACTGTTTGAAGCCAACTCAGTACAGACTCTGTTAAGTAGTACATTCTACTTCTGTTTTGGAGCATGATGACTGATCCTTTTAAAAGGGCATTAGTGAGGAGTTAAAAATGTTAAAATACTGATGTTTTACTCCTTGGATATCATTGAATCACAGGGATGAGGATCACAAGATTTTAGAGAAGGTTAAGACTGGTAAGAAAAGTACCTTTTGGCTTGAATGGGATTACAGAACCTGAAGTCAATTAATTTTTCCTGAACTTTCCAGATGGAAATCCTATACTCTTGAAGGTAAATGGGTGTCTTTCAATTGATTTCTGGTGATTACAGTGAGTTTGATTGAGGCCCTGACGGATAGGGAAAACAAGGTATTCTTTATTTTATTTTACTTTATCTTGAATACCTTGAAGCATCACAAAGATGAGAATATTTTTAAGCCTTATGTCCTTTGAATAATTCTAGTTTGTGTACATCTGAAAAGCAATACCTGTCTCTCTTTTCCACTACTCAAAATATTGGCAATTAAAAATAAGTTCATTTTAAAAGAACAGCGTAAGTTACTGGACAAGTCATCTCTTGATGAACAATAACCCAAAATATATGACATCTGAGTAAAATATATTTATATTTGCATTGCATTGTAGGTGCTACTTAGATTTGTCATAAAAGGATGAGACTGTATGGCAGTTGGATATATTGAAGCTGTATTGCTGAAAGGAAGAAAAAAGCTCTGTAATGGTTCCCTTCACAGAAATGGAAGCATAAATGCGTTATATTGAACTTGGGAGGAGAAATATATGTGACAGAAAATATTATTTTCCATTTTTCTATCCTAGCTGATGAGACAAGACTTTCATGAATGCTCTGAAGTTTTGTAAAACTATTTATTTGACATTTGCTGAATATAGCTTAATGACGGTGACATTTTAGCCTAATTTGTTCTCTTAATAGTTTTCATTAAAAATGTTTCATTTACTTTAATTTTCCATCTACCTCTTCTTTTCTTTTTCATACATTTCTTCATTTGCTATTGGAGAGAGTAGCCTAATCCAAACTTTTTAGATTTTGGAAGAGTATAATTTAAAACCACAAACACTATAAATTTGCCCAAATATAGGAGTAGCAAACTCTAAGAATTTTGTGGGGCTAGTTTTTCATTTGTTACAATGACAGTAAGTCATTATATTCAAGACAACTGTTTCTATTAATCCATATGTATATGCCAAGGGTTATCCCTGGAAACAGATTCATATATTATTATGAAACTGCAATTTATAACACATATTCTTTCCTAAGAAAAATCTTTAATAATGATCTCCTGTAATGAACATGATGAATTCAAGATTAAGAGTAGGAGTTTTTGTCTCAGGATCTTGTTACAAAAGCAATTAGCACCCATGGAATGCAACAAGGAGGTTGATACATTAAAATGCTATGGGCTGAATATAACCTAACTTGAGGGAAGGAAAAGATTAAACGTTGAAATAAGGCTAGAACCCTGAGCAGGAAGTCAATAAGCTCATATTCTATATCCAAATATTACCACCCATATTGTTTGTGTCCTTGAAGCTACTGCCTAACTTTTCTGTGCCTCAAATTCATTCTTCGAGTAAGGATTCTAGTCCCTATCACTTCTGCTGGAAAGAGTGGAAATTTATACAAAAACTTAATTTCTCTGATTGTAATTAATAAATTTTCAGTCTACATAAAATGTGGTCTAATTCACATTTCTTTATTGTTCTTCACCTTAAAATGCAGTTCATGCCCTTGGTGCTAATCATCCATTATATTCTTCACACCCTGTTTTATACTTTTGGGTAATCTCTCCCTATAGATGCTTTCTACATACATTTTACTAGGATAAACAAATCAAAATTTCTTATTCTATTCCAGTGAGCTTTCATATATCCAAACAGACTTTGCATCTGCTCTGCTACTACTCTTCTTGAATCAATGTGTCTTTTCAAACTTTTCAATGTCTTTAGTCTTTAACTCTCAGCTTTTCACCTTCAATAAAGCACACTGGTAGGCAACATATTCTGTAACAAAATAGGCAACATATTCAGTAATATTCTGACTATTGACAATAGAAGACCCCGTAGACCTAAGTCAGTCTGAATTTTGCAGGCACAATTTCTGACTCACATTACAGCACATTGGGTGCAGCGCATTACCCTTTTACTAACTAATATGCAAAGTCTTTTTTCTTCATTTCTAACTGATCAATTTCCAGGTAATACTAAACTGTTAAAGTACTAGCCCCTATAAAATCCTATTTTACTACTTCAGTTCTCAAGGTTTGCTTATTCTTTTTGTGAAATACCCCACTTCTTCTCTATGTAGGTCATGTCTTCAAGGTTTGTGTGATGCATGAGCATTGTTCCCTAGTACAACACACTTTATGAAATGGTCCCTTACGAAAGCATTAAATAAGGTCATATGTAAAAGTGTTTGTTGAAGGACCCTGGTAATCATATCCAACTCCCAAATTATCCCTTGAACACAACTTATTATCAATTTATGTGTAGACAATTTCTTATCCACCTCACACTTGTACAAAACTCAATCTTCTCCTGACAAGGTAAGGAACAGGAATTCATGCATTTACATTGCAACTTCAGGGACTTCTATTTCTACTTCAGGTTCCAAAATCCAGTTGTTTCAGGGAAATTATTCAAGCATTGGCCCCAGTCCTTACCAGTCTTAGCCCAGATTCCTGTGTTTCTGATGACCATGTCTTCTAGTGCCTCAGTATATTCCACACACTGTCTACCCCAGAGAGTCTTACGGATTATTCACATTCTTCACTTGTACATGTCTTTTTTCCTGACAAACAGAAATATGGGCACACTATAGTTTTCTTGAGTATGGAGGTGAGTATCATAATTAAAAAAAAAGAAAAAAAAAACCACAGCAAAAAAAAACCCCACAGAAGTATCTCAAAAGTCTGAGCACTTTTAGCAGCTAAACTTCGAGAACAGATCTTTGCATGTTTAAGTTCAAATTCAGGTCACTGGGAAGCTTCATCTATTAATATGTGTGAAGCACTAAGGTACTACAATGATCACCTCCACAGAAAAGCTTGCTGACCTCTAAGAAATGTGTCCATATTGTTGGTGAATAGATGAATGAGCTCTAGAGTCTTTCATGTTAACCTACTCCAGGAGCTACATAATATTCAGCAGACAGACCATAATTTTCTAAAGCCCTGGCTTTTAAGAAAAGCATAGTTTATCTGGGTGGGGAAGTAATAGAACTTGACTCATTCTACCAGTCTAGACTGAACAATGATTTTTCTAAGAACTCTCAAAAATAGATAGAAAAATTTAACTGACACTATTATTTTTTACAAAATAGACATACACTTTTGAATTAGCAGCCCAGTAACTGCAAGATATGTGACAAAATGAGATGTCAGCAAAAAGGTTTTAGGCATACTGACTACCCTGAAAAAAATGCAGGCTACAATTTCAAACTGTGTATGTAAAGGGCTTACATACAACAATAAAAACCACAAGCCACATATGTACAAAGCTAATGAGATGGGTTTAATGATTAAGTGACAGCAATGAACAAAGCTCTAATTCATTATTGCATCTAATGGCTAAATAAAATTATTCCTTTCCCATTAAAAAGAGGCTGGGAGGGGAATAGGGGGGGAAGCATTCATAAAAATATTTTGAATATATACTTTTATTTATTGATAGCAAGCCACTAATTTCCTTGGTTTACAAGCATACAAATAAACTATCCATTAGAATAGCATGAACTATTACCATGCATCATGAGCAGTATGACCCTGTGCATTTTATCTGTGGTATGTCTGCCACAATCAAGGTGGTTTTTCATGCTTATCAATTTAAACTTTTCCTGTTGACTGTATTTTAAGTTGTTTATGTTCTGCAATTTTTCAGTGAGTTACTTGAAACCTCTTCTAGGAATTCATAACTAAGCTCTAAGTTTACCTTTCTTTATGGCAATGCCATCTTAAGGAGTTGCCATAGCTTTTTCTCCCCTAAGGTATTTTTAACCTATGTCAATTCACTAATTTATATACAAGACAGACTAAAAGCAGGTGCAGAGAGTCTGGTGCAGGAAGAATAGAGTGAATGGCCAGGTGGAAGAAGTCCCTTAGTGGGTACTGCTACCATGAAAAAGATATGTGCTTCTATACTCTGAGCATTATTTTTAACCTTGGACAAATCACTAGCATGTCTGCACTTGACAAGAGGCAATCCTCTAGCCTGCTGATTCAGAGTTGCAGAAGTTGGTTGGGTAACTTAGCTACTGAACTGAACACTTCATGTCCCTTTACTGGGCCTACGGGGAAATGGGAAACCTAAAGACAGCATATATGCTCATAATACATAATATTATACAGACTATGTAACAGTGCATCAGATGTAACCAATATGCATAACCTAATGTAACATTTATATTCACTTCTGTTTTCAATATAGTTTGCATATGAGAAAAGTCTGTATCACTGTTAATTTTTGTATCAGTTTCTCCTAAGTTTTATTTGTTTACTCTTATATTCTTCAGAGAAAATTTTAAACTTCAGGAACTATCACCATAAATTATAGAATAAATGTTTTTAAAACAAGTGTAAACAAGAGCAGCATACAATAAACTACAGTATTTACATTAAGTTACATATATGCAGCAGTTGCTAGAAAGACATAATGTCTTTGGTGTACAGTTACACAGGTACTTATTTTACAAGGAGTATATGTTTTGTTGACCAAAGAAAGTCATAGTCATCAAGCCTTTGTGACTAGTGAAAAAGATGGGCCTTCCAATATTAGGCAACTCAGTTCATTGTTTTACAAAAATTCTAGGGACAAGCTAACCTAGATATCCTGGTAATAAAAACAATAGTTCCTACTTTCTCTATATGGAGCCAAAAGCATTGAACAAACAAGTTAAACTATTGCACAATCAATCACTCCTTGGATACTTCCCAAGCTCCATTCACTATTCGTACTGTAGATGTCCCCAGACGGCCATTGTCACCACATCAGCACAAACATTTGTCTTTCAGAATTCCACCCTCTTAACACATAATTTCTAAACCACTTGTGTCTATGTTAAATCAAAACTATGAGTTGCTGTATGGCATCACAAAATATACATAATCCCCAGCAAGGAGTTATTCTCATCTATCATTGCACCTACTATTCTTCATCACTGTTTCACCTTCTGTGCTATGCACAGTCTGGACAACTACACAAAATAATCACCAAGTATGAGAGGAAAAAGCACAACTCAAAGCTTAGTGAAATCAAAATACTATTATCCTAATCAGGGGGTTGTGAATACAGCTCAAACAGCAAAGCATACCCCTATAAGTTAGAAGTGGACCCGTGTTTTAAAAGTCTGCTCTTTTAGTAAGAATTATACTATAAAGCAGTGGACTAATCACCTGAATCATAACGAAAAGTGACAGATGGAACAGGTAAGTGAGGGGAAGGGTAAGGGGGCACCTACGCAGTCATTTACTCCCTTTGCAGTGCCAGGCCAATCAGAAGTAAAGGAGAAAGCCATGCTCATTTTGGTCTAACTTGAGGCAATTTGTGACTGTATAGCTCTGAGCAAAGAAGCTAATCAATTTTACGACATTTTTAAGTTTAAATATCTTAATGATAAAGAATGATATTTATTCTTTTTTTTTCTACTTCAACTATGTACCATTAAAGAAAAAATATTTTAAAAATGTTTTTGTTCTTGAAACTTACTTTATTAGATCAATTGTTTCAATATTTTCAATTTGATGATCCTATGGAAATAACGAATTGCCATTGTTCACCCAAACTTGCAGTAGCACTTCGCTCCTGAATTTTTTCTAATTTTCTTAGAAACTGATTAAATAAATCTCTCTTGCTGAACAATTGAAAAAATTATCAGTAATGACTATAAAAAATTAATTAATAAGTGCAGAGAGTATAGGAACAAAGATTAAAAATGAACCTTCCTTAATTTTGTGTCACTATTTTGCCTAATCATCAATGAACTTGTGATTGAAGGCACTTCTGAAAAACCATGCACATCATTTAACAAGTAGCCTGATCTAGACATCAGAAATTATTTAAGATTAGAAAAATAGAAATGTCTCTATCACAAGAACAGCTGCAAGGGAGATTTGCACCTGGAAATAGTAAGTTATTTTGAGTTTAATAATAACAGAAGATGACTGAGGAACTTTGAAGCTTTACAACTTTTCCTAAGAGTGGGAAAAGGAGTAAATTTGTGCAGCTAAGAAAGGGCATGATTATTTTCATGCTTCCTTTTCCTCCTCCTTCCTTTTCCATGCACTTAGGTTCTTTGTATGTTATGGTGATGCAAACTATAGTGAATATGAATATGGTAATGTCCCATGAAAAGTGGGTTTGCAAACCATTAGAAGATAACCACACAACTCAGTGACATGTACTTACAAATATATTGACCGGGCTGGATGGGTTTTGGGAGTAGTGTAGCAATTCTCATTCCGTAAAACAGAAAATCCACACATAAATTGAAGCTTAATTCCCTAAATCTAATTTAGAAAGGTACATTTTAGACACTATGACCAGTTGTCATTAAGTCAGGTCCTGACTGGCAGTTTGGAATCAACTCATGGCAGGACTTCCTCAAGCTCTGCCTTCCATACATCTGTGTATTACCTCTGTGTGTTCTCCTCCCATACCACTGGCTATTGTTCACACAGCTCATAGTTTTCTGCATCATTTTGTCAGGATAAGCAGCCAATGACCTTGACAGATCTGTTATAGTTTTGACAAGTGACTAGGAATGCTATCAGTGAGAGCATAAGAGGTACAGAAGAGCAGTGGTAAAACATGGATATGCCATACGATCACTCAGCTGTATAAATCACAGAATCACAGAGTGTTAGGGGTTGAAAGGGACCTTGGAGATCTTCAAGTTCAACCCCCCTGCCAGGGCAGGATCATATAAACTACCGTACAACTTAATCTACCCTACAACGTAATCTACCCTACAACCTAATCTAACCTAACACAGGTCACTCAGGAACGCATCCAGGAAAGTTTTGAAAATCTCCAGAGAAGGAGACTCCACAACCTCTCCGGGCAGCCTGTTCCAGTGCTCTGTGACCCTTACTGTAAAGAAGTTCCTCCTCATGTTAAGGTGGAACCTCTTGTGCTCCAGTTTATATCCATTCCCCCTAGTCCTATCACAAGGCACGAGTGAGAAGAGGCTGTCCCTTTCCTCTTGACACTTAGTCCTCATATATTTATAAACATTTATCAAATCCCCTCTCAGTCTTCTCTTTTCCAGACTAAAGAGCCCCAGGTGTCTCAGCCTCTCCTCATAAGGCACGTGCTCCAGTCCCTTAGGAGCATTTCTTTCACTTTAAACATTTAACCAGGGTGTGTGCCCTGCTACTAGGCTGAAATCTGCTGTGGTTAGGGACATTCTGTACCTGCTTGCATGTGTCACTTCATGGACATAGTATATCCCTGTATTTTGAGGTGAAGTTGATTTCTGCTGAGGAAGTTGATTCAACTACAGTTTTCAAAGTGTGAGTTACATTCAGACAAATGGCACACTGCATAGGAATTTGCATCTCCCTAGTATTTCTAAAATAGGCTAGTATTTTCAGATACAAAATGCCTTAGAAGTGAAAAGCATTATTTGCTTTGCAGGAATTAGGTACTAAGAGAGAATTTGAACAGAAATTGCGATGAATTTAAGGGCATTCCAGAACATAATGTAACAAACACAGATCTCATGAGCAACGATTAATGTGCATTCTCATGTTGGTAACTTGAAAAAGAATGAAAATAAATGCAGAGAAGACTATCCAGCAAAGTTACTTACCCCTGTAAATACCCATTACTGAATAGAATCAGAAGATTAGGTGGAACACGGCAGCAGTATAAATCCAGAGTAACTACTGGAGACAGTGAAGTTACTCCACATTTGTACTAGTTTAACAGAGAGAAGAAAAAGGTCCATTGAGTAGAATTGAATCCAGGAGTTTTCCATTAAAACCAAATAACTTTCACAGCAGGAGGCTCCTGAAAGCTCAGAGGAGAGCAGTCCTTTCAGAACAATAACATTTTGCTTTGCTTCGGGATTTTAATCTTTACTGTTTGGACAGAGTGCTATGTTTTTTACATTAGCTATATTTGATGCCAAACACTATTGAATTCCAGTAAAAAAAAAATCCATATTTTCTATAGACACTTACTTATACTTTCTGAATTTTATGTCTCTGGATATTTTTATGATCTCTTATGTTACTGTACAGTTCATATGGAATTGAGTATTGTGCATTTTACATAATTTCTTTTGAAAGTTGTGGTCATTTTTGATTGAGACACTTCAGGAATCGTAAAGATGAAAAATGTTCTATTGCATTACTGAAAATTTAGACATATGACCAAAAAGCAAGCTTCATATGAAAAAAAAAAATACTGGTTTTCAAAATCAGTTTGTTCTGCATAGTGTAGCGGTGAAGCATGTTAATAAAACATGTTAAGGGTGGCATTTCCAACTATTCCAAAAATGTATTGCTTCCAAGGAGTTTGGGGCAGGGGGGTGTTGGTTGTTGTGCTTTGTTGTTTGTTTGATTGTAAGCTCTGTTTCTGATATTTTTTTATACCTTTAACCTATCAGAAAAGAGAAAAATTAAGGTTGCAAAATACACATATGTAATGGATTCATGAATAATACCTGTACCTACATCTAGTAAATAATAAATTTACCAAATAATAGCAAAATATATACTAAGAAATAATAAAGTAAAACTTTAAACTACACCTATATGTCCTAATATAAACAAGCCGAATCCTAGCAACATGTGGATGGTATTTTTGTTCTGCAGATCAGTACTTCTTGAAAACAATAAGGCTACTTACCTAAATAAGAGTTACTAATTTTTTATCATAGTAACGGGTCTCTGAGTTCTTAGAACTATGTGTATGTAACTATATATGCAACATGGTCTATATATACTAATATCTTTAATACAGTTATACCCTTACAGTATTATAAAAAAAATAGAACCATATGGAAACACTAAAGCTGTCATTTATTTATTTATTTATTTACTTACTTATTTGAATGTTTAGACAGATATTATTCGACCAATTATTGGAAGATAGATTACATGAAAATGGAGAATGGTGATAACCAGGGATATTACAGCTCTTACATTTTGAAACTAGTGACTAAAAAAGTGAAATAAGGCTGTTGAAACCAAAGTTACAAAGTAGTTAATGGTGTGTTTTTCTTTTTAATTGAAAGTGAAAACGTAGTTCTGGATCAGCAACTGTGACTCTCTATTTCAGGTTTTTACCATTTTTTATTAATTTAATCCTTTTCATTTAGGTGCTAGAGACAGTAGATAACGTAATCTTGAGATAATAAGTAAAAGAGCATACAATAAGATGCACTGAAGTTCCTTTTCTAGGATCAGACTGTGTTTAGGCACATTTCCTTTTCCACAATGAAAACCTAGTTAAAACATGCATACCTCTTTCAGGGTATGATTAATTTCTCCTCTCAACTTTAGCCACTCAACCTGACTTACATGAATCTGATTATTTGTTGCAGTTTTAAAAAATTAATTATCTAATTCTATGGAGGGATCAATTAGGAAAAAAGTTTTTCACTTTGCACATACTTGTTACCATTTTTAATAACATCTTTTTGGTTTTTTTGTTGTTTGGGTTTTTTCCCTTATCACTCTCTTATCCCCAAAAAGAGAGAGGAGATGCATGAAGGTCACTACTGAAGATTCATAAACCATTGTGAATAATGTCAGAACTATAATTTAATTAGTGGCCCATCTGTCACTTTCTGTTTGATGAGCACTAAATGTCCAATTATCATTTAATATCTGCTCTAATCAGCTCTGGCAAATTTCACAGGCACACTAGAGATGACATTAATAGATGGAAGTGAGGCTACCTTTGCAATATTATCAGAGAGAGAAAGCTTGTGCGGTTTTGACTTACAATGGGGAAGGCATGAATTCATTGCAATTAATAGCAAAAACATTTTATGTGGACTGTGTTACTGCATATTGTTAAATAAAGATTTTATTTGATCTTTTCAAGAGTTTTGAAAAACACTTTTATTTTTTATGGAATTTGTTATGCTTGTTGGTATCCAAAAGTAATACTAAATATTATATTCTCAGTGCCTGTGTCTCCAATCTCTTTATTGTCTTCTTGAGTTAGTTTGCACCCTTTTTTCCTTCATTCTCTTTCTGACCTTAGCTTACATGAACAAAAGACCCACAGAATTTTTCATAAAGAAAGGATAAAAACATATTTAATAAATATGAGTAGATTTTATAAAAAAAAATTATATGCACAACATAGATATACAAAAAGTACTGGGCCAAAGATTTTAGTCTGTTTCTGGAACAGAGGGTTAATCACCTTTATAGCCTTCTTCTGGTAAAGGAAGAGAAAAAAAAAAGAAAATCTTCTAATAAGAATGCTCAGTACATGTGTCTTTTAAGACAAGACACAGAAAATGACCAATGTTAAAAGAGTAAGATTATTTTCTGGTAAGATTGATGACCTAAGAAACATGTATTGACAGCATCATAAAATGCACTTTTCCACTTGTAATGAGAGATTAAAAACCCTACTTATCCACAGCTTGGGTCAAGGTCAGGCAGCCTATACCTCCTCAGATTTGAGATCAATAACATAACAGTCTCTGAAAAGGCCTTTTGTCTTGACAACAAGCTTCCTCTAATAAGCAAGTGCTGCTCACGTGACACTTTAGATTTAGCCCCCAATTCTGATTCTAAGTAAAATCCTCCAGCACTTGTAAAGAAAATATGGTGAAAAATCTGTTTGTAATATGACTGCATAGGTTTGCTGCTTACTAGCTAATAAGACTGGGAATGCTGCCTGGCAGATCCACTGCAGTGATAAAATAGCCAACTAAAAGTAGATATAAAATGAAGCCCCTTTTCACCCCTGCTACATGTTTTGTCAGCAACTAAAAATCTAGAATGTTATTTCTGGTACTGTCAATTTTCTACTAATAAGATTGAATCTGAGGTTCTACTGACTAGAGCTTGAATTTGTAGGAATTTTAAAGGTTGTTATGATCTGCTTGACCCTTCATTATTCTACCCAACGCAAAACACATGATAGCATTAAGTATTTAGAAAACACTGCTGCTTAATGATATGCAGGTTCTACTAATGTACATGAAGAGGAATTCTCATTATGATTGTCTCCACAGGTTTCCTATGGTTTATAACTTTTTAAACCTTCTCTGCATATGAGGCACTGATTTAATAGTCAACTTCTAAAAATATTGACAGGAAACCTCTGAATCAAGGCATGACAAAAGGATTTCTCTATAAGGAAAAATCAACAAGAACACACAAAAACAAACTAATATCACCCAAGGGGAATAATAAATGAACATGAATATTATGAGTGCCCAGACATGATTGATCCTAATTCCTTCTCCTGCTTTGGCTCTGAAGTTTGGGTCCAGACACAGGTCCTAAGAAGATGTAACCAAAATGCAGGGCTTTGTTCTTGAGAAACCCTGTGAAGAAGCAGTTCACTAGAGCTAAAAGGAAATCCATAAATGCAAAAAATGGTTATCAAGGACCTTCTTCAGGGGAACAGCAAAGTGCCTTGACTTTGAAGATAATTTTATTGCCCTTGAGAAGTGAGAGGAGGTCATTCATGTGTAAGGTTGATATCAATAAAAACTGATATTAAGGCCTTGATCAGATCTCTTCCTTTGGATGCAGTATAGCAGAAATTTTCAAATACCTCTGAAAGGTAGGCAAAATTGTAATACAAAGTGAGCCTTGAGGACAATACACTGGCTGTTCTTGTATGCATCAATATCTGATCACCACCACACAATCTTTTATTTCTTACCATACAATGGACAGCTAGATAAACTGATCATATGGATCAGGTACACAATATTTTAAACTAGTCTGGGAAGTTATTTTGGTTCCTATTCTCTCATGTAACAGTAGGGACTAGTAGATGTAACTCAAGCATCTTCTTATTATTCAGTCTGTTTTCGTAGGCATTCAGACTGTACTTTTCCATTATAACTCTGCACATTTGTAGAAAAAGCTGGAACAAACAGATATCAGTACCATGGCACCTGAACACCTTGACAAACCTTTTAGCCAGTATTGCCTTGCATATCTGTTTTGGTGGAAAAGAGCCAATGAGTCGTATGGCCTACTGAGTAACTAAATATTTAACACAAATGGCTACATTATGCAAGAAACTATCAACATGAGAACATCCTATAGCTCCGCAGCCTTTTTGAAGTCCCTTAGAAGTTGTGTCAGGTAAAAGTTACATTTTATCATGACCTCTTTGTGACTGGTACAGGTGGATATATAAATCCTCATGAGAGTAGGTTTGTTAGTTTTGCCTTGTAAGCACAATGGTAATTTATTTAGAAAATTCCAAATATTTTACCCATCATTAAGGGAAGTTGTTTCATTCAGCTAATGTTATAACTAATTTAGACCCATATCCAGTATTAGTTCTGGATTACTGAAAATACAAATTCAGAGAAAATTTATTTTCCTTTTAAACATTCAGCTCATACCTATGCTTATTCTTTCTGTTTAAAGTATATGTACTTTTAGAGTGAATGTAGAGTGAATGACATAAAGTCGGTTAACACCTATAAATATCTTAGAATTGCTCATACAATCAGACATGCCTTTAATGTGATAAAGTATAGGTGTAGACTATCCCTTGGGGAAAAAAAAAAAAAAAAAAGGAATACAAGACTGAAAACCAGGTTTTCTGAAATAAGAAAGAAACCTATAAAAAAAAAGAAACAGAGCATAAAGTGTAGATCAGGTAGAACACCTCTAGGATGTTCCATAGAGAACGGCAACTGGTTAGGAAAAACAGTGTTAGGGAAAGCATCTTTCACTGATCAGATAAATATTGTTCATTAGCATTAGACCCTGCCCTGAGGGTCAGTGCTTAGACACAGTGTTAGATGGATATGATATCCCACCAGCCTGCAGGTTAGGGTTTTGGAGGGTTTTTAAGTTTGGTTTAGCTGGTAGATCTTAACCTGGAAGGCCACAGTTGACTAACAGAACTAATGATATGTATCTAAATTATAGAAAAGGTCTAGGTTATTTAATGATTTAGTACATTAGCGGAACAGGTCCAAATGTTATTCTCATTTCTCTTTTTAATCACATCTTAAGTTTTGCCATCCTCCACCACTGCATTTTATTTCTGTAGTATTTTTACAACATTAGACACCTTTATGAATGAACTAATAAGTATAAAACTCGGAATCAGCTCTTCAGCTAATGTAATATATAGTAATAGATTTTTTTTTGTTGGGTTTGTTTTCTTTTTTGTTGTTGTTGGTTTTTTTTAAAGAAACAAATGAAAAAAAAAACCAAAACCCTAACTTCCAAGCATTGTTCAGTCATTCTTCTGGCACGAGTGGCCAGGTTTTCAGTATAACTCTTTCACTGCAATCAAGTTATGAAGGTCATTCAGGAACCATAAATTAAATTTGAATGCTGCTTTTCAGTACCATGCTAGGAGGTAAATAGACACAATAAAGACAACAACAAAAATGAAGCCTGACTCAGTAGAAAAAGTGGATGAAATTATTAGTGTTTAGACAAGAAATACCAGGCAGTAGGTAGTGAGCTGGAGCCTATACATCAGTAAAATACTGGACTGTCTCACTGATTCTGTGGCGTAACCCTGAAGAGTCCTACTTTGCATCTCTGTCCTCCTGGGCACCTGCTGCCTATTTAGGAAATTTTCTGCATTCTGTTTATGAAGGACATGGTCTTGTTACCTTTGAAGTCAATGGTCAAATTGTCATTACTTCCTTGGAAACAGATGGGGCCCATATGGCCTGCTCGCATGATCATTTCTCCTGTACAACACCCACAGAGATAACAGGTTTCTAACTGGGATGAATTGCAATGTTAACAACAATAAAATGAATGAAAAAAGCTAAAACAATGTGAAAACTTTGTGGGAAGCAGTGAATTTTATAATCCTTTTCTGAGCACATCTTGACACCTTGCACGTGAAGGATTCACTGAAGGAAGGAGTTGTGAGGGGCTATAATGGGGCAGTGAACAATAGGATAAAATTGAAAAAGCCTGTAACTGTGGAACGTGAAGCAGTAAGACATAATTAGAGGACTATTACTGTCTTGAGTTGTTAGTGTATGACCGTGCTGATGTCATTGTCTTCCGAGGATTGTGAAATGAAGTAGTTGTGAAGTGCAATGCCCGCGATATCTAAATCTCAGTATTCTTCTCACCAAAACACAGACGTGAGTTGAAAATGTTAGAAAGCATAAGATTAAAATTAGTTTTCCTTGGCTGTAACACTGAATGTAGTAATCTTGCAGAGTATCAAGCAGAGTGCTGAATGAAGCAGCTAGGAGTAGCAAAAGGGTGTATTTTAGGGCAGGGAGACAGAATTGCTGTCTGTGCAGTTTGGCAGCAGGATACATGGTTGTGAAGGCACAGAAATTACAAAGCTAACATGGACCAGGCATGTTTGAGAAGGGGTATTGCCACACCATTAACAGTGTAGCAGCCAAGCTCTGCTGAAAGGCAGGGTTAATTAGCTGAAGTGAGACAAATTGTGAAGCTAAAGACCTCTCAGACAATAAACAGTATTTCAATTTCAGTCCTGTTCTTTACCATTTTTAAGGGTCTTGGGCTAGCACAATTCCTTCCTATTCTTCCTAAATTTTAGTTATGCTGTTCTTCTGCCCATTTTTTACATAGCCACTTTTTTGTCCTTTTAGACTATAGAATAGAACAGAGTAGAGTAGACTGCACTAGAATAGTTCAGTTGGAAGGGACCTACAACGATCTTCTAGCCCAAATGCCTGATCTCTTCAGGGCTGACCAAAAGTTAAAGTGTATTATTAGGGGCATTATCCAAATGTATCTTAAACACTGACAGGCATGAAGCTTCGGCCAGCTCTCCCAAAAATCTTTTCCAGTGCTTGGCCACCTCTCAGTAATGAAATGCTTCCTAATGTCCAGTCTAAACTTCCTGTGGTACAACTTTGACCCATTCCCATGTGTCCTGTCACTAGATCCCAGGGAGAAGAGATCGGCACCTCCCCCTCCACTTCCGCCTCTCAAGAAGCTGTAGAGACACACAAGGTTTTTCTCCAAACTAGGCAAACTCAAATTCCTTATCCGCTCCTCATAGGACATATAGGTCTGCTACTTCAGACCAAAATATTCAATGTGTGCATGCCATTAAAATTAACATATGTCAGTTATCAGACTGCTGAGGTTTTGTGGTTTGCTTTGGGGAGTGTGTGTGGCAGTGATGGTAGTACAGATGGTTAAGTATATGGTGAAGGGGGAACCTGAAATTAGGTAGACACCCAGCAAACCAGGTGGTCAAGACCTCTCAACAAAATGCAGTTCCTGACAAGGAAAGTAGGCTTGGAATTTAAAATGGAAAAAGAAACCCTAAGATGAACAGCAATACTTGAAGAGAGGAAAAATTACTTCCTTAAATATCAAGGACATGGCTATAATACTACATGAGCTCAAAGAATCTTCAGTGACCTTTGCGCTTTTTTTCGGCAAACCCGAGTTTCTGAGATAGCAAGTAATCCCGGTTATTTCTGTATCTCTCTACATCCCTCTATTTTTCCTATTTCTTACTGTCTTGTTCCTATAATGATATGCTTATCTTTTGTTTGGGAAATCCCATGGCTTTCTTGGAATGGGGAAATTCTTTCCCTACCTCCATTAAAGGCCTGTCATATGTCATAGCACCAGTCAACCTTTTCACAGCTCACTGAAGGTTAGAGGCAATTAAATCTTCTGTTTTTCTCATTTCTGCTGAAAAGAAAGTTGAATTTATCTGAACTGATATTTGTGGTAGGCAGTTAAAAATTCCAACTCTCCCATGTTTTAAAGTTGAGGTCAGAATGAAAGAGATAGTGTACAACTCTAATACTTATAACAAGACCTTGAACACACATCTTGAATAATAGGCAGACGGTTGAGTTTGCATGAGTCCTGCAGGAAAAAAGTCCTTGAGCAGTCATGCTGCTGCATTCAACGTGAGTTGTAATCTGTAAGTGGTTTTCAAGGGTAACTCCAAATAAAGAACATTACAGTAATGCAGCCTGGAGGCAAAGATCAAAGCTGAGAGATGGGAAGACATAAATACCCTTCCTTTAAAAATGACCAGACGATTCTTAAGCTGTCTGCTTAAATACTTCCTTTAATGAAGTAATGGAAAATAGTGCAGCAGTGACAACAGCAGAAAGCAGAACAGGTGCTTTCAGCTTATTTCTACCATTTATTCTGAGCTCAATGCATACAGATTCTGGTGTTGAACTTCCATGTTTCTTGAGCAGAAATCTTTAATTTAGGAAGCATAATTTCCTTTTGCTTAGGCAAAACTACCCTTCAGTCTATATCCTTCGGAATGTCCCATGTGAGAAAGGGAGTTCAAGTAGACTTAATTCTGTGGGATACTGAACTATGAAATAGTATTTTCTTTTATGAATCCACTTAAAGAGATGTCACAAACATTTTATGTCTGAAGTGTCTTTTGAGAACAAGTACTTTTCTTGTCCATGTTCATTTTTCTTTTTGTCTTTCAAATGTTGGTGATTGTAACCTTTATGTCATCTACTCTTTCTCACATTTTTGTTATCTTTATATTAACTTTCTGTTTCTATGTAAGATGCACTGAAAAAGTGAAAATCTTTAAAATGTTTATACACAGTATCACAGAAAAATAGAGAATTTAATAGGGCTTTAAAATTAGCATTGTGCTTAAAAGAAGTACAAAACATACCTTAGCTACTGTTCATCACTTATGTATATTCAGAAAGCTAAGTCTAGACTACCAGTTGGTCTTGGTTCTATGGAAGTGCTCAAAAAAATGTAAGAAAGAAAACCTCAACATTTCTATGTTGAGAACCTGAAAGTAAAATCTGAGAGTTCTGAGTTCTTTGCAGTATCTCCAAGATCATTCTTGAAATCATTTCAGGCTTTTTTTTTTTTTTGGTTTTGGTTTTTTTTTTTTTTTTTGTTACATTGTGGAATTTCTCTCCTTTTCAATTTTTAAGTAACATTTTTGAAACCAGTTCTCTTCTAGCATTCAGAGAAGATATGCTATCTAAAAAAATTGAAGTCTCAATAGATGTCATTATTTTGACATTTGTACACATAATACAGTACATTTAATAGCAAATTTTGAAGAATTGTCAGAAATAATTATAACTAAACTAACTGCAATTAATAGAGTAGTTCTTGGAGTTGATGTGTCTCTTGACATATTTGCTCATTCAAAAAATGCATTAATTAGCAGAATCTCTCATTATCAGTGTGAATTAGCAATATCATACTAAGATCTTGCTATTTAAATTTACAAATACCAAAGAATAAGAAATAAAACATTGATGAGACTACATATTAAATTTTGTAAATAAAAAATGCGAGAGTGGAAACAATAAAGAAATGGAAAACAATTTTGATACAGGAACCAATATGTCAGAAGACATTTTTCCAGAACTCATGCTTGTTTAGCAATTTTTCTAATTGTGGAGTCAATTATGTCTGCTTGACACTCACTTTCAAATTGAAATTCAGATTTCATTTAATGCAAAATTATTTTAATCTAATAATGTGGTGTCACATTGTCACAATTCAGGTTTGTTCTTTATTTTCTGTTTTAGCTTGCAACCCCAGTGTCTTCAACAAATGTGAATTGTCACAATCCAGGTTTGTTATTTTCTGTTTTAGCTTGCAATCCCAGTGTCTTCAACAGATGTGATGAAAATTTTTCTAAGTATTACTGGTGTTTCGTTGGTAATGACAAATAATGCAAAGATAATTTTTCACCAGTTTTGAATTAGTCTAACACTGTTTTCCTGTTACAGTCTCCATTATTTTTTTTCCACAGTTTTTAAGTAATAGTAGCCATTGAATTGCAAAGTGCACTACCAAGCTCTCCATCTGAGAAGGCAAATGAACATGCAGAATACAGACAAAATAAATGTTGTTAATATGTGTTCATATTTTCCAGCTGCCTCAAACTTTATTCATCCATAACTGCATTTGCTGTTGCCTTAGCTATTTACCATGAACTGAAACACTTTCACAAAAAAAATCCTTTCCTGAAAGGCACAGTGAATGGTATTCATCTTCTCATTCATTTTCACATATTTCTGTTAACTCTGTCTTGCTCTAATGTCTTGAGTTTGGTTCTCCTCAGATTCATAGTACATTGTGTATGCTTCACTTGTTCTTTCTGGTATGATGCTTACTTACCATATTTACTGGTTTGTTTCTTCCTTTTACTTTATAAACCTAAACTGATTATAATCTGTTGCTAGCTTTGTTTCCTTTCTTCCATTTCACAAGCTGTTTTTATAACTTCAGGTCTTTCAGCAGTCCCTTTTTAAATCACGTTACCCACTCTTTACCTTTCTTAGACAAGGACAAATTAAGTTTACATTATTCTTATGGGCAACCATTTTGTCATCATAATCATTGTTTCCATCATCCATCCTCATGTTTTCCATATTTAAGACTCAAATGATTTCTGTGATTTTCCACTCACTATACTTTCTAATTTGTGTGAAGTGTACTGATGTTTTTTACAAAGGTATGTTTAACAACCAAATGTGTTTCTTTCAAGTCTGTTTTCTATTCTAATGTCAATTTTTATTCCTTTCTATTCAAATGTTCCTTATTCATGTATGTATATTTATATGATGGGTTTGTTGTTGTGGGTTTTTTTTTTTAAAAAGACTTATGAAAAATTAATGTGGAATTGTTATTTGTCTAATCTTTTAGTTATGAAATTATTCTGCTGGGCACCCTATGAGAGAAAAAGATTCCTTGAAAGTGTAAAATTTATTTCTTAAACTACCCTAAAAGGGATTCAGGAAATTCAGTCCACACAGCCCATCCAGAGTCCATGCTTCTGTATGGGCAGAATGAGCAAATATCTGTACCTCCTTTAATAATCTCAACTCTTGTTCATGTACTTCCTGAACTAGATGGACTTTCTTTGTGTTTACTAACCTCAGTGAAATTCTTTTCCTTCTATATCTCCAATCTCCTCTTGAATCTATATATGTCAAACTACTCTTGTACAGGTGACTGGCAAGGTAGTTATTGCTATCATCTGTCTCTTAGGAAACTTTTTTGGTTTTAACAGGTGTAAGATATCTACAGAGCATCCCTTTCTGCCTGCTGGGAGAAAATACCTGGGACATTTTTCTGTAAGAATAAACAAATTCTCACTGCACTCATCTTTACTGAGTGAAGGGAAAAAGAAAGTTCCCACTTGCAATCAGCTTGACATAATAGATACATAATGTATCCACAGAGGCATAGAGCAACTTTGCTTGTTCCCATGACTTTCTATGTACTATACTCACTCCTATAAATTGCTAAGCAGACTAATACTTTTTGTAGCAGATCTACTGCTTATTCAGCACTTATTTTGAATGATGCTTATGTATGTGCGGCGGACCAGATGCGTCCTTTCCAAATGTTAATGAGAAATTGCCATGGATGGAAATTCATGGATGTATTTCATAAAGACGTCTTCAGTCCCTTTAAAAAATTATTTGTCATCCTTGCAGCAACTGGTGAGAAAAGTATGCGCATGGGGCATGTATTATCTTCTCAATGCCGTAAGTTAAGGTCAGAGGTTCAGGCTTCACTTTGTACTGTCTTTGTTAGCTTAATACAGGACAACACAGAGCCTAAAGGGGGAGAAATGCTCATTTTTGTCACTTGCAATTGTATCAGTGGTGGTCAAAGAATGATAGAGGCCAGAACACTTGATAATTTGCCTGCAGTGATGCTTGTACTCCTTGGGAGTTGTTTGAATTAAACACTGCCAACCAGGGAAAAATCAATAAAGTTGTTTAAATGGTTTCACAGGGGCCTTTTTCATGATTGAATATTACTCTTCTTACAAGACCAATAGCTGCCTTTTCATGTGGGTTTTTTTTTTTTTTTTTTTTTTTTTTTCAGTACATGACCAGTAACTAAAGTTATTCAGGCTGAGAGTTCAAGTGAAGGCTGAGGGTCTTCTCTTCTTACTGTCTTCTTCTACTGACAAATAGTTTTCATTTCTGATTTTTTTTTTTAACTAAAGTAGAACAAATCAATAAACCTCCCAGAAGCAGCAACATTAACATTCCAAATCATCCCTATTTCCAGCTAAATCTGCAGAAAAGAAAGGGCAAGAACACCACTGATTTACACCAGCTGAGGATCTACTCCAGCATTTCTTTGGGTTAGATGACATTCAATCAATTTGTCCATGGAATGATGTACTATACAAAAGGAACTGCAAACAATACCGATTTCAGGGTATGCAATAGCATAAGATTTTATTTCTGTAAATGATCTTGATTCTTTTTAATGATAAATAACAGGTCAGAGAATTTAATAGCCAAGAATTTAGCATCCAAAGTTGGGCTTTTTAAAGGATATGGCACAAATTTAGATTATTAATAGTTTAACTACTAGCTTGGAGAAAGTAATAAATCCAAGAAAATCTGCAGCTTGTCCATATATAAAATCTATTCATTTTGCCAAAGCTGCAGAGTATGGTGGGCAAAAAATTTTAAAAGAAGCTTGTTTATACTGAAATAAACCTTAGTCTTCTTCTAATACTATGTCAGCTAAACTAGTACTAGTTTCTGGTATTACTAGCACGGCCTGACTGTGCAGTCCTTGCAGCAGTCAAACTGGTGCTCGCTGTCTACATTATTTGTGCGCATCATTGCTATTGCTACAAAGGCAGAAAGCAATGTGACAAATCATCACCATATCAGTGGAAATGGTCCTTTCACTCTTTGAAAACATATGCTGTCATATATGAGTTTCATTTCACATCTGATGAAATGCTTTAATGCTTCTGTGCAGCATTTTTTGAAGCCAACTTTGTTATTTTCCTGCTAGAAGTCACATATGGAGTAGAAAAAGAGTAGATGGACTAGGGTCAAGGGAGCCAGGACTCCTGCCTTTTTATCTCTGCTTTGACAATATTCAACTTTAGCATATGCGTTGATTGCCTTGATAAAACAATCATGGTAAGAGCAACAGCTAACTGTAGAAATGCTTTGAGATTTAATTAACTGTTACTACACTTTAAAACCTTCATTAAAAATTCTCTGGTGTGCATAAATTACACATTTTAGAGCAATAGCAGAAGAAAATATGGCAACACAGAAAAAAAACCAAAACAACAACCAACCAAACAAAAATATAAAAATAATCACAAACAAAAAAAAAAAAAACCACAACCAAAGAAAACAACAAATTGCTCCAAAGAAGTCTTTATAATCTTTCTTTTTACAGTTCTTGAAGATGACACTTTACAACAGCTTCTGTGATGTTCCCCTCCCAGTAATGTGCTCTTTTATACTGACACATGTTTCTACTGGAGCACATAACTTCATATAATAATAAATATTTATAGGCAAACACCCTCATGATAATTTCTCTCAAGCTCTACATCTTCTCTAAAGAAATGTGGAACTTAAGGTATACGTTTTACAGCCATTAAACATAACAGTGGCTCTGTGGGCAGGTTATGCTCCCCATCCCAAATTCTGGCATAGGAAAACACACTGAATTCAACAGCAGCTGTCATCTTGACTGAAAAAAAAACACCTAGCATATACCCATAAATCCCTTCCGATGCCTCCATGGGAAGGAAGATTTGGGATTTATTTCTTTTCCTTTCTGCTTCTAAATTGTTACTATTTCCTACAAAAAAAAAACCTGAGACAGGAATAACTGTACAGACACAAATTAAAATACACCAGTATATGTTGGATTTGCATAAAAGAGTTCATAATATTCAAATAAGAAGCGAGTACAAATTATCCCTTAAAGTTTCCAATATTTCATACATCTGGCATGATTAAATATACACCTGATCTTCATTTCTTATCACAGTTTGCCATTTTATTTCCAGATTCCATCAACAAATAGAAAGAACATATGAGGCAGAAATGCAAAATAATTGAGGGGAAAAAAATCCAAGTTGTCTTTTAAATAAAGTTCTAGCAGTGGGGAAATATTTCGAATAGTCTGCATCCAAACTAGCTTATCCATCTTTCTTTGTAAAGTACTTTGTATATGTGTTTCATAGGCCCTCTGCTGGAAAAGTGATAGTCCAGCTATACCGAGGCTTGTCTACTGCACCATGTGGTCCTTCCGCTGGGTTGTAGTGATGAGGTCCTTAGTTTGGCTTTGTGACTGTCTTCCTGAAATCAAACAAACAGGTTAGTATTTCTGGACATGGGATATTCCAGCCATTTAAAAAAGAAAACAACTAAAAACCCAAGCAACTTCTTCGTCTAGAGGTGATTTGTTTTTTAAGAGCTAATAGTTTTTCATCTGATGAAAATCTTAATTAAAAATGTTTATGTTAGGTGACTTTTTTTTAATTCCAGTGTTGATAATAAATTCTAATATCTAGATTGTCTTATACGTGACATTTGCTTTCATAAGCCATGCAGTTATCAGAAGCTAATCCTGTAGAGAAACTAATCAAGGAAGGTGTTACACAAATGCAAAACATGTGATTAAAGAGAGGGAAGGCAAAGCTCATTCAAAGAACTGAAAATTATAATGAAATTGCCACTGAATGGAGATGTGAGGACTTCAAGCTCAGTTTAATTAGGCCACTGAGTGGAATCCCCTAAGACTGACAAGAATTGAACAGCTAATAATCAGTTTGTTCTTTACTGATTACTAGCTAATCATGTCCCAAACACAACCCCTTTCCCCTTTCTCATTATGAATACATTTGCAAGCCTTTTTTCTAATCTCTGCACTTTTATGGGCACACAGGCCCTAATCAGCTAACTTCAAGAGCATCATCTAGCATCTTTAAAGGCCCACCTATTGTTTGTGGAGCAAATATTTGCATCGTTCAGCATCACGTTGGTAAACATTGCCTGTGCTTGTATGAACTGATGAGACACCCAATTATGCAAGAGCAGCATATTTTTATACCTCATCTTCAAAAGTTAATTTCCATTTTCCAGCAGCTGTGTAATTCTATGTACAAAGTAGAAAACCCACTTGCATTCATAATTTCTTGTATCTTGTATCTCATCGTGTAGGCTTCAGAGACATACTACTGTGATGGAAGAAGCAACTGACTTTTTATGTGTCATCTTTCCTATGAACTGTAAGCTCAAATAGTTTTCTCTATACCCCATGTAAATCATATGAGAGATGCCTGCTAACTTCAGTGGACCTTAGATCTGAACTGCTCAGACAAAAAAGTGATGGTTAGAATGTTAGCTGATGAGAGAAGGAGAAAGCAACTAAACCAGCAGAAATGTATCCATCAACTGTTATTGGATGAACAGGTTATCTGGACTATTTTTATATTAGATTTGTCAAGAACAGAGATAAAGTGTCAATTGTCTTTTGAAAAACAGTAAGATGAGAAAGTGTTATGTAAATGAAGAACATGTAATTCAGGGAAGTCAGCAAAGCTTATGCACAGAAATGAGACTTTGATAAAATTGTCTTACATAGCAGATATAACAATTCCAAGTTAGTTTTATTAAAAGTCTAACCATAATCCCCTTGTACTCATGCTCAGATATTTTCTTAGTTAGTCACTGGGTGCCTATATTCTGTATGTATCTCAATTTTCATCAGTAGATTTTCCTAAATTGCCTATAGATCTTCTTTACTTTTATAAATGCTAAGGACTTCTGCCATCTTAACAGATCTAAGCAGTTCAGCACCAAGTCTTGAATATGTCTCACCAGGATCTTCAGAACCTGATAGGACCAATCCCACATCAGGAGTACTCTTTGTAGAAACCACAGAGGGCTTTTATTCAAGACCACAGTGAAACAAGACAGAGGTGACTGTGCACTTCTGCCTTTTCTATGTGGTAGTTCAGAGAGGCTAGAAGAGCTTTGTAAAATGTCCTCCTTAGCGTGAAAGGGCTCAAGCCTGCATCTCTGGCTCACAAGGTACCACAGTTTTTCAAGTAGTCACACGTTTCCATTCTCCTGCTGTAGCTTTGAAAATTTTCAAAAAAAGAATTCAGCATTTTTGTTTGGTCTAGAAAAAAGGAGTGATGAGGAATAGAATTCCTTCCTACCCAATAAAGCAGGGCACATGCAGAGGAGCCTTGTGTTCTGATCTTTATCCATAGACTGCTTCTGTGTCTTACATGATGAATGCTTAATGCTATATTACCTGCAGATGAGAGAAGGAGACTAGGAAAGAGGAAATACCTTAAGAAGCTCTACTCTTCTTTAGGACACCAGCCATCATAGTCTACAGTGATAAAACAACCAATCAGGTCAATTGAACAATCTCCAGTGATCTTACAGGTATGGAAACAGAAAACAGCAGGTCAATGAAGGGGTTGGACTCAATGATCTTCGGAGGTCCCTTCCAACCCCTAACATTCTGTGATTCTGTGATTCTGTGATTCTGTGAATGGGTCACAGTACCAAGTGAGTGATGAGTGAAGGTGTTATGTATCTTCTTAATGCTACATTCAAGTTCTTTTAACAGTGGTTATAACTTTCCTTGACTATTTTTAACATTTCTTTGGCTGTTCTTGCCATCAATCAGTACTACAGCAGTACACATATAACTCCTGATAGCTGTCAAAAGGGTGTTGGAAATAAATGACGGAAATAAAGTTAATCTTACTGAATCAGTTAACATGGGTGGGGGTTTTTCACAATAAATGGTTCATTTGCTCTTATTGGATTGAATCTTGTAAACACAATCAACGTGAAAGGAAGACTTAAATAAATAAATATACACATATATAAAACTTTACTGATACAGTAAAACTTACTACTAATTATTGTTCTTGGTATGTATATAAGCCTGAAACAAATAAATATTTCAGAGGAGTTTTCCAACATTAATGATGATTCATGAATCAATCATAACTCATGATCCTCTGATTCATGAATCAGAGAAAATCCTCCTGTATTGCAAAAATAAAAATGTAGATAATAGTAAAACCGTAACTAGATAGTTAAAACACAGTTAATACCAACATTACACAAGGTAGCATATTGTAAGTAGGTAAAAGTGTTGCTAACCTGTGTGGGTAAATTTCTGTTAGAATAAACAGCAAATTTATCCCTAACTAGAGCCTGATGCTCCTGTTTCTTACCACAGTCATCCTCAGCCCACTGCATTTAAATCTTGCAAGGTGTAGGGTCTGGTTGAGCTGCTTTTCCCCACCCAGCCCTCACGCTGCAGCACTGGGAGCTGGAGGGTGTTGATAACACACCCGTGTGATGACTGCCAGTGCTCACACGGCACCAGAGGATGGGGGGGGCAAGATGGGGGAAAGGATACAGCCGACTTGAGCTGACCAGTGGAATATTCCATACCATATGACGTCAGCTCAACTATAAAGGGAAAGGGCAGGAGGAGGATGGGGAGGCATTCAGCTTTGTCCTCCAAGTGGCTGCTACGTGTTCCTGGAGCCCTGCTTCCTGGACTCGGCCCGACATCACTTGCAGACTGGAAGTAGAGAATAACATCTTATCTATCATAACCCACGTCTCTTTTCATCTTATTCTCTTCCTGTGTGCCGTGTTGAAGGGGGTCGGGGGGAGTGATAGAAGGTCTTGGTGGGCACCTCGTGCTGTGCCAGGGTCAACCCACCACACAAGGATATAAATATACATATATATATAAATTTCACAGGCATTGTAATTTTAATACAAGTTGCCATTAGGTGACATGTCCACAGATCAGATGAAGTCTAGATGGGGCAAACATATTGAGAAACCAAGACATAACAAATGTATTTGAATTACATTTTCAGTTTTGCAACCTCAAAACTACATTGGCTGTAGGGATACATGGACTTTCATGTTTCTGCTATTATTTATTTTTTGTCTTCTATTTCTAGATCTTTTGTATTATTGCTATATTTCTCTTTTCAGAGGACATAGCAGGATGGATTTCCTAACAAGGTGTCACTTGCAATTCAGGCTTGCAGAGACAACATTCTGTTGGGTCATATCCTGCAAGACACTGTCCTCTATTCCTGTGTTCCTAGGCATACAGAACACCAATTTATACCTAGTCTGCACTAAGTGGATCAAACCTTCACCTGATATGTATACATATCTATATGTATATATATTTAAAGTACCAAATTTACTTCAGCTGAGGATCTAACACAATCTGTGTATGTAATTAAATGTACAGTAGGAACTCAGTTTTCATAGATGACTATGCATAGGACAGTAGTAGTCAAAAAATAAATGTTATAAACCTCAGTTCATGTGGTTTATCAAGGAATTTTGTTACCAAGACAGAGAGATTTGGAACTGAAATTTGCCTTTCAATTGTTTGTTCATACAGAGGGGATGTCAAAAACATGATAGATTCATACATATGGCCTATGAAATATGTTTTGTAAAACCAAGGAAATGAGGAAAGGTTGAAAAAAATCTATCAGATATTATGTAGCCTCTCAAATTACGTTTGATGAAACAGAAATGGAAAAGGCCCCACATTCAAAATAAGAGAGAAAATTGAGAAGTGACAATAACAATGTCTGACATTATTCCATTAGACTTTGAATTTCTTTATTTTTTCCATTCTATACAAAACACTATTTTCAGAATTTGTTTACCTTCATCATGAACAAGTTTGAACATATCATCATTATTTTGCCCAATCTCTTTTGTTTGCTGGTTTGTTATGTGCCTATTTAGTAATTAAGACTACTAGTACCAAATATTTCTACAAAAATTTGAAACAATATGCCTGAAATATTGACACTGAAAATTTTTTCAAACATTCCAGAAGTTATATTGCCTACCCTGTCTGCGTACTTAATTTTTGAGAGATGTCCTAGTAAGACAAATGTCTGTGGAGCCACATAGAAATTGCTGGGGAATATTGGTGTCTTTGGTGTCCATGATCTGTACAAAGCTGAGTGTAAATTCTATCACTGTCATTTTGAAAGTTCTGGAAGTTGACCCCACTCTGTCATGTGCCTTCTTTCAGATATGGCTTCATTTGTCCAATAAGTCCTTAGCTTACCAATGGCATCTAAGATCACACAAAATAAGGAATATAAAGGGCATGATGAACACTTTCTGGAAGGCTGAAAGGAAAAGAAAATCAGGATTTTCAGGTTAATATAATTCCGTACTTACATAGCTAATATACAGACACAGTTTTGATGAATCTTGCCTAATTCTTTCTAGAAAGGATATTTTTCTCTGACCCAGTGCTGCCAGAATACAATATTGTTAACAGTTCTCTGTAATAATTAGCTAGCAGCATTTTCCCAGACTGTTCTGATTAGCAGATATATCAATGGCCATACACTATTCATTCGCTAATGGTATCTTCCATTTCCTGCTACCAGCAGCATTGACTTCTGCTCTGTCTTGTTCTGTAAAGACGTGAAGATGCTGAATCTCAAAACACTTTTTCTCTAACATTAAGTATGCGATTTTAAAGCATGCCACTGTTTTCACAAGAATGTCTCATATATTTAAAGCTAAAAAAGCACATTATTATGATCATTTTTTAAAGCCAATTGAAAAAAAATGGAGAACCAAAACTGTATGCTTTGTTTCCTGATGTCATTTGTTGAACTCTGGTAAAAACTTTGCATAAATATACACTGATAGCTCTACTCTTCTGAATATTTTCATCTCTACTTACCTTAGAGCTGAGGTATATCTTTAATGTGCATTGGCATAAAATGTGGTTGCAAGTGATGTTGTTATAATTAATTAAATTTAAAAATAAAACAATAATATGTTATGAATCTGAAAACATGCCATCTTGAAGAATTCAATATGTCCTCTCCCTTCCTCTACAGAAAACCATCTCTGTTTTGAAAAATAGAACAGAAATAAAATATAAAGAGACAAATACAAAGGACTCATCTGAAGTTAAGACTTTACAGAAATAATTACTTTCTCTGGCCTGATTGTTTAAATAAATAAATAAAAGGGAAAGAAGGAAGCAGTAAAGTGACTACATTAAGATATTGATTGATGTGTTGCTCCTGTGTGATGTTCAGCAAGCTTTTCTCTGGAGAGGCTTTATTGGTTTGCTGGTACTAAATTTTCCAAACATATATATATCTTCTGATGCACTGCAAGTTTGTCACCGTTGAGAAACTACGTCAGCTAGCTTAGAAAAGTTAAGAGCCTGTAAAACTTAAGTCATCCAGAACTGCCACTAATGGAAAAAAATATAGAGAGATATTAAAGAAATTCAAAGTTATATGAAGGTTGGGGTTTTAGGTAAAAGGTTGGAAGAACATTTGAATATTGCTTAAAATACATAGAAAAGAAAACTTTAAAATACAGTAGTATGTCAGACTACCTTTCTAAAATTGTAAGGAAAAAAAGAATTAAAATACCTTGAATCCCATAAAATTTTCCTGAGCTCATTCTATATAAATTTTAACAGTACAAGAAAGTTTAAATTGTTAATTGAAACAATATTAAATAGAATAATAAAAGAATGAGATTTTTGCTTTCTCTAGAGCATTAAAGCCTCAAAATTTCATTGTAAAAGTTTTAGAGAAAACCCAGTTGTCTTGTTTAGCACAGTATAACAGCAGCTATTTTCCATAGAGTTGTTACTTAATACTTTCTATACTTAAGGTTTTCTTAATACACTCCATCTCTGTCATTAAAAAGTTAATGGACTTAGCCATTGGTCACTGAAGAAAAGTTCAGACATTTTCTCACAGTAAGATCTTTTTCTGTTTTACACCACTGTGAGTGAGTGTAAAAAGAGAGCCCTTTGGACTCTAATAATTCATTCAAATTTACAATAAGTCACTGAAGTATTTTTTTGTGTGTGTATGCAATTTCTTTATTTTCAGAAAGGAGTAGTGCTGGGAAATATCAGCTTAGTGATTTACCATAAGCTCTGAAATGGTCTGAGGGTAAACAGTTTGTTAAATTTAAGTGTTTGGAGTGTCCTGTTTATTCCCTGAAATTTAGAAAACAAACCCGATTTTGAACGCAGGCATGATACAGCCATACTTTGAAACCTTCTGTCTTCACCTACTGTAAGCATTCAAGTGTTCAAGTCTGTTGACAGAAACCCTCCTGGAAAATTACATTTGTATATGAGATGCTTGAACATAGTACCTGAACAAGATTTTCAACTGTGTAAATGACCAGTAACAAAATTGGATATATGCTGGAATATATGCTATATAACAACAGACTTATTTTTCTATCATCTAATAATGAAGGAAACAAAGTATTATTAAACCTGAGCAACTTACAATGCAATTCATATTTAAACCTTTCAAAATTCACTCATGCTCTACCTATAAATACTCACAGGGGACATAGACCTCTCAAAGAAGGGTGATAAATTCAGATTTTTTGTGCCTCAAATACCTATTGATCATATCTATGTATTCCTTATAAAGTTCCTCATCAAGTATGTCCAGAAGAATGTATTTATGAAACAGAATGCAGTGTTAGTAGTTGGGACTTGCTATTCAGTAACACACTCACCCTTGGGATCACTGCCCTTCTAAATCAGGTAAAACATGTAGAGTGAAAAAAAAAAGCACAGCCGTGATACAGCACATTTGTAACAACAGGCTATAATCAACCACACAACTTAATAATATATTTTAAAATCATAATTAAGCATGTGTTCTGCTGTTACAGGAGTATTGTATAATGCTAATTCATAACTAATCAGGAACCATCATTCACCAAGAGCCGCCTCTGGTTGTGAGTTGTTACATTGTTAAAAAGCTGACAGATTACTTTCTACTACAGCATACAGAAATAAGAGATCCTTACAAATGACATGCCACAGCCATGAAAGCCAGTGACACAGGGAGCACTTGCAGCTGATATGAAGCATTTATTCTCTGCCACTTCAAAGGCAAATTCTCACTGGGATGCCTTTAATCCTACCTGGCATCTTAAACCCAGTGCTATGCACTGCAGCAAGAAGAGATGAAAATGAAAGGGCATAGGCAACAGAGAGACAAGCAGATTTAACAAGACAGGCAATACATATGACTGATCATTTCTTGACACACAATATATGAAGAGTCAATGGAATAATGAGGAAGTAACAACAACAGCAACAACAATAATAATAATATTGATAATAATAATAGGTTTTAAACAAATCTATTTTGGGGACTGTTGCTTTAATCAGTCACAGCAACTGCCTGCATAACTGGGGAAGTGTTCTTATATTAGGATGAAAATTGAGTGATTAAAAAGTAAATGCAAATCTGTTCTCTTTTGCACTGAAAAATATGTATGTCCCCTAGGTGATAACCAGATCATCAAAGAAAGCAGGGATTTGGACCTCTCAGCAGAAATGTTTTTCTCTAGAAAATCGTCCAAAGCCTGCTTTCTTTCCAGACTTCTCCCATCTGTTATCACTACTCAACTCTGAAATATCACATTGACACCATACAAACACTTCCAGCTCTGGATAAGACATAGAAGAACCATGAAATGCAAAGCCCACCAAACTATGCCTAATAATAGGTCAAATTATCAAGATGTAATTTAAGTTCTGAATAAAGGTTATTACCAGTTCCTTTCTAACCTGAGGGCATGTGGACAGGCTTCATTAGGAGACATCTTTGCCTTTCTAAGTCTTTGACAATGTCATACCTTTGTGCTTTCTAAGGAGTAGAAACTTTTCCCATAACTTAATCAATTTTGAAGTTTTCTAAAAAGCTTATCACCCTTGACAATGTTATAATGCAGATGCTATTTGAGTATATAAACTAAGATATTAAAATGGAATTTCCATCACTGCTTCAGTATTGTGGACATGCACAACCCAAGGACACGGTTATCACATGAAGCAGAATATAAGCAAGATCATTACATTGAGGTGATCATTTTATACACTGTGCACTATTGATGAATGTGGATTCTTTTGCCTGTGGATTAGTCTCAGGAAGGAAACCTTATCATTTTGGGGGGTAAAACAGCTAAGGACTTACAGAGATCATTATTTAATGGTTCTAGTAAATACTCTTCCTTATCAAGAAACAGGTCAAGTCATGCATGGTCCTTACATATATTCTTGTAGTCTTTTTAAGCAATTCATGTAACTTGAGTCTTCACACGTATTATAAAAGTATCTAGTTATAACTTCTGTGTCTCATTTTTTTCTTATTCATCTTAAGGTAATTGAGAAGAAATATATTTGTCTACATTAAAATTGTATTATTATTTAATTAAAATTATATAAACAAATAAGACTGATTTGGCACTTATTACAACTGTGGAAGAATTATCACAGTTGTTGCTTATGTTCACTATGCTTTAGACTGGGATTCCTTTTTAGTCCCAGTGAATCCTGGGGTAATACAAAGGCCAAAGTAATTGCGGGACTAGCTACTATCTGGATAACCATAGGATACAGCTATGATGAAAATAAACAAGCTAAAGCACATACCAATTACGGTAAGCTGCATGTGAAATCCTAATATAATGTTTAATGCATTCATCATCCCAAAGTATTAGAAGACAATTCTGGAATATCCAGCTTTATTGGAGGAAACAAAGCCATGACACAGATGTCCAAATTCTGCCAGTTTTCCTCTGCTGAACCACTCTTTCTCTAAGAAATACCTTGGAGGCAGAGTTATCAAAATAACACACTACTTAATGGAAGAAGGTTGACAGAATCTTTGACAAAGTAAATATATGACTGCAAGTGACACCTTGTACAGATAAAACTTAGGATAAAGATGGAAAGAGTTAAGTTATTACAAAATAATTCAAGCTAACTAAAAAAATTGCTTCCAAGCCCAAATCCTGGCCATTCATGGTGAGGAACTTTCTGTTAAATTTGAAGTTATGGTCTCTGCACAGGTAAACATATTCATAACCTTTGTAAGTTTTTCCAATGTAAACAATCCAAAAGACAAAATGTAAAAACTTTTTGAGAGGTTTTATTACATATAAAATGTAATTATATAATTGTATTTATTCAGGAGAAATGCTGTTTGCTTTTTGCTTCAATATCCAATAGCAATATTGGCTTTAGACTATCTGGTAATTAAATGTTGCAGTTAAGACAAAGCTCCTTGTTCTTCAAATCTAGTCCTGTTTGATGTACTTTGCCCATTTCTGCAACATTAAAGAAATTGCCTAAAATAGTTACACTTCATCACTTTGAAATTTCAGGACAATGACAACTTAGAGAAACTGGCATCACTTAAAACTATGATCCCCTATGTGTTTAAGAATGTGGTGACTATTTTCAGTAGCTTCTGTTCACTATCCTCATTATTTTGACAAGTTTTAATACTATTCATCAAAGAACACATACTAAGTATGCACTTTGTGGTTATCCTGGGAATTTTTGAACTCATAAAATTGTATAATTATTCTTTAGTTGAAAAGAGTGATTGGTGTTCTATACTATAAATCTTCCTTTTAATAGTCTGTATTAGGCAATGAATGAAATTCGAAAAGTTTTCATGTTGCCTAAAATGCAACAGAAATTGCATTCTTAAAAAACAGCATTCTTAAAGACGAATCTTCTTACACCTTTAATTAACTTCAGCTGAATTGCTTCACTATTGTAAACTGTCTTAGTTGTATACAAAATTTCACCTGCTGGTGCAATGTCCAGTTTCAGATTTTTCTAAACAACAGCAAAAAAGTAGTTTCTATATAATGTTTCAGGCAGAACAGTGTAACATTGAGGAGTTTGGGATTGTTGGAGCTTTTACCCTGTCATGGTGCTTTTTTCTATAAAATGAGCAATGTTTTAAATTTTGTCAATACTAGTAAACAGACAGTTCTTTATCTATAACATAAGGGCACTATGAGCATCAAGAATAGTGAGCAGAATGATACTGGAGGTTAGTAGGTGCAGGATCTGCTAAAATCAATCCAAAAGAGTTACCTTATTTTAACTAAAGAAGTCTGTCATCTGAAAGGCTCCTCTGAGGTAGGCTATGTTATTAAGAGTATCAGCTCCCCATCAATAGCACTAGTGAAGGATATCTCCCACAAAAACTGACACCTGAAAATATGACAAAAGGATCACGAGTTAAGATAAGGACAGGGAGATCACTCACCAATTACTGTCATGGGCAAAACAGACTTGACTCCAGGAAAATAATTTAATTTATAGACAAATTCAATCAGAGCAGGATAATGAAAAATAAGAGTAATCTTTAAACATTTTCCTCCACCTCTCCTTCCTGGGCCCAACTTTACTCCCACTTCCACTACTTCCTTCCACTGAGTGGCACAGGGGGACAGGGAATGGACAGGGAATGCAGTCAGTTCATTGCATGTTGTCTCTGCCATTTCTTCCTCCTCATGTTTTTCCACTGCTCCAGCGTGGTTCCCTGACAAAGCCACAAGTCTTGACAGCAACCCTGCTCCAGGGTGGGTCCTTCTCTCCACATGTCCATAGGTCCTGCCAGGAGCCTGCTCTAGTGTGGCCTCCAGTGAGGTCACAGTCTCCTTTGGAGCACATCCTCCTGCTCCAGCTTGGGGTCCTCTATGGTCTGCAGGGTGGATATATGCTCCACCACAGTCCTCCAGGGGCTGCAGGAGGACAAGCTGCCTTACCATGGTCTTCACCAGCACCTGGACCACCTCCTCCCCCTCCTTCTTCAGTGACCTTGCTGTCTACAAGGTTGTTTCTCTCAACTTGTTCTCAGCAGTCTCTCCAGATGCTGTTGCACAGCAGCTTTTTTCCCTTCCCAGAGATGCTACCACCATTGCTGATGGGCTCAGCCTTGGCCAGGGGTGTGTTTGTCTTGGAGACAGGTGGAATTGACCGTCCAACATGGGTGCAGCTTCTGGAATCTTCTCACAGAAGCCCCCCTGTTGCCAATACCTTGTCACACAAACACAATACACAGGGCATGCATCTTTTGAGGCAAACTAGGTTGTTTGGGGTTTGCTTAGCCATAAAGATTCATCACCGTCCTTCCCTCATCGGGTGGGTTTCCAAAAGCAGTAACAGATGATTCCTCCACTACTTACAAAACCTTCTGGGAGGATGAAGACCTCTGTGAGCCAGAGCCCCTCACAGAACCTCACAAATAGGACCAGGTGCCATTCCACTGTTAGTAGTCCCTAGTACAAAGCCTGTGGCTTGATGGTGACATGAACATCTAGTTATGCCAAGTCACAGTTCATCAGTGACAGGGCACAGCTATCTCTACCCAGCCAAGGTTCTCGCAAACTTTTTTCTGTAGGCAAGATGACTAAGTACCAAAGCACAGCTTAAAAGCTCATGGGACAAATTTTTATCGTTCCCATTCTCCCACAAACCTTTCCCTTTCTCTGCTTTCTTTCTCATTTATGGATGCCTTTCTCCCTCATGCCCTAAATTAAAACTATTTCAGGCCTGTACTCCTTTCTGTCTCAGTGGAAACACAAGAAAAAATACGGAGCAAAAGCAATACTCTGAATAGGATGAATTAGACAGTCCTTTTTCTTTATTTGCTTTTTGGTATTTACCCTCTCTGGCATGCTTACTATATTGCAAGCCCATCTGACCATGGACATATGCACCAATTGATCTAGGCCACCTACCAGTATATATATTTTTGCAGGCTCTGTTGATTTTGGCTGTATGAGGTGATTTAGATTTATGTAGAAAACAACGGCATTTTAGTTGGAAAACAGTCAGTACATAAAGTTCTTAACAGCTACCCTGACCAGGTACCTCTCACATCTTAGTACACATGCTTATGTCAAGAGAGAAGTATATTGATGAGGCATTATGAAATACAGTAGTATTTTTAATGACTGTGTAAGGCTAGGAAAAACATTAAATACTAATATAGTGTTATGTCTTACTGAAAAGAAACATGTCAGTTTAAACAGATGTTGTTTCAGAAACCTACCTATTTATAGTTGTAGTCACTATAAAAATATTCACTTACTACTTTTATTTAGAGTTTCAGTAACCAGTTCAGTTCTTCATAATGCCAGGAAAAGCAGAGATATGCACAAAATGATTCACTTCACTTCCAGAAGATTAATTTTCAAATGTATCATTTCACTAAAATTTCTGTTTGAACCATGAACTGACATATGTACAGACTAGTAAGATACTAGCTTGTTTCCTTTGGGGAATAGCTGTTTGTAAGTTAACACTATCTTCACATACGAAAGAATGGGGAGGATGACAAGTAGAAGTTAAAAGCAGCTAGCAAAGGAGTCTGAACAAAACTGTAGTTTTCCTGACAGTGCAAACCTGTCCTGAACAAAGTGCTGCACCATCCTGGTTAGGAAATTGAGGATAAAAGTAACAGCGACACCTGATAATGTGATGAACTCTCACAGTCCCTTTGGAGCAACCATTGTATATTCTCCATTCCTTTTTAATCATTCCAGTCACCTACAGGCAGTTCCCTCTACCATTGTGATAGTAAAAAGTGAAGATATTTTTAACTGGTGAATGTTCATTTGACATTTTGAATGCTTTCATCATATTATTTAGGGTAGAAACAGTGTTTCTCACTAAATAAAAAGATTTCAAGTACAGTAGTTTCAACATAAGGTGGCAAAGAGCTTTGATTATGATATTTCAACAGCATGAGAATCAACTGTAAAGGCTAAAAGAAAATTCTGTTACTCTGTGGGAGAACAATCTTCAGAACAAAGGCTTTTTACTACCTAGGACTTTACTAAGTTTTAGATGCTGATTTCCCTCACTTTTCAACACTGAAACATCTCTATTAATGCCTTTTAGACTGGAAAATCATGCAGGGAATTAAAAGGGCACTGCAATGTGGAAATTGAGGTTTATGATCACAGTTCACTTAATTATAAAGTTGTGCTTATAAATATAGCACCTAATAAAAGTATGAAAGTGCATAGAAAAGGTGTTGCATTCTGAGAAGTGTTGTCCAGACTGACAAAAATACATATTTTTTCCACCTACTCAGACACATACACTTAAATGCATCTAAATCCTGATGCAGAAAAACACATAAACATATGTTTTCAGCTGCTGATCCCTGAACTTGATGTATCCTAAGTATAATTCAGCCTGTCCCTTACCTCTGTAGGGACATGTAGGTGGATAGCTGGATCTTACAAATTTCAAACAACACACTGTCAGACAGACATACAGGTGAGCACTCCTTCTGCCTCTAGTTTTGTGCCTACAGCACAGAAATGAACATGTGCAGAGATGGAGGTGCCCTGGCCCTGACCTCAGTGATGCTAATGTCCTATCCCTTGCTCTGACCCTGTGCTAGGACCAAGGACACTAGCTGAGTGCTTCTTGGTGAGCTTACACACATCTCAGTCCCCATAGCTGAAAATTGTCTTACTGCATATAAGGGAACAGGGATGGCATCATGTGGCCCCAACTGACCTAGAGTCCTGTGGGTATCTGGCACTGACACCAACTCATCAATTATTTCAAAAGATGCTGGAGTGTCTTTCAAACACCTCTCCTGCAGAGGACCCGTTTGAACTTTTCAGGCATTATTTGGTAACTTCAATAGCATCAGCAGATATAAGGCTTACTTCTGTTTCTTTATTGAGAAGTCGCTTTTGCAAGGATCCTGATTAGAAGGTAATTGGTTCCAATTATTTATTTAACTACACTTCATTTTACATTTATTCAGGTTTCATTTCAAAGGAATTATAGACCAGCCATGGTCTGCAGGCCATTAGAAGTTTGGAGTTAACCAGGGCAGCTGATGGGAGTTCAGCTCACAGGTGTGTCCCATCCCATAAATATCATGCTTAGTATAAAGGGTGAAGTTTGCTGCAGAAAGAAATTCTTCTGACTGGGCTCTCCTGATGCCTAATTCTCTTCCTTCTCCTGAGGACTGCCTTCCTGTTTGTTGTGGTTGTTGTACATCTGCTGAGTTGAGTATAACTTTTTGCTTTATAGTTGCACTAGTATCAGATTGGCTGTTTCATTAAATCTTTTTTATTTCAACCTTTCACTTTTGCATTGATGACTGTTCCTAGAATGATCTATATTGATATTTGTTCAGTGGCTTGTGGAGGGTCCCAAACTGTCACCTCTAATCATTTAAAAAAAAAAAAAACAAACCCTAAACCAACTGCAAGCTAATTTATCCATCTTCATGGTCCTTTAATAGGGATTTAGCACACATTACTGTTAAACCAATGTTATTGTCCTCTCATCTGCTTTATAGGGATGTTTATTGGGACTCTAAAGTTATGGAGCTTTGTTAAACTACATTCAATCAGTGTGAAAAGGTCATAATAAGCACCTCAGGTATGCTATTAATAGGGCAATCCTTAAATTACCTAAAATGTAAAACTGCAGTCAGTTGAAGTACTCTTCTGAGTTGCAAGCAGATTGATGGAGGACAAAGTATTCCTTTACCATAAGATTTCAGCAAAAGTTCCACTCACGTACTGCAATTCACACTGGATACAAATATTCTCAGTACTGAAGTTATCAAGACTGTACTGGTGGATGAAAAATCAGCCTAGAGTGCTGATATTTTCCAGTATCTCCAGCAAAAATGAAAGCTTTTGCTCATCATTAGGAATTATAAACTTAAACTGAAATGTAGTGTAGCCAAAACCATAGCTTTCTTAACATTTAGATTGTTTTATATACATAATACATAGGACCTGTGTATATGATTGTTGTCCTATTCAAATAGACAGCAATAGGTGTAATTTTAGTTTTTAGGTCTAGGGTTACATTTTTTTAAATTTTAAACTCAAAGGGGAGATGTGTTCTATAACTTTACAACTACCCATTCTTACTGAAAATGTAGAAAATTATTCCAAAAGCTTTCAGCTGACCCATTTGGAGTAACTATATATTTTTTTAAAATGTATTCTACACTGTATGCAATCTGTCTGCTTTAATATATGTATCAACCTGTATATTACATTCACAAAAAAAATCCTATTGCATTTAAGATGATGTGCATGGATGTGGATTTTAGTCAATCTTATTGTATGAAAGGCCAACATTTTAAATATTATGTAATTATATTCAATATTCTTTTTGGTGTGATTCCAGTCATATTGGGAAGGAAGTGTCTATGCCATGATTTTTAAACTTTTGCTTTTCTTTTACAAATAGATCTGTGTGTATCATGGTGCCTACTTGTACTTTTAAGGCAAACCATCAGCTGTTAGCTGTTCATTTGGCTATTCTTTGAAAGTTCTGAATCCGATATAATTACAAATCAACATACAGAAGGATCAGATGCTCTGTTTAAATCATCTAAATAGGTTCCATTTAAAGGGACTAAATACTTGGTAGAAGCAAATTCAATAGAGAAGCAGTAGTACACATTGCTTTCAGTCTAAGCAGAAGCATCATGGAAAGAAGCATTCAAATTTTAGACAGATTTGTCCAGATTCTTTCAAGTCCCAGACACAGAGGGGTAAGCAGGCCATTCACACTTCATATTTACACATCACTGTTAAAGACAGGCCATTGGGCAGCACTCCAGCCAGTTGCAACATTATTAGTTGACTGAGCTTCTAAATGATTGATAATTCCTCAGTGTTTCTACACATCTACAGAAACTCTGAACACAGACTCGTGAAATACCTCTGCTTGGGGAAAGGGATCTAAGGCATGAGGATAACACTCTTATCCTATTGTAAGTATTGACTAAACTGCATAATTCTGAGATGATATGGGCTAGTGCTCAGTAGTAAGTATGTAATAAGTGTGTTACAGTTTCCCTATGTAGTTACTTTGATTTTTGTCAACTTAAAATACCAAATAGAATTCATACTATTTTCTGCTCTTTGCTCAACGGTAGTTATAAAGAGCTACAGTCAGTGCTTTAATACTTAAAGTATGCTGTGAAAAATTCAGCAATAATGTTAGTACTTTGACCTTTACAATATCCTACATCTTCATTGGCTACACACTTCACCTACTTCCATACAGGTTAGAGACAGTAAAATAATAGAATGCATGGAACATATAGGCAACACAGCCAATCAAGCCAAGGAATATTAAAAAGGTCAAAATACTCAAGTCTACTACTATGATTTATAAAACACAAGAAGAATTGGAATTTTAGTACCTAATTCTACTGAGAATAATCATAATGAGAACTGAAAATGGCATAATGAATAGATTTGGTGACAGTAATTTCATTTTGAATGAAAGATAGCAGTCTGTATTCTTCACTAAAACTAGGTTCATTACTTTTATGATTTCACTCTTCAAAGCTACCTTTGGGTCTGGGACCTATTCTTCCTTTTCCTCAAGTCAATTTAAATATTATAGCTATCTATATCACACTGCCATTCTGGGAAATACTGTGGAATCTATTTCTTGCAGTGGGAGTAAGCGGCTAAATCTAAGCTCACATCTTTTATTTATTTACATGTGTGTACATATACGTATATGCATGTATGTATACACACACACAGCTCTTCTGAGTATTATGAAAACATGCTAAAGAAAATTTGAAGGTAGACTGATGAAATATCTTCCTGAACCTGTATATGGATCACAGCTCTACAAAATGTGAACCAGCTGTCTGGTTTTGCACAATGACAAGAAGCTGTGTTACTGCAGTGTTACAAGATATTGCTGGCTGAACCATTTTAACACAGTGTAATTCCAGTTCTGTGTTCTTCCCTTCCCCTGGGTTTGTTACTTCTGTGGTCTTACTCTTCAAGCTTCCTTTGAGTTTGTTCTCTCTTTATAGTACACATAGAATTAACAGAGTCAATAAATAACAGGCATTAGCGTATGCTGCAGCATTTCAAACAATTAAGCTTCATATTGTACTTTCAGCAACATAGGAGAGCTAATATTAGTACCATGACTCAGAAGTGGTAGCTCATTAAATATTGACTTAATTGCTTGTGGTCATGTGAACATACTGGTACTGATGTCTGTGAAACTATCTAGAAAGTTTAATGGTGAGAATTTGCATTTCAGTGCAGCTATGTTAATGCTGATAAATTTAGCAAAGTATGAACCTTATGTGCTTACCTAGAATCCTGCAAAGAGATATTTGGAGGCAGATATTCATGTCTTTGTTTGGATGCCTTTGTAAGAAAAGGGCTAGCAAGCCACCAAACCCAAGTGTCAAAAATGGCAGCTTCTGTCTGGTGATGTTCAATTTGGCAATCTGAAAAGTTAAAGCAAGCAGAGGAAACTAACAGCATTGTAAAAATAAAGTACGTATTGATGATTACATGGCTTATTCTCTACTTCAAATGAAATTGCAGCATAATTTTCAAGCTGCTACATGGTACTACCTTTGAATTAAGGGACCTTGCTGTAAAAATTAATCCAGCTCACTAGAGAACACTGTGTGTAGATCCTGTATTATAGCTGAAAAACATTAGCAGAAGTATTTTATCATGTTTATGAAGCATGTAAAGCTAATAAATATAGTATTTTTAGTTACAGACAAACTGTTCATTGTCTTAAACGTGTTCCTGCAAGTATGTTATAGTGGATTACCCACTGCATTCTTAAATTATTTTTACTGCCTCTTGAAAAAGTTCTCTATGTATGGTTATGTTACCCATTGAAAAAGTTTGCTGCAGGAGGTGTTACATTATTCTTGCTCTGCAGCCGTGGTAGAGTTCATTAGCCAAGATAAAGTCCTTCTGGGAATTGTTACAGATGCAAAATTTGCAAGCTGCAGGTTTTAAAATTTCAAAGATTTATTATGTTTTGGAAAGAGAATAACAAAAAGGCAAATTTTCTAACATTTTTTTCTCTAGTCGACATAGTGCACTTCCAAAAAATATTTTGTATATTCATCTTTGAATCCATTTGGAGGATGTCCATTCATCCTGGACTCTCTTTTCTCCATCACCAGCGGTTCAATTGCTGTTGAAATTACGGTATTTTCTTGCAGTCCCACTGCTGGCTGAGCTGAGACTGCTTTTAACTTCAGATACATTGTAATTCTGAATCTCCTTTAATTAGGTAAATTCTGCTGAAAGGTCACAAAACAGTGGTGAGCTCTATAATTCTGGCATACCGGGTGGCTAAAATAATTCATCTCAACACTGATAGGTAATGTTCCAGCCGGTTTCCAGGAAGAATCACAGAACAGTTCAGTCTGGGACAGACTTCAGAAGGTCTCTAGTCTGGCCACCTGCTCCAAGCAGAATCAGCCTTAAGTTCAGACCAGGTTGCTCATCACTTTTACCCAGTCAGATCTTGAAAACATCCAGGGATGCAGAGTGCATGAACTCTCCGGGCAACCTGCTCCACTACTGGCCTGTTCTCAGAGTGGAAACCCTTTTTCCTTATACCCATCTGAGCCTCCATTGTTTCAGTTAAATTCCACTGCCTCTTTTCCTCTCATATGCATGGCTGTAAAGAAGTAGGGTCCACTTGGTCAGTAACCTCCACAAAGCCCCTGACAGGCTGCTGTTAGGTCACCTCAGGCCATGCTGCCTTCTGGATGAAGATGCCAGCTCCCTCAGCCTCTCCTCCTAGCACAAATGCTCCATGTGCTGAATACCTCTGTGGCCATCCCCTGCACTGGGGCAAAAACTCCAGCTCCATGGAAAAAGGAGAGAAACAGAAAGAGAAATGGAGAAAGAGCTCCATGGAGAAAGGCCTGGGAGTCCTTGTGAACACTAAGGTAACCGTGAGTCAGCAGTGTACTCTTGTGGCCAGTGATACCTTGGAGTGCATTAAGAAGAATGTGACCAGGAGATCTAGGGAGATTCTTCTCCCCTTCTACTCTGTCCTAGGGAGGCCACATCTGAAGTATTGTGTCCAGTTTTAGTCTCCCCAGTTCAAGAGACAGAGGGAACTACTGGAAAGTGTCCAATAGGTGTCTGCAAAGATGATGAGGGAACTGAAGCATCTCCATTATAACAAAAGGCTGAGAGACCTGGGTTTGTTTATCCTGGAGAAGAGAAGGCTGAGAGGGATCCTATGAATATTTTAGCTTGTAAATATCTAAAGGGTGGGTGTCAAGATGATGAGGCCAGGCTGTTCAGTGGTGGCCAGTGATAGGACAAGGGGCAATGGGCACAAACTGAAACACAGAAATTTCCATCTGAACATAACAAAATCTTTACTGTGAGGGTGATGGAGCCCTGGAACAGGCTACCCAAAGGGCTTGTGGAGTCTCCTTCTCTGGAGACTCAAGATCAGCCTGGAGGTGACCCTGTGTAACCTGATCTAGGTGAAGCTGCTTTAGTAGGGGGATGGACTAGATAATCTCCCCGGGTCTCTTCCAATCCCTACTGTTCTGCACACAGGCTAAGGTCCAAATTCCCAATGAGAAACACACAGGAGTTTGACAAAAAATACAGTGAGAGTGTTCCAGCATATTTTTTTTTACAGGAGTCCCTAAAAATAGTTGTTGGTATAGTAGGATTTCTAATATGAAAAAAAGAATCCTACCTTCAGTCGGCCTTTGTTAATTCAGCAACTCTCATTTTTGTCAAATTGCGCTGTATCCCTCTGAAAGAGAATTCCCACAGAATGTGGAGGATTATAATTTAAAGAAACTCTCAGTTTTTGAGAGCATTAGGAAAAGACCGAGTGCAAGCCTGTGTGTGAGAGAGAGCTTTGCTTTCTCATGTGGGTCAAGGGAGGTGAATTACACCTGTCCTTAACATTTTTGTGGTGAATGGAGTCAGGGTCTCCGGTGTTTCCCTCTGCTTCTTTCCTCTCTGCCTTTTGTTAACAAGAACCCATATTTACTAAAAATCTTGCATTGATTGTTATGAAGTCTTTTTGTATTTGTGTGTATACTTCTTAACCAAAATGGGTCTGGCTCTTAACTGCTCTGCTTGGGCCAGTGCCAGCAAAGGATTACCATTATTCATTGACAAATTAACAGATTGCTGTTAATGGTGGGCTGAGTAAGGGATATGTTCTTCTTCTGGGGAAAAAAAATCCCAGGAGGTTCCAGAGAGTCATACCCTGAGCAGGATCTTCTGTACCAACAGCTCTTCCTAGCACTTTCTAGGTACTGGGAGTTGTCCACAGGAGACTGTGTTATCATGCCTGGAAGGAGAAAAGCATGACCATGCATACCCATCCCCTGTCAATACCAGGCATTTTGGATCCCAGTGCTGCCATAGGAAAGTGTCCAACTGATTCAGTAACATTTGAGATTAACTGCAGTTTATTGCTAGTAGCTGCTGCCCAAATCACCCTTAGGCATAGATGGGCAAACCTTATTTGTTTCACCCTTGCAGCTTTATCTCTGACTTGCTGCAGTCAGTACAGCTGTGAGCAAGGGATTGCCTGCTCTGTATTACACTGAACCTACTTCCAGTGCAGTTTCAGAAGAGCTAACTTGCTCTCACAGCCTTTCAGTTCGAAGTTTAGTTTTGGGTGAAGTGGTCTCTACTACTCTGAAATCTAGTTTATGTCATACTTTAATTTAAATTCTTCCAAAGTCATAATCATTTAATAATTACTTTCTTTAAAGACTATAAACATACATATATACATAAATGCATGCACACATATAAATAGGTGTATGTCCCAATAATCTCAGAAGTCTTTTTTGACAGGGATCATGAAAGAAAGATTATATCTCTTCAGTCAGGAAACAGACATTGTCTATTAGAAAAACTGAGCAAATTATATAAAATGAAGGCTTGGATTCTATCCAAAATTAGATACAATATCTCTTTCCAACAAAATCCTCTGAGTTAACCTTAATCAGAATGATACGTATCTGTAGTTTCAGAAATGTTAAGAAATACCACAGCATAATGGAAAGCAGGGGGAAACTGCCTGAAGTGAGTGGATATTCTGTCACTAGTAGATGGTAGGTTATTCTGTACCAACAGGAAATGTTTAGGCAGAAACTAAATGGCTTTTTGTCAGAGATACTCATTTATATAAAGTGACACTCTGCTACTCCCACCCACCAATACTGACTTCCAGCAATCATTCATGTGTCACACGTACACCCATGCAGAGTTATACCAAGTTATGTGAGCTAATATTCACTTCTACACTCCCAGGCTGTGACCACTTACTCATGTCAAGATATGTGCTGTCCTGTTCATTAATACTAATGCCAATTCAAGCATATCAGTGTAGTCATCTTCGATCTTACTCAGTTATGTTGGCACTTTACTCAATCACGATCAGTCAGACCCACCCATTTGCACTATAAACTGTGACTGATGCACACGTTCAGAGCCTCAGGGTGTATTTGACAAATAGAAAGTGTGTTGCCTAGATTTGGAGGCTATCTTACTCTCATATTTTAGTGTTAGAAAAGCAGCAACAACTTCAGACATTTCATTTGAATAACTATTCAAGAGGACAGACATTTACTGAAGGCCAAGTCAACATTTTCTGACCAGAACTATAAAGACATCTGCATTTTACATAAGAAGTATATAGACACAACTTTAAATAGGTAACTAGTAGAGAAGCTTCAAAATGAGTGATTACATCTTCAAACAGGTGCTGGTGCATTTATTATATCTCACATATTTTACATATTCTTCAACCTTTTTGGTGGAGAGATGTGAGTGGTAGGCATCGAACCTCAGAAATCATTTTCAGAGGCTGACACTTCTCTGTGAGCCTTTGCCAGTTCTCTGGGTCACACAGTGTTACTAATTTCTTTTTTTTTTTTTTAATGTTGTCTCTTGGCAAAGCAGGTAAGGGGAAAAAAATTAAAAGGGAGTAACAAGAAGGATTTTAATCTTCATCGGGATTAAAACCAAGCAGGCAATCTATTTAATTGTACTGTCATTGTATGATGTCATTTTAAAGAATTGCTGCTTTAATTCTAGCAATAATATAACATATCTTAACAGATTTTGGGTTATTTTACATTTAACATTGGAAGTCTTGAGCTTATAGTGTTTTATTAAGATATATTTGAACCTTTGCATTCTTTAAAAATTTCACTAATAATTGCCCTCAGACTAAGATGCCCAATAATTTCTTGATTTTGCCTGGGAATAGGAGAAAGCATGAAGTGGAGCAACTGTGACAAGTAATAGAAAAAAAGTGAATTGGAATGTTTCACAACTCATAGAAATATTTTCAAAACCACAGAAAAATGTTTGCTGTTATTGCTATGGTATGAAGTGGAGGAGAAAAAGGCTGCTTTGTGTAAGTAGATGTGAGAAAAAGCAGGGTTAGAGCTATTTTATTTACCTATATGTCCCCATGGCACACATTACTGATTATACTGATTTAATCCAACTGCTCTTTTCTTAAGGAAGGAAGATTATCATTTAAATTAGAGACTGAGCAAGAACGCAAACTGATTATTAAATTTTGCTTGAGAAGAGTGCCATTAAACTTCATTATGAAGAGCACAAAAAGTGACCATGACATTACTGAAGCAAACATTTATACTATGGTATTTCAACCTTTTAGATTTCACACTGAATGTTAGGGACTGAGGTTTTGAGGGATTCACTAATGGAAAGCTGTGGATCATCTTAAGATTGTAAATAAAATAAAAACTTTGGCTTATAGTGCTTCATGCCACTTAATAAAGATGTGTTTGCAAGTGACAAGGACATCTCATTTCTGTCAGAGAGGTAACTCAGGGCTATAATACTGATGTTGGTAGTCACAGGACACAGGCTTTGTACTAAGCTTGCAAGGTCTCAAGACTGAGAATAATCAGGCTTCCTCTGAACTTAACCTGCCTGATGCTGCTGTTTCAGTTGTTATAGCTGCAACAGCAATGACCACGTGGCTATGCCTATGTTGTTTATTTATGCTTATTTTTGTATGCAACAGCAATGATTTTTTTTTATAGAGGTAGTAGTAACAAGTAGTTATTCTGTGTAGAATGAGACATCTGGACTAAGGGTAATTCTTTGATTGAATTGTTGTGATTTCAATTATGCTAATTAAAAAAAAAAACAAACTTGCTTTACATATATATTGTGTGCTCTGTATTTGCCTATAACCTGTGTTTAGAAGGCACAGGACCCATAAATTTTCAGAATTTGAGAGATTATCATCCTAAAACAATTTTTTTACTTCAAAATTGAGGAAAACCAGAAAAGCACTATGAAAATTAATTTACTATTTTTCTATATATTGAGGGCTTGAAGGGAGAGTGGGTAGAATAAAAATAAATGTCTGTCTTTCTTTTTTCGCACCTTGTGTTCTTCCACTTGTAAGTTCTTTAAGAAAAAATTTGCTCACTTTTTTTCATAGTGGAATACATTTCAAGAATTTATGCAGTATAATAAAGACTTTTTTCATATTTTAGCCATGAGAATACACAGATTGAACTATGAATATTTTTCAAGATGTCACATTTTATGAAGCAAAATAGTCCATGTCCAGTCTTCTATACTTATTTTATAAGTAAGAATAAAAGGTAAATAATTTTCTCAACCCTTCTCTTGCTAATTTTTGCTATCCTGAATTTGTGTCAGGAGTCTTTCAACCATTCTTGTTCATTCATGTGATCATTATACAGGTTGACCAGACTTAGCAGATTTGATCTGACTCCTGATACAGTTGTCATGCTATAAGAAAGAATGTTCAGAGTCATACCTTGCAAGTATCAGCTACAGAACACTGCAGTAATTCAGGGGTTCCTCACATGTATTCTGTGGAACAGCTAGTTCTCAGGGGGTGATGGATGTCCAACTCTTATTAAGATGTCAAACAATACTAAAAGAAACGAAAATTACATTGAATGTTTTTTTCTGATACTAGTTTTCTTAAGTTAATAAATGTTTGCAAACTGTCAAGGACACATTACCTACACAGAGTTAAGGTGGAAAGTGTGATATATGGTCTTTTCGGTATATGAACTACAAAAAATCTCAGAATATATATGGCAAATCTTTTAATATTCTTTTATGCAGAGCTGAGGGCATCTGAGAAATGTTTCTGTTCAGAGCAGCTCAGCATTTTTTCTTCAAAACAGCAAAAAAATTGAACAACAAATACTTGAAAATCAATGAACTTGGAAGGGTACATACGGATTTTGTGAAGAACATGATTTTACCTGAAAAAGATTTCCAGTGGTGAATTGACAACCAGCTCTCAATTAAGTTTGTTTATTAGATTGGGTCGTATCTCTTTATGTCATCAGAAAATACAGAAAAATCTGTCTTTTACCATATAGCAGCTTCACCAAGAGCAGTTTGTCTTCTTGGAGGAATGCAAAGGTTTTTCTGGAGATACTTTTCAAAAACAAAGGAGGATAGGGAGCTGGCTACGTACACACAGGAAGAGGTGTTATATCTTCTAACCAAAAGCTCTTCATTACAGAGGTAATCATGAAGGAAATATTGCTTTATGCTATCCCTTCTGACTATGCAATGGTCACACTGTGTACACAGACACATGTTAGCAGTGTTCTTATTGGGTTTCTCCTGCTTTGTTATCTTCTGCTAAGCACATTGGAAAGCAAAATTAGAAGAAATCACTTAAAGTGTAATTTGTTTTTTGTATATGACAAATTGGAAAGAAATAATCTAGTTGTACAAATGGATCTATATGACAATATGTAGAAGCTATCAAGGTACAGGCAATGTGGAATACTCTTATAAAGGCTTATCATAAATTCTGCAGAGACTTCCATGTAAAATAGTAAGATTCCTATGTTCCTTATTCCCTCCCTGATATGTTTCACAATATACACTTCATTTGTTTCTGAGCCCAATAACATTGAGGCCATTTCCTCCTTTTCTTGCTCAGTAATTCTGTTTAGTCTATAAATCCTGTCACTTCTATAAATTTTAAAATTGAGATCTTTCTAACAGACTTCAGAAAATCTGAAACATGACCTAAGCAATTACCTAAGTATTGATACCATATTTTAAAAGCCAGATGTATTTTCACAATCCCCCTTCTGTGTGTGTGCTTGGCTATTTCCCAATTATTTACCTGTTAAAACAGTTTTATGTTCTCTCAACACAGGTCAAAGTTTTATATGTGCCCTAATCTCCTTTCATCATTGTTACTGGTGCTGCACATCCTGTGGTTCCCCTATGACCCTCAGTGATAGATTGGAGACCACAAAAAATATAATTGCTGAGTTGATCTTATCATGCTGTATTCTCCCCTGAGTTCCTCCAGTCTGATCTTCATTTCCTTCTCAACCACAGTCTTCATGATGTCTTCAAAGTCATTCAGAAGAGTGAACCTTCCTATACTTTTTGCTGTCATCATAACTGTCCCACTGCATTCTTAGAGCATAAATCTAATTCCTTAAGCATCGTCTGAGTCATAGGTACGTTTCTGTCCATCTTACAGGAACCAGACTATAGACTGTTTATTTCTGCTTCCAGGCTTGTGATTCTTGCAAAAAAAAAAGATTGACCACAGTGGATAAAAAAAAGACTCCAGTAGATAGAAGCAGTAGAAAAATAAAGAATCAGGAGTCATCTCTTCCTGAGAAATTTAGGAGAGCTTTCAGGATGGGTGGCCAAGGCACTGAACTAGGGAGATCTTCAGAGTAAGGTTTCAGAGAAGTGTGAAAATTGACTGTATGAACATAGACACAGTCTTAAGATTTTCCAGGTCTTCCCTCTTGAATTTTCCTTCATTTAGTTTAAACACAGATAGTCTGGACTCACCACGCCAGTAACTGACTGCCACAACCTGTATGATTTGATAATCAACCCCGACTTCAGTTCTTTTCCACCATTCATCAGCCTTCAGTATTGTGCATTAATTTCAAATAAATCTAAATCTATGGCAGTGGTGCTTTATTTAGTCATTTTTATTTTGAATGCTAGAGGTATTAATACATGTATATATAATAACTGTTTTTCTCATGGAATAGCTGTTATGTATTATTATAACCCTTTATGATGATAGGAAATTTAAAGAAACCTTAAGGAAGTTGCATTTCAGGTGTGCTGCTCATAATCACTAAACTTCCTAAGGTTATTCTTTGTTAGAAACAGCCTGAATTAATTGTTTTCTCCAATGCATGCCAAGAAGTCAAACTAAGAAAATTAAAGCCAATGTGACTTTTTCTTTAATCCTTATTTGATTGTTTGATGCGATCTACTGATGCATCTGTTGGTGCAGTAGATTAAGTTACTCTTAACCACTGCAACCCCTGTTGCTCACAGAGCCAAATCCTAGAGGCATTTTTTTTTTCTCTGCCATTTATTAGCAGCAAAAGTAATTAGAATGTTTAGCAGATAAAACATGAGAATACTCACTGGCTGAATATTCAGACCTTTCTGAAACTGCAGCAGTGACAGACAATCCAGGTGGCATTTGCAGGTGCACAGCTGCAGTAAATTATGAAGCTGGCATCTTTGGCTGTCCTCCTCAGTGCTGATGGCAGTAGATTTTCATTTTTTTTTTATCCAGTTTGTAATCTCCATTCCTCTTCTGTACACACAGAAACACCCACATGTTCAGTTTGTCTTCACATCTTTTCCTCATATACATGCTATTAATTGCAGTCATTACATAAAATATTATTCTGTTTTCCTTAATTCTGGTTTTAGAGAACCACTTTACACATGCGCACAGACATACACCGACATTATTTATCTTAAAGTTTTTCATTATAGACACCTGCACATGCAGATTTTTTTTTTAGTATGAAGTTGCTAAAATGTTGTAAGACACAAGCACTCAAACCAATGAAGCATTGTTGATATTTCTATGTTTCAGATTGGAATCCAGGAAATATTAATGATTTCTGCCTGATCTTGTCTCACTCTGCTGAAACAGATGTCATTATGGCAGATAATAACAAAATATAAATTGCTTTAAAAATGTAATAACAAATATTTCAGAAGCAATAAAACCCCCTCAAAACACACTGCATGCACTTGAAGATGAGCCATAAGGATTTTAACAGATGTTCAAATACAACCCCCACTCACTTTTTTCTAAACCTGGAAATATAACCATGTTTCACAAAAATATTTCAAAACTGAAAACTCTTACAAATCAGATTAATCCCAAAATAATGCTGCTTAGCAATAACTACCAGACATCTCAATGCATTTAAAAAAAAATTATGATACCCATTTTTAAAAAGTATAGCTTGGTGAGCAGCAGCTTGAGATGCTTTGACATAGGTAATATTTCTTACTTGTAAATATTTCTCAGAAAAACAGACATTTTGATTTATTTTGACATAGTAAAATATGTTTGAGTTATTTCACATCCTATCCAAATCCAGTTTTGCATTGTGGATCAGATAATTGCTATAAAGTGTATTTGTCCTTTAAAGACACTGCTGGGGTATTGATACACAGATAATTCACCTCCTGCTTCCACTGCCTGCTGCATGCCTGGCATAGTTTTCCACTGGCCACAGAGCTCTTCAGTCACTAAGAAAGAATATCCTTTTGAGCTGAGGTTATGCTTATTTTCTTTGGCTTTTCAGACCCTTACACAAGCATTTCCTTCCAGACACATTTCTATTTCATGCTTTATCTGCAGCAGTGCTTTTAGAAGAGCCTTTCCTACATGAATATGAGAAGTGACAACATGAATTCTGTGAGTAGGTCAGCACACGTGGCTTGGAATTGTGTTACTTCCTTTACTAGTTGGGACAGTCTGTAGGGCAAACTGAAGTACGAGGAAGACTGAGTTTACCACTGTAAGCCACTGGCCTAAGAGTTAGGTCTGACTGGACTCAGCTGAGCACGAAAGATTTAAAAAAAGGAACTGTGCATCATGTGTAAAGGAGACTTCTTCACTACAATTTCACCAAAGAATTCAAGAAAGGAAAGGAAAGAAGCAACTAGTGGTCCTCTGGATGATCTTACTGGAACAAAAGAGAAAGCAACAGAGACTACTGAACATGTGGTCTTCTGATCACATAGAGATAGCTCTTGCACTCTGGAGAAAGCCCGACCAGTATAAAACCTGTTCATTATCAAAATTACTGTATTTGCAGAATTAATTTCCAATATCCTTTGTTTTCAGATTTTCTTTTGAGTGAAACTCATTGTTTAAGTTGCCTAGCTACTTTAACAGCCTGAAATGAGCTTCATGTGTCATGTCAAATTAAGAAATGTGATGAGGATGAGATAGGAGATGAAGCAGTTGCAAGAGAGAAAAGAACCAACACATTCTGAAGGAAGGAGAAGAGTTTTCTCCCAGGTATCATTTAAATGTAGCTTTCAGAGTTGTTGGGATTTGTCAGGGTAGAGTTAGGCATATTCTGCCACCCAGAAGTGAGTTTTCTGACACTCTTTGCATCAGAGTGAATGACACAGCAAATGTGTAATGGGATATGCGCATGTATGAAACTTGGGAGAATAGGTATGGTAAAGAGAAAGGGTGAATCTGATTACATACGCTTTTTGACTTACTCTGGTGGCAAATTCTGCTGCTTTTGAATACTGGACACATAGCGAAAAGATGGAAGACAGATTTTTCATTAATATGATCTGTGATGCGTATCTCTTAAGACAAAAGAAAATAATAAGTTAAAACCATTGTCAAGTTGTTGTCTTCAAGATTTTATTTACAGCTGTGTATTAATTTCTAACAAAAGCAATTTTCTTTTTAAGTTTCTTGTAGAATTTCAAGTCTGAGACAAGTAATATAGTGATATCGTATTTTCCTGTGCTCTCATTTCACAATGAACTATATTAGCTAGAATACCCAGGAGAAAGAGAAAACTTCAAAGCATGGCCCCAGATAATGTAGGTATGGTCTGAATACCAACAGAGCCTGAGCTTTAAGTTCAAACAACCTTTTAAGATGCTTCCCAAGAAATAACTTTTTTAATGAATTGAGGTCATCTCAGGGGTAACAGTCATGTAAAAGTAGGTTCCGAATCTGACTAGTTCTTTTCTCCTGTACACATCTTTTATATCCTGCATAGCAGCTTGGACACTGGGGATGACTCAGAAGAACCTTCGCTACCCTATCACCTCCTGTAGTGAATAACTTACAAAGCTAACATCAAAACCAGAATTTTCAAAACCTCCTAATTAAGAGTTTATTGTTTGGTTTAATCACCAGGGAAAGGATATTTGATTTTAAGAAATGCTCTGTCTATGTGAAGTAGAGAAGAACTTCCCAAGTCTTAAAACAAGCAGCAGACCTTCATAAAAATATTTATTTTCAAAATTTCATGAGACTAGATAATAAGACTGAGTTGCTGTAGAGTACTACTGCATTAGCCAACTTACCTCTGATAGAGACGAAAGCATTTCTTAAAACTAGAATGTCCCCTTCAGCATCAGCAATTTTCATGGTTTATTCACCTAAGCACGAATACCTAGATGGCATAGTTTTCCCAAAGCTCTTATTGAAAGAATTGTCATCTTAAAAGTAGATGGCTGAAGCACCACAAAATCCTGTACAAGATGTATGTATGAATGGCACATTTGGGGTTGCACCTTCTGCCCAAAGAAAAGTACACTATGAAAGGCTCAAAGATAATTGACTATGGTATGAATTCACACAGGTTCAAGTGGCACGCTTCTTTTTTTATTCAAGAGGTAAATGGATGTAGTTTCTCATATTATTCATTTCAAGGATGATACATCTTTATCCATTGGGATGTCAATCTTGAATGGATTTATTATAGTGTCCACAAGTAGAGTGCCCTCCAGGAGGAGTCATCTCTAAGGAGAGTTTCTAAGTCTCTTAGTCATACCATATTAAAGAGTTTCTCAGAATAGTTAAATTTATCATAAAATCCTCCCACTAAAATTTAGCATATGACCTGTGAGAGAAATAGATGTAGGTGTGAGTATGGCCATGCACACTTTTCCTGTTCTTACTAAATGGCCAGCTGCAGTCAGTCAATCTGCAGGATTATTTAACCATTACCTTTTACAGAAAATACCCTTTAAACCCATCAGATCTCTTCACTGGAAGAACAGTTTAACTGTTAGAAACTATGTAATTCTTTGACATTTTTGAGAAGTAACTCATCAGTTGATCTAGGGCTTTCAAGGGTACAGATCCTTCTCAGCCCATGAGTTTCATAATGCTTCTTCTCCTCTAATGCTGAAGAGTCAGATCCAGAACAACTGTTCCAGTCTGTGCCAGCTAGAAATCATTCACAGAAGAATGTGGTCTTGTCCTGTCTTCTCTGCATCCTCATCATGCCCCTCTGAGTGGAGTGATTTAAGGGGTACTTGGGTACTGCTGTATCCAAACTGACTAGGGCCACCTAACCTTGATAGTAATTCAGTGCCTAATACCTTAAATGCAGTAAGTCACCACAGCTTAAATAACTAGGGGTAAACGTGTTTGTGCACACCCTTTATACAAGACTAATGCAAGGTTCACTGGCAGGAGAAGATGGTATGGATATGCATAAGGATACAGATTATTCATCTGGCATGTGAATGCCACTTTCCCCCCTTCAAAATCTTGCATATCTAAACCCTCAGTCATTTATAAAATACACACCAGTCCAAAATCAAGTGAATAAATATTTGTTTTAAGTTCGATACTTAGTCTTTCCCGAAGGATCATTTTAAGAACCTGCTTTAGACTGTGCACATAACTCAGTCTGAACAAGCTGAATTTCTACTCTTCTAAATTTCAGAATTGCTTCAGCTTCTTCATACTTCACACTCCATACTTCAAGAATTTTCTTTACTGTGAGTCTTTATTAGCTGTTCTAATTCTGGGTAATGAACTGCATTTGTCTGAAAGAATGCTTTTGACATTTTCCTTGTGTAACAACTTTCATATACCATGTATATGTAATTATCTCAGATTTTATATTATTCTTAGCAGCAACAAAATATATGAATTAGAAAATTAGAATTTCTGCAATATATTCAGTTAATGCAAATAACTCTTTTTTAAACTGTTACTTTCAAGAACCTACTGGATATTTAAATCTAAAAGGCTTTTGTATTTTTATTGTGGGGTTTTTTTGGTGTCTCTTTTTTTTTTTTTTTTTTTTTTACTTTTTAATAGATTGACAGCTCATTAATTGGCTTTTCCATTACAATTAGTTGTTTCTTGGCTGAAGCCTTATTCAATGAAAATTCTGCAAGGAATTCCGCAACATATAACAGCAGTTATAAAATACAACAGCACTTTAAGTTGTCCAGTCTAAAGCATACTGAGAACATGGGACTCATTATACCTAAGAAACTGAAATCATTAGGTGGTAACAGCTTGTTGTCATACTAACTACCAACGTGGTCTGAATTTAAAGAGGCACCCTGCTGAGATCTTTACCAGGACTCATTCATTAACTCCCTCTCCTTGTTCTCATCTGTTTTGCAGCTGTAGCCAGGTGAGAATTAACGGGGCAGTTTACATGAGGCAGATGGTATGTTCCCCAGGACAACTCTATTTAAAGAATAAGAAGGAGGAATCGGTAGCTGGATAATAATCATGGGGCAAATAGGAAATGTAAAAGTTTAGGGGTTTTGTGTGGTATGCTTTTGACTTACAGTTGCTCCTGGGTGGAAAAAAAACCAAAACAAATCACAACAAAAATAAGCAAACAAAAAAAACCCCCAACAAACCCCCCCCCCCCCCCGAAAAAAAAACCCAAAAAACAACAAAAACACAAACAAAAAACAAAATCAAACAAGCCCCAAACCTTCTTTCTTATAGTATAAAACTTCTCTGAACCAGTTTATTTCCCTACATGTGTTACTGTTGACAATAGTTCTTGAAATAACATATCTTTACTCTGATAACATAGAATTCCTTTAAGTAAAGGGGAAGACCTTGCTATCTACTCCTGAAATGCAGAATTAGTTTATGTCTGTTACAGAGCTCATCAAAGATAATTTGTATATTAAAGGTGGAATTAAGAAAGCAGGCAAGTGTTTTCCAAAGTAGTATGATCAGAGGTAATCAGAGTTTATTATTATTATTATTAATATTATTATTAAACAACATGGGTACTTTGAAAAATCTTGTCCTCATTCCTTTGCTTCCTACAAAATTATAGGGTCTATTTTAGAGAAAAATCCTGAAGATAGAAGTCCTGAGACAAACTCAGGAAGTAGAATTGCTCCCTGACTGCTTGTTGCCTATCCAATGTGAAGTGACCTTCACCTGCACATATCTTGCATTTTCTTTCCTGTTTTAGCCTACAGTCATAGGAGGTGAATAACAAATCTCTCAGTATGCACAGTTCTTGCACCCTTGAGCCACACCAGCTCCTTGTGAGGTTCTCTAGGCAACCCATGGCAAAGGCCCTACAAGGCTGATCTCTGCCAGAATACATTGTTAAACCAAATAGTTAGCAAGCACAGAACACATTGTGGCAAAATAATCAGTAATATTTGTCTCCTAATTTATTATCAACTCTGGAAAGGTCTAGATCGTTCCCTCCCTACACATGACTGTCTGACCAGTTCTTAAGTGTACTACCTTTATAGACCACAAAACCTCCCTGAAGAGTTTCCCTTGTGCTTCCTGTCTGTATTACACTCACCATACTTTGTAGCACTTCCACATAATTTGATAAGGCTTGCTTTCTCATAAGTTCTAATGTTTTTACTCAAATGTTTTTATATACCAAAATGTGTGTGATGTATAACCTTTCATAACACTTGAGCATTGTATTTTTCTTGGTAATAGATTTCATCTTGTACCTGACAGACTATGCTTGAAACTTATATTCATTAAATAATGAATTTATAAGTCTTTTTTTAATTTTAATTAGTAAACTGCACAGTACCTCAGAAGTACTTCAGTACTTTTTTTCCCTCACAGCTTCCCAGACTCCCAGACACCTGACTAAGAAGATGTTCATCCTTCTTATCCTTCATGCCCTGTACTTTCTGATTCTCTAGGCTCTTTACCACACACTTAAAAGAATTCAGACGGGCACAAGGGAAATTACACTTTAAATTGTGCTAGTTCTGTTAAGAAGAAAATATCAACAACACTGTGATTTGGGTTTTTTCCCTGACATGGTCAGAAAAGTTTTCCAAAGACATTATTAATGGCCCAGGAGACAAGTACAGTATTTTGATTTCCATAAAGCTGATTCAATTTTTACATTATTACTTTTGGTATTCCCTCAAGATACGTGCTTCTTGGGAGAAAAAAGCTGCCACGTTTCTCATGTTGACATTGGCTAGATCCTACCATTCTCTTAGTTTTCTGGTACCTAGCTTCTCTAGTAATCACTCTAAACATAAGTATAGACATAAATATAATTGTAAGTATGAGAAAGAATTTTTTATTATTTATAGAACTATTGTTTGGCTTTTCAAAAATGCCTGTATTAAATGCCATTTTCAAAGAATGGATTATTTAATATGACATTTACATATAATACATTTGTATTTAGATGCACACATTCTGCATTTGAATATTCTATTATAGTGGGTTTTTTTGGACTTGGTCTGCACAGTTCTATTTCCAGATTAAAAAAAAAAATAAATAAAAATTTAGATCAGTTATTGGATCAGTTAACCTATCCAGACACATTTGATTAGGATGCCTCTTTTCCTACTAATCTTTCCCTGCAATACCTTTCCCTAATGTTCCCAGGTACTCTAAACTTACAGTAGGACTTAACCTTTCCTGTAAAGTTACACTTTCACCCTCTGTTCAGGAGATATTTAGAAGACAATATGGTGCTAAAGATCAAAACCTGTCTCCAAAGCATGCTACTGTGGTGTGTTTGCAATTTGGTGTTCTACAGCAACTATAGTTCAAAGAAATCTTGTCATGGTTTCTTGCTTCTATGATTTCTACAAAGAATGGTCTACATAAAATGGTCCTCTTCTTTGCATATTGTTCATTCATGTTTTCTTTCAGTAGAATAAAGCTGATAACAGCAAGGTTGTATGAATAACCAGCATTCTTCAATTTCAGAACTAAACTGAGCAAAAAATCATAATCAAGAACTTCACCTTAGCTCTAATGAAGTTTAAATTTATTAGAATTCTTTACTGAAATAGCCATCTTCCTCACCTGGAACATTTGATTTAATTAAATTTCTTTCAGTGAAAAAAACTTTCATTTTAAGCAACAGCAAGAAAGAACTGAATAGATCCACCACTATAATGGTATGCTGCTGGTACCCTGAATGATTAGAGACCTCAAGAAGGAAGACTAGGTTTTTCTCTGTCCTGTGTGACTACGAAACATTCTATGAGTACCTAAAACACCCCCTGCTACCAGTGACAGTAATTCCTGGTGAGATGCAGATTAACCCAGAAAACCTGAATACAAACATCATACCTACGAAAACCAAATTTTGGTCCAGATCTCTGACATTAACAACACTGATCATATATTTGGACAAATACAGTTTGGTAGTTTGGTATCATAGGATATAGCTTATACTGTATTTATGTAGTATTTTTATGTACTTTCAAAAAAAAAAAAAAGCATAGATCTCTTCTCTAAATAAAAACTATTTGATTGAAAAACCAATCTTGACTTCTTTCCTGTTTAAAAATGGCAGATCCTCTTTGGCTGACATGACATCTGTCTAATATAACACTTCCATGTTTGAAAGTAAAGGTCATCCTAGAAATTTAATACCTGACTAGAAAATATCTCTTCATCTCTTTTTTTCTCCTTTGATCATTTAATTGTCTGTATTCTCATAAGTATGCCTTAGGAAGAGCAGAATAGAGAAGTCAAGCTCAATTTAGGTCTTTGGCCGAGATCTGAGCAATTAAAAAGATCTGTGCTATATATAACACCTTCTGATACTAACATTTGCCAGGTTAGAATGTCTGTATCTTTTCATTTCAGATAATGAAAAAGCCCTTGTGCAGTTCTGTGCATCTGCTTGAATTAGATGACGTAGTTTTTTCTACCTGCATGCACATTTATTATTATGTTATTATACACACTGAAAGGATCACAGAATAAAGCTTGATTTAGTACACTGTAGTTAGGGAATTTAAACACACGTACATATTAACAGTAATCTGCTTAAATTTCTTTCTGGCTGCCTCATGCTATACTATAGATAAGCTAAACAAAAGCAGGATATGTTCTTATTCATTCCCATCTGCAGCCATCAAGTAAATGGCTACTCATTCTGTATCATGTTAGCCATAAAGTGGAAAAGGTATTTTATATTAAAAATCTGTGTGTATGTTGCTTTCAGAACTATTTTCAGGTAAGGAAAGGAAAGAAAACATAAGTCTCATCAAGAGCTTTTTATGGCCCTTTAATACACTTTGTGAGAACGTAGCCTTTAGTTACAATGATAAGCAGAATTTTCATCCTGATAGAATTCAGAGGATAGAGTTATACCTTCTTTGTTTTGTTTCATTACTAATATGGAAGGTGTAGAGCATCAAAGACACTTGCGTTCCACTTGAGGTATTTATTTTCTACAGCTGACACTATAAAAAACCTCTTTTGAAAAGAAAATTAGTAACAGTAATGTGTAATATTAAGAGTCAAATTAAGTATTTCTCAAGATGTAGCACCACATAGCACTATATCAGCCTTTGCTCCTTCCCCTTTTTTCTGGATTACATATTGTCTCTGAATATTACTTTGGAATCTTAGAATCATAGAATGGTAGGGATTGGAAGGGACATCTGGAGATCATCGAGTCCAATCCCCTTGCTGGCACAGGAACACCCAGGGAATGCCACACAGGAACAGATCCAGGCAGGTCTTGAAAATCTCCAGAGGAGACTCTCCAACTTCCATGGGCAGCCTGTTCCAAGTTCTGTCACTCTCACAGTGAAGAAATATTTCCTCATGTTGAGGTGGAACTTCCTGTGTTTCACCTTGTTACCATTACCTCTTGTCCTATCACAGGGCACCACTACAAAGAGACTGGCCCTTGCTACTTGACAACCACGCTTCAGATATTTGTAAACAACAATAAGATCCCCTCCCAGTCTTCTCTTCTCCAGGCTAAACAGCCCCAGGTCTCTCAGCCTTTCCTCATAAGAGAGATGTTCCAGTCCCTTAATCATGTTCGTAGCATGGGGCTGCTTTCTGGCAGGTCTACCGCTAACCTGTACCAGTACATGGTGGTGTTCCTCCCCAGGTGTAGGACTCTACAAACACCTACATACCTCTACTTCAGAACAGTCCATGGGTTAGCAGTTCACCTTGTTCAAAAGTCAAACAGCTCAGAGCTGTTCATATGCATACATTTTTTCTGAATAAAGGTCATAACTTGACATATTCCATAACAGGCAACTGAGTTCTAATACTGCCATATATTGCAATCATTACTATAAGCTTTGAAAGAACAAATCTTATTATCCTGCATGTGTTTCCTCTTAAAAAGTGTAGACTGTTGTTTATCGGTTTCCAGATAAGAAAATTCTTATCAATTATTTTATAGAACTGATATCATCTACGTGGACTTAGGCAAAGTGTTCACCACTATTCCACATGACATACTCATCTCTAAAATGGAAACACATGGAAATGATCAATGGACCACTTGGTGGATAAGGAATTGGTTGGATGGTGGCACTCAAAGAATTGTGATCAACAGCTAAATGTCCAAGTGGAAAGCAGTGATGACTGTTTTCCTTAGGGAACAGTACTGGGACCAGTGTTGTTTAATATCTCTGTCAGTGAGATGGACAGTGGAATTGATTGCATGCACAGCAAATCTGAGGACAACACCAAGCAGTGTGGTGTGGTCAATGTGTTGGAAAGAAGGTGTGCCATCCAGAGGGTCCTCGGCAGGCTTGAGAGATGGGCTTATGTCAACGTCTCGAAATTCAACAAGGCCAAGTGCAAGGTGTTGCACATGGGTCAGGGCAATCCCAAAACAATGTCTCCTGGGCTGCATCAAATGAAGTGTGGCCAGCAGGTCAAGGGAGATGATTCTCCCTCTGTACTCCACTCTCGTGAGATACCACTGGAGGACTGTGTCCAGCTTTGGAGCCTCTAACACAAGAAGGAAATTAAATTAATGGAGCAGGTTCAAAGTAGGGCCACAAAGATAATCAGAGGTCTGGAACACCTCTTCTACTAGGACAGGCTGAGAGAGTTGGGCTTGTTCAGCCTGGAGAAGAGAAGGCTCTGGGAAGACCTTATTGTGGCCTTCCAGTATCTGAAGGGGGACTACAATGAAGCAAGGTTGGGACTTTTTACAAAGGCTTGTAGTAATAGGACAAGAGGTAATGGCTTTAAACTGAAAGAGGGTAGATTTAGACTAGAAATTAGGAACAAGTTCTTTACTATGAGCATGGTGAGACACTGGAATGTGTTGCCCAGGGAAGCTGTGGATACTCCATCACTGGTAATGTCCAAGAACAGGTTGGATGGGGCTCTGAAAACCTGGTCTAGTGGGAGGTGTCTCTGACCATGACAGGGGGGTTGGAACTAGGTGATCTTCAAGGTCCCTTCCAACACAGATCATTCCATGATTTTATTACTATATTGAATCTACTTTTTCACATCTGAAGGATAGCTGCTGTGCCTGAAAGTTTTGTCAGGTTTTGCAGGTACCACATTTATTCAAATGGAAGCTTTCACTTCTTTCTGTTTCTATTTTGCTCATTAGAAGTGTGTGTTACTAGAAGGTAATATAGAGACTGAGATGTCCAAAAAAAAATTAAAATCTTACTTTAATTGTGTGTATATATGTTTTTCATATATATTTATCAAATTACTCCTTTATCTGATAATTCTGTGCATGGAAAGTTATAACTTAATATACTTTTTAACCTGGTTCTTCATTGAATGGGAATTTGAGGACAACTGTGTGAACTTTTGAAGAGGAAACTTGTTATGACTTACCCTTGGTAGCATAACGACCGTTTAAGTTTTGAATTCAAATAAGCACCAATGTACCTCTATGTTGGGAATTATCTGTTCATAGACAAGAGAAGCTGCTTTTTGCTGAGTTGTGCATTTCCCACAGAATTCTGAGTACCTCGGTGTTTTCTTCTCACTATTACAGGACCTCAGTTAAAATATTAACATCAGGGAGTCATTTTACTTGAAAAATACAGGTTGCAGATGTGTGATGGGAAAGGGGGAGTAGATAGAATCATAGAATGGTAGGGGTTGGAAAAGACATCTGTAGATAATCAATTCCAACCCCGCTGCCAGAGCAGGATCACCTAGGGCAGGCCACATGGGAACACATCCAGGTAGGTCTTGAAAATCTCTAGAAAAGGAGACTCCACAACCTCTCCGGGCATCCTGTTCCAGTGCTCTGTCACTGTCACAGTACAGAAGTTTTTCCTCAAGTTGAAGTGGAACTTCTTGTGTTTCAGCTTGCTACCATTACCTCTTGTCCTGTCACAGGGCACAAGTGAAAAGAGACTGGCCCCTTCTACTTGAGGTAATATTAACCACAGTCATCTTCCTCAAAATTTAGATTGTTGGGAAAATCATTGTCAGTTCCTTGGCATCCTTCTTCCATTTATGAAGTGGGGTTAAAGTAGTTAATCAGTTAAAGACATTCAACGACAAGATAAAATTACTGAAAGTTCTTTACCAGACTTTTTATTTTTAAAGCATTCCTTTTATACCAAACAAGGAACTACTTCCTGAGAAAATGCAAGGGATATCTCAAGACATATAATACAGTCTTTGCAAAAGAGTAATCTTTTTCTCTTCCTAAGACTATGTATATATTTTGTAATATGATTAGTTTCTCTTTTATTGGTCTGCATTTGATTTAAGGTAATTTCATTACTTATTTTTCTATAGTTGGAAATGTTTCCAATAAAACCAAATAACACTAATTAATAAATATGTTTGTGTTAGTTATATCTGAAAGACTTGGACAAAAAAAAAAAGAAACCCACAACAATACAATTACAAAAATGACTACATTTCTGTATAATATATAATCAGAAAAAACTGTCCTGGCATTGATTAATACAAAATTAATTTAATAGCATCAATAAGAAGGGAGACGTCCTCTGTATGGCACCAGCCTGTAATGTGTCTTAAGCAACAGCCAATTTGAACAAGCCACATTGATTTAATTCAGTTGCAGATAGAAGGGTTCAAAAAAAGACTCATAAACATTAAGTGTCATCACTAAATTGAAAAAAAAAAAAAAGGAACACAAGAGAACTTCCCTGCCTGTGATGCTTCAAGAACCACAGACTGAATCCAATTTGTTTTGCTTAGGTGAGTAGTTCCTCACTTGAGTGGTAGGTCAGTCTAGGACAAGTAAACTTGCAATTCAAAGAAATTGCATCTAAAATGAATATAATAGGATAGTAAGTGTAGCAAATGACTCAGGATAGCAAATTACTTATTTTGCTAATGAAATTCCAATGGCTGACATTATGGCAGCTGTGTTAGTCTCTCCATTTATTTGATGAAGTCTTCAAATCATTACACAGAGGAGAGTTGTTTGAATATAAACACCAGACTGATTTAAGCACTATGAGAAATAAATATACCCACCACTTTTGGAAACTTTGCATTTGTTTTACTGTATCTAAAGCAGACTATTAGGATTTAACTGTGTATATCAGTTTTATTCCTTTTCTAGTACAGAGTTTAGAGGTTGTCATGTAGGAAGATAAACATGGAAACATTTTTGCAGGCCCTCTATTCCTGAAGGACAGCACAAATCGTGGACCAAAACATCTGAAACATCAGACAATGATCTGTATTTTCCTCACTAGTTCCTCTTTTACTAGTGACCAAGCTAAATCTAAAAATGTTATCCTTCCAGATTTATGGCTGTTCATATTCTGGACTCGTGGGTTAGAATTTTGATTTCTAAGAGGTAGACCAAACCCTTAGATTTTAATACTGAAGCTAGCACACCCATTTATAGATGAATGCTCCAATGAGCAAGTTATTATTGAAAAGGTGAGCAGCAGCACCAGTACAGGAGTGGTGGTAGTGTCAAGGTTCCTGAACTATAATCTCCATTGGAAATCTTATTATGCGAAAACAAAAATGCACTTTGAGAAACTGTATGTAGATGTTAGGAGCCTCACCTGGCTCTTATGCTCAGAGAGTGGAGCACCCTTCAGCAGGCAATGACCACTTTGGATTCAACAAACACATGGTAGGGAGCTTGTGTAGCAAAAGCTCTGGAATTAATGTTATCATTGTTGAGGACGTTGCAGTTACAATTTCAGTATGGCTTGATATCAAGGCTGTGCTTGGAGACATAATCAACAGACTTCCTCTTTAATTCCCTGTGTGAACCAGGAATTCCACAGCTACCATCTACACAGATGAAACACCGGAGTGATCTGAGACAACAGGCTACCCTGACTCGAAGTGTTTGACTAAATTCCTAGTCAACTTCACAACAAAGTATTTGAACAATCTTTACGTCAGGAGAGAATTTCACACAGACACAGAGCTTCCCACAGGCATGTTCTGCAGTGCACAGTCCAATAGCGGGGCACTATTTTCATGTTTAAATGTAATAATTAATGTCTTGGGTGGAGACCCTGGTCATTCCAGAAACTCCTCCAGACAGTTCTGACCATAGAATTGACTAAACTGTACATGGATAATGCACTTGTAATTAGTCAGTAGAAACTGATCCTGTAGATGAAGAATCGATCACATAAAACAGACCTTTGCACATAGCTAAGATAGGAGGTGTTTTGTAGATAGTTTAGGATAATCAATAGCAATAGATTGTGCATGTGCTGGAGTGATCACATAGAACCATGGGCCAGCTGGGTGTAAGTATTCAGCAAAAGATGCTCCAGGGAGTGTCAGTGAACCCAATGGAGTCACTGTCACACTGAAGACAGTGATTGTCACCATCAGGACAGCAGCTAACCATCCTGTCCCAAAGATTCACTTTTCCATGTGAGCTTTATCCTATGTAAGAGATGCCAATAACTTCGTGTTTTAGCAAACAATCTGCCATTTAGCAAACACACTCTGACAATGGTAACTTAAATATTTTTAATTACAGTAACGAGGAAAAGTAGACAATAAAATCTCTAAGTATTTAGCAAGTAGAAAGGCATATTTTCTAGTCATAATACATAAGACAGAGGTTTTTCATTTCATACGGACTCACAGATGGTTTAGTGAGTAATTTTGAATAGTCACGTGACTGCATGTAGATATTAACCTTAACAAAGACTTAAAGGGTAGGTTTTTCTTGTGTGAGGATTTTATTTCAGGAACAGTATTTATGGTTTCTTATTTAAATTTGGATGCAACAAAGAAAGCAGAAATGAAGGAAAGACACTAAATTTTTATGCTTTGCTGGTTTAGTCTTCTGAAGTAAAAAATGGCTCTTGAGTCATACAATATTCCAGGCTTTCAGTACTGTCTTTTACATTATTGGTAAGTGGGAAAAAATTAATTTAACTAGAAGTACATTCCTCTAAAGCAAATTTGGTTTTGCAGTTGTCTCTTTCTGTGGTTTCTATTATTCTAAACTGCTGTAATGAACTAACTAAGGAGATGTGAAAATCCAACCAAATCATAATTGTGGAGAGGGGCCTGCTCTAGTGACCCCTGTAATTCTAGTAACAGCACAGGGAACCTTGAGCTTCAAGTGTAATATTCCTCTCAACATTATTCAGTGGTAGCCCATGAAGAGAGGTGTGGTTTTGGTCTGATTTAGCCTCAAATTCCTAAATGTTTCTTCCCCAATGTCTGTCCTACACCACTCCTAACTTTCCCCTCCTGATGCACTAAAAGCAGTATTTCACTGCAACAGATACAGGATGTGTTGGTTTAGATGCCTCTGCCTGCCTAAGACTAAGGTTTTCTTGTCTAGTAGTCTTTCAATAGCTTTGCTAGCTTTCACCTTATACATATCAAGTGTATCTCATTTGATTTTTGCCACTAACATAACTACTGTTGTTTGCATTAACTTTTTGGTGTCTGCTTCTGTATACACTAAAGATGCCACATCACAGGACACCACACATCCACCTGTGGTGTTGGCCATTTTGTGTCCAAACCATCAAAATCCAACTAGTTCTTTCCAATCTTAGAAATGGGCCTAGAGATGTTGTGTTTGTGTGACATGCACAGAGGGATGACAGTCTTGTTATTACTGAAGGGAAAGTACATTTCCAAGAGAATTTGGATATCGACTAATCAGAGGCTCTTTACTGGCATTAGTTTTAAAACAGATAACAAAAGTGATTTGTAAACATTCAGGAGGTCATAGCTGAATTACAAGAAGCATAAAACATTTTTACTTTGAAAGGTAGGCCACAGCGTCTGACAAGTTTGATATGGTGCAAACCCAATCATTCCTACAACTGCATTCAGCAGATTAAAAGCATAAATATCTTACTTTCTTCAATATTCAAATTCACTTCTTTAACTTTGTTACACAGATTTCTCCTATACTATCCAATGATCTTCCTTTAATATTGATTCTTCATTTTCAACATTTAATATACCAAGTAATGCTGTTGCATGGATCAGAATATTATGGGATTTATAACAATTTTGTATTGATTTATTCACTCATTAAAATGTATTGTAGATCTTGAAAATCTACAGTCAGTCACACATAAAATCACGAAAGATTTCATCCTCTAGTCTTCCAATACTGTTTTTCACTAGGAATATTATAATTTTCCTGTGAGATTTCCTTGCAAATGGAGAACTTTATTTACAGTTCAGTCTGGCAAGATTACTCAGATCCAAAAGAGTCTTGTAATAAGATATTAAAAAGTACTTTCTGCTTACCAATGAGGGCAATACCCACTGCGTTCATTGGTCACTGTTCCTGGACTCCTCCTGGAAGAAGGTTTTTCATGGGCTTTCTTAAAGGGACCAAGAATCCAGACAGGGTATATAGTTTGATTTTTGTTTCAACAGCAACAACGAGCAATAAACAAACAAACAAACAAAAAGATCTTTAAATCTTCTAAATGTGAGACTCACTTCAGATAGTCTACACAACCTGTTGCTTATCTTATACTACTGGTCACATGATTATTACCATTGATTTCTCATTGTTTGAATCTCATAATAACCAGGAGCTTTTAACACTGCCATGTGCCTTTCTCCAGAGTGAATAGTTATGCAGACAGTTATTAGCCTGCGAGATTACAATACCACCATAAACAGAGATTTGCTTGCATGAATATTTGCAGTGTGTGAATAATATATGTTGTGAATCAAAGTGAATGTGATGTTTTTCTCCAAAGTAACATTTACAACCACTTTCAGCATTATTTATTCAACTTTGCCTATAACAGCTGGTAAATGTTGACTTGTTAACATGCAACTGCTGTAAATATGGAATTTGTCTCAGTTTCTTTAACAGTTTAAATTTGCAAGGCAATGAATCAAGTTACATGGTTAACCTCACGATCTGGTCTTGTTTTAAATTGCTTTTCTACCTTTTCTCTTGAAGATGCTCTTGTTGAAAATGAAGATGTTCTAAAACTGTGTCTCTTCTTATCTCAGTCTTGCCATGTTTCATTCTCTCTGTCTCTCTAAAGGAAAAAAAATAACAACCGAATAAAAAGGTATTTCATAAAAGTAATCAATTCATCACTTTTTTTTGTTGCTTTTTTGTCAAATTCTCTCCCAGTATTCCTGGTACTTTAGAATAAAATCTCTTCCTGGAAGAAGCTTTATGCTAGTATTTTTCTGCAAAACACTAAGAGTACAGTTTTTTAAAGAGACCCTATCTTCTTTATAATAAAAAGTTGGTTAACTGTGATCCAGTCTTCTTTCCTGGTAGCTGAAGCTGACAAATAAGGTCTCCTTCCATCTTCCTCTATTCCTTCACACACAAACAGGCCAGAATGACTGAAATTGTTACTGAGATATTACTGACTACATGGGCTGGATAAAAGAATTCTTGTGCTCTCTCTTACTGTTAATTATGTTTTTTCTTAAAATCTCCTTTGAGAATAAGTGATTTAACCCCCAAGCTACCTTGCGCCTCGTGAATTATTCTCACGCCTTACTTTTTGATTATGGTAATGTCACTGATAGCATCAGCACAATAATTAATAGCAGGTTTTGTCAATTTTCTGCTTGACAAAATCCTCCTCAAGCCTTACCTACATCTTACCACATCACACAGGATTACATTTCTTTCCTTCTTCTTTTAATCTTTCACTTTTCTTCTCTGTATATGCATATCTTGAGCTTTATTCTCAATGATGCTTACTTCCTTCATCTCCATGTGAAATAAAAAGAGTTTTCAGGGCTCTAAGGTTTCTGCTGTCTCATTTTCAGTATTTAGTAATGTCTTACCAGCAAAACCTTCCCCAAACAAAATAACGATACCCTGGAATATTTTGTTTTTCAGCACAGCCAGTGCACAATAGGTTAAACAAAGCTATTGACAATTTCAATTTACAGCTGGAAATAGAGAAATTATTAATAGAGAAAAACAGGAAATATCCACAGCAAGACCCCCATTATCTAACAAATTATTTGCTTTCAAAATATATTAAAATCATGCAGATCTTAGCAGGACTGTTTGTAGCACAACACTTACCTGCCTCCTGGCAACACAGTTACAAAGGCGAAGTGTGTCTCATTCCACTTGTGATTTTATAATGAGATGTGAGCCTACATTAAAGAGTAACATGTTTGTTTTCTGAGTGAAATTCCCCAGGTATTCCAGGATGCCAGGCAGCCTTTCTGTCTGTCTTCTCTTTTGCTAGCATGTTTCATAAATCTAACTCAAATGCAGCTGAATCTTTTCCATTGCAAAGTATGAGGTTTTGAAGCTGGGCAGACATCACATGCATAAAATGGTTAATTACGTTGTGACTTTCAAAGGCAATCTTAGTCTAAATCATTTGCTGCTCTGTGAGAGAAGGGTCACCTATGCACCAGAAGTACAAAGGAAAGAAGGTATTTCTGCTGTCTGTTCTGTCTCCATTTTGAGTGCAGGCTGCCTGCTGATTATTCTGCATTCACTTCTCTAAAAAGCTTATTAATGTGGTCTAGAGGGAGACTGTCAGAAATGGCAGACTGAATCAAGGGATTTTGCTTCAACATCCAAATGACATGCTGCAGCAAGAGAATTAAACAGATGACTAACCAGTGCCCTTTTGTCTGCAGATGAAGATGGAATTGCCAACTTGTAAACCAGCGACTGACATTTGGGTGGATTAAATCGTCCTGTTATTGTACTGCTAGTTTCTAATCACTGGTGTTTTCTTGATCTCAAGTGCCTCAGCTGAAAACCTTCTCAGTTCTCAGAGACTTGTTTGCTGAAATCCTCAGCAGAGCTTTTGCTGTAAACATTTAACCATAGAGAAGTACTGCTCTAACGCTGACTGAGGAGAAGAGTTGGCTTCTAGGTATTTAATTAAAACATTAAGCAGAAAAAGCTTTAGTGTCAACATTCACAAGTGCTTTACTATAGCTGTGAGTTGTTATAATTGAGTTTTCCTGCAAATGCTTTTTTCTCTCCCTTCCTTCTTTAAGATCTGGAATAGCTTGAGGTTTTGTTTGCCTCATGCTGTTAGTTGTGACTTTAAGACTGGGCCCCATGCTGTCATTCTCTGGATTCTTTCAATCTGGTTGTTAGCTTCAATTTCTAAAATCAAGATTGGATGGCAACAAGGGGCTCTAATGAAAAGTGGAAAAAAAGTCATTTGTTAAACAGCATTAAGAATTCTTATATGCAACAGCATATAATGTGGTCAAGCTGATTGTGTTCCAATTTTGTAAACTGCCAGATGATTTTTACCTTGTAATTAATATTAAAAGGAAGAATGCACTGTTCAGGAACCAAAGGTAGCATGACACCTATAGACATTCTGTCCAGGTTTCTATTTGTCACAACTCTGATATTTGTAATTTTCAAAAAACATAGACTGCACTATCCCACAAACACTGTCATTAGAATTTGTACTTAGAAAGTAGGGAACTCACACAGTCATTTGTTGCCAGTCAGTTCATCAGGTTAGCACCTATAAGAGTAATGCTTTATCTAAAACAAAAGAAACCTGTATCTATCAGCTTGGAACTAATAATAAAGTAAAGTAAAAAATAAAGCTCCTTCACTACACTTTACTAAGATCTGTAAAGAACAGGGTCTTCTTCCCACACTCTTGGAAATCTCACTTCTACTACTTCAAATGTTCCATTGCATGTTACATGTACAACATAATGAGTCAAATAAGAAGTTGTTGTCCCGAAGAAGGCAGGAAGGTAAAGATTTCATGTAACATCTTAAGTCATGAAAACCACTTTTCAAAGGAAAGAAAAAAACCTGCAAACTTGCTTTGGCATTCTGGACACAGGACTATGGAAGCTGGTAGTTACCTAAATGTCAGAAGATTTGTAAAAACACATTCTAAGCTCTCTACTTCTCTAGCTATTTATTTTTATTATTTATACTTTAAAACTCACTTCTCTGCCTTTGATAAACAAGTTCAAGGGGGCAGTTCTGGTAGGGTGTACTTTAATATAGATGGCTACTTCTTCACTGACACCTAAAAAGTAATGTACTAGTATAGTATGTCTCCCCAGTTTGCATGCCTTGCTTAGAAAGGAAATTCAGGTTTAGACTAATACAAATCTGTTGTGTGAAGAGGTGCTAGAGCTTTTGGTTTCTCACACATTAACTTTACCTTCCCACCCATCAGCCTGCAATGAACAGCTGCAATCAGACAACTCAGGCATTACAGTTGGTAAGAGATCCTCCTTGCTGCTGCCAGGTGGTTTCCCCTTCCTGTTCTTGACAGAGGGAGGCAAAGGGTTTGCACTTCCTTCCAAAGTACTTACAAACTGCCCCAGAGCACAGAGCATTAATCTATTAAGCAATGCAGAGTTGTTTTTTAGACATGATGTGAATGAACATGACACAACTAGAGCCCAAACTCAATTCCACGTGGTCCTGAGCACTTTGGCATTTCACTGCAGTGGTAGGTGTAGACAAATACAAGGAGCACAACAACTGAGCTACTGCCTCCTAAGTCAGAAGGTTATCCTTATTATGCTGTACAGTGACAATATCTACCTTTCAACATTAAAAGGAATGAATAATTTTTTCTTGCTACTGTATTTATGATGAGAACAATCATGTTATTTCCCTAGCATCCCAAGCCTTTAGTAGTCTGATTTACATACCTGTGCAAACAACATTTTTTGATGCTATTTTTTGAACCTGTTAAATAAGCTTTTGAAGTATTATTAGGAGATGAAACAGTCACATGAAAAGCTTAAACAACAAGAGCTAGTATTACTGTTTAATTCTGTAAAAAAACCTGGATGCCAATACTGGAATAGCTGGAGAGAAAAAATATCTGAAACCTTTGAAATGTTTCTTTAGAAGGTGAAAAAAAAAATCTCAATAGAACAAGTTTAATTGCAAAAGGTATATTAATTCTATTTAACTCTATTTTTTCTCCTCTATCTACACATACACACACACACAGAGTTTATGCGTATGTCATATTTTCAACAAAATGTATATTTTCTTGTATTAAGTCATGACCTAGCTTATTAAGACTGGAATAACTGAATAAACATTTATTTCTCCCTTCCTCCACTTTCCAGGAAGCATTGGATTATTTTTTCAAAGATTTAAAAATAAAAGAATAGAAAATTTTAACTGAAGACTGTGCTTTTTACATTCTTATTTTTATTGTTATTGACTCATATTGTTCATATATATTTTTAGTAAAAGCAAAAATATTCCACCAAGATGTTATTCGTACTCAAAAAATTTTCCTCGAAAAACATGAAGAGAAATTTCTGAACAAACCTAATCCATAGGATATTTATTTTGTTTTTCAAGTATTGAAATAATTAGGAGTGGCAATACGTTGGGCATTGTTACCATAATTTTCTTTTACATTATGATAAGTTTGAAAACTTTAAGGTGACTTACTGTTTGATGAAAAGTTATGAGCTTTACACTAGTGATTAGTTTAATTAGAAGAGATACTTTAATTAGGAAGGATATTGTTGTAATGCCATGTTCTCACAACTGTCATTACAAGGTCCTGCCTAAACTATGGAAAAGGTTTTAAAAATCTGTTGATAGAAATGGATGGTATCTCTTTAAAATTTGCATTAGCAAGCTGGGGAAGTCATTAGTATACAGCTGTAACCCTAAGAGTGTAGACTTGAAAGAACTGTTTATTTTCTGCCTTGCAGCTGTGTGTAAAACCCACAGAGAGAAACTTGTTACCAATTACTGGTTTAGAGGCTTCAAGTAAAGACAGCAGGTACCAAGAGAGTAAAACAGTCTAGCTCACAAATAACTATACAGCACTGAAATTCCTTAAGAGCAGCTGTTAAAGGAAAGGAAACATAACTGCTGAGAAGAAAAAAAAAACCCAACACATGAGTTAGAAAGTAATGAAGTAAATAAAGCAAAGCAAGATGTAGAAAAAAAAATACAGTTAACAGAGACAGAGCATGAAAGTTTTGCACCATAAGCTCCCAGTGATAAAGATCAGATCCATAGTTACATTCTAAGAAACCAATGTATTTCAGTCTCTGATTCATTGTAATATGCATTTAGAAAGTCACTTGTATACAATATCATGTACTTTGAAGAATATATTGCAAAAGTGAAGAACACCTTATAAATGTAAGAGAAAATATTAACATGAAGTGTTGAAAATAAGAAATCTATCTCAAACTTGAAAGAAAATAATACGGTTGTGTTACCTGGGAAAAAAAAAAATGGAATTATTTAGGACACACAAGGAAAACAAGTTGATAGATGAGAAAAAAAAAAAATGACAATCCTAAGACGAAAAAGATAGGTTATCAAGGTAAGAAATTCTAAACTCAGAAAAGTCATGCATAGGCTTTCTGATATACTCTGGAAGAAGGGTTTGAATATTGAAGACTTATCTCTCACTTATAACCCCTTTTCATACCATAGTTCCCAAGGCATGAACACCTCACTTAATATATTTCTTTTTCTCTTCTCCCAAGAAGCTCATGACCTAGTTGGTGGTGAGAGAAAGAGGACTCTTGCCTCCCACAAGCTTATCTCTCCCATGCAATGGAAAGGCATCCTAAGAAAGAGAGAAAGCCAGCACAGGGCCAGCTACTGGGTAGCCAGGTAGGAGGGAATTCTATCACAGAGCAACTGACCATCCAAAACCTTTACCACTCTCACATATGCTGAACTTGTGTGTCTCTCATTTGTTTCCCTGCAAAATAAGCCATCTTAGCTGGAATAATCATAGGAGACTTTATTAGCTGAATTTTCTACTAAAGCTGATCAGGAAACTTTCACAAAATATGTGACCTGGGTTAGCTGTGTTGATAGTACTCCCAGAAATATAAACTAAAGAGCAGTAACTTCTCTAGCCATTCATGTTAGATTCACAAATGAACCTCAGGATTCCTTCTTAATATTTTGGTCTTTTGTTCTTCACATCTTGCTTATGGATGGCTGTCAGTTTCATATAAACGTTGCATTCAGAATAAGAAGATCGATATTACACTCAGAACTGTTACAAAAAAGGACATTATGGGCATTCTCATGTTTCTTTCATGTCCTCATGCTGGCAGGATGAAGTTCACAGTATTTCTACCTGGTCCAAAGTTAGAAAAGGAAAGAAGTTTAATGATAAAGTCTAATTCAGAGAGATACTAAGGAGAAAGCATGAAGAACAAGATCCAATAAAGACCTCAATCTATAAATTAGTTGCTACAATGCCCATTCTTCAGTTTTGAACTCAGTTTTGAATCTTTGAACTTCAGTTTTGAATTCCTTGCGGCAGAATCTACGAAGGACAGTTACACATTTTATTCTCCCTAACATTCTATAAGAAAATTACTTAGATCAAAAGAATAATCCCCAAAACCTGCACATTGAGCAGTAAGCTTCCTAGAGGAAACAGTAAATACATCATTCAAAGGGATGGCTGACCATGCTTTACTTATAACTTAGATTAACTTTATGTATGTTCATGGGTTCAGGAAAGAATAGACCCTGGGGTTTCCTAATCCTAATTTCCTAATGCATGTACATCTATGCTATTCACTGGGCTTGTATATAGTGAAAAGTCTCAGGTGTCATCATCACAGTTGAGACAAAGGAGGCAGCTTTGAGGGGAGTGTTGGATACACTCACAATACAGCATGGGATTAAATCAAAATCATTTCAGACTCTTCACAGGAGCAAAGCAAACTTAGGGTATTATATTGAAGTATAATACTACAGTAAGAGTTCCAGACAAGGCAAGGGGCTTCAATCCACCAACAGTTTCTATAATCTTGTGTCCACAGAAGTCAGCAGCTAAGTATTCTCAGTCAAAACTGTCTCAGGAAAACAAAAAGAAAAACTCTTCTTTTGGCATTGGTGGGCTTGCATCAAGCCTATGAAAAGAAAATGTAACAGAGTACAAAGCATTTGTGTTCCTACTACTATGGCACAGTATTAAATGTCTGTTCTTACAAAGTCTTTATTTTATTTTTATAAATCAGAAGAAAAAATTGAAAGTTATTTTATGTATAATCCATTGATAGCAAAAATTAGGCAATTACAGATTAGAAAAATGCAAGTTTTCATTGTATGTGCTATTTAAATATGGGTCACTGTTTACAGTACATCATAAGCACACATACACGGTCTTAACATGAGCTAGTATTAATCTGACAGAAGGATATTACACCTGATTATGCATTGTAATTATTGTGAGAGTAATTGAATTATTTCCAATCTTAAACCAGTTTTATTAAGATGGCTGTTGCTTACTCTAAATGTTTTTTATATGTTTTTCTTTAAAGTGACAATTGTGAATGCATTGGTTTTAGATGCATGCTAAAAGGATATTCTAGTGAAAATTCCTTGTTTACTTGAAAGAGGCTGCTTAAATGTTTAATGACATTAGCTCCTTGCAAATGGCATTCATTTCCTGTATATGCAAATTTTCTTAATGTGAAACCCCCATAACAGGTAGAATGTAGAAAGTTAATGAAGCCATGTAATTACAATCACTATAGTGACTGCAGTCCCTGGAGAACAATAATGTGATAATATACATGGGTTTTGACTTTCTTTGGAAACAACAGCTTATAATTTGAAAATAGATAGTAAAATATTTTCATTATCTTCTGCTCCCTCCTAAGGCAAATGGCAGGTACAAATAGATTATGCTTTTATTAACTTCAAAAATAGAAAATAATGCAATTAGGCAATATTTAACTGTTTTCCATTTTCTACATCTGGCACAGGACTAGATTTAAACCCTTCTTTCAACCACAGGGTAAAGCCAGGATCAATCGGACTTCAGCTTGGAGAGATTATTTCTGTTCTAACACTGGAAAGGTACATATTGAAGATGACCAAATATGTCACTGATCACTTTAAATAACATAACAGAGAAATCAGATGATAATTAGAAGCTTTGAATTCCATTTAAAGACAAGATTTCAAAGGGCCTGTTCCGAATTTCAAAGTTTTAGTGTAATTTTTTAAGTCTTTTTGCAAATAATAGAAAAAGAATTATAAATAAGTATTTAATGGTTGTTCTTAGTGGGTCTTTTTTTCTGCTTATTACTCTGAGCACTACAAAGAGAAGAGGACAGAGAGAAGCTACTTCCTCCAGCAGCACACTGTTGTGGTGCAGCAGTCTGGAACAAAGTCCTGCAACATCAGTAACTCATCTTTCTGACAGGTCTGGGAGAATCAGAGCTGGCTCACAGTGAGTCTTTCTAAAGCCTTGTTAAATCTGAGAGCTATTAAATTGAGTGCTGCTCGTTGCATCTTGAGACTGAAAATAATCTGTGCACTATGACATTCTGAGTGCAAGTCCCCCAATTCTGCACATTCAAGACCAATGGGAAGTTTGTCACTGCTCCAATCCAGCTGACAAACTCAAGTTCCCTCCCCAAAACCAACCTTGAAAGAGACATGGGTACATAGGCGGGTCTCTGTCCATTGATAGAGACAGGGCATGTACAGGTTATGTGTGAAATTGGAGATGTTTCTGGTTCAACAGCATTGCAAATCGTATGTCTAATTTATTGGAGGTTCTATATCAAAATCAGACACATTAAATATTTTGCAAGAAATCCATTGAATGAATTACATTTGAATAAAATGTTAACACAATTGTTGTGAAGTACAAATAAGTCCATAAAATCACCTGTCTGTTCCTAAATACTTCACACTCAGGAAAATAACTACATTTCCTAAATAAATTGTTGTGAATTCTTCATCCACCTTAATTTATCAATCGTGAGAATTAATGCCAGCAAAGCAATTATGAAGATGAAAAGGGCTTTAAGTATTTAGAAGGTATATATATTTGCACATCAAAATGTTTTTCATGCCATCTTAGAAATACCCTGGGTTTGTATGTCCATCTGTAAAGCATGGCAAGTTTTCTCCATGAGAGGTGTTCTCCATATATCTTAAAGCAGATATTCCTAACAGTACTCTTGTGATAGAATTTCAATGGGATCTAGATTCCTAAACTTCTCTAGGCACTCAGGCTTAGGCTTACAGGCATTAACAAGCATCAGGCTGTCTCTGACTTTGCCACAGACGTAGCCAGTGACTGGGAAATAAAGGAAGCAAAGACTCCAATGTGCACAATCAAATCATACTTTTTTGAGGAAGAGCTTTAGAGAGAAGCCCCAAGTTTAAAAAGAATGCCTATGTCCTATTTCTTAAACACAGTTGTTGACAATTATTTCCTTCAGACTACTATTTCTATTCTGAAATAAATTAATGAGGAAAATAGAAGGATGCATTCTGAACAAGGGTGTGATATGTTAAATAATTCTTTTGAGAGAACTTCCCCTGCTGAAATATTATCCAGGTGTTTTCAACATTTAGAGAGAATGTTGTGCTGCTTTGTATCTTCTTTTGTTAAAGGGAGAGAACACAAATAGACAAACTCCTTCTAAGGGTTAGAATGAAAAACTGAAACTGTTTCCCTTAAGCTATTCAGAAAGTTGATTTTGCATAGAGAGAGCTTCAAATTACATTGCAGGTGTTGTTTCTAAAAAGTGGGCAGTTCTATGTTTTAAAAAGTTTCAAAGTTGTATCTGAGAGGAAAGCACACCTACACAATCAAGAATGTTACAAACAAGAAATAAAACAAAATGTAGCACTCATGGTATGGCAATACCACTTCTTTTTTTAATACAATTAGAAATGTATGTTTTATTTCAGCAGTATAATATCTTAAAATATAATCTGCAGAATCTGTATGATTGTCTAAATCATTACTCTCCAATTTCACACTGGTGTAAGATGGAATGGAAGGTGAAGGCTGTTTGCAGTGCCTTGACAGAAGGGGCTCTTACCTGTGAGAAATGCTGTCACGTAGGAATGAAATCGCTGACTGCCCCAATACAGACTGTTATTAATAAATGCCTTCAGTATTATACTATCTCCATGGAAGAGTTCCTGTTTTACCTGTGGAGTAAGCAAGAGAAGGAAGTGTGGTGAAAACTAACACTATCTGCATTTGTTAAACTTAGGGGTTTTTTAACCAGTTTGTTATCTTTCTTTTAAGTGAAAAAAATCTAGGGAACTTCATATTGTAAAGGGATGGAGAATAATCTGTAGATTGATTCTGTCTTAAGGAAGAGAGCATTATTTTGTCTTAACCTATATACAATGCATGGCAAATCACATGGTAGATATTCAGACTATTTGGTAATACTCTCTTATATCTGCATTGCAGACAGTAAGGTCATGTCTCAACATTCTTTATTTTCTGTTAAAATAGATTGTGCTAGTCATAAATGGAGTTCAGTGGCCAGAAAAGTGTTTATTATTACCAGAAGCTCTTTTTATTATTGCCTGCTATGTCCTTGGGCATCTGACTTAATGTTTTTGCTCTTCAGGCTTTCATTCTGCACACTGTTCCTAGTCATTCTTCCTTCTTACAAGACTGATGTTTCGTAACTAGTGTTTGAACAATGTTTTAAGAAGTGAGGGCTACCAGTATTGATGGAGCAACAAGTTTAATAAAAATAAAATAAGAGGATAATAATAAAAGGAAATGCAAGTTTTCTACGTAACAAAAGAGTTACAGGAGATTTTGATTGTCTAAAGCTGTATACTTTAGATTACATGTGGTTGGTAAACAGAATTTTTCAGTTCTGTGGGACAGGTGAAAGGATTCTCTAGTAGCCAGATTTTTTTATTTCTTCACTGCCCCAAAAAAGATTCAATGTGAACACTTAAAATAAAAGACAGTACTGTAGCTGACAAACAATATCTTTTCTTTTCTTTTTTTTTTTTTTTTTTCCTGGAACAGTAAATTTACACTCAGTCTTCATAAAAATAAAGTATATTTTAAAAATATTAAATGTTCTGAATTGGCTCTGGTTTGTATATTTTGAGCTGTCTTTGCAAAGGTCTGTGCTAATAAACGGCACAATGTTACAGCCCTGCCTGTACAAGTACCCTTGCACATTAGATATACCCTGGTGTGAAAAAATTAGGAAGAGCAAAGGATAACAAAATATACAATGCTGATAATCTCCTAGAAGATTGCATTTATATATTAAGTTTAACATGATACTTCAGGAATATTTAGAGCAGCCAGTGTGAACTTTCACAGCATGATTTAATAAAATTGCAATATATGAATACACAAACTACTGGAAGAGTCATTACTTTCATTAAGAATATTACAGTGAATAAATTAACCTAAAACAATAAAACCTGAGCAGCAGATATATGTAGGTCTTTTACATCTTGTAGTAGACTCATTTGGTGTAAAAAAGAATGAATGTGTTATGGTAGAACTTTCATTAGCACTTGCATTTCAATTGACTTAGAAGCACACCATATGAATACAAAAGCAATAAATATCGTCTATAAACAAGAATACTGTAAAAGGCTATTTTTTTTAACAAAAAAAAAACCCAAAAAGCCACAAACAAACAAACAAAAACTCAAAAAAACCCAAGCAATAAACACGATGGTCTGTGTCATTACACTTTAATAGTGATCTTGCATTTTCAGTATAAGAAAAAGCTACAAAAGCCTGGAATGATGTTGTCAATGGAACCAGTGTTCATGCTTTATATGACTGTATTACATAACTCTATATTAACCCTATGAATGCCTTGTGATGTGTTGAGACAAGCTGAAGATATAGAAAGCAGATTTTACCATATTCTGTTAAAGCCACATTAAACTGTACCTTTTCTAGAGAAATTTTGCCATGTTTGCTAAGCATTTTTCACAGTTTAACTGAAATAGCCCCAGGAGTCAAATTGTTTGTAAACACTGTTATTCACTGACACCAAGAGACGTTTTAGCATGTTTTCATTATAATTTTCTTAGTACCTGGGCAAAAAGAGTATGAGAAGTCCCTTGATCTCATCCTCTACAGGACAAGAAGACTGAAAGGATTTTCTGACATATGACCAGGTGGCTAAGCTGTTTTGCACACTGCCATTTCTAGGAATAAAATTAAATATAGACAGAGCTATCAGTTTGAACAACTTGTATCTTATTCTGCATCAAAGATGATTGAGGAACCAGGACTGCACTGTGCCCGTGGCTGATGCTTATCGCCTATGATCTATTGCTCTGTGTGTGTGTCTGGCACCCTATGCATCACAGCAATACATGATAAACTGTTTCTAAATCAGAAATATGCTAAGTACCATAGCACACAAACCAAAAAAACCAACTACTTTCTGCCATGATACCTGTATGAATGTATATCTGTATCTCAAGAAGAGAATTATTTCTATGACATTTTCATAAAAGTGGCTAACCAATACAAAGACTATACAAATATTTCTATTTCTTTATACTCAAAAAAGGCATGCAAACAGACATTAGAAGTCAAAACAGTCATCCTTTTAACCCGAAATTACACTTCAAAGGGGGATAGTAAAACTTGCTATAGACAAATTGTGTAGAAAAAGGGTAAGAACCTCAGAATGATAATTCCTTTGATACACCCTCCCACTTTCAAGACTTCGTAAGTAGGAGCATCTTTATTGGTAAATGTAATAGTTTATGATTGGTTCTTATTTTCCTTTAATACAATTATTCTTCTGCAACCAAACATAGTTTGGTAAAAGTATTCAAATATTTCATGACAAGTACTCTATCAAATACCCCACCATGTCATGTCTCTTTTTTAAGCTGATTTCTAATCTACTTCATCCCTCCTTATACCAAGGTCATTCAATAACTCTATACAGGTTACAATTCCCTCTAACTTATCAAATACATTGATACTGCTTTTGAGAGGGGATTGCCTGAAATGGTACATAATATTCATGATAGTAGTGCATTGGTAATTCACTTGAATATAAAGATTTCTATTCCATTCTGCATGATTTTCTTCATAAACTCTGATATATAATTGTTTGTTTGGAGGAACAATTAAGACACACTCTAAGATTTCTTCAGCAAAAAAGAAGATAGAGTCCATCATCATTCATGCATGTTCAGGACAGTTTCCTCAGAGTGATTGTTATGCATGTATTAAAGAAAAAAAATTATCTCCCATGATGCCACACAGACATTCACAAGGTCTTCATCTTTTAATTGTTAGTGTTGTACACCTGAAGTAATTGTATTATCACTGAATTTTTGATCAACGTGTTCTTTTTTCAGATCACTTGTGAATATAGTTTATAGAACTTAATCCAGAACATCTCTTTTTGGGATTCCTCTATTATCATTATCCTTTCTCCAAAGCAAATAAACCCTTCCTATAGGTTATTTAATTCCTAGGAGCACTTCTTTTTCTCCATGGCTGGTTTCTTGCTAAAAAAACATGTTGAAAGATTTATAATTATGATTAAAATCAAACATTCTATCATGTGTTTCTAGATTCCTCAAAGAACACTAGTAGATTAATTAATGTGGTTTCCCCCTAGAAAAGCCATCTGATTCTTTGTCACTATATGAGATGTCTATTAAAGTATTATTTACTGTAGTTTCAACCAATTTGCCCATTGCAAACTTCAGGATTTCTAGACTACAGTTCTCTAAACTTTACCTTGAAAACTTCTAGTGTGTTTCTGTTTTTACAACCTCGCTTTTTCAATAATGCAATTCAGCAGACAAATTACAAACCACAACTCATATTTTGGAAGTATTCATCCAGTGATTTCTTTAGAAATTTTAGTAAAAAAAAAAAAAAAAAAAATCAAGTCATGGAGATAGTAATACTCATTTCATTAGTTCTTTCTAAAACTTTAAGTGGTAGCACCACAAATTGAGATAGTTCATGTGTCCTATACGCCTTGGATGAGGGGAGTGGGTGTGGAATAGGGGGAGGAGTAGACTAAAGGTCTAGCAGAGACAGTCAGTGTGCTGTACTCCTCTTCCTCCACCCAAGATAGGGACATCTTCTTGATAAGAATTGCACCTTCAATACATGGTATACCTTTTCCTAGAATTACTATTATATATTAGCACTGTTACAAAGGCTTGCACCTCTGACTGCATCATATGTTACCCAGAAATTATTAACTCAAGCTCGATTATCCTTTTTAGCAGTTAGTGCATTTATCAATGGCAATTTTGAACTTACGGTATCTGTTGCTTTAATTAATAAAACCTATCTGTTTTAACTTCTGAACTGTCTCAGTGGAAGTCCTTAGTAGGCCTCTGAAGCAGACACAAACTGTCTAAATTGTCAGCCTAGATTGCTGTAAGCTCACCTAAACAGAGCATTGAGTCAAATAATTCATTCTGGTTTTCTGTGGTGTCCTCATCCTCCTTGAGAACTCATTTTAGATCTTAATCTGTATATAAGTTCTACAAATTCCCTGGCAGACTGCCAGGTTTTTTTTCTATGTTTGAAAAAGTTTTAAGTAACTTTGTCAAAATCCTTTTACTTTACCTTGCTATTGTTTATATATTTTCGCTTTACTTTGATTTTTGCTAGCCACAACTCGCTTTTACATTTGATAATCATTTGCACTGTTCTATAATCTGTCATGGCTTTGGACCTGTTATATGCATATACTTGTGAAAATATATACAAATACACACTCTTGACTGAAAAAGAGTATGTACCATGATCTTAGACAAGATTCATGCTCTCCATGTTTGTTTCATCAATTTAGCTATTTTTTTTCTAAATTATGTGACATGTTGTCACAAGGTCATTTGAATTCCAGAATAAAAGGGACTGAAACTGTACAAAAATTTCCTCAAAGACATGTCAGATTGTTTCAGCTTTGAAACACAGAGATTTTATTTAGCACTGTGCATGATTTTGCAAGAATCTTTCTCAAAACATTAAGCAACTGTATCAGAGAATCTGAATAGAGCATGAAAAAATTTATGGAGAGCATCAAACTTTACTTACATTTTTGTAAACTATGTTACTAATCCTAAGGGATTATGTTCATCTTTTTACAACAATGGCACCTGTTTCCAAACTAAACCTAGGTATGGTTGACCATTGTCTTTCAGGCAATCTATAGTCACTTTTAAGAGTGGATGAGGAAGAATTCATACTTTTCCTATTCAAGAAAAGATAGACACACCAAATTTGTCATGGAGATATAGCTTTGACTTTTACTAGTCTGCTGAAAATTGTTCTAATTTATCAAAGTTACTGGGCTTTTAAAACATCTAACCTACAGAGTGAATTTGCAATTAGCAGCCTGGCAGTACTCCACTGTTAACACACACATATGCCTGAAAGGAAGACTTATGTGCAATATATAACATATTTTCTGTGGAAAAGAGAATGGGATATAATTTTCTGTGCTGAATGAAGAAGATAAACCTGGTAGAAATTTCCTTCCTTGAGTTTAATAAAGGAAATTTTCTGTGTGTAGAGTTTCAGAACTAAGCATTGTCATGAAGACACCAAAAGATTTTAGTCTATCTTTCACAGCTGGGCTCAAATGACATCTTACCATAGATATTCATCATGGCCTCATCCATTTCCTCATAGCATTCCACACTCTGGTCCCCTTCAAAATACCATTTTTCCTGCAATAAAACTGTCTCCTGCTCAGTGTGAGGAGAACTGGCTATACCCACACCATCTAAGGAAGATTTGTGTGCTCAGTTTAAAAGCAGAATAAAATACCCAATATGTCTACCATTCATGGGTGACAGTTAGTAGAAAAAATGTAAGGGTTACAACAAATGCAGTCATGTATATTATTCGTAGATAATATGAACATAGTTCTTCTTTCTTTCTACTTAGTTCATAAGGAAATATTATTTAACGGTCCCAGATGGTAAACAGTCAAAATTGCTGATCACTCTCTAAACTCACACTCTGATATACCGTTATACTTGCCATCCTTAACTACACAAAATGCACAAATCAACGGCTATGTCATCTGCTGGCCACACTATTTCTGACAAACCAGGATGCTGTTGGCCTGACACTTGGCCTCGTTGAACCTCATACCATTAGCCTCAGTCCATCTATCCAGCCTGTTCAGGTCACTCTGTAGAGCTTTCCACCCCTCAAGCATATCAACACTCCCACCTAATTTAGTGTCATCTGCAAACTTATTCAGAGTGCCCTTGATCCCCTCGTCCATATCATTGATAAAGATATTAAAGAAAACTGGCCCTAGAACTGAGCCCTGTGGAACACCACTTGTACCTGACCACCAACTAGATTTAACTCCATTCACCGCAGCTCTCTGGGCATGGTCACCCAAACAGTTTTTTACCCAGCAAAGTGTACACACATCCAAGGCAAGAGCACCCAGTTTGTCCAGGAGAATGCTATAGGAAACAGTGTCAAAATCTTTACTAACGTCCAGGTAAAAATTGTCCACAGCCTTTCCCTCATGCACTAAACAAGTCACCTTGTCAAAGAAAGAGATCAGGTTAGTCAAGCAGGACCTGACTTTCATAAACTCATGCTGACTGGGCCTGATCCCTTTTTTGTCCTGTATGTATCATGTTATGGCACTCAAGATGATTACTCAAGTTCATCTTTTCCATAGATCTCTATCCATAGCCACATCCCTTGTACCAATGGCTTTGAGAATGATCTGATGGTCTGATGTCAGTCCCAGATACCATGTAACTATCAGTCATACTTTGTCAGCCTTAGTGTGTGTACTGAAAATGTTTCAATTAAAAAGAAATTACAGAAAATTGATAACATTTTCTGGTAGGGATATGGATAATCAGCCTACAAATCATTCATCCTGAAATTAAGAACCAGCCCAAGGATAACAGGGAAAGGTCATGAAAGTGAATGTGTAAGTGGATTCAACAAAGAGCACTGGGCAGTTTAAATTACTGCATTCATGGAAAAGTCTTTTTTGCTTGGTGAAGAAGATACAGGCAAGTATCCTAACCACTGAATACAAGGATGCAAAGGATGTCAATTTCATGTCATACATCCTATCAATTGTAATATAGTTATGAATGTTGTCTAGATTTACCTCTGATAGAATTAAAAACAATGTGATATAATGAAATGAGATATCAAACTTTCAGAAGGTAAAAGAAACTGTAAAGCTCTAAACCATTTTAAAATCAGTTAATAAGACCCCTTCTAAATCCAATAAATGGGCTCATATATAGTACAGATTGAAATTAAATTGAAACATTTAGAGAAATCTTTTCTTTGCATTCATGATTTCTTCTCCTCATACAAAATAAAAGAGTCCACATAGTGTAATAACAATTAAAATCCCAAATCTCTAATTTATTTTAATTGCATGGGCAGTCTGAGGCAGGCATTTTCCAGAATGAGAACGTGGAATAATCATCCAGTCCAGGACTTGTCATCTGGGGTGACTCTTTAGTGTCTTATGTGTTCTGCAGAAGAAGATGGGTGCAAAGTCAGCTCCACAGCCTAGAGAGACTCCAATTCTTCCATAGTTTGGCACTGTGACATATGAATCTAATTTATTGTCTGTTTTTAACATTTTTTTACATCATTTTACCCAGTTGTTATATTACACCATGGCACCCTTTCTGTTCACTACAATAATTAAAATCTATATGGTTATAATATTCCCAGTTTTTTAGCGAATATAATATTTTTTTCACCTGCCCTGTAAATTTCTTCTCTTCTTGTTTGTTCAACAGTTAATTTCAAAAGGTTTTTCAGGTACTATATCTAGTAGTCAGAGGTTTATGATTGTCATCAAACAATTTCATAACTAAGACACAGGGAAGATACGCCATGAATTTTGAATCAAATAACAGAGATGAATCCAATGTTAAAAAATGTCAGCTGAAAATCTTTCAGTGTGGCAGTCTTGGCGGAGTTTGTATTAGAGCTGTATATGCTTTTTGCACAGTATTAGGGTTTTGGTTTTTTTTATTAACAAGGCACAGACACATTTTATTTCAAAGTCTGAACTATAATTAGCCACTGATTTTTTGAGGTATTTTCATTACAAGCTAAAAGCTTTGGACCAAGTTCATCAAAAACTATATAATTTTCAAGGATACTTGGTTTGTCCCTGAAATAAATTCATGTTCATTTTCAAATTCACTATTTGTGCTACGTATTATGCTGCAATTTTGTCTGTTTCCCTTCCCATGCTTCAATTTATTAAAAATGAAAATTAAAAGCAGCAACAAGATTATATACTTCCAAAACCGAGATTTTGATAAATTTTGATTGAACTGAAACATTCTGGAGCTCCTGTTAATCGTAAAAAATTTACCTTGGATTTGATTTCCATTGGCTGCGTTAGACAACCAATTAGCTTTTGCCAAAGTTTTATCTAATGTTTTCAGTAGGATTTCTACTTATAGAGACTATGAATGCAATGTTATCTCACAAGAAACATTACATTATAAATATTTATATATTTCTTATATCTTAGCATAATTTACTGACCAAAACTCATGGTAGAAAACAGATTTCTAACTCACTAGTACAGAATGTCTTAAGCCAAAACCCACTGAAAGACTCCCATTAACTCCAGGAAAGCCCTTTAACAGATTCAGTACATATTTTTGACCTCCATGTCTGCTGCCAGTAAAAATATACTAAGCATGAAATGACACGTAACAAGCAGACAGATACACTGTCTGGATTAAAGGAGTACGTTTCAGTCTGCAACCAGTTCCACAGCATCCTTCTTCTTTCCCACAAGCTGTTGGGGCTAGGCTTGTCCTACCCCTCTTCCTTTTTTGCTCCTTTGGCCATTGAGTAGACACCTTTTAGTGTGTCTGGAGCAGAGCTCTCAAGTTACTTATCTTCCAGGACCGAAGGCTGCATGTACACTGGACAAATACCTGGTGCTTCTAATTTTCAGGTAGGCTCTTATCTGGAGCCCAGGTGGCTCAATAGGGAAAGAATAAAAACAACAGCACAAAGCTGGGAAATATGCTTTGACCAGGGACCCTCCTATGGGACATAACTGTTGGTGCACCCTAATGAGCTTTATTTCCCCATCTGGCTCTACAACCCGCTCTAGTCAATGGGAGTTGAGGAGGCAGTAACCCATTATAAGAGTCTTGCAGTCAGTGCAAGAGATTTAACCAGCCTGAATCAGACTGATTTAGATACTAAGGGATGTTGTGAAATTCTTATTATTGCTTTGAGTTTGGAGACTGAAAAACAAGACCCTTTTTTAAGATTCTATTGTTTCCCTGCTTATAGAAACACTGCAAATCGTTTGCTATGGCTATAGTTTCAATGACCTGCTGCAATTTGCCCTTTGTGACAAAGTTCAATAAATAGAAAGTGTTAAGTGTGTAAAAATTATATGTAAGGATCCTCTTCATCTGCAGAAGACCTGCTTATTAACTATATTGCACATTTAGCTCCAAGGGTTCTGATTATAATCAATAACTAATCAGAAAATAACTTACACAAATTAAGTCCTGAATAATATACAACTGAGTCATAACATACCCAAGTACATAAATACTAACCCTTTTATTGAAAAAATATGCAGTTAACACTTTTTCACTTTTTATTGTGGCTTGTGTTCCAGAAACAAGTTTTTAAAGAGAATTTGCAGCAGCAGTCTCTGCCTTCAAGAGCTCTGTATCTACACTGGTGAAATGTAGATACTTTAATCAGAAAAGTTGGATAGCTACCCTATCAAAGGCATAGTTCAGGGGACAAAGTGCAGCTTGAGCTGATTGGAATGGAGGGTCCAGGGGTAGAAAGACCTTCTTAATGGGCAACTTCTCTGAAGTGAACAAAAATGAAGTAGAAATCCATCTGCAGAACATGCAGACTAACATTTGTCTCAGCTCTGAAACACAACTCAAATGCTGTGGAAGAAAGTGTGGTGAATAGTTTTATTTATGGATGTCCAGGCTGGAAGCTTTGCCTATAAAGAAAACCCACAAACACTCCAGTGAGGTAAGTACCAACAGTCTAATAAGATTTAATGTGACCATCAAAAGAGAAATAAAATGGAAAACTTTTTGATCACACTTTCTATAGCGAGGGCAAACTGCAGGAATGACCTTTACTGCTAAGGCCAAAACATTGAGCCAAATTCACTCCTGGTGTGACAGTGCTGAATTCCAGTAAATTATGCCAGGGATAACTTTGGTGCATTTTATTTATGTATCTTAGCTATAAGCACCCAACAGTAGCCAGACCTGATTGTGTTTGAAACAATAACATTTAACAGTCCAAAGGTGAATTAAAAAAATAAAAAACAACACCCAATTTTACTGACAACTCAATTCAACTTAGGTTTAATTGAAATGGCAACAATAAACTGGAAGTAATTCCTGTCTGGAAAATGACTTCACTACCCACCCAAAACACAAGTGCACAAATCAAGTATTTCACTACTAGAAAACAAAGCAAAACAGAAGCTTTCTCATTTTTATGGGTATCCTGAAGGTAAAACTCTAGTACCTAACAGTTTCTGAAAGCTTCCTGGTTTTAGCTCTTCCATGGCCAGCTTTTATGCCATTTATCGAATGTGTGCTGGTATTAGTAATACTATTTATAAAAGGATAAGTGAGTAGTATTAGAATCATTTTAACAGGCTTGGGATAAGTTGGGCTTCCCAGCTAGCTCTAGGAAGTAAACAACAGAGAAGACTACATTATATAACAGAGGATTAAACTTATGTGCATGGTATGTCACCCTGCACAGTCAGAAGAGCTTGCATTGCATATGCAGTGAGTCTGAACTGCAAAGTTTCTGTTAATTTGCTATGTTAGACTGCCAAACACATTCAGTTTACTCTGTACTAGGTCTGAGGCATCCACACCTAGCTTATAATCCGTTTCAGGTCTCCTTTTAAATTTGGAGTCACAAGAGCCAACATCTGATAAATGCCCAGAAAAAAAACCAATTAATCATCAACCAATTAAAACAATAAACAAATAAACAAACCAAACAAACAAAAAAAACCAAACAAAAACCAAAAACCGAAAAAACACAAAAACCGAAATCCAAGCAACACAACACAATCAAAACAAAGCCAAACCAATCGCCAAAAATATCCCAGCAACAAATTCAACAAGTTCTTTAAAGTGCCTTTTTTTTTCCTTAAAATAGGAAAATCATTACTCCTAAAGTAATGGAAAAACCCTCCTTTTCATTGCTATGTCCTGTCTTTTTTTCATTGCACTTTTAGCTGCATACTTCTTTTTGCTCCTGGTTCTGATCTCACAGAGCTTCTGTAAGTTTTTATATGGTTATGTGTCATAGAACAGTAGAATCATTTAGGTTGGAAAATATCTCTAAGATCATTGAGTCCAACCATCAACCCCACTCTATCAAGTCCACCACTAAGCTGTATCCCCAAGCACCACATCTTATGTTTCACCTACATAAAGAGCGAGAACCACACCATGTATGAGGTTGGGAAGCCCTCAGGAAAGAAAGCAGTGTTAGTCCCTTGAGAATATTTGTTGTCATCAGTAGGTGGTTCTTACGTGACATAGAACTCTTATTTGGCTTTTATCAATGGCCTTCATGGTAGGAGAGGTGAAAAGCCACATTAATTCACAAAAATATCAAGAAGGCATTGCAGGCTTAGCTTATGTGGTTCAAACTAAAACTAAGTGCTTTTAACAGTGCACCTGTGGTAACTATTCAGCCATTCTTCCCCTACATTGACCCCCAAAAACATGAAAGGGCACCTACAAGAGGGCGTAGGGAAACAAACTATAGTTCACATAAGTATACCATAGTGCTTTACAGAGCTATACCCAGGCTGAGTTGTTTCACCAGACAGATAATTGCTTCAGTGATAGCAGTGTATGACTGGGGACAGTGCCAAATTAAAAACAAAACAGCTACAGTCACGGACAGAGTTGATCAGAACATTGCATATTCAGTTTAGAAAAGGTTCCAACTTTTCAAAAAAATCTTCAATTCAAATAGGAATAAAAACTTTGATAGTCTTCTGTTCAAAGTGAACAGATCAATTCCTTTTTTAATTCAGAGAAAGAAATTTTGCTTTACTTTTTCCACAAAACAAAAAACCTAGGGTACTAAATGGGCCATGGTGTTTGGTTCTCCAGGAGTTAAAAGTCTCCAAGTGTTGGGGGAGGCCTCAAACCAGGAGTCATGGGACTTAGCAGCAGTTCATAGTACTCTCACTCAGAAAGTCCTACCACACCCTCAATATTCGGACATCGTGCTGGGCAGCAGCTTACACCATATCTCACTGGGACTCTGTGATTACAAAGCAGAAGGCAGGGATCACAGAAGCCCCAACCATTGCTGCCTCCAACTTCCCAATCCTTCTTTCAACAGGTCTCAGGTTCTTGTTCTGTAGGCTCTCAGTCCACAGAGTAAGGCCACTCCAGCCCTGCAGCCTGGATGCTATAGGGTCCAGGAGAATAATGGCAAAAAAAAACATGCAGTATATTGCAAAAACTTGCCTACAATCTAGTTAAGAGTTCACCAAAGGGTTTCCATAAGGTTCCTTGACTTCATCAAATATATACCTTCTTACTCCAGATTAGAACTTTTTTTAATGTTTCATTAGAAAAAAAAGTCCAGTGAGCATGACATATCACTATAGGCAAAGGTATCCATTCACCAGAAATCTATCTTGAGACAATTTGTTTACAAGAAAAGCAAAATAGGACCTTTTTTTTTTTTCTTATGCAGGCAGTTTTTTCCTCATCTAAGAAATTCTTCAGATAGGAGCTCTTAAGATAGGATTTCTGTACTGACTTCCTGAACATCTATGTTTTTCATTTTTTACTTAAGAATTTACATTTTAGCTGACTATTTCCAGTGCTATTTTTTTGCTCCACCACCCACCACTCTCAGCCTGTGGTTGTATTTCTCCTTGTACATTACGACATGAAGTCTTGTCACCTAATAAGAGCAGACACATCACAAGAATACTTAAGAAACAGCACATGTGAGTAATTGTGCCAGGCAGATGTATGTAATTAGCAGAAAGAAAACCTTATATTTCTGAAAGTGGTTTTCTAGATATTGAATTTATTGAGATGTAAAACACAAAGGCCTGGGAAAGGACAACAGAAAGTCTGCTCCCTGCTGTTATATCTCCTTTCACAAAGACATGTCTATGAAAATCCTCAGTATTTTATTACACTTTCTAGTGAGAATGTAACAAAGATGCATTAGAATTCATTACAGTAGCAATTTCTGTGATAAATGAAAACATCCACCAATAAACCAGGTCAAAACTACTTATAAAGGAAAAAATAAAATCTCTTCTTTTAGTTCAATAGTAAAAAGTAAAAGCAAAGGGTAAAGGAAATACAGACTTTTCATCTTCTGTATTAGCTTGTTAATAATAAAGCTAATACAGGATTATGACATTATAAACCAAACTCAATTGTGGGTGTTTTCTTTGTTTTTATTTCTGTTTAAAATTATTTCAGTCCTTTAGGACTAGAAAGGTATCTTTTCAAACAAAATAAAGTGTAAAAATCTACCTATTCCAAGGCTGAGTAATATGAAATGTCCCATTCACTTCAGGAAGGAGTTAACACTGAAACCTGGAGGTATTAATTGTTCCATTATTAACTGCTTCACACTAATCTCACTGGTAATGTCATTATTTCATAAATATATATTCTCTGCCACTTCCCTTTGTTGTTGTCAAATACTCCAATTGCTGCACCACAATAGGAGATGTCTATTGGATCCTGTAATGCTGGCCTTGACAGTTTCTTGGATATGGTTATCTAGCACTGGTCCAAAGATCTCTGAAATGTGGAAAACTGAAAATGTAGTTGCAGAGTCGAGTTCATTGATTGCTATAAAACAAATGCAGCATGGCATATACATTTACATATTTAATTCTGCAGAGATGTCCAATGTGAAGGTAAAAGAAGTTATCAACAAATGTTAGTATACTGGCAAAGATTAATACACATTCTAGGATTCATGTAGGAAGCCACAAGACTTTCTTCATACTTTATTCCCAGGATAGTTGCTGAAACATTTCGAAGCATGATTTGAATTAAAGTTTCTTTTGCCTTGATTAATATTTACATCGGAATTTTTCAGTGGGGCAATTTCAGGCAATTGCATGGGAACAGAAATTTATAGATAAAAATAAAGAGATCTCCCAGAAAAGGAGGTGTAACAATAGATGGTTCTGTGAAGACTTCCTCATGTAAAGGACCACAAATACCCTGTCCACTTTTGTGATTTGCTAAAGGAGAAAAAGTCACCTTCAGAAGAGTGATTAACACAGAATTAGAGAAACACAGGATAAGAAAATAGGAAGGATGTTAAACAATTACTTAAGCACAGCCAGTACAAATGAAATCAATGAACATTTACCTACGTCAGAAATTAGATTTACTGGGACAAAAGAGAAGAAATTAGAAAGTAGCTTGATAACAGAGTTAATGATTATTAAAAGGTTTGAAACTTGCACAATGCTAACATCCTAAGATCAGTGTATACATTCAAGTCCAAGATAACTAAAAATGTTAGAAAACAAATAGAGTAATTTAGTGGATATTTTTATGAGTTTATTAAGCACAAGAGAAAACATTAAAGGCTGGAACATGGCCAACATCATTACTTACAGAAGAGCAGCAATACACTAGGAATCTGTACATTCTTTAGCCCTAGCCAAATGTGTTGTAGCAGAACACATAAAATAACTTTCATTATGTAATTTTGTTTCATATGAAAATCTAAGTATACAGTATGGCTAGAAAGAGGAGTCACTCCTCGCTGATTTGCATCAAATCATTCTTATTACTAGCAAGTCAGGCTCAGTTTTCACTGACTTACATACATTCTTCAAGAAAGGAAGAAAATTAAACCTGCTGATTCCTGATGAACTATATCTGGTTCTGGTGTTGTAAATTAGCTAACTGAGCTAACATTAATTGTATTACTACATCAGCAGTAAGCAAGTACCCGAGGAGGTAGATTCTACTGTGTTAACAGTATGAGAAACACAGAACTCCACAAATTCATTGGCTCATGTATGCTTTTCAACACTCCTTCATCCTTCACATCTGTGGCATGATTTGAGTGAAGACCATGCAGAAAAAGAAAAGCAGAGGAGGATGCTGTCTTGGGGGAGATTTACATGGAAAGGGAATGTATGTGCACAGGAGCAATTCTTAACTTCTCATTTACCTGTAGAACCTGTTCCTTTCAAATTACCAGGTATCATCTGGTCCACAGGTGTTTGAAGTTAATCAACATGAGATTTTTCACAAGGGCAGATGCAAATTATAAGCTGTTTAACACTTAGTGGTGGTATTTGCTTCTGTTCTTCATCCATATTTTCAGATTAATTCTTGCATGGGACAACAAAAAAAAATGTCCTATCAGGGATCAAGAGCTATTCAGTGGCATTCTCATCATCCCTACATTGCAAACTACAGAAATCTGAACTAGATTTTTACCACCTTAGACATGCAGGAGCAGAGTAGCTGCAACAGCACAAGAATTCAGTTGAAGTGAAGCCTAATCTACTGAAAAACTGCCTGAGAAGAAGGGTAACTTAGCTTCTGTGGTGCTCCCTGCTACCATGCCTAGACAGCTCCCAGTGTCATGATAATGAACTTAAAAACGTCTCACTAGAGGTATCTCTGTACTGTACTCTTCAGGAGAAGCATACCAGTAACAATACGCAAAAACACTTTGCTAAATAAAAATAGACACATGCAGTTACTTGAGATAGTCTTGTACTTATGCTAAATGAGCATCCTAAAAAAGTACATATCATACATCTTTCCTGATGTGAATTCTAATTAAACATTAAAGCAAGTTGAAGACAAGACTGTAGGTAAACCCTTGCCATGTTTAAAATTCATATGTATACCAAATGATTCGTTTGATATTAGCTATGTAACTATACAGAGAAACACATCATCTTCCTATACATTCTGCTTTCTTCACCAAAAGCCTGGATTGTGAGAGTGAAGAGAAACTTGCAGACACATTTTCTATAGCAATGTTTGTTACATATGTAGATGTTTTGCCTTAGCAAGATACAGAGTCTGTTACCAAAGATCAGAAATAGAAACCAGGAATGATACAATGCACTAGAAACCCATGGAAGACTGACTCTACAATTGATGTGACAGAGGAGAGATCAAAACTGAAAGCCATTTTCTACTCCACTGCCCAAAATACAAAAAGCAGAAGAAAGATACTTCCTCAAAATATCAGATATAATAAGAGCTCTCACACAAAGAAGAAAACAGGTGTAGGAGAATTAAGCCTAGTTTTAGGAAAATTACAGATGACAAAAAAAGAACTGAAATCATTGCAAGCAGCCCTGGGTTTGGAAACAGACAGTAATTCCAATTACATGTGCCAAGAAGTAGTATAACTTTTCTTGAAATTCATCTTATTCAGATGTTGATTTGTTTGCCTGTTTGCTAATTGTTATGTTTAGCCATGTACAATATCCAGGCATGGAACTACAATGAATTATAATAATGGTGATGAGACTGCAAATAATTTTTCTTAAATACATTAAAAATTATTGTTTACTTAAAATAAAATACCTGAGCATGTGTAATTCTAATGGTTTATATACGTACACACATACTTGAGTATTTCCTGAGAACTGCTTTCTTCATTACACTTAAGTACTATAATTCAGTTCTGCCATTGTGATTCATAAGAGATTATCAGTGATTATTGTAAGTTCATTGAAGTTTGCAGCTTCTTAACATTTATTCATGAATTTTCTGATAAATTTCAAATACATAGAGTATTACATATATATGTGTATACATATATATATAGTATTACAGAAAACAATTTTAGAAAGCCTTATTTACAAGTAATTGACAACTATTATAGAAAGATGTATATTCTGACAAGGTAAGATTAGAATACTAATATTATATTTAGTTTTCAATTACAGAATACTTACATTTTATGGAACTCATTGTGTATGTTAAATAGACAAGAACATATCTTACTCTACATGTATTGTATCTGAACTGTTTTATGCAAACAAATGTAATTTAACATTCTTTGGCATATATGAACACACAGGAAATGAAATATGAAGTCTTTCTCCAACAATTTGAAAAAGATGCTATACATTGGTGGAAGGGACAAAAACCATGTAGACAGGTCTAGACAAACAAAGCTAGGTTATTTTTGATCCTGTGTAAAGTGTAGTATTGTTGATTGTTCAAGATAGTCTGCCCATAAAGAAGAACAATAGCTAATGAGGATGGATGTATCACCTAAGCATATCAGAAATGGCTGCAGCAAGAAAAGAATTGTGATGCATGTGGAGAGCTCTTTTTTGTTCATTCGTTCTTATATGACTGGCTTTGAAAATGGAGGAAAGTGCCGTGTATCTACATTCTACACTTGCTAAAACAATATTAGAGAAATAAATGTTAAGAAAATTCAAATACTTTGATTTTATAGCTTGTTTTCCAAAGCAAATATTTCAAACAGTATTCCCTTCACACTGTCAGAAAATAAATCCTTTAGAAGAGAGTAAATTAGATGTAGCTCTAATGAAGATGAGCTAACAAAGATAAGAAAACTATTTTATAAGAGGATAGAGATACACTTGCCACAAGGTTTAGGCAGTGGTATTAGTGACATTGATGGGCAAAGTGTATGTTTTGTTATGGGTAAGAGATTGGAAAAAGTCAGCCATATAAGAAAATCATGTCTTTTTTGTCCTGGTTTAATACTGAAAGAGTTTTCTTGGTGCTGTTTTCATACACTGAACAACATAAAATTGACAGTTTGTCACTTGTTACAGGTGTTTATTTTGATGTTGACTAAAAAGAAACATCCTGGACAGGCTTGCATTTTCATCTGGGAACAGCAAATTTGAAAAGGAGTGGGAGGCTAACCATTTCAAAGTGTTTCAAGACAGTAGAAGAAGGCTTATCATTTAGAGGATTTGTTTATTTGTTTTAATGATGCAAAGAAACCTTCCTTTTAGAAAGAATTTGAGAAAACAGTAAATATATGAAATGAAAAGTAATATAGATTGCTATTTTCTTAAATATTAGGCAATAAGAGCTATGTAACTGGTTAAATGCTAGAATAGATTTTTTTTTTTTACAACAGCTCAGAATCTTACAAGTATTTTTCTCCTAGAAATATGCAGTCAAAATGCTAGTTTGTTACTCAGTTCTGAGGAGAATGAGGTGGCATTCTTCCTTGAATGAAGGTACATGCTGCCAGCTGAGCCCTATACATGAGAAATAAATGAACATGGGGTGGTCTTTATCTCCAGGAACTGCCTTGAGCTAGTGATGATGCATACAGCTAAGAAAATTACAATAAGGGCATTATCTCAAGAGAAACTCTATGCGTCATTGTGGCACAAACACATCTCTGTGGCATAAAACATTCCCTGTCAATCCCTTTTTTCCATGGTACTACTTTTCTGGTGGCCAGCACTAGCTGTATGTGGGCTGCAACATACATGCCAGTTCAGCTGTTCATGCTGTCCTGTGCAAAGGGTGAAGGAAAGTGGGGTTTTTTATATATTCTCGATCTTTCATTGCCCACTTGATGATGAGGTTGCGCAGCCACTCACAGCTGCACCAAGGCCAAAGGTTCACCAAGGCCAAAGGCACAAGACAGAAGTATGAAACTTAGTGCATGAGAATGGCACATGGAGAATAGTGTGGCATTTAGGGTAACTTTCAAAGGATTCAGAGGAGCAATCCAGGTAACAGGTAACTGATAGTTCTGATTTTTACCTAAGGGGTTCTTTTTTGTCAGTGACTTTCAAAATTGAGGAAAAAATATTTTAATAAACATGGTTTTAATATAGGCTATGCTAGATGAATAGGCAACTTTTCAGATCAAAGTGTGGTAAGGTTTTTTTTTGCCAAAAGGATTTCCTTACATTGCTGTCTTATTGCAGAGAAAAGATTTTAAAAGTCTGCAAATAACGCAAAGTATTAGGATGTCCTTAGTAAACTATCATGGACAACCAGTATCTTTCTACATTCTAGTCCAACATATGGCTTGAACACTCAAGCATTGTCCATTTGACCTGTGTGTCCCAGCCTCTGCATTGCTAGACGATAAACATACTCAGTGGACTTTGTCATTTCTAGTTAGTTCATTCAAAAGCAGGGATAGTTGTGACCAGTTCTCCCTCTGCAACCATTGAAGTTCACATCTATAGGTGAGATCAAATTGGATCAAACCCTATTGAAAGTATAAAATCAAATAATCCTTGCTGTTATCAGACTGGAAGGTCACCAGTCTAGCCTTTATGTGCTTTCCAGTGTAAAAAGGTTAAACAATGCTCCTAAAGTCCGAAAGTGCTCTATCAGTGACAGATTGCCTGGTGTAATTACAAATACAACAGACACCAGACAATTATCATGATGGTTTCTAGGGCACAGCCCCAAGTCTTTCTTTCCTTTACTCTTTAAATTTGGTACTTTTCTAAAATAAAATAAGCAGCTTAATTAGATTGGCAGTCCATCAGCAGAATACTTCAGATACCTTAGAATGGCAGAAATGCCTGGTTCCTGCAATCACGTAATAGCTTACGAAGCTGCAGTTACGTTACCCATGGGTCAACACTCAACTGTCCTCTCAGTTACTCTTTGTAAGTTTCTGTAGTATTTTTACTGCTAAGTGCTTCAATAACAAAGTTAGCTTTATATAACCATCTGCAACAAATTCTGTTCAGACACAGGCAGTGTTTAGGTGGAGGGTGACATAGCTAACACTGTCAAAAACAGTGTTAAGGACTACATAAATTAATACTTTCAACCATAAATATCCTTTTAGGCTAAGAATAGTTCAGCTATTCTAAGGGCTGGTATACTTTACACCTTCTACTCTTGTATCTAAACACTATTATCAGCATAAAAAAATTGTTCTTGATACAGTAATAATCAAAATACAGTATGTCTAATACTGTTTATTAAAACAGTGGCAAAACTAATGTGACAGTGGAGGGAGTAATACAACTTTATAAACTTCAGAGGTTATCAGGATGAAAGAAATTAAAAAATTACAAACTTTCAACTCCTGGATTTTGTCATTCAACACTGTCAAAGAAGCTAAGAGAAGTTACACTATTTTGATCTGTGATCCACAGCAATCTTTTTTGCATTCAGAATACTGTTAGTGCTGACACAGTGTATTTACTGTAAAGAATTCTACTTGTTCATTTTGAAGTGCTGTAGAAAAAGAAAATATGTTACTATATCTGGAAAGAAAACAATTTTAGTGTATAACAGAAATAGAAGGCTCAAATGCACAGCTACTCATGTTCTGGAGATTTAAATATGGAGTTTCATGACAAAGCTATTCCAGTAAACTTATCTACTGCTTTCATGTGCCTATTCTAAAGACATCTGTGCATATTTATTTCTAAGAATTTTCAACAAACAAAAACAGATCAGCATCTTCACTAAAGGCCAAAGTATACATAATCCCTATGGGAAAAGCAGAGGTACAAGAAAAGTGTCAATTTCTACCAGTGCTTTACAATAGATAAGTGTTTTCATCATCTAGTATGTTTTGACAGTAAATTGTTTGTTTACCAGTGATATAGAGCACAGTGAACACAGGTTTTATATCTCATTAGTGAAATAAGGTACTGTCATCAGACTGCATGTATCTGAATGCAGTGATGACTAATCTACTGTTCAGAAAGGCTTTATCTTTTGTACTTTTTAATTTAGTGCCATGCTAAGGCATCAGAGTCACAGTTGATTTGTAACAGAATAAAATTAAGTTAATCTTAATCATACTTATTTTTGTTATCATTACTTCTAGTGCAAGAGCTTTCTTCAAGGCCCCTGTTTTGGCAAATAACTCCTGACACCATCTCATTTTCAGGCTTATGTTACTGCATGTACATTTAATACTTTAAAATCACATGTATCATAAGATGTTGTCATTTTAAGAGATGCATTCAAAAACATTCTCATAAAAAACCCACAAAAGTTTTAGTCTGTTTAGTCTCAAGATTTTTAGTTGTCGGTCCCTTTTCTCAATTTCTTGTCCTTATCCAACTTCTCATCCTTCAACCCTGATCAACGTCTTTCTCAACAACTAGCTCACCTCCTACATCACCCTCCTCTACAACATGTACTTGACTTTTACATGAGGACAAAAATATGGGAGATTAAAGTCTGTCCAGGATTAAATCCTGGGAAATTTGGAATCATAAGAGTTTTCCATATGGGATGCAATGAGTCATTGTCTTTATTTCCTTTGTCACTGAATTAAATTCTTCCTTTCCCTTCTGTCTCCATATCTGTCTGGATCTGTTCAGAAATAACCTTGAAACAACTTTTCTCGTTGTATCTTTGTTAAAAGTATATCACACCAGCCCAAAAGCGTGGGCCTGGAGAACAAAATACCTATTCTCAAATCCCAAGGTACCTGATGATAAGAGAGGGCCCAGAACACATCATCTTTGGCTCCAAGGAAGCCACATGAATCATGTTCTTTAAAATGAGTCTGGACTATGGAATATTTTGAGTCAATTCCTTCAGTTAATCATAATGACAGAAAGGAAGGGAAAAAAAATCAAAAAACCCCCCAAAAAACCCCAAAGAAAAACAAAACCAAAACCAACCAAGTGATATTAGTTTCCATAAATTATAATACATAAGACACATAGAGTTCTTTCTCTGTTTTCTGTTAAGATCCTGTTACTATTATATTCTGGACAGAGACTATTCATTCTATGTATTCTTAGAAGTGCGTGGCCCAATGAAGCTTCACCCTTTTTTGGTCCAGGCCATCACTGCTATAAACAGAATTAATTAAAATAACAAGTGAATGTTGACAAAGAACTTAAAATATTTTTTTTTTCTTTGGGTTCATTCCCATGAGTCCATTCTTTATGGCCATTATCTGCAACTAATTGTTCTTACAAAGGAAAGGCTTATTGTTGAAAATTACTCAGATGCCAATGTGAAAAAATTATTCATAGACTACAATTATGATGATAATGACACCATCAGTAATCATAAATCATCATTATGAATGCATGATTACTGATTATTTTAGCACTGGGCTTCTGCTTAGTACCCAGTAATGTTTTAGGAACTACATGACAAACTGAAAACATTGGCAAAGTAAACTTAGCTGCAATGAGGCCATTACTTTACCACATAATGATTCTTAAAATATTGTGGTTTCTTGTTTATCTGTTTTCTTGTTAAAGTATAGTCAAACAGGCCATTTGCAAATAATTCACTCTAAATTATTCAAACGTGATAGCATCATACATTCTAAGATGTAACTAATTACAAGAATGGACTGGAGTCTTCTATAATCTGGAATATTGTTTTTTAATCTAATTCTGCTTCTGAAATAATTACTCGGAATCAATCACTGTCAGGATTATAAAAATAATCAGATTGGAGTTAGAAGCTGTTGATAATAACTCAGAGTCCAATTTCTCCCCATGATAAGGAGATCAAATCAATTCAGAAATGGAGAATTACATTAGGATTATTCTAAAAATAGCTTATAAGCATTACTTTACATTTTCTGATCTTGGTTTTATGTTCACTTTATTTGGAATAAATATGTCCACACCAAACTTTAGGCAGAAATAAAACCAATGATTCTCAATTTTTATGAAGAGTGGCTTTCATTGCAAGGACTACAGACTTCTTTCTGTTTCCAGTACTGATTTATGATTCAAAAGGAAGACAACCAAATGGTCCTGAATGTTTGCCATTGAGTCCTGAAAGAAGAACACCAAGAAAGATATCCACTGTTACTAAAGCTGTAACACTGTAAAGCTAATACCATTCTCCATTATTTTTGAAAGATCATGGAGAACAGGTGAGGTACCTGAGGACTGGAGGAAAGCCAATGTCATTCCACTCTTCAAAAAGGGCAAGAAGGAAGACCCTCGAAATTGCAGACCAGTCAGCCTCACATCCATCCCTGGAAAGGTAACAAGAGTATCTCAGTCTAGAGATTATATCTCAGCATATGGAAGAAAAGAAGGTTATCAGAGTAGCCAGCATGGATTTGCTAAAGTGAGGTCATGTCTGACTAATGTGATAGCCTTCTATGATGGTGTGACTGAAAGGGTAGATGCAGAAAGAGCAGTGGATGTTGTCTACCTTGACTTCAGCAAGGCTTTTGATACTGTCTCCCGTAACATCCTTGTGGGTAAGCTCAGGAAGTGTGGGTTAGATGAGCAGACAGTGAGAAGGGTTGAGAACTGGCTGAACAATAGAGCTCAGAGAGTTGTGATCAGTGGTGCAGAGTCCAGCTGGAGACCTGTAAGTAGTGGTGCTCCCCAGGGGTCAGTTCTGGGTCCAGTCTTTCAACATCTTCATCAATGACCTGGATGAAGGGATGAGTGTACCCTCAGCAAGTTTGTTCATGATATTAAACTGGGAGGAGTGGCTGATACACCAGAAGGCTGTGCTGCCATTCAGCAAGATATGGACAGACTGGAGAGCTGAGCAAAGTCAAACCTAATGAAGTTCAACAAGGATAAGTGTAGAGTCCTACACCTGTGAAGGAACGCCACCAAGTACTGGTACAGGTTAGAGGTAGGTCTGCTGGAAAGTAGCCCAATGGAGAGGGACCTTGGCATCCTGGTGGACAATAAGTTATCCATGGAACAGCAATGTGCCCTGTGGCCAGGAAGGCCAATGGTATCCTGGAGTGTATAAAGAAGAGTGTGTCCAGCAGGTCAAAGGAGGTTCTCCTCCCCCTCTACTCTGCACTAATGAGACCACATCTGGATTATTGTGTTCATTTCCGGTCTCCCCAGTTCAAGAGGGACAGGGAATTAATAGAGAGAGTCCAACACAGAGCTACGAAGATGATTAGGGACTAGAACTTCTCTCTTAGAAGGAAAGGCTAAGAGCCCTGGGACTATTTAGCCTGGAGAAAAGAAGACTGAGAGGGGATCTTATGAATGTTTACAAATAGCTGAAGGATGGGTGTCAAGTAGAAGACACCAGTCTCTTTTCAGTGGTGCCCTGTGATAGGATGAGAGGTAATGCTAGCAAGGTGAAACACAGGAAGTTCCACATCAGCTTGAGTGACAGAGCACTTGAACAGTCTTCCCAGAGAGGTTGCAGAGTCTCTTTCTCTATAGATTTTCAAGACCCACCTGGGTCTGTTCCTGTGTGGTCTGCCCTGGGTTTTCCTGCTCTGGCAGAATGGTTTGGACTTGATGATCTCCAGAGGTCCCTTCCAACCTCTACCATTCTATGATTCTATGATTCTATGTATTTATTTATTTTCATTTAAAAATTTCTATGATTATTTTGTCTTAAAAACCACCCTGTTTGGTTATTAATTTACACAAAAGAGAAGATTTGGACTATATTTTCCAATGAGACTAACAATTTAAGCATATATTTGGAAATAGCCCAAATTTTTTGAGGAGAAAAATAGTTAATCTTACTAAATAGAATTGTATTGATGACCATCACCTTACTGAAAGCAGGCTGCAAAATCAATTTTACTCTGTTTTTGGTCATTACTTGCATTTTTTTACTGGATTCAGAAGTTATTTCTTCAGTGTCTTTATGTATTCATTCGAAGATTTTTATCTTATACAAAAAATGTGTTAGCTATTCACTGCTCCATTATATATGGTCTTGAAAAGTCAAAGGTATGTGGCCAATTGCTATTATTTTTTTGACCCAGGACATTATTATTGGCAATTTTACCAGCCTTTACCTAAGTGAGTGATTTTACTGTATGTTGTCCTTTCAGCAGATGTGGCATGACATTTTCTTTCCACATAGGAAAGGGGAGATAAAAAAGGGTTAGCAAAGAAAAGGGAAAACAAACAAAATACATAGGTGTTCCAAGAAATAGAACACAGGTAAAATATGTAATAATAGACAAGCAGCTGATACAAGTGAGACAGTAAAATTAATTTAATTAATTAATTATTTTTACATTTAATGGTAACATGCAAAAAGGTACCTATCTGTCAAATATATAAGAGTAGAAGATAACCTGTGTTGTGCCAATTAGCTGCCAGGCAGAGAAGGACCTGGGCCTGTTGATTGACAGCCGGCTGAACATGAGCCAGCAGTGTGCCCAGGTGGCCAAGAAGGCCAATGGCATCCTGGCCTGGATCAGGAACAGTGTGGCCAGCAGGAGCAGGGAGGGGATCATTCCTCTCTACTCGGCTTTGGTGAGGCCGCACCTGGAATACTGTGTCCAGTTTTGGGCCCCTCTCTAGAAGGACACTGAGGTGCTGGAGAGGGTACAGAGGTGGGCTACAAAGCTAGTAAAGAGTTTGTAGCATGTCTTTTATGAGGAAAGGCTGAAGGATCTGGGGCTGTTTAGCCTTGAGAAAAGGCTGAGGGGAAACCTTATTGTCCTGTACAACTACCTGAAGGGAAGTTGTAGTGAGGCAGGAGTTGGTCTGTTCTCCCTGGTGACAAGCGACAGAACAAGAGGAAATGGCCTGAAGTTGAATGGGGGGGGAGGTTCAGGCTGGATATTAGGAAACATTTCTTTCCAGAAAGGGTTGTCAGGCATTGGAAAGGCCTGCCCAGGGAGCTGGTGGAGTCATCATCCCTGGAAGTGTTTAAGAGGCAGTTGAATGTTGTGCTTAGGGACATGGTTTAGTGGTTTTGATAGGGCTATGAATAAAGTTGGACCTGATGATCTTGAAGGTCTCTTCTAGCTGAAACTATTCTATGATTCTATGATTCTATAATATTCACAACACTCTATGTGATTACGAGTAGGTGTGGTAACCCCGTTATACACTTTATAACCTTGTCAGGCAGCTGTCTTCCTGTTAAGAATTTAAAACTTTGAAAATCCTGTCTAATACCTTAATATACTTTTGAAAATTTTATCTTCAGGCAGTCAAGGAAGATTGCAAAATCATTTGGACCATATGTCACCCTACATCTTATAAAATTTTGCTGATTATTTCCATCCACTCAGTATATAATAAATCTGAATTTTAACATAAAATATTTTTATCAATCTAATTAAAAAAATTAATTAAAGTCACTTAAACAAAAGAAAGCATCCTATTTCTATCAAACAAAATATTTGATTCAACCTAAAATGACCCTTTGCATTTTTATGGTCCAGAAAAAATGTACCACCCCTGATAACACCTACAACTCTTGTAGATACAGCAGTAAAAAAAAAAAAAAATATATATAGGCATTTGTAAAAAAATACATAAATATTACTACCATTACTATTATTAGCCTAATTTTAATTTATATATATATCAGGATTCTGGAGCAACACCCATATCACTATATGCCATTCTTACACTGCTAAGGAGCACTAAACTGAAATTAAATTACATTACATTCACCTCATTTTGATGCTACATTATATGGGCAGAGACAGGTACAGGTAGATATAGGGCTTCAATATAGAGTTGTACTTTTAATATCTACGTAGTTATAAGCCTTAGACCTATTTGAAAGTCTGAGATAATGGAAAGTGAGAAGATAGAATAACTGAGGCACAAGTTGTTAGACTTCAAGATTTCTAGCTTGTCTGATGGTGTTCATTAATTATTACATTATATCACATTTATGAGAGAAATTTCATATCCCCTATAAAGCCATTACACATCTTTTCTCAAGTCAAGTAGACTTCACAGATGGAAGGCTGAAGGAATACACAAAGAGCAGATGAATTTTTACTTTTAAAAAGTATGTTTCTAAAAGCAGGAAAAGTAAACCCTCCATAATTATGTGGGAAAATAATGTAAGGTTGAAGGACAATATTTATGTTACAGACAACGCTCAAACTGCCTGAGAAGACATGTCTTTGTAATTTCTTTGATGGCTAGAGCAAGCCATATACAAACAAGATTCCCATCTGAAAGCAATGAGAGCTTTGTTGTAGATTTTATGAGAGCAAGAAGAAGCTGTGATGTTTCTCTAACCTTATTTTCAGAATCAGAAGTACTTCTTTTTCTCCTCCACTTTGTATGTAAACAAGGCTTACTGGCAAAAATCCCCTAATACATACAATTCACTTCTTAGGCTATAATCAGGACTTCTCCTTTGGTCCACTGTGTCTGATCTTGCTGGCATGAGCCACACTCATCAAGGACATAGGCAGAATCACAAGACCTGTGCTTCTGTCCTGCTGTATCACAGTATCAGTGATTCTGACCTTGTTTCAGTTGGGATAGAGCTAATTTTTCTTCTTGGTAGCTGGAATAGTGCTGCGTTTTGGATTGAGTATGGGATTTGGACTGAAAAGAATGATGATAATATACTGATGGTTTTAGTTGCTAAGAAATCAAGGACTTTTCAGATTCCCATGTCTTGCTTGTGTGCAGATGCACAAGAAGCTGGAAGGGAGTACAGCCAGAACAACGGACCTAAATTGATCAATGGAATATTCCATATCATGCTCAGTATACAGATGAGGGTTAGCTTGGAAGCTGTTCCTGTCTTCTGGTATTGCAGTTTTGGGATTTTCTCCTCCAGGATCTCCAGACAGGAATGGGCTAGTCCTCGGTTGGCAGGTTGTGAGCAGTTGCATTGTGTATTCTATTATTACTGTTATCATTACTGTTATCATTGTTATTTTAATTCTATTTTATTTCATTTCAATTATTAAATTGTTTTTATCTCAACTGATGTCTCCTTACCTTTGCCCTTTCAATTTTGAGGGAACAGTAGTGTGGCGTTTGGCTGCCACCTGGGTTTTAACCACAACAAATTCTTAGTGCCATGTTCTGATTATGTAGTGATTTTCCAGACCCAGAAATCAGACTTTAGGAAGATTACTCATATGCATGAAGTATTTGAACAGGAGTTTAAAGTCTCCAAAATCAAGCATATTGAACAAAAATCAACAACACACTGTGTACATGAGGGTTTAGTAATACTGAGGTAGCATGATAAAGAGAAATATATTCCTTTTACCCTGTAGTACTAACACCCTGTTATACTACTGTACCCAGGTGTAGGCCATCTGAAGGCACTGAAGCCACTGGAACATAGAAGCTTTCAATGGCACCATAACAATGAATTTTTGTACCAGCCTTGCATGCTTTTTTGCAAGTGTAAATTGATTCCTTAACTTGTCACCATCTCATTTTGATCTGCCTACCTTCCCCCATTAATGTCACCGTCTGCCTCTGTCATGGTTGTAGAGTAGGGTGTGAGCTGTGACCAAGTCAGCATTTTTCACCTGGAGTGGAAACACATTCCCTGGAAATACAACTCCTTAGGTACCTGGGAATTCTGTTTAGGTGACTACAATCTGCCTGAGTCTGCTATAAAGCAGCACGCTACCAGGAGGCTCTGTGTACCTTCTTATATTGTCTCCTCACTGGCCTCTTAAAAACCAGAAATTTGAATCAGGGCGAAGAATGATCAGAGCTTTGTTTAACCCTCTTTCCCGTCCCAGGAGGTTCACTGAAGCACACCTGGGGAATCAGAGAGGCAACAGGACTGCTTGACTCAGTGGTAGGTCTAATTGCCTGCTTCAGGGAGTAAGGCTGAAACACTAAGACATAAGTTATTCATATCCCACATGGAAACTAAGTGTCATCATCTTGTGCCTTAATTCTCAGAAAGTCACCATTGCTACTGAGCAAAACCAGAAATTCATCATATATCTAAAGTAACAACATCCAAAATACCAGTTTCCAAGTTAAAAGATTTCTGTGGTTTGTTTTTTTTTTAAATGTGGTACTCCAGACATATTTTATATATCAGATGACACTGGAGAGTTTTTATATCAGTTCAAGTGAAATAAACAACTCTCTGATGACACTGTAGGTTTGAAATACAGCTTTACCCTGTTAAGCCAGAGTGAAGTTGGAGCTATATCCAAACTAGGGGCATTTTGAAGATAACAGGATGAGATATATCAAATATGTATACGGATATATATTCTGAAAATTTACCAAGTAGATACTAATGAGGCATATATTCCTCCTCTCCTTGCCTTTAAAAATATTATGTATACCCTCCAAGTTACAATAAAGACTCTAGTTATTTAACTACTATGACTATTGCCCCACAAATCATAGCCAAGGGCCCAGTTTCTGTAGTGGATAGCATTTAATCAGGCAGCTGCTTTTGCTGACATCACATGTTGCCCATAATGTGCGGGGTTACACATGGCTAAGTACAAATTACAAAGACAGGAGGGAAAGAACTGGCTCCACAGTCACTGTTCCCTTAGAGCACTCATTTATTCCTTGAGTAGCAGAGCAGGTCAAACAGAATTTCTCATAAACAATTTGGTCTAGTTGTCTTCTCAGTTTGGGATAAAATAAATTAAAATGGCAAATTCCTCCCTTATAAATACTCAAAAATATGTTCACTTTAGGCAAATGCAGCTTTAGTAAGACTCCAACATTCTCTTCAAGTGCACCTTTCCATTTTTGGTGATAACGTAGCTGACATTAAGAGAGAATTCACAGTAGAAGTGGCATGCAATAAACTGATACAATTGTTCTAGCCACAACAAAATACAATATTTACTTATTTTCTGTGAAAAAGACAACGAAATTGATGCGGAGATGTTGATTTTATTGAATGCATGAACCTTTTCCCAACGTAAAATTGTTCCAGTAGAGGACCTTCTGCAAGTTGTTAAAAAAAAATTCCCTGGAAACAAAAGTAGTACTAGCTATGTACCTACTTCTAATATATGGTGAGGGTTGTATTTCAAATCCTGGTGATATGGTCTTAACCATCTTAAGGTTAAAATGGGAATAAATCCTTAGAACTGGCAACTGTGAAAAGTGCAACCCAGCAGCTCTGCCATTTATATATATTTGCATTTGCTTTTCTATATCAATGACAAGAAGCACACATAATCCTTTGAATACTAAAAACACTGAATGGCTGAAGTGCATAAAAGAACTTTGCAACAGTCAACACTGCACATGCAGCACAGTGCACAAGGTGCTGCACCCCTAAGACAGTATTCAGAAGAACCTATGAGTTTCCACAGCCAAAATGTGTTTTCATACTGTCACACCGCAGTGAAAAAAATCCTCTGAGTATTAGCTTGAGCATAGGATTGCTGCTTGTGGGCTCAGCCTGGCTGGCATGTCATTTTCAAAACAAGGGTATCTCTGTTCTTCACTCATCAGAATTCTTTTTCTGGGGTCTGCATGGTCATGGTGTAGATACATCCTCTGCCAATTAGTTTTTCTTTGATTTTGGATACCTGAGTGGTTGATACCCAGAAACTCAAAAGCCAGTCAGAATTGGCAATCTGCACATTTGTGATTGACACTTTCTTACTTTAATCTTCTGTATGTAGGAATGAAATCAACTTTTAAAACACACAGTAGGCTCTGAATGCAGTAGACCATCTGTGTAAGCTATGAAAGCTGCCAACAACAGAGTACCCCTCCTGTGCCCTGCTTTTTAAATAGGCTCCTTGGGGAATAGCAGCTGAGATTCACAGTGTCTCAAAGCAATGTAAGCATCAAAGAAATGGGATGCCCAACGGTGTGATGGCAAATCCCTCAGGCTCTGGTGTTAGGTAGGATGGAGATGATGATGATGGTGACAGTACACTAATGAGGACAATGATGCTGGAGGCTGGGTAAGTTACCTAGAATTCCTTAATTAGAAATGTCCAAAGTGTCTAACTAGCTTGTCTTGTCTAATTTACTTTCTGATCATTCATATGTGGATATTTACTTTATCCTTCTAAGACTTTTTGTCCCTAACCTTACCTAGACTCTTGAAAATCCATGTTAATTCTGATCTTAGCTCAAAATCATTTCATATCCATAGTTTTTACCACCTTGGTCTTTCCTTCTCATGACAAAAATCTACATAACATTTTCAAGTTAAACTAAAATATCTTCCAACTTTTAGTCAATTTGTAAAGTGTAAAACTCCAATTTTTGAACAAAACATTCTTTGGAGATCATGAATCCCTGAGCCTGAGAAAACATGTGATGCATTTGTAACACACCAAATTTGTAGTTTTTCATGGATGGCATGTAAACCTGAGAGAAATCCAGGCATTCTGACAGAATTTTACTGAGACAACAGAAACTCACATTTAAATTAGCAGACATTATTCTGAGAGCAAATAAAATGATTGTATGGACCCCTGCAAAGCAAAACTGTCAAGATTCACATTATTTCAAGACAATACAGTTTTCTGTAAAGATAACCACAGTTAATACTTCCAGATATTACCATATGTTCAAAGATATATTCATTCTCTCCAAATAGCTTTACTCTTGCAAAGGACATGGAAGCGTATTTTCTGCTAAGTAATGGCAAAATTATACCAGAAAATTATACCAGAATAAAGAAAATGTACTCTGAAAGGCAGAAAAAGAAAATGCAAAAGCCCAACAAGAAGCTATACGAACCTATATGAACCTGTTTGTGCTTCCATATGCTTTTTGTCAATGATATGTCAGATCTCCCTGTCACTATGGTACCATTAGCAAAACTCCCATTTGCATTAGTAAAAATAAGACAAGGCTCCTTTGGTAGCAAACACTGTACTGATTCTCAGTGCAACTGTGATAGGCATTACTGTGGCTGGCTACTTTCCAACTTTCCACTCAGAGCCTGTTTTCTTTAATGACAAGATATAGCCTTGTGTATTATTGCAAGGGTTTTTGTCATGATTAATATTTGTGTAAAAGGCTTTTATTTAACACTGTCAGCTCTAATAGTTGAAATGATGGATCAGCATGTTTGACAGAGGTCTCTTCTTTGAAATTGCCTTGTATGAAAGTGTCAGGTTCAAATACTGTGACAACACTTTCCTTTAAGCACTGAATTGCAAATCAGGACTCACCATGATTATGCAAGTGTAGTCAAACTTGTATGTTTTATCAGAAGTATTAAGTTGATGCGGTTTTGTCATTCTAAGCACATGCACAGCAAGACACCATGATACAAATTAAGGTCCCAGACCTGGAATGAGTTCAGCAAAGGTGAACCTCTCTGATTACAATTACGTCTTCATGAATCCCCTGATCAGAATTCATTGCTTGATCAGTAGTTTAACAGACCATTTTTGTTTCTTCCTCTTTGTTGTTGGGGTCAACTTTACTCTTAGGTATAAGGCACTATGTCTGCTTCCTTCCCTCTTTGTTTTTCCTCCAGAAAACATTCATCATAGCTGAATATCTAAAAATATTTGCTTTGCAATTATGGGGGGTTTTTTTAATTTGTATATTGTCAAAGTATGTCTATTATGTTAAAAAGCGAAAATTTTAGCAAATCAAGATACAAGCCATCTAATCTATTATTTTCAATAGCAGGACTTAGATGATCTTAGATGCTAATATTCAAAATTTGGATACACATAATTTCCAGTTACCACAATGTTACTCCTGTATTGCTTATGTTTCTCCTGATGGTTGTATGTCAAAATTGTTTGGAACTCTCAAAGTGTAGGACTCCTTAATGGTACCCACAACCTAGGCATTTCTAAGCTATGTCCTCTAATCTATATGTATACTTAACTATTTTGTTCATTGCATGATCATATCAACATTGTCCTATATAACTTAATTACCATGTTACTTTTTTAATGTCTTTTCATTTTGTGGATCTAAAAATAATCCTTTGGATCTTTGGCACTTATAAATTGCCACTACTCTGACACTTACAAATGTAGTTCAGGACTGGAATGGATACTGGTACGTTTTCATAGTTGCCTCTTATGGTGTTCATTGGGGTTGCTTGACTTTCTCTGTCTTCCCCTGTCAAAAGCAGAACAAGAAATGGGTTCACATGTTCTTTTTCTCTTTGTTTTTAGGGTCTTTTTTTTTTGTTAAAACAACTAGTATATTGGGTGGAATAAAAGCATTTTCACTGAAGTAAGACTAATGAAAAAAAAACACACAAAAAAAAATCTTTGCTTTTTACATCAACGTCATTCCTGTCATGTTACAAATACCTTCCATGAACTCACCAGCTTCATCATGTAAGCCTTTCCAAATCTTCCTTTGTTGATTAGAAAAGTAATTCTAATTTGTAGCTGAAATTTATACATTTGTATCCATTTAATTTTCTGTAAGCATTATTCTTCAGTATTTATGCCTTGGCATTTATTTCCTGAATGTATTTATGAAAAATAATCATACCCTTCTCAACTTGTATTTTGTTAGGCTGAACAAACCAATTCCCTTTAATCTCTTTATATACGATAAGTCCTCCATTTCCTCTAGTTATACAAGTAGTTCTCCTTTGCTCCTGTTCCAGTCTCAAAGGATTTTGTTGGTTTGTTTTAAACATAGAATGCTTAACACAGTGTTACTATATTCTAACTGTACTCCTACTAATAGCATTGTAAAGCAGCTATACAGTGCCTGGAGTAACATTTCTTATGAAAAAAACTCACATTGCATACTGCAAAACTACCACCTTTTCCCATGGCTGATATTTAACTATCACCTTGCTCGTTTAGGTTTGTTCTTTTTCTATCACATTAAATTGATGAACCATTTTTGATTAAAACAAATGTTATGCTACCCATTCCAACATACATGATCTTATGCTTGATCTGACCTACCTCTGCTATCTCTCCATCCCTTGAGGTTATACCATATGATAGTCTTGTCTTTCCCCAAACTGGTAGTAAGACTTGAATTGGTATCACCTCTACTTTTCCACATCACCAAGCTCATTAAAGAAATTTGTAAAAAGAGGTTATAAAAAACACTGCCAAAGGAAAATAACAAGTGATTGATACCCTTTCTTTCTCTTCAGTATCAATGAATTATCACCTCTCTCGTAGCCAGCATTTTACTCATCATACAATAAACTTCATGCACCCCATTATCTCCACTTAAAAGATTACTTGTGGGCATTAAATCAGATGGTTTTTCATAAACATAGATACATGAAGTTCATGAATTTACGATTTTTCAATGAAATTAGCTATCTTAACATGCATTAAGTTGACTGACAAATTGATAAAACCATTGTAAATTTTAGTTTACTTTCCATTTATACCTGCATCCTTTACATAACATTCTCAGACTTCAATGAGAAGGTATTTCCTGGGCTACCTCCCCCATCACACTCCCTTTTTCAAAAGTAGATACTGTTGGTTATATTTTATTTGTAGCTTTCAATGTCCTAAGTCCAATTCCCTACTAACAAGTAACTAAAATCATTATTATTACCTCACTGGACAAGGGACAACCCGTAGATGTAATCTATCTGGACTTCTGCAAGGCTTGGTCCCCCACAACATCCTACTCTCCAAGTTGGAGAGATATGGATTTGACGGGTGGACTGTTCAGTGGATAAGGAATTGGCTAGATGGTTACATCCAGAGGGGTGGTGGTCAATGGCTCAATGTCCAGATGGAGATCAGTGACAAGTGGTGTCCCTTAGGGGTTTGTACTGGGACCTGTACTGTTTAATATTTTCGTCAATGATATTGACAGCAGGATCAAGTGCTCCATCAACAAGTTTGCAGATGACACCAAGCTGAGTGGTGCTGTCAACAGGCTGGATGGATGGGATGTCATCCGGAGGGACCTGGATAAGATGGAGAGGTGGGCCCAGGTGAACCTCATGAGGTTCAACAAGACTAAGTGCAGGGTCCTGCACCTGGGTCGGAACAGCCCTCACTATCAATACAGGCTGGGAGATGAGGTGCTGGAAAGCATCTCTGCAGAAAAGGATTTGGGAGTGTTGGTGGAAGAGAAGCGTGATGAGCCAACAGTGTGCACTTGCAGCCCAGAAGGCCAACTTCATCCTGGGCTGCATCAAGAGAAGCATGGCCAGAAGATCGAGGGAGGTGATTCTGCACCTCTACTCTGCTCTGGTGAGGCCTCACTGGGAGTACTGTATCCAGCTCTGGAGCCCTCAACACAGGAAAGACATGGACCTGGTGGAGCGGGTCCAGAGGAGGGCCACAAAGATAATCAGAGGGCTGGAACACCTTTCCTATGAGGACAGGCTGAGGGAGCTGGGTTGTTCAGCCTAGAGAAGAGAAGGCTCCGGGGAGACCTAATAGCAACCTTCCAGTACCTGAAGGGGGCCTACAGGAAGGCTGGAGAAGGGCTGTTTACAAGGACCTGTAGTGAAAGGACAAGGGGTAACGGGTTTAAATTAGAGAAAAGTAGATTCAGATTGGATATCAGGAAGAAGTTCTTTACATCAACGGTGGTAAAACAGTGGAATGGGCTACCCAGGGAGGTGGTTGAGGTCCTATTCCTGGAGGTATTCAAGCTGAGGTTGGACAAGACTCTGAGCAGCCTGGTATAGTTGAGGGTGTCCCTGCTCACTGCAGGGGTCTTCAGAGGTCCCTTCCAGTCCTAGACATTCTATGGTTCATTCTATGATTTTATTACTGTATTTGCAAATTAATTTCCCAGTTCTTTTAACATTTTCAAAAGTTGCTTAAATTTTAACCAATTAGTAGTCCAAATACTGTTTTCATCAGAGATTTGGAAGATTTCATTAGTCAGTGTGCAGTTTCACGACTACCTACAACTATTCATATATACATTACTGTCCAGATCAAAACTGTAAATAAACCATTTATTCTTTGGTTCACAGACTTTCTTTAGCCTTGTATGCATTCTTGGTACTTGAAATGTGTTGCATAGGCCTCAGCTTTTATCTTTTTATTTATGTGGCTGAAAGCTGTCCTATTATTATTATTTTTATTTTAATTTACAAGGTGAAGAACTCCTTAGCTTTTAGCTATTTCCACTTTACTCCTTAATTATCTTAATTTCAAGAATGAGCTCTTTTGTTCATCATTTTTTTTCCCCACTACCTGTCTGTACCTTCTTTCTCAATATCTGTGTGAGTTGTTTATTCATTACTCATTATTTACAGTTTGTTAGTTCATAGTCTTGTGTCTGAGATAAAAACTCTAGAAAATATTTGAATTTAAGTAAAGTAAAGTAAATTCTAGGCATACTCCATGTTTGCCCTAGGTGTTACTGTGCTGGCAGAGGGGTTGGACTTGGTGATCTCCAGAGGTCCCTTCCAACCCTTACCATTCTATGATTCTATGTTCAAATCCTTTGGTTATTCTCCTCAGTAAATCCCATTAACAAATTTCTTCTCTTTCCCACAGATCTACTTTTCTATAATTTGCATTTTAAGAAGTACTGAAGCAGCTCAGGACTGTTCATTCCCAGCCTTTTTTCCATGCTCACTTCTCAGTAAGTTTCATGTCCTAATTAATTAATTCAAATTTTGATTCTCAGTAATGATTTTGTAGAATAATTACTTATCTGTCTCCACCAAACATATGAGCCTATGACAGGAAGAAAGAACTAGAAAGGACAAGATGGCAGAAAAAAGAAAAGTGTAAAAGATTTAGGAGTGTAGACAGGCCAGAATGGGAAAAAAAATAAAAAAAGAAAGAAAGAAAAGGAAAAAAAATAAAAATAAAAGAAGAATTCAAGCTAACCAATTAGATGGGGATAAAAATAACATAAAACATAAATTTTCCAGGAAGAAAGAAACCTAAACAGTCAAAACAGAAGTGATAGTGGAAAGCAATTTAGAGAGCAGCATGAAATATGGCAGCAAAAACAAGCCAATGTAATTTCAGTCTGCCTATGCATTGATATAATGACATAGTGCAGCACTCTGCCATATGGAAGAAGGAAAAGTAACTCAAGAATTAGAGGGTGTTCCTACTGTGCACCTTGCACAAGGAAAAGTGATTGTATCTTATACTACAACCATCATAACATCTCCTTCCTAACCATATCTGAGAAATGGCTGGCTCAGATGACATTCAGTTGGATAAATGCTGACTTTGTTGAAATATTATTTTTAGATGCACACTGTGGATTCCATGCTGGCTGCAGTATAGCTGGATGCAGTATCCACAACTGGGGAAACTGAGGAAAAGTGTAGTGCCTAGGTTCAGTCACTACTAAACTTTCTGTTGGCATTGTTAAAACACCAAAAGAAGTCATAAGCACTTTTCCCCCTGGATATCCAAGTTCAGACCAGAGCGGTAGCATCTACCTCAGACCTACAGACAGTGTAACTACTGCAGCAATAGATTTAGCATTATGTACAGTTTTGGACCCTTCACTACAAGAAAGACATTTTAGTTCTAGAGCATGTCCTAAGAAGGGTGATGAAACTGGTGAGGGGTCAAGGGAACAAGTCAAGAGGAGCAGCTGAGGAAACTCGAGTTACTTAGTCTGGAGAAAAGGAGGCTGAGGGGAGACCTTATCACCCTCTACAATTACCTGAAAAGAGGTTGTTGTGTACTAGGTGTCAGTCTTTTCTCCCAGCTGATGAGTGATAGGACCAGGAGAAATGGTTTCCAGCTGCTTCAAGGTTTAGGTTGGATATTAGGAAAAATTCACTGAAAGAGTTGTGAGGCTCTGGAACAGGCTTATGAGGGAATTGATAGAGTCACCATCCCTGGAGCTATTTAAAAGACATATAGGTGTGCTGAGGGACATGGCTTAGTGGTGACTTGGCAATGCTTGGCTAGCAGTTGGACTTGATGATCTTAAAGGTCTTTTCCAACCAAAATTATTCTATGATTCTAGATCAATCCATTCCAGCCCTGCCATACAAAAGTCAGCCTGATTTCAGTCTATTTAGATTAGTTCCCCTTCCTATTTCCTAGGATTCCATAGTGTTACCAGCTGTACTGACCATTGAAAAACTCCAGTAGCTCGCCACTACTGAGTCTTCCTCATAATAATTTGTCACCTTGACTAATCAATTTTTAAAAAGAAAGCACATTTTCTGTAGAGTTTGAAAGAATTTATTGCTATCACAATAGCAATAAGAAAGAAATAACTAGCAGAAAGCTAGTTCTTTCTGGTATACAAAGGGCAATGAGGTTTAACACTTTATTGACTACTAAAAAGAGCTGACACAGCTGAATACAGAATCATTAGTATTCTCTAAGAAAGAAATGTAGTGCCCAAAATCCTCCTTCCAGCCTTTCAGATCTTTTTCATCTCTCTCTGAATGACTATCCTTCCTTTGCTGACTGAAGAATCTCTCAAGTGCTTGTTAGCTGAGCCACCTAAGACAACAAATATGGCAAACACAAAGTGACTTTATAGCAGGGAACTAATACAATTTATCAAGTATTTGTATATCATTCTGTAAATACCTACTACTGGTTTCCAATCTGCATTCTCTCTTTCATGGAGACCCATGCTTGAATGGCTATTTCAGCAGGGAGATGCCTAGAGCTCTGATGCAAGTTACATATCAATTTATACATATCCCAGAGCAGGAAGCAGTGAGATGCCATGCTGCCACAACCACTGCAGTGCTGAACCCTTCTTAGTAAGATTTCATGTGTACTGTGGTAAACATGAGCATTTTTTTTATGAAATAGTCATGAAAATTGCAATTTGGCTGGCAAACTTTTACGATAGAGATAGTATATATAGAATCTAGGAAAAACTATATCTAGCATCAACATACACTTAGGAGAAATGCTTTGGGTTTCATCATTTAATGGATACAACTAACATTGCTTGAGATCTGAAGACGGGATTTTGAGTTCGGTTTGAATCCTGGGTAAGAATGTGAATGGAGCTTTTATTTTAGATAATAGGGATCATAGGACATATCTGTTTGTTGGTCCTTATTTGCAAATCCTAAAATAATTCCTGGACCCATGTATTTTCACTTTTGGTGTGGAGGTCTATTGTATCAATCATCTGCCTATGAATTTAGTGTAGTTAAGGCACCATATTTCTCTGTTCTATATCTCCATCCCCTATCATTTGTGTCATCAGTAAATTTTAGTCATTTTGTAAAACCTGCTTTATTTCAATAGCTATCTTCTTCCAACATGCTCTGTTTACAGATCAGTCTTAAGTGGGATGTCCTGTGAATTCCAATCACTGAAATCATATTCATATCTATGTACAAATTCTGCTTCTAAATTTATATCAAATCTCAATCAATCTTAGGACCACCTGTTGTAAGGATTAATTTTCACTGCTGTACTAGAATCTATACATGTTTCAGTTCACATATTACCAAAGGATTTGATAGACAGAGAGATAGAAACATTTACTAACTTAAATCATCATCTGACCTATACTTGGGTTTTGATTCCCACATCAACCATGTCTATAATCTTTAAAGCAAACATGGATTACAGCAAGCTTGAATGAAAATTGATATTATACTGTATATTGTCAGTGGAACTATTTCACCAGCTCATTGGATTATCAAGAAGTCTGACAGCATTAAAGACATCCCTTGTTTGTCTTGATCTAAAGTCAACAGAATTTTACGTTAGAAATTAATATTTATAACCATTTGTCTAAGCAAAATCATAAACTGTGTAAAATCTTTTTATTGTCCTGTGCTTGAATTAGATGCATTTATTATAGAAAAAGTAGTTTTCATGAAGGTTGTTGCTTTATATTAATCTCTAGAAAATTTAGTTTATCCTACTAGAATAATGAAGCATTACTGGACAACACATTCCTGGTATTCTTTATGTTCCTACACACTGCAATGTGAATGTGAGTAGAGATTGTTATTTTATCTCCTGTATCTACAAGATGGAAAAAAACCAAACATTTTCCTGCCTGCTCATGAGGTGTGCAAAGCAGAATCAATTAAGGCTTCAATAAACTCTGAGATTTTAATATAAAGCATAGCTTTGACAGGCAAATGAAAGTGTATTTTAAGGTACATTTCCTATTATGAGTGTGATGAAAGAGTTATTATACTCTTCTCCTAATGATACAGAGACAGGAGTCAAAGCCTTGTTCTGTTTTCCCTGCCAAATCTGAATGCTAAATGAATGCCTATTCATTTAGAGTGGCCTGCAAGTATTAGACTTGTCCTTCTCCTTGGGTGTCTCCTTATGTACAAAGAATATTTCAAACCAACCCAAAGAAGCTTAGTGAGTCAAAAGCTGCACTACTGTTTTTAAGATAGATTCTGCTAACAAAGAGGTGACACCATTGATTCTGGTTAATAGAAATGCCAGAAATAATGTGTACAGTAGGGGGTTCTGAATTTGACTTTTTGGTACCTAGAGTTTTTAGCACCAAAACAGATTATTCTGGAGAAAACATAGCTACTCACATAAACTACATTCAACTGTTAGAATGTAACAACATGAGTAAAAAGAGTAGAAATCATTGCTTTTTAAATGTATTTTATAGTAAAGTTTGTAAAGTTACTAATTTGTCTCTGTGATTTTAAAAATTTTATTTCTAAAGTGTTAAAAGTGTTTGAAGATTAATAATAATACTAATTTCAAATTTACTTTCCTTTGCCTATAACTATTAGGTAATGATTTGTACTCACTCTTACATCAGAGATTATATCTGTAGAAGTCACCTATGATTTAAACTCCATCATTTTACCATCCTTTTAAGACATATTTACTGTTTTCAGGGTCTGTGTATTTTTAACATTCCTATAGTGAAGCAACATATTGCCTCAATTAAAATAAGTCATATTAATACATGAAACTCTGATTGGAATTTGTCAAATAGTGATTAAGGTGAAATAGAAAGATGCAATCATAGCCACCAGGAATTCAGCAGTTGTCTCATAGTGAGAATCTCTTGACCTTATAACTCATTTACTCTTCGGCTTGGCCTGGTAATCTGCAGAAGGAAATGATGTGGAACACATAAGGATTCAGGTCAGAAGCTTGTTAGAATCAGTGTGAAAGAGCAAAAGATTATTAGGACTCTCAATAAATTATGAGTGAAAGTGATTTCAAGGGAAAATTATGCTAGGATGCAAAAGGAGCAACCATAAAAATCATTAAATAATATCCCTTCATTCCACTGAAACCATACCAAGCCTGATGTGTATTGACACATACGAAATGACTGTTTAAGAGAAGAATGATTTTCTATGTTATATTGCAAACACTTCTGTTTTCAAAAGCATCTTGTTATCTGTGATAATGGACGTCAAGAAGCACATACACAATTCTATTACGTGTATACATTTTTTTCATATTTGCTCCACTTCTTATACTGGTAAAATCTTGTAGTAATAATATGTAAAAATAATTGGAAAACAAACAGAATCTGGGTTGTTTACTTTCAAGCAACCAAATTATCTCTCAAAACACCATAAAACTCCCCACATTCTGATACTAGACTCATTCACAGTCCTCTTTATTGTAAAAGAGTACCAATACCTGGAAGTTTGCACACAAATCAGGGGCAGAACAGTATGTCCAAGAAGCTTTTTTCAGTCTAAAATCCTAACTGCAGTATCTGAGGAAACTATGCTCTTTGGCAGGTTGCAGTTGGGTGCCTTTCTCTACATTTGCTATTCCTTTTTACCTGGGAGTGGTTAAATGTTGTTTATCATTATTCTCTTTATTATATTCCCACTGCTTAGCTTTTGGCTTGAATCCAGGCCTTTTCTAAACTCTTCCAGTTTGGGGACTCATATCCCACACAGACCTATCACATCTATCTTGCTGGTGTTCCAAATCTCTAACCTCAGTGGTTAGGTCCCCTTCAGGTTTCCCACAACCTCTCTACTAGATGAAGAATTCCTATTCTCCTTATACTGACTGTAAATCAGTAACCTAGCACACCAGTCTCTTTCTGTAGTTACTAATGATGTCATACCCTCTTCAATGCCAAGAATACAATCTTTCCTGAGGGACCGAAAGTCCAGTAAAATTTTCAACTGGTGATTATGCTTTGATTTGTTATTTACATATCTCAGTCTGACAATCTAATCTAAGGAAAGTGATCTTAAGCTATCATGTCAACACTTGGAAAAATCAGTCACTTAAAAGACAAGATCTCTATAAAACGAAGCAAAAAAAAATAGTAAGCTATATGGGAAAATTCTTCAGGGCAATCACGAAAGTAGGGCTTGTCAGAAAAGTGTGTCAGACAATAGTAAATATGCTGTGATTTCACTATTGCTACCAAGTCCTTAGAGTGAGCAAGGAGAGAAATTCTCAACTAGTGAAATCTAGATCTTTGCAATACATACTTTCAAAAATGCATTTTAGGCTCGGTGTGTAGATGCTATTTTTACATGTCTAGTGACAGACACATTACCTTGAGATGTCAATAGGATGGTTGCATTGATGTTTATCACACTTTGTTCAATCTTTAAAATAATCTCATGACATCATAACTGCCATTAAGAGATTCTTTTCCAAATGACTTGCCATTGTACAGGAAACCACCAGATGGCGATGAGAAATGCAGCTCTTCATTTCCTGAGATTGCATAATGTTCTGTTCATCTGCCTTCAGACCTAGCTTCATGGTGGCCTCAAAGGGCAGACACCTCAGAGTCAATGAAAGGAAAGCATTTATCACCTTCTGCAGTTTACATCTGCTTGCTAGCCAAAATTGTAAAACAGATAAAAGCAACTTAAATGTGCATAGGTCTGTTCATAATGTCATACTCACCTATGAAATTTATTCTAGAAGTTCTCCTTTGCCCGCAGCCCAGCAACATCTACAGCCTCTGAATGTTGTAAAGAGATAAATCTGCTATTTAACTCTTGAAATTCTAGGGCACCTATCAGCACAGTGTCTGGGAGCAAGTAATATTATACCAGGGAACTGGAGCCAAACTGATATAAGAGATAAGTTCTTCAGCAGCAGGAGAATATTGAACTAATAAAGGGGAAAAGGCTGGTGAAGGAAGTGAAAAAGTTTTTCTACTATTACAGTAATGTACATATTTATTATTCTGTCTCAGTCTTGCTTTAGTCACAAAACAATAGTTGTGTATCAAATGAATGAGAGTCTTCTTGGTGCCAATATGTCAGCTTAACTGAGTTTATGATTTCGTTATATTTGCTTCATTAATTTGCTTTAAATGATCTGAAAAACCACTGGGAACATATTTTACTGCTAAATAGGTCATGTGGACAGTAATTATAAGTGCTTACTCAGTCTGCAGTTGCCTTCCTGTGTACACGTTATAATCCACTCTTCCAGATACCAAAGCTAATTACAAAACATCCAGGTCTTGAATCCTCTAGTTGGACTAGCTTTGCAGCTTCCATGGCTAGTGGGACTTACATTTGCTTGTATTGTATTGAGTTCCCTGGGTCTTGCTCAAAAGAACATGCTTGTCATACTTGCATTGTGTACATTGAGTATTTGGGCATGTAAACTACTGCTTAGAAGACTAAATGAACTTTCATGTTCAGCTACTTCAGTTTATATGAGAAGTAGAATAAATATATTGACCAGAGACTTTTCATGTATTCAGGAGTGAATCTTTCTTCTTTCACTCTGTGACACTCCTTCAAGTGCTCTCAGCTTGGAGAAAGATATTTTCTAGGAACTCAAATTGAAAGCTAAGGTATATGAAGGAAAAATTTTGTTTTGCACTAAATCACACTGAAAATATATGAATTTCAAGAAGGACTTTCCGTTGTTGTTGGTGCATAACCAGGATGAAGTCTTCTTGGAGTGTGGGATTATTCCTGAAGGAAAACAGGCATGCCTGTTTTCAGCAAGACTGTGTGGGAATAAATTGGGCTGCGGACAATGACCTTGAGTTCTGCTTGAGAACGGCAAAGGAGGGAGCACAAAGCTGTGAAGCAAGAAGACAAAGAAGAAGAAAGTAGAAGATAAACAGGATAGGGGGTGGTGATGGAGATGGTATAGGATAGACAGTGATATATTAGTTTAGGACATGTGAACAGTGTGTGTTTAGAGTAGTTAACTAATAGCTGTTAGTGGTGGTGTGTATATGAGGAGAGAAGTCATATATAACCCTGGAGAAAATGTGAATAAAGTACCCTCAACTTTGATCATATTGGTCCCTGTTGAGTTCATTTCCTGCATTGGAGGGCAGAGTAGTTCAAATGATTAGACAGTTCAAAAGTTGTTGAAAAACACTCCAGCTCTATCAGCCCCACGTGTCCAAGCAGACTGCCAAATTTCATTGTCAGTTCCATGTGGACAATTGTATATATACCATTTATTTAAACAAGCTACACAGAATTAGTGCATCAGGGTATCTGTAGATATACTTGCAAGCCCTGTGATCTTAAATTAATTCTTTCATCAATGTAATCCGTAAACAGGGAGAAGCAGGGGGTTTTAAGCAGTCAAAGCTTCTGAGCTTCTTCATGTTTTCAACTATTTGCAAGTATTGGAGAAATTATGTGTGATTCTAAAAAAAATTTAATCCAAATATATATATACATTTAGAATTGAGTGTTCACTCTCCTCTATTTTGTAGCAACACATAACAAGTAGGATCCGTATTGCTATACATTTTGTGTAAAACAGAACTGAAAGTGTAGAAGTATAGGAAGTCAATGGAATTAGTGACAGGATGTTTCCTTCTGTCATCAGTAGTTCCAGAAAGGCATATGATCTACTACTGACTGAATGCTGAGAACTAGTTTGACTCATAAAGTATAAGAAGATTACAATAAAACCATTTCAGGCATTATTTTATATACAATGGTATTGTCCATATCTACTATGGATTTAGCTCTTCTTTTATCTGATTCCTGGGTACATGAATACTTCTCATTCACAGGAATATTTTTCTTTATTTTGTAAAGTAATGGGACTACTGTAGTGATTTACATGAAGGCTGGGATTCAACTCTCCTGATTTCAGTTATCTAAACTTTTGGTATCTAATTTAAACCACTTGTTCAGACACTGTATAATCACTGAAGAGGCAAATGCTTCCAAACAACAATTCATCTAGTCCTTGTATGGAAGAATTGTTCTCTGGAGAGATGTGTACCTTGCCATTGATTAGTAAAAAAGGCAAGATTACATAGACCCTTAACTTTTAGACAGCTGAATTCTGTATCCTGCTCCTTTTCTATAATTTCCCTCTCTTGGCTTGGCTCTCTGTGGACTATCTCCCCTGATCTACCAACCTTGAGGAATCTTCCACTTGCACTTTCCCCTTGAGGAAGAACTGCCATGCATTATGAAATAGAATGTTCAAGTGTATTTTAATTTTTTTTGTTTGATGTTTGTGGGTTTGGGTTTTTCTGGGGAAAGGGGATGGTTGGGGGTTTATTATTCATATATTTCTTTATACTCTGAGTTTATTTATCAAGGAACAAAGTAGGAATTGTCTCCAACTATCACTTGATTAAAAAGGCAATTACTACTTAAAGCTTAGTGAAAGAAACCAATTGTCTATAATTAATGAGTTCTTATCTAATTAATTGGATATGAACAAAAATGTGCCTTAATTATAATCTTAAGAAGTTTTTTGTAACAATAAAGTCATCAAAAATGTAAATCTAATATGTTCAAAGATATTGGAGAAGTTGAAGAATCACCAGAAGTTGAACAGAACTTGTCATCAGGAATATTTTACTTTTGTTGAAATTGCCTTGTAATGAATTAGAAATAGACTACTGCTTTCCCAGAGAACTAAAGCCAGTACAGTTATTGTATCAAACAGTAAATATTTAATATTAGAGGAATTAAACATGGAATTAAGTGCAGGTTTATCTTGGCAAAGGCTACAGTATCATAGAATCATAGACCAGTAGGGGTTGGAAGGGACCTCTGGAGATCATCAAGTCCAAACCCCCTGCCAGAGCAGGGTCACCTAAGGCAGGCCACACAGGAACAGATCCAGGCAGGTTTTGAAAATCTCTAGAGAAGGAGACTCCACAACCTCTCTGGGCAGCCTGATCCAGTGCTCTGTCACCCTCACAGTAAAGTTTTTCCTCATGCTGAGGTAGAACTTCCTGCATTTCACCTTGCTAACATTACTTCTCATCCTATCACAGGACACCCCTGAAAAGAGACTGGTGTCTTCTACTTGACACCCACCCTTCAGGTATTTGTAAACGTTCATAAGATCCCCTCTCAGTCTTCTCTTTTCCAGGATAAATATACTCCTCTAAACTTTCATGTCTTGCCATCTGGTTTATAATTTCAGTTATGACATATCATACATAAATGACGTGGCTGTAAACTCCTATTTACATTCCTGGTCTCTTGTGTGCACAGATCAGATTTAAAAAAAAAAAAATTAAAAAAACTTCTGACCTCACATCTGATAAATCATGCAAGCTTATATTCATTATGAGTTGGGCGTGACCATAGTTTTTAAAAAGAGTCCATATACAGTATATTAAGTACTCACTTGATAATTACATCCAATAAATAATGATATAATAATAAATATTGCTCTGTTAGCATTATCATCTTGGTTTGTCAGTTGGTGGCAGATGTCTACTGTAAGATCTCCCTTGGGAACAACCCCTCTGATCTTGACTCAGTGGCATTTGAGAGGGCTTCCACAGTCACTGTAGTCAACTTCTATACATTCAAGAATCTCCTTAACAAGTATAACAAAAAAGGCTGTTTCAAGCCAGTAGTTTGAGGGCACCTTCCAAACAAGATATTGGTATGCTCACTGCATAATCTGAGAGACCAAATCATGGGGCATGTGAAGAAAAGAGAAGAGAAAGTTATTAGGGTTTAGAAACAAAACATACTGCAATCTATTCAAAAGACAACACTGACAAAAATTCTCTATGAGATACAAGTCTTTTCTACTGTTGACTGAGCTATGTAAGCTTTAAGAGATTTTTAGCTCTTCACTCTAATAACAGATGAATCAAAAAGAATGCTTTGGTTTGGACAACAATGCGCTATTTGATACTTATTGTCTAAAGAACCTCTGTCCAGGATGTCTTAATTGTAATCATGAGAGAAATATGATTTTGCACTTCTTTCAGAAATCAAGAACATGAAAATGTCACTAATGTGGAGTGATAAGGAGCTCCTAAGAATCCAACCTCAAATAAGAGGATGATTTTACTGAAGTCCAATGGGGCTGTGGGAATGTCTTTGTGATAACAGATGGTGTTCAGGAGCTGGATGTAACACTTTACACTTAATGCACGAGTCAGACCAAGTGACTGAGTCAGATGGGAGCTGTGTTCTGTCCTTTACCCAGTGTTGCTCTGTAGTGCAACATGGGGCTATGGTGTATATGTGCATGTGTGTTCAGAAAGACAGAACAGACTGGAAATTACTTCCACAGATGTTTTAACAGCATCTTAGAAAATGTTGTGTAAACAAACTAAGAGCTAGGAAGAGATGAATGCCTAAACATAGGTGAACACCTTATTGTAGGAATTACTTGTTTCTGAGGGACTGGATCTCAATTGATGTCTCCTCCTGAAATACCCGTAAGGTAAGAAGCATTATTATTCCCATTTCTGAGCAGGGAATTGAAGCACTGAGAGATTAAGTGAATTGCCCAAAGTGATACAGCTAGTAAGAAATAAATCCTAGTCTTCTGACAACAACTCAGTGCTTTAGTAATCCTCTCAGATATAGTAGCTATAAGAAAATATGTCTGATCTCCTGTAAATATTACCTAGACCTTCAAATGTGTAATCCCGCTTGAATGCGCAATGTCTACTTCATTGGATGGAGAAATGAAAACCAACTAACCATACAAAGGCATCACTATATAACACTTTAACACTGCCCATGACCATACTGGATAGTACTGACGTTCTTCTGTTTCTGCTCTGTATGGCCACAATAATGTCATGTCAGAATCTGCAGAGATATAAAGTTGGAGATTCTTTTTTCTATCTAAATGTTAAATAATGGTTTTGAAATTCAGTGCATGTAGAAAGATTATATTCATACATACACAAAACCTAGTACTTGATTTCTAAAATATCATGAAACAACTACTTATTACACCTTAATATACTTTCTTCATGAGCCAATGGTGAAAGCCTGTATATTGGTCTGAAGTTCTATCAGATCATAGAAAAGACAATGAAAAGCAAACAATAGTCAGTTTTACATAACTAAAATGTGTTTATTATCATTACCAGTTTCAGGGTACTGGCTAGTCACTGCTAAAATATGCTAATGTGAAATTCCAGTACTTTGCTAAATGGTTCAGATTTAACCAACTAGAATAGATCTCTAGTGATTAGGAAAGGTTAACTGTATAGTATACTACAATAGGATATTCTAGCATATATTGATGATCTCTTCCTGTTTGTTTTCTCATTTAACAAGTGTTTTCATTTTAATTCCCCTAAGCTTCTGCTCTTTCTTTATTGTTCTTTTATCATCTCTCTGATTTACTCTGGAATTTTTCCCCCATCTCAGGTAGAGTTATACAGCTCCTGTATTGTCTCCTAACGCAGGAATTGGGAATATGATGTTGAAGCATATTTTCATGTCCTTCCTTCACAATTTATTAATTCAGATAAAATATTGGAAAGTTAAGAAACACAAAAGCTTTGTTCAAGATCAGTATGGGCTGCAAGAGTCTAAATATTTTTCATGCTGCACTGTTTATTCTGGTGTTGGAATAAATCTCAACACCCATTCCGTCCCAGAGCTTACCTCCACCACTGAAAGCTAAGCCCTTTATGTGTAGTTCTTACCAGTGCTCCATTCTCACACCTTCTCATCAAAGGCAGATAACTGAACAAAGATTCCCGACCCAGCTCCTTCATGCTGTGCTGCTCCTCCTCCCCCCCAGCTCCAACAGCCAGAAACCAATAAACCTTAAAGATTCAGCTATTCAGCTGTGGTTTTACTTGCTCTGGAAGCATCTGTCCTCTTGCCCAGAATTGCTCATAATGAAAACAGGTAAGACATATTGTCCTGGTTTGAGTTAGAACTGAACTAATTCTATGCAATGATTTTATTTTTCATCTCAGTCTTCTCTAACTAAATGCACTTTCTGAAGTTAACAGCAGATTTTCACAGTCACTTCATCTAGAAGTGATAATAATGTTTATAGTTACTACCAAGGACTGATGTGCAGAAAGGCTCTTGCTTATACTTGCTCCTGTGCAGACCAAGGTCACTGCTAAATCTTGCATACCATGGTGGGGATGCAGAAATTAAAAGGCTGCACCTTTGGAGACGAGCAGCCAGGACAGGTGATCCTAACCTGACCAGTGAGGGATTCCATCCCATATATGTCACATTCACTGTAAAGATGAGGGATCACAAAGGTCAAGCTCTTTTCTTCACTGGCCAGCATCCAAGGAGGACTCTGTATGTTCGGCCTTCAATCCCAGTCCATGTGTTCCTGAATCCAGCACCAGAATCCAGTTCCTGAATCTGCTTCCCATCTGCCACTGAGTCCAGTTTGGAACCTCCCCAATTCCTGCTCCACAACGTTGGTGGTGATGGTGATGTAATTGCCATCAGGAGAGTTCGCATTGATATTAGGTTTGTATTTATTTTTATATATTCTGTTTTATTATTTTTATTTTCATTAAAACTGGTTCAGTTTTCTTTTCCAATCAGGAAGTTTTTCTCCCTTATTCCCTTTCTCTTCCCCTTTGGGAAGGGAGAGAGGTTAATAGGGAGCAATCTGTCATTCATTTAGTGGCTGGACCAACTCTAAACCTTGACAAATATGGAAAGGAGAAACTGGGAGTAAAATAAGGTAAAGCAAGGCAAAATTTAAGACCAAAATAAACAGTAAAAATACTGTTTTTTTAATTCTGTGTGCCAACAAAGATTAATTTGAAAACCACAAAAGTTATCTATAAAGATGGAAAAAATGAAATTCAATAGCTATTCAAAATTATCTGAAGTTTGTCTGGAAACTTTGTTTTGCAATTCACTTCTTCAGCAGTGATGCTGAGACATGTAATGTCTACCTTTCAGTTTAAGAACCCCATTAAGGTTTTCTTATGAAACTGAACCTTCAGAATAACATAAATGTCTACTCAGAACCATGTTATAGCAGAGACCCTAAGTGCTAGAAATATCCTGGAGGGATAAAGAACAAAGGGAATGAGAATATTCGAGGATGCAGTGATGTAACATGCAGTTCATCAGCATTTAACCGTCCTCACTGAAAGCCTCACTAACAGTATTCCCAGTCTGAATGCTGTTCTTCCAGATCAACATAATCTACAAATTAAGCAAAGACTCATTTCTGTGAGACAGAAAATTCCAAAGAATAGCAGCCTTTCACGTAATAAGGTATTTCAATGGTCAAATAAGTTTTTATTAGGTCCAACTGACCTGCTGTAGGCAAATACCTGGTACAAATACAGGCAAAGCAAGCATGTGCTGAGGGCACACAGATGTCCAGGGGATGGTAAAACTGAGAGAGAATGACAGAAAGACAAACTTGCCAGGTTTCAGTGCAACAGCTGCAACTCTGCATTTAGCCTAATCTATTCACCGACATTTCCCTGAGCATGATGACCATGAAAAGTCCAAAGTCTGTTCACAGGAGGCCAGTCCTGACTGGCTGGCACTGTGACTCCTTTTGCTCCATCTCCTCACAGTCAAGAGGAGGAGAAACAAGGAAAAAAAAATAATAGAACTGAAAAACTTTCCATGCAAAGAAGGGATTGTTATCAACAGCGACAGTTGAAAAAAACAGGTTGAAAATTTTTCAACAGCCATTCTTCTGGGAGAAAATGCTATTTCTCCTAAATCCAAACTTTAAAAATGAACACAGCAGGAATTATATTTGAATTGGAAACAGTCTTTAGGTGCATGCTGAAATTTTTACCACAACAAAAGAAGAGACCTCACCCAGTGTACTTGTGGCTCAGTAAGTAGTTCTGCAGTTACATGCATACAAGGGTCCTTAGTTTAAGGTCCTCCTTTGCTCAGCTCAGACAACTTGGGGTTTTTTTACATCCCAACTGAGTGTCCTGGCTATGGAAGGAGGATCTATCATATCCTTTCTTTAGCACTGTGACATTCTGTATAAATAATCCATTGGACCAGCTACTTAAAGGCTGACCCAGTGTTCTTTGTATTCCCTTGAGAAGCAAGCAACAGAGACCCAAGTCCCCACTGTGATAAATATTTAATCAGTTATCTGATGTGAAACAGCTCCAATAAGACAGCTTGGAAAAAGAGACTACATTCTGGCAGCCACTGCACATATCTGGTCAGCAGGAAAGCCCTTGCTTATCTTGCCTGATCTATAACTTTATGCAGAAGGAAGAATAGCATGGTGAAAGAGAGATTTCCATTTTAGCATGCTACTTTGATCACTGTAAAGGCTAGAAAAGTTCATATGGAAAATAAGGGGAAAAGTTTTAGCTAGAACTATTTACTGGCTACAGTGATGGATTTTTCACCAATGGTTGTTTTTTAAATCAAGATGTGGTCCAGGTTCAAGCATTTATTGTTCAGGGAAATCTCATGGCCAAGCCTGTCAGGAGAGCTGATTAGATGATTACAGTAATTTCTTTCATCTCTGTTAGCTCAGAATTTATGAAAACAACACAATATGAAAGGCAAGTCTGCAGCTAAGGACAAAGAAGTATTTGTTTTTAGCTTTGTGTGAATGACCTACTGAGTTCATTTTATTGTCATGCCATTTGGTCTGAACAAGACACACTGAAAACATTCAGACAATGGACAAAGTTTCTTCAAGTTTGAGGGTAAATATGCTAGACTTAACAACGATATATGTAAGGATCTTGTAGCCCTCTCCACAAATCACAGAATCACAGAGGCTGGAAGGGACCTCGAAAGATCATCTAGTCCAACCCCCCTGTCAGAGCAGGATCACCTATACCAGATCACACAGGAACGCATCCAGGCATTCTCATAAAGTATATGCAAATCCAAGAGTGAGCAGAAATCAGATTTTATCTTCTAATTCTGTTTGCTATTTAAGCAGCTGGAGCTTAGATGATAAAGTACTACTCCTCTATGAAGTTTTTTGTAACCTGAATATTCTTCTTGCATTGCATTGTCTTTGAGTCACCAGAGTCACCAGTAGAATCCATGGTAGTCGCAGATTTCATAGCAGTGAAGAACGGAACTGGGTATGAAATTGTTACTCTAGATGTCTACCATCTAGACTGTGTACAACAGACTTACTGTCTTGACTCCATTATAGTCTTAGAGAGCTAATCAATACAGTTAATGGAGTTTAAAGAACAATTCATCTGACCAAATTTAGGACAAGATGAACTGCTCTCTAGATGCCATTGACTGTATTGGCTATATCTCCATTGACTGTAATGGGACTTACAAAATTAATTCAAATATGGACAGGTGCATTACATATAACCAAGGCAAGATGAATCTTAACCAGAGCCTTTCCATTATGTGGGTAATGACATATATATTAAACAATGTACATGATATGCATGCACATGATATTTTTGTTTAATTCTCTTTGTTTCACCTGAATTTGAAGACTGCCCGTAACCTTCATCACGGCTAAGAAGTTGAGAGCAATCAGACATGTTGCTAATACTGCTCTTCCTTGTATGAAAGGAACTTCTGTATTTTAGCAATGTTACACTGGCAGGCCACCTAAGTTTGAGCAGATTCCTGACTTTGATGTGCGTGTAAATATGCATATATATGCATCCCTGGAAATCAAACTGTGCCCTTGTCTGCTTATAAAAATGTATCTAATTCAGTCATACAAGGGATATCTGGACTTCAGAGTTCAAATTTTCAAACATTTGACTATCTTATCTTAAATTGATTGGAACAGAAAACATTGGCTCTTCACTATTCCATTATTATTTGCCTTAGATCTTAAAATGTGTTTAATCCTGTGTGACATAACGTAATTATTTTAACATAAATTTGAATGACAGTAGATGAGTACAAAAATCCATACAAAAGTATGGAAAAAAACCCCAAAACCAAACCAAACAGAAATAAGAATTCTATGGATGTTTCAGAAAGAGCTATATGCCACAATATTTTAAAGAATGCTAGAAGGTCAAAAGTTTCTTGTAAGAACTGTTCTCATAAAGTTTATGCAAATGTTCACTATGATGAATAAAAGATTATTAAACTCTTTTGTACCCTGAATCCATGTTTGGCTCGACCTTATCTCATTAAGAACTTGGTGCTGAAATCATATCTGCCAGATGGCATTATAATTTTTGGTCCATAGAACATGGATTAATTCCTTCAGGTGAAATGTTTTCAGACAGAACATATCAGTAGTGGTCTTCTGTTAACTTTAAAGTTTATTTAATGGATACCAATAGTTTGTCTAAAAATACAGTTACGCAGTTCAATATAATTCCGATACTTTGATAGGAGTACAATTTCTAATGATCACCTGGGGCAGTTCATTTCATGTTTCCCATCAGAATCAATAACAAGGAATAATCAGTGAGTTTTTCTCAGAAGTCCAATAATACAGAATAATTGTTTTTTAGAGAATTGTAAATTTCATGGGTGTTTTAGATTGGGTAGTGCAATTAAACAATTTTGGTTACATTACTGAAAGTATTACTCTAAGTTGATGATTTTTAAAACTTCTATTCCTGTCTGGGAGTTGCTGGCAAAAGTAAGCAGCAGGACATTGTTTCTCCAAATCCATAGGACAACCTTTAGTTCATGTGTGAGATGTCAGCAAGGGGATTCTTTGTAGTTTTATAGTTGAATATATGAAACTTGTATATGCAGACTATATCATTTTGAAAAGGGATTTAGGTCATTCTGAGCATGTAGTTATGAACAACTGCTTTTGGACAGTATACAAACAAGAAGCAATAGGATAAAGAAACTCCATCTTATCTTTTAAAACCTTAGGAAGGAAAAAAAACGATGTCAAGCTATTAAAAATAAGCATCGTGATACATAAATAACAGACCTCATCAATTTCCTCTCCTTTGAGTCATGATAGGAACCACAACAGGGCCAAGTGGTTTACACAGGCTAAGCAGTGAAATTATAGGAATAGTAATGGGGGGGGGGGGGGAATTAAAAGAAAGACACAAATGGGAGTTTGATAGTCAGAGAGGGGAGTAAAACTGCCAAAACCCCCATATGATAACAGCTACAGTCCTGTTATTCTAGACATACTCTCTTACACCTAAGAGTCCATCCAAGGACATGAACACTGAAAAGACATCCATGCAAATACAAGGAAAGACTGAAGACATTTTTCTGAATGTCATTGGTGAACCAGGCCAATGGGCCATGTATGCTAGGCTATAGCCAGAAGTTACCAAAGTATGTAGTAGAAAGTATGCATTTCGGTATGACAACAGTGCAGTAGAATATGTATGTAAAGTAGGACACCCTGTGTCTTTCTTGAGATCTGGGCTTTTAAACAGAGTTTGAAAAGAGCTATTTACCAGGAAGCATCTATTTTGACTCATCAAAATTACATTTTTTGTCAAGTAACAGGTTCTCAGACAGAACAGTAATTCTCAAAGAGGAGCTTCATAGATTTCTTGCCTTTAATTCTAAGCAGATAGACCCTTGTAACTTGACCTGGACTGAAAACACCACAACAGAAATTTAACTGCTAGGAGAGTATACAAACACTTCTACATAAATGATCTGGAATATCAGTGGGACTCCACAGGGTGAAAAAACCACACTAACTCCATTCAGATCTCCTAAAGAATTATAGCCTACATTATTATGTTCAGGAATTATGACCTCTCTGACTGTAATCATTTACTTACAAAGGCACATCAGTGTCTAAGTGTGGCTGATCCACTAGATAATACTGTGCTGCTAGCCACATACATATTCATGTAATATACATACAACCTCAACATCTCAGTGTTAATAAAAGAGACTTGTAGGAATGCTTCATTTCTTTTTTTTTTTTTTTTTGGTTATCTGTCTTTGTGTGTTTAACAGCACTGTGCTGATCTTCAGTTTTATTCCTCAGGCTTTAAGAGTAACACAAAGTAACCAGAACTGATAGTCAGCAAACAGCAGGGAAATGTTTTCAAAGCAGGAAGAACAGAGATTTTTTTTTTATTTCTTTTTTATTCCTATTTTTAACCTGTTCCAACTGTCCCTGTGGAGCACAGCACAAAACTTCATGAAAGGAAATATTTGTTTAAAAAGGTCTCTGATTCCCAGGATGCTGTAGCTGAAATTGTAGGCTGTTTTTTTTACAACATGCCTCTTCAGGGTATTAACCATATTCAGGGTGTAGAGTCTATTCTCAGTCTGCAACAGTGCTTTGTACTGATCATAAGCAGTATACTCATTTTAGTGCATCACAGATCCTAACTAGCAAAATTTAGTTTTCCTCATATTCACACAGTTTTCAGTCAGCTTAACATGTGGACATACACTTATTTTGGTAATGTTTCCTTAACACTAACTACTTTGGCAAGAAGTGCTGTGCATTTCTAAATGTTAACTTTCTGCAGTTGTGAACAACAAAATAATCAATTCCATTTGCAGAACTGAAGATCAGAATAGTAATATTAAATTACTCCTTTCTTGTACACCTTTGTTATCCAGAGAAAACAATTAGCCTAGTAGGGAAGACAGTAACAGCAGATCCTCTGATTCTCACAGAGTTCAGCCACAATATCTCAGTTTTAGCAAAGAGATCAATCTTTAATTCTCTGAAGCTGAATTAGAACGTGAGACAAACTAGTTTTGTTTCCCAGCTTCACGAAATTTTTCTCACCTTCCTTTACAGCACTTATAAAATCAGCCTGGCAGTGTCTAAGACCTTTTAAATCCATAATCCTCCCTCTTGCTGTATGCTCTATAACCTCTAAATGCAAATCAAGGGACCTCAACTGGTGATTCTGGTTGGCTGCTAAACAGTTTTGTCACACTCTTTTTAAAGTTCCCTTGCACTACACAGAAAATGCTCCATAATTCACTTATAGCTACCTTAAATTCAGAAAAGAGCATGGTGCAAGGTATTTGAACCAATCCCCTTCAGACTGGCATTTTTCTACAAAGATGTTTAGATATGATTACCTCCATAACAATTTTATATATTGAGATGAGCTTGGCTCCAAGCCGAGAGGAATCCCACAGGACTTCAGATCTGAGTCATATCAGTTCACCTAAAGCTGGAGAATACCTTCATGTCTGTCCCTCACTCCTGACACCAGATATGAGCATAGTCCAGCTGTAAATTTGAAGGCTATTCCTTTATTTTACCTGAAAAAATGTAGAGTTGTTTCATTTTCACCAAACAAACATAAACTCTCAGCTATATCAGTTAATAATGAGAGAGATCCAAGTAGAAACAACATTCAACAGCTCAGAAAGCAGTTAAAGGAATTTGTTTAAACTGTAGGCCAACTCTCTGTAAGAAAATACTGCATTCGGTTAACCTTGTTTCCCATCTTTTCTCTCCCCTTTATTGTATTTCTTCATGAGTGCCATCCCAAGGACAACAAAAAAGACTGATGAACATCAGCAACCTGAGGCTATTTAGCAACAACTCCAGAAGACTAGGAAGAAGCAACACCTGCACCACATCATAAGATTGTCCATGTCAGGGGAGTGGACACAGAACCCTAATATCCAGAGATGATCTATTCCAGTCTGAGTTTCCTAATGCAAATGCTGAATGCTTTGTTCAGCTGTTTAATATTAGAGCCAGGACTTAGCAAGTTCTTTGCAGATTCTGCAGTATATTTTGAATTTATCTGGCTGGTGCTACATGTTGTCTGCAGAATGGATCTTCAGAAATTACTTATGACAGAATATAAGTGAGAAAATATCTAAATACAGATATCATGTTGTTGGTGTTTTTTTATTTCAGATTCTATAAGAGCTGAGAATTTGATTTTCTTCTCGAGGAAGGGGATGGTTGAGTCCTTTTCACTCCCAGTGCACAAAGCAGATAGTTTTCTCCCTGGAAGGAGGAAAAAATAATTTTCTTGAAAGCTAGATGAGGTCAAAATTACACCTTCACCATGTAAAATGCAACTTTTTTAATTGATATTTTACTATCTAATAAATTTTTAGCAAAAAATCAGAATTCCTTTGAGTCAAGTTGATTTTGGAAATGATTACAGACTGTCTGTTGGGAATTATAGCTTGCAGGCTTCTGGCCTCCACTCTTGGGGAAAGGAGAAAAGGAGATATAGCTCCCTTGGTCTGTTGTCCCTGAATAATGGTGTCCAGATGAAGCCCTAACAGGTAGAATAGGAATGTAAATCAACAGAGTTCTTATAAGACATCAGAAGCATTTCAAGTTTGGATGTGATGTTATGAACTCTTCCTGTGAGGGAAAGAAAAAAAAATCCCTGCCTTGTTGATCTTTATCCAGGAAAGTTCACCAAGTTTCTTATTCTCAGCCTGCTCTGCAGTGATTGACTGCCTCTCTAGCTCTCTTGGGGGCAGAGTAGTTAGTTCTCATGAACCTAAATGTCTTCAGAACTACCTCGAACTAGCTGAGAGTAGTCAAAGTACTCCTACTCAAAAGTTACTTAAGAGAACTGATAGGCAATGATATCACAGACACACATTTACACACTTCACTTACAGATGTAGAATATAGCCACCTGGATCTCATTCTCTGACAAGACCAGACTGAAATACATTCATAGAGAATGTATGGAGACATTAATTTAATGGCTGATGGACAGAGTATTTTGATCTGGCTCATGCAGTCATTAGGGCACACTGATTACATAGACTGTTACTCCCCACAGGCAACAAGAAAGGAGCTACCACTGTCAGCAGTTTGCATACATATAAAATGTCTTTTTACATAGAATTATTATTTTGTTTGCAGTGGGACTAAAGAGATGTGGAAGTAAAAGGGTGCATTTATTTTGCAAGATTAAAGCAAGGCATCCAAATTCAACCACTATCTGCTTACGATTTTAAAAATACCAAAAGAGACTACTTTGATGCTTTCCGATGTCACTGAAGAGCTCTTTATCCTTAATTTTCATCCACTACTTAAAATGCAAAAAACCTATGTTCTTGCAGGGTAAAATAAACAAGCCTCGGTCTGGTTTTAAACGGGGGGAAAGAATAGGGAGGTTATGGTATATGAAAAATTCCCTATGTAAAGGTGCCAGACATAGAAACAGAGAGGGTTAAGTTCTCTGTGCTGTCACAGGCTTCTTTCACTCCACAGTGAAAATTCCAGAACAGAACAGTAAGACTCAAATAATAAAGCAAATCATAATAATGATAACAGCTAAATAACAATGTTAAGATGTATTCCAGTCATCTTTTTTGCCTTTTATTTTGCCAAAGGCGTTCTACTTTTTCCTATAAAAATAAAGCAAATAAAAAGGAGCAACATTCTTTATCTGCTTTGAAAACATTATTTAAAAAAATTGACCCCTCCCAGCAATTTTATTAAAATAAAGTTGAATATATTCTGAATTTAAAAGTGGAAATGATTCTGTGCTTTTAATTTCTTTCTGAAGTAACAAATTGCACAGTACCAGAATGCTGCTTACCATCACTGGTCCTGGCCTTAGGGAATGTTACTTTATTACCTTTCCAAACCATACTTCAGAGGAATTAATTAATTGATGCTCTTAGCAGCCTCATCCTGACAAAAACATATGATACTCAAATGTTAAACATGGAAGCTAAGATGAAACTGTCGGGAGAAGGCTGAAAGTGGTTATTAATATGGGTTTTGATAAATATCTTCTCAGGCTCACACTGTGCCTCGTCTACTTTCATCTTGAAAAGTAGTTAATCTGATTGATGAAGATCCTGTTTCAGATTGTCTCCATGCTGAGTTTAATAACTGCACTTTTTTTTTTTTTTTAAATAAAAAGTCCCTTGTTGCAAGGCAAAAAATGCTTTGCACTGACGTGTTTTGCAATTGTGTAAGAAGCCTAACAGTGAAACCCTTGTTTTTTGCTCTCTCCATGCTTGAACAGTATTACTTAATTACCACACCATCCCATACATGACAGCATCCAGTTCACTTTCTCTTCCCTGTGTGCTTTGCGAAGCAGACACTGATAAGAAAATTGCCGTATGCTGTTAATGTTAAGCCCTTAGGCTTAAAAGAGCAAGCGCATCATGGCATCCTATCAGGCCTCCAGCACAAAGGGGCAACACAGCAAGTCAGTTTTGTGTCATTACTAACATGGCAGCATTAAAAATGATCAGGTTGAGTTTTTATTATTATTTAAATTCTTCTAATATTGTTTTAAACATATTGTCACTGATATGGTCGCTGAACTGAATAAAAAGGTGTATCTCTGTCACAGAGTAACATCTGTAGATTTATTACCATACAGTATGCTATTATTCAAGTTAGAAAGAGCAAAACTTCAAAATACAGTATATAGAAATTAGATAGAAAAGAAATTCAAGTATATAGTGTTACTGTACAGATATACTAAAAATTAGGCAATGGGATTTTTAGTAATTAATAAATCAGCTTTGGTTATAAATGTTATTGTAATATGCCTACAGAATATTCTTCTGTTTCTTTGAATCTTAGTTTTTATTTTTCTCTGAATGTCCTGCAGTACAGTGAAAGGATACACCGCTATAGCTATTTCTGTCATCATGGCAATCTGTTTCCTAACCACTCTGCTACATTAAAATTACTTCCTCAGGCCATCGCTTTATCTATATCACCTGTCCTTTTTAATCTTACCATTTATTCCTCCTTTTCCATAGTATTTGATGTAAATTATTTTCTTTGTGTCCACACCTCACAAAAAAGATTGCAAATTCAACCACAGCCTCTTGATTATCCTACACTATATTACCTTCCTAGTATATCATCACAGAGCCATAGAATGGCTGAGGTTAGAAGGAACCTCTGGAGGTCACCTTGTCCAACCCCCATGCTCAAATAGGGCCACCTAGAGTCAAGCTTTTGAATATCTCCAAGTATGGAGACAACAGCCTCCCTCGGCAACCTGTGTCTGATGTTTAGGGTACTACTCCTTTCAAACATCTCCTTTAATTAAATGAATGAAACAACTTTGGCAACCACTAGATTGCTGTGGTGTAGAGACCACTATCTGTCACACCATCCTGTACATCCCACTGTCACTCTGAACTCCCCTGACTGACTTGCATCTGCATAGACCTGGATAGTGACAGTTTTATTTTTATGGAAACATGGTCCCACAGTCAGAGTGCTGAAAATAAAATATATTCAAAATGTGCAAGGAAACTCTCATTAAAATATCTTCTAAGCCATTAATTCTGCAGCTAAACCTGGATAACATTAAGGGGTGATGCATTGTTTGAAACTAAAAGGCAGTGCAACACTGAGGAACAGGTATTTTTATTGCATCCACAGCCTAGACAAGAATAAGCCCTTTTAGGAAATTGTCTGGGAAATGTTACTTTGTGTGAAGATACTGATTCATCAGAAAATAAATTTAGAAAGTTTCCATTTCAACTGTTTTTCTGTTCTAAAAGCTATGTAACAAAAACGTTTTGTTATGGGTTGTTTTTTTTTTTTTTTTTTTGTTTGCTTTCTGTTATCTGAAAGAGCTCTTCATTTTTTAACTAAAAAAAAAGCAACTAAAATCTGAAATAAAGTGGAAATATTTCTATGGAATTGTAAAAAATTTCTCCTTGATCTAGCAGTTGGGGCCTTAGCAGACAACTGAGGGGACAGAGAAGATGTGCATCTGTGTATACTGGATGGAAAGCACCCAAAACGCAATGTTTGGCCTTCCTTGTAGAGGTAAGGAACAGGCAAGGTGAGAATTAAGATAGGACTAGACATCTATAAGAGGCATCCTTTCCCCATGTCCCCAAACCCCTTACTTGTGGTATTGCAGAAACTGATATAGCTTTTCAGATCTGAAACACTGATAAAGGAAATAGCAAAGGCACACTCATTTTGGTGTTCCTAGTTCTTAGCTGCCCTCAGCAACTGATTCCCTGGTCTGTGCCTACAGGCAGCTCAGCAGCTCTGGTAAAAGGAGACCAGTTGCTCCACTGCTCTCTCCTGTGGGCAGCAACATGCCCTTTGCACTTGCCAACTTTGTTCTTCTGGCTAGCAGGAAGGGCTGGAAAATTAATTATTGGTTAGGTGACTTGATTAAGATCTGGGAGACATACCAACAGATCCTTCATCTTTGACTCTGGGTGAACCACTGTTCATCAGTTCCCACATTTAAACTAGGACTATTCCTTCCTTCCCTCACCAGAGTTAGTATGTACTAGCAGATATTTACTATGAGGGAAGTTGCATCACTGCCGTCATATGTCACACACTCTGTGGCATACCGTTGGGAATCTGGTTTTGCTGCTAGTGGAAAGAATAAGGATATCTCTTTTTGAAATGGATTAAAAGCTTCTCACATCCCCCATTTCCAAAAGAGATAACTAACTTCTTGGATTATATATTTTATATATATATATATATATATGCTTTCTCCAAAATGAGAGAGGAGAGGGGGAGAGGGAGAGGGAGAGCAAGAGGGAGAGAGAGAGTGAGAGGCACGAAGGAAAGAAGGGAAGGGAAGAAGGAAGGGAAAAGGGAAAGGAAAAAGAAATAGAAAGAGCAGTCAGTCTTCCCTGAAAGTTACTGTCTTGACAAGAACATCATAGTACAACATGGTTAAATGACACTATCAGATTATGCTGCTCATAGCAATTCTAAACATCACAGAAGTGCCTTGGGTGCTGCATCAATTTAGGTGTACTTTCCTGAAGGAAAAGCACACTGAACCAACTGCCAGCAAATCTAGAACACAAAATTTGCAGAGAATGGCTGGAACTATTCAGGCTTCCTATCTACATAGGAACAGCTGGTGGATTTTCACTCCACATTGGCACTGCTTGTCTTGTCTTGTATTGTTTTGTTTTGTTTGAGATAAGATACAGAGACTGCAAGAAGGAGAATTCAGCTGATCTCATGGGGAAACAGTGTATATTTCATACTAAAATGGAAATAAATGCACACTGTACTTACTGTAAAAAAAACCAAACAAAAAAAAAACTGGGTATTTTTAGGGATGTCAAGTCATATTTTCTCATATTCTCTGGCTTTTTATGGTTTCACAGTGAAAGGGAGGACAATAAGGAACTGTGTATCTGTCATTGGAAATTATCTTTGCATGAGTGTCCTTTGGAGCATGTGGATTTTGACATAATGAGCAGTGTCACTCATTCCCATAGCAGGACTGATAGATCATGTATCAAGAAAGCAATACAAGCACTGGAATGAGTTGGACTCATTCTTTTCACAATTGTAAATATGACTTTCTGAACAGCAACCTTTCAATCCCAAAAGAACACCCCAAAAAAGCCAGAACTGAGTACATCATCAGAACTTTGCTTCACAGATTCCTCATGGTCAGCACATTTTTTGACAAGTACCAAATTCAAGTTCGTTTTTCAGAAGCATATTTAAAATATGCAATAGAGAGATGTCCTGTTTTTCTGAGATCTCTTCAGACATGTAGAGTTGATACTCTTATTTTTTACTCCTGGGAAAAAATGAGCAATTTTGGCTGTCTTTTGGTGGGAGTTTGATATAACCCAAAAGAGAGATGTGGTTTCTTCTGCTGAAAAGCAGAAGTACGGGTGTGGAGCCCTGTGGGGAATGAAAGTAAGTGAGGTTTCTCAGTAGGAGGGAGGCATAAATCAGAAACACAACACACTTACCCCACCTCCCCCCAAAAAGGAGGAATTTCCTTTACATGTGAAAGGAATTCTTGGTGGAGGGAGAAAAGATATAAATAGATTCTTTGGTAGAGCAAAACCAGGAAAAGTAAAAAACAGTAAAATTAGATATTTTGCATGCAAACTTTAAAATTATTGTCCTTCATAGTCAGATTGAAGCTTTTTTGTGCTTTCCTTGGAATTTTCCTTCAAGCTATGAACATCATCTCCCGTGTGTGGAGGAGAGAAAATGAGGAGGAGGTGGAAGAGGAATGCTGATTCTACCCATGATGATTCATAGAGAAGGAATTAGTATAACCCCTCCTCTTTCTCTCCATTAGCTATTGGTCTTTTGTTTCCTTCCTGTAGCACTGAGGTGTATTGCAGAAGAAAGTACAGTGGGGGATCTTCTCTTAAAATTTCTTAACCATCCATATCTTTAGTGACTATCACTAGGCAACTGGTTCTTCAAACTCCATCGTCTTATCACCTGATTTGTTTTCTGTATAGCATTTTTATTTGCTCATTTTCCTCCTGTACCAAGGCTGGTGGATCTTACTGAACCTAAGAAAATCATATAATGTGACTCAACTCCTCCTCTTGAGATATAATCTTAGAATATGTCAAAACAGTGCTGAAGGTACAAATGTCTTTTGTAAATAAGCACATTCCACTAACATGGTGAAACTTTGTCTGCTCATAGGAAGAGTCAATTAACTCATCAGATTGAGCACTGGGGAGTACAGAACCCTGCTATATATATTTTTTCTTTGCTATTCCTACATTTATTACATAAAAACCAATCAGTCTTCTGGAAAATTGAGAGCTGAAGTTTAACTTATTTAGAAGGAGAGAGATAAAAGTTCCACACCACTGAATAGTAGCTTTACAAAAAAAATACAGTATACTATTGGCAAATTACTACTAAGAAGTGCAGTTTTAAGAATCAAATTGGTGGCAGCTCTGAGAAGCTGTAAGGATACACATTAGTTGCTTTAACAGCTATGGAAGAACCTGTAGTCCTAAGTGTCTTGCTTTTGTTTGTATCAATCTCTGTGACTGTTAAAGAGGTAAGTATGTCTGACAAGTTTCATTTCAAAGAAACCTCTTTGTGACTAACAATGAGTTGATCTCATTACCTGCCTCTTGTATCAGTCTGGTGTAAGAGTAAATCTGAAGCTCAATTTGTCAGTCTTTCTTAATCAGCCTGGAAAAAAAAATGTCCTTAAACTAAAGTAACTCAGAAAAAAAAAAAAAAAGAAGACTAGATGTTCTTATCTTTTGCAATCTGGGCTTTAGCCGGAAGCTACATTTTTTATTAAAACAACTTTTATCAGCCCAAGAAATTAACTAGTCTAGAAAGAACATTTATCAAAACTGCAGTTAGTCTCTGAAAAGCAGTTAGGTCTAAGCAAAATGAAATTAAATAAGAAAATTCAGTGCCACTGTGGAACATTCCCAAAAGCAGTGCATGGGAAAGAAAATATAGAAGTGCCAGCATACATTAAGTAGTTTAGCGCACACCACACAGAACAAATCACTGCATAATTATAATTAAAGTTGCTTGAGTGTATTCCTACAGTATTATTGCCAAAGGCTAAGAATCAAGAACCTTTCACTCATATATGTGAGTCTTTTTCATTGAGACTCATCCCCTTTGGGCTTACAGACATGCACAATAGAGTGAATCAAAACACAAGATACTCTCTTGGCTTGCTCTTATGTCTCCTGCACTACCCCATTTTTTATGGTATGAACATTTAAAGTATGTATTAAGTCTTCTTGTGTGAGCCTGGTTTTGAGAACAAATAAGAGTGTAAGGACCTAAAGAGTAGGGTGCTATACCAAAGTAATAGACAATACAGAGTGATTAGCAAAATAATAGTATCCCAAAGGGGTCAAAGATTGAGGAACAGGGTAAGATGGAGTGACTGTAGAGAACGTATCAGCAAAGGATAGTGGACAAATCAGAAAGAAAAGGCTAATTTATAACAATGGCTGAAAGAACAGTATTGTCCAAGAATCATCAAGGTGAGCTCAAAGACAGAGCCAAGTGTCTGAAATGGGAAGAGAAAGTAAATGCAAGAATTCTCTCAAGGAATACTGGAGTTCAAAGTGAGATTAAGCTAGAAATAGAGAATGCAACCTTTAATATAAAAGTATTGTTTGTAGTGTCCAAAAATTACTATTCAGACCTTCAAAGTTCAGATTATTAATAAAATATATATATATATATTCCCTACTTACTTTATTGTGTATAGGATATGGTTGAGTCAAATATTTCAGCTTTATTTCATAGCCTTGATGCACAGGAGACACTTTTCAGAAATGAAAAGTTGAAACACTCATGTTTTTACAGGAATTCAAAGGAACTTGCCATCTTCTATTTTAGGAAAAATTGCTTTTAAAAATTGCCCTTGCATTATGTAACAATCTAAAAAAGCACAGGGAAGAAATACATGTGGAAATGAGTTACTAGTAAAAATTTCATACAAGAAAAAGAAAATCTGTGTTGGGTGTGGAAGGTTTGCTAAATATGACACTGAGCAGTACCTGTCTGCCTCTTGACATTGATTGTCACTGTCCTAGATAGGACTGTGTAGCACAGGGTTTTATTTGCTACACTTGGGTGGTGTAGCTGGCTCTATCTTGCTTGTCTTCAGCAAACCCTGTTTTCAGTTCCTGCTACCCCATCACTTCGCTGCCTGTGCTTGACTTAGCAAGCAGCTTTGTGTCCTGGCCTTGGAATATATGAGCAGGGAATTGCTGTTGGATCTTTTCTTTCCTGACGTATCTTTGACACCTTCTTCACTTTTTTTATGTTACACTCTAAAACTTGCTTGGCAAACCCTTACTAGGCATTTTCATTTGGATTCTCAATTACATTTTCAGCTATGAGCCTAGCTGTTTTGCTGAACTACATATCTCACAGTAGACCAAGTTCACAGGGTTTGCAGTACTTTCCTGGAAATGAGGCTAAGATGAGGCTGGAATACATTAGGAAAGATGTAGATCCAACAAAGAACTTCAGCTACCAGGGAGACTAGAAATAGGAAGCTCCAAGACAATAGTCAGTTTTGTCCCAAAATAATATTTCTTCATTGCATGTAAAAATGAAGATATTTCAATTAAGGATAACTTTTCTTCCGATGTTCCTAAACTATGAAAAATTGCTTAACCCGTCCCCTGTTTTCACACTTACAGTATCTTTCCTTGTAGCAACCATAAGCCAGAAAATATTTTGACAGAAACTGCCAATAGGTCCTTCCTATGAGGACAGAAATATAAAAGTCTGTGAAAAAAGACCCAGAGTAATATAGATGGAAAACAGATTAAAATGTCTATTTTCACTATTTTACTAAAAATTTGTTTGAATCAAAAACATGTTGATTGACAGAGACCCATGAAAGTAATTTAGTCCAGCCTCTCACACAAAGCAAATCAAGTGACATTGGTAATAGAGGTTTTTTTTCTCTTTTCCAGAAAGAGCATGAAGTGGATGCTTTCTTCCTCCTCCACTTAGGACTGTATCTTGCCATTTTTCAACAAGGTTTCATGTTGTGATTTTTCTCCATTGATTTTCAGCTCCATATTACATGCAAACTTAACAATATCCAAAGTGCCAAAGATATGCTGTATATTTGTTCTTTGTTCTCTTTTTATCCATAAAACTGTTTATTCCCTATTCCCAAGGTTATATGCCATTAAATGACCATTGGTTTATACAGTTGGTATCTTCAGTATCATCTCCTGTCACATCAAGCCGTATTCCTGTATTCCTCTCTGCTCTGTCCTATGTTTATCTTAGCTGATGTTTTTTTCAGAACCTAGACTCTTGCTATCTAGTGATAACTGCTGTTTTTATTTTTATTATAAGACAAAATTATTTTCCTGAGAATTGTAAACAAGAACTTCATGTTACTACCTAAGTTTCTTCCACAATGTAAAATGCTAGATGCCTGTACTTATTTTTCTAGGAAACAAATGAAAAAAAAAAAAAAAAAACCCAAGAAGTTTTTTCCAGCATTGGATCAGGATACTGATCTGAGAGAAAAGGCAGGCTGACTCATGATTTCTGAAAGCTGAACTCCTAAGATTGTTCATACTGATGATTAGGAGAAATGTTCCTCAGAAGCAATAGCAAAAAAAAGAAAAGAAATGATTGTATATGGTTAATTTACAAGCATGAGAATGAAACAAAGATGCAGATGGTGAAAAAATATAAGGGCAGGAGAAACAGGATGAACAACAGTGTTTACGGGAATGGTGATGAAGGAGACAGAAACAAGGGCGATAATGGTAAGTGAAGAACATTGTCTGTGGCAGTCAATACTCAATGCGAGCAGAGTTCAGTCAATATGCAAAGAAGCAACTAGAGTGGCTCCAGCACAACACGGTGAAGAAGTTAAAATGGCTGCAGCACATACAGTGTGCATTTGTTAATCAACAAACAGCTGAAGTTGTGCATCTACAGTGACATGAAGAAGCATGAGGCAGGGGGCAGGCAAACAAAGGTTAGGTGGATAAAATGTGATTGATTATTAACAAGGCCAGCAAGCAGGTGAAAAGCAAAGGCAGTTAAGACTGAAGGATGAAATGCACATTTCTTTGTAATGTCAATAGAAAATGCCAAACAGACACCTGCAGATCTGCTCTGCTGAGGGCACTTGCAGCCTCGAATACACCAGAGGAGCTGCAGAGCTGCTCAGGCAGGCTCTGAATCTCCCACAGCAATCCTCCATCTTTCTGTCCATCTCTCAAACTGCTAAGGAGAATTCCTCCATTCAACTTCAGTCTTCTTCCAGGTGTATCCTCAACAGTCATATAATACCCCCTTTTTAATCCTATATCAGAGTAATAAGTAGGAACTATGATTACCTGCCACCACCATATACATCCCGTATTGATAGAAACAATACCCATTCTTCTCTTTCAGATCCTTTTGCTACACAGCCCTTTGCTATTTCTTTGGCCTGTTCCCTGTCGAAATCTTTACTTTCCTTTGTTACTTCCATTTGTGGAACTTATTTTTGTTGTAACACATGAGAAAATAAATGCAATTTGCCAATGAAATGGAGAAGGGCATCGCACAGACAGCACATTGCAGTCAGACTAGAAATCCAGAGAAGAGTGTTAACATTTAGTTAGAGTCTTTAGAGAAAAGAAGGACAGCCACTCCTAGACTTCCTCCAGTGACACTCTGACAGCTTTCTCTTCTGGTTTGTATTAGCTTGTTTGGGGGTTTATGGAGAGGGGATAGGTGGCTTTTTTCAGGTTATAAGTAAATGGAAATGATGCCCAGAGGAGATAAGTGATGAAAGAAAGGTGAACAGGTACCATCAATTTTGTCAGTATTCTACAACAGCATCTGTCAAGAGGTTTGTGACCCAGAATTTGTATACCTTGTTTGTTTATCAAGACTGGCTGATCAGTGATGGTTTCTTAGAATCTTTAGGAATCTGGATATTACCCTTCAAGTAGATGAACAGGCCATGAAATGATCCACTCTGAGAAAAAAATATACTTAATCTGTGATGGATAGAGCACTTATGAAATTACAGTACCATGTTCTGCCTGGATGCTAACATTCTACAATACAGTACACATAGGTACAATACATTCAAAAACAAAATAAAGCCCTGAGCTTCTCAGTAAACCTGACTTAATTTGTCCATAATAATTTGAAGTGGAAGACGTTAAGCATAGGAAAAATACTATATATATGACTAAGAATTAATAATCAAACCTTGCTGCACCCGGCTTTAAATATTTTTACACCATGATATTGCCGAATCACAGAATCATTAAGGTTGGAAAGGACCTCCAAGATCATCAAGTCCAACAGTCTACCTAACACTATCATAACCACTAAACCATGTCTACATGCCATGTTTACATGTTTTTTGGACACTTACAGGGATGGTGACTCCACCATCTCCCTGGGCAATCTGTTCAAACACTTAATGACTCCTTCGGTACAGATTTTTTTCCTAATGCCTAAACCTCCCCTGGAACAACTTAAGCCTATTACCTCTTATCTTGGGAGAAGAGACCAACACCCACCTCCCTAGAACCTCCTTTCAGGTAACTGTAGAGAGCAATAAGGTCTCCCCTTAGCCTCCTCTTCTCCAGACTAAACAACCCCAGTTCCCTCATCTGCTCCTCATAAGACATGCACTTCAGACCCCTCACCAGCTTTGTTGCCCCTCACCGGACACGCTTCAACACCTCAATTTATTTATTGAGGTCTTATAGAGTTACATATTATAGATTACATATCAATCCTGTTACACTCATTCAATGTCAAACAGTAGAGCAGCCAATAGAGAATCACAATTTTTTCATAGGTAAGCTATCATTGCAAAGATACTTTAGGTACTGTAAACTTACTTCTCTACCATCTTTTATGGCATTTTTCTAGGGAAATCTCCAGGAAATTATATAAACCATTTATTACTCTCAAAATGTCTTTCTTCTAAGGAAAGGAAAAATTATCTGTTTCTCTGTGCTATTTTGGGACAGTAACTCTCAGATATCATTATTAACTGAAATGGCTATCCCACATGATAAGGAGATTTATCTATAGACATAAGAGTTCTGCATATTACCCATGACTACAAAAAGATGTAGACATCCATACTAAGATAGAGAGATACCACTCCATCCCCTAGCAACTGTAAGTGAAGAAAAAAAACCCAATAAAAACAACAAAGTGTGTAATTTAGGAATAAATATTGGCAATCATTTTCAGAATATCACAAGCTTACTGTTGAATTTTATGTTTTCTATAACATAAACAGCAAGAGTAGAAACATAAATAAATCAAGGGCAAAATAATGCTTTATAACAATAACTGCACATTATGTTCTGTTAAGAAAAAAAAAAAAAAAAAAACCAAACTTAAATAAAAAAAGAACTGATTTTGAACCAAAGGTGTTAACATTCATCTCTGTCCAAACAAGGAAATTCATACATCTTAAGGAGCAATTTATCAGACCTCCATACAGGTGTGTTTACATTTACAGATGTTTGTGAGCCCTCAGTAATTATTTTCAAACCTATTTGCTAATCTCACCCAGATTGGACAGAAGGTAAGTGTCTCCAGGATATCTGACAGAAGAGAAAGTTACCATTGGTGAATACTGACAGAAGAATAAGGGCTGCTTAATTGTTGAGATACTGTTGGTCCCTGGGATTTTGTTCAGCTGACAGCCATTACAAGCTTTACAGCCTTTGGAAGTCTACAGTTGCCATTTTCACCTGATTAAACATCACAGAATCCAACTGCAAAACCTAAACCCAAAGGAAATCTAGTTTGATTATTCCCTGTCCTGGTCTGAGTTAGTATAGAACTAATTCTGTTCAGTGATTTTACTTTTCATCTTAGTCTCTAACTTTCTCTAACCAACTGCATTTTCTGAAGTTAACAGCAGATTTTTGCAGTCTCTGCTTCTGGCAGTGACAATGCTCCATGTTTAGAGTGAGTACCAAGGATTGGTGTGCAGACCAAGGCCGCTGCCAAATTTTGTATGCCACATTGGGGGTGCAGAAAGTAAAAGGCCACACCTTCAGGGAAGAGCAGACAAGACAGGTGACCCCAAACTGACCAATGAGGGATTCTACGTCATATACGACATACTCAGTATAAAGCTGAGGGATAACAAAGTCAAGCTCTTTTCTTCAAGGGCCGGCATCTGAGGACTCTGTTCTAAACTAACTAAAGGACTTTAGAAACACATACCACATGGAAATATTGGTGGGCCTTCTATTCCTATGTTATTTATGACCTAAGAATATTCCACTTTTAGCAACTGTCATCTTTTGATTCTGAAAAAAACAATATAAATGTCTCAGTACCAGAAATAATTGCAACCTCATCTTAAGAGGAAAATATCACACAGACATTTTGGCTTGTTTCCACTTATTTTGCTGTATTAAAAAAGAAAATAATTAGGCTTAGAACACCATTCTTCTGGTCACCCAGGAGCGGTAGCTGCCAAACAACTTTTAAGAAAGTCAGTGAGTTGACTGGACTGTTCCAGTGTTCATTGATGTCTCCTGCCCATAACAGTGTCTATAGTTGCTGAAATGTATTATTAGTCTAGCAAAGACAAAAATAATATTAATGTCCTAGAGTTCTGTTGCAAACTAAAATGAGTGAAGAGCCATCCTTATGTTTGGATCCTATTTGAAATGTAATTCATGACATTTTCTAACAAAAGTTGCAATTAGTGTCATGGACATTGCTGTCATTGAAATGCAAACACTTAGTTTCTTGTCTGTCAAAGTCAGAACAGCTGTCAAAATTCAGCTAAATTGAAAGGAATTGTAATTAGAAATCCCTACTTCATAAAATTTCCAGTATATTTTAGCTAATGACAAAATAGTAATTATATAGATTTCACTCACAAGTGTAGTCTTCAGAGCTTTTTTAATAGAAAATATTGCCTTTTCTGCTTTTCTGAATGCTAGGTGTGATTATAAAAAAACTGGAGTCTAACTGTGAATAAAATATTGCTGTATGTCCCCTGTTATATGCTATTATATACTGTTAGAAAGTAACACCATGTTTTTGTTTTGTTTTGTTAAATCGTGTGTTTATTACATCCCTGAAGTCTTTTCTATGTAGAAAGTTAAGGCATTTACCACAGAACAAATAAAATGCAGTGGACACATTAAAGAGGCTTTGAGAATCATAAACTGAGTTTGCATCATAGATTTTCCGTTCCTCAGAGAGACAGATTCCACTAGAAAGTTCTTGTTGCTTAAACCTAGTGAATGATTCAGAAAACTATATTATGCAAATACAGCCCTTACAAAGCTGATGGTTTGGGCAGAATAAGGAGGGAAAATTAGTTTTAAACCTTTCATCAAACCCACAGATCCCTATAGGGGCTGTTGTGACAGTGAAGGCAGTGCAGCTTTCATGCGATTTTACACAGTTTATGAAAGGTTTGCAGCTGTGACTGGCTTCATTCATTTATTAAGCGGTATTTTTAATTAATCTAAATGTCATGTAACCTGGGTAACCATGAGACTTTGTCTTTCAAAAGAAAATTTTTTTTTGAGATATTCCTAGATATTTTTTGTACAAATTTGCAAATATTTGTGGTTCTTAAGAGGAAAAAAAAAAAAATCCTCTTAAAACTTAAATTTTATTGTTTAGAAGAGTCATTTTTCATTCAATTGTTTATTGCAATTTGCTCATCTCTAATCCCAACAAATTCAGCAACACATTTCTTATAGAGTAACAAATACAAACAGCAAAATATTAATAGTCAAACCTCTGTTCCAAAATTTCTACAGAAGGATAACAGTGCAGTTGAATAAGGAGTTAAACTTATTTATGAGCATAAATAAATGTTTATGTTTGTTGAATAAATTAGTCACTGTTAATCGGTCTTTTATTTCCAGGTATTCTTGTTCTGTTTCCCATTTGAATGTGCATTTCATCTTTTTTAATATATTTACTGTCTCCTTTTATACAAAAGCCCATATATTCAAAGCTAGACATCTGAAGTAACAGCACACTGAGGCATCCAAATAAGTGACCTGATTTTTAGAAATGTTGAGACTCAGCTCACAGTGTGATCAATATATATTGATTCTACATACTACATTCTTTTTATTCAGTTGAAAACATGTCAATATTGCCATATAGAATTTCATGAGGAAGCTATAAAAGAATTTTTAGATATCTGTGTAATTGACAAACTAAAAGCATATGTCAAACTGTAATTCCAGTGTTGTATAGTGTTAGTAATACTCAATAGTGATTTGTAGATTTTGAGTTAGAGAACTTATTTATTTATTCTCTGAAATGCAATAAATGTTTTCAAACATTATAGATAAGGGCTTAAAACCTGCCTCTGACCTCTCAGATAGTTCACTTGAAAGCTTCTTTCTTAGACATGTAGTTATTAACAGTACATATTTATATCCTATATTTTGTGTAAGAACAGTTTCCCTGTGAAGCCAAGCTACTGATCTTGAAAGATTTGTCATGTTTTGGTCTTATCATTCTTACCATCCTGAAAATGCCATAACTTCCCTCACCTTAAAGCTCTTACTGGATTATAAACTGGAAAAATCAACATCCTATCTCTGTTAACCTTTGGCAAAGCTTGAGGAACTATTCCTTGCTCATGAAAAAGCCATCTAATTGCTAATCTATAATCCTTTTAATATTCTCTACGTTTTGGATTGATCTATTGCCAGCTGACCCAGCAGTGCCCATGGCTATATTAATCCTATTATTCACATGTTCCAATAGAACTCTTTAATGAAGTCTAAAAGGCTTGCATAGTACTGATATTAAGGATGGTTTTATTGCACCTTATTATGGAACATTCTGTTGTATCACCTAATTGTGCAAATTATGTTTTTTCCTAAGGCATAATTTATTTTGATTAAAAGCTTTATCATTGTTTTCATCTGTGTTCTCTTATGAGGGAGGAGATTACTTATTTAGAGCTTCAATGCCATGGTTTTAACATACTAATAAGCATTACATCGCTTGACCAGACTGAAAATAAAATTAGCCAAGTAAACAATAATGTTTTGAAGAATAAGAGTAATAAATAGTAATAGTATCTTGTATATTTAGAATTTAACCTAAGGATTTAAAAACACTCTAAAAACAATGACAAATTGCTAGACCTTAAAATAGTCTTTTAGGAAAGCATATTTAACAATACTAAAACTTTGTCGAGAAAGAAATTAAGGAAACATGTTAATATTAAAGACACTTTACTACCATCTGCCATAGTTTTTCAGTCTTGACTCTTTGTCATTCCTTCTTGCAGAAAAGGCAATAGCCTTCATTTGCTTTGCATTGGTAATTAATATTCAATTATTAAACCTTAAAAATTAAAGAATATTAAGGATGTTGTAATGTCTCAGCTGCTGAGTGATCAGCAGAAGACATGTGTTCCTCATTGACTAAATATCAAAACCTCAGCTAAATAGTAACCTTCAGCTACCTGAGCTTTCTCTCTTAGGACTGTTTAAAAGTACTAAATCTATCTCACAAAGCATAGCCTTAGACAAGTAATATGACAATGGAGGGCTGATTACTTTCTTAGCCTTACTAAGTCTTATGTATTTATATACAAATAGAAATGCACAACAACATATGCTTACAATAGTCAGCTTATATTACACAATACTGTCCAACTGTCTCTTTGCATCTGAATTTCCTTACAAAGCAAATCAGAGAGACTAAGGAAGTCAGTCTGTGTCTTTATGGCATCAGGAATTTCGGACCTACCTCAGAGGACCTATGTCCTACAGCATAGACCCACACAGCATTTCCCACAACTAAGAGGCTACGCTAAGACAATTTCTCACATTATTTTGTCTCCCTCCCCTGCACAATAGGAGGTAACTATGCAATGCCACTTTCCATACTACACAAATCTCCAAGAAATTAGACCTATGGTGCTTAAAGACACTTGATAAGCCAGAATAAGAGACTGAAATTCACCCGGGGTTGTACTACAACCCAGATATTCACTCTGAGTAATCCTTCACCTTACAAGCATTCTCATTGACATTCCAAGGAATCTCTGAATTAAGTTGTGATTCAGCATGGGCAACAGAGTAACAAACTAGGACAAGGAGTTAGTAAGAGATATAAGTGGAAAAAGAAATAGTTCAACTAAGGGAAATCAATAGATTGTTCAACCTTTGGCAATACATGCTATTAACATAAAGGTACTTATTAGTCTGCTAATAGATTTACCAGCCAAAAGCATTTTTTCCTTTAGGAACAAGAACACCACAGAATCTAAAAAAAGTCTCTGACTCATTGTATCATCTTAAAAGAAGAGAACTGTGTCAATGTTAGACATACTTCCTTTGACCAGTATTAGCAATCACCTAACAAACTGACAACCTTCCACCACCCCTCGCCTAGAAAAAAACCCAAACTCAGAACCACAACTGTCTATGCAGGACATCAGCAGAGAATCAAGTTAGAAAAATGTTATAAATCATAATGGTTGAGCAACAGGTTATAAAAGGCTGTAAGATTCATGGATTGAATACAAAAATGAAGATCATCTTGGGAAACATATGTAGAAGTTAGTTTATTTATTGCTTTTTCAGATGCCTGAGTTCACAACCAAACCCTTTATGTTCTCCTTTATTATCAATTCAATTTCATATCAGCTCATTTCCTTAATGTGTTATCTTTGAAAGAAACAAACAAACAAAAAACATAGCTAAGATTTTAGTTTTGAAGGGAATGAGAAGAGTGAAGAAATGATTCATGTCATTTTGAATTAATAATACCAGTTATCATTATCAGTCTATTTCCACATTATTTTCAAGATATTTGTGGTAATTTATAGTCAGCAGCTGTATTTGTGTAAAACCAATCTCCTATTTTCTCCGAGATTTGCTGAAGTAAACTGGCATAGATTTACATATGTATTGATGCAATTTTTTTCTTCAAACACTTTAAAACCATTTTTAATTGCTCTTAATAAATCATTATTTACTTCCATAAGGAATAGTAATAGTTGGCCCCCCTTTTACAGTTAAAAATGAGATTAACTTTTCTTTCTGTGAGTTAATGAATTTTTAACTCTGGAAGTTGTCAATTTATAGTTTGGGTGCTGCTGAACTAGGTTTGGAACATCACAGCAAGAAGACTTTATAACGTTATGATGCAGTTCAAGAATCTGAAGAGAGTGAAAGTAATTTAGTTACTTCTGCTAACATATTGATGAAGTCTCTTAAAATTATCAGATTCAGAAGTATGTTAGAAATACTGTGCCATTAGACTAACTTTACTCTGGGATCTGTCTACTATTGTTCATTGCAGCCACTAGCTCCAGATCACCTGCCTTGTAGTCACTTGGACATTTTGAACAAAGTTTCCATTATATGTAAGATTAGTAAATCATGTCTCTGTTGTTTGCAGGTTTACATCTATTATTTACTTTCTCCAGAAGTATGTATTAGATTTCACCTATCACCCCTTTATCACAGAGATTAATTATTAATACATTGTCACAATTTGCGAGTACTTCTCTGTAAAAAGTACAGCCCAGACTTTAAATAGGTTTCCCAAAAATAAACTGATTGGTCATGGTATCATTTTCCTAGTGTCATACTATATTCCTGATCTCTGCCAAAATACAAAGAAAAAGACAATATTTAGAAAATAAGTGACAGTAAATTCACAGATTAAGCACCCACTGTAAAGAAAAACATAAATTATATTTAAAACTCCAAAATAAAACTTAATTGTAAATTGTCATAAATAACTGATCTGGGAATTGATCTATGAAACAAACTTCAGCAGTAATATATTTCATAAAAAGTGAGAACCTTGCAGCAAAGCCATCAAACAGAAATAACATTAATCAAAAAAACCTCACTGCAATAAGTGAAGGTTTAATAAGTATAAATATACTGAAGCAAAACATTTATTTAACCCTACATGCTCTGATGAATCAGCAGACTATACCATAGGTTATTCTAATAAAGTATATCTGTATCAAAAAATAATTGTAGGAATAATTTCCTGTGATGCCAACAATCTATTTCCATTGTAAAGAAAATTCTAGTGTGGATGAAGGGAGAGAAAGAGGAAGATTTATAGCTCATTTGTAGCAGATATAAACAAATATTTTGTTTATGCTAAATCAAATGGAAGATAATATTGCCTGAGGTATAGGATTGTTTCAGGAAGACCTTACTTTTTTTTCCCTGAAAATCTGAAAAAGCGGGTTCTAGGTAAATGTTGTCAAGAAGGGTGAAAAACATTTAACTGATTTTATTTGTTTGTTTTGTTTTGCCAAATTTTGATATGTTTATTTTATATGGATGCAGATTTATCAATGCTTTTCTTTGTTTTTTCCAGGAGAATTCCAGAGAAATTTATAAACAGTCTAAGTATTTTGAAATATAGTTAATGCTCTCAGTGGGCTGTGTCTGAGTAACACTGCAAAAAGTCTAACCTGGAGGATAAAATGTTCACACAGGGAAGGAAAAAAAATCTATAAAATAATTCCATTTAGAATGTATTTTCCTTCAAGACATACTTCATTAATTGAATAGGCTTTTTTTAACCCTCCATTTTGGTTATATTAAAACTCAATTTAAATATAAATCATTGAGAAAAAATACAGTATGATGGAAAAAAATGTTGAGTTTTTATCACTCTTGGGATAGAAATGGGTTATATAGATAAAACTGATAACGTCTGTATGGAGTCCAGTCTGTATGCACTATGAACCACTCAGGAACCATTACATACAGTAAATCGAAGCCCTGAAATCTATCACAGTTTTCTTAAACTATGGTTGAATAATAAACAAGAGTTACAATCTTCATTTAGCTTATAGAAGATCTGGAGTCAAGTTCCCAAGTCTTATTTTTCCATTTTTCTATGCTATTGCTATTGGCTTGAATATCTTTAATTTTGATTTAATATAATGTTCAGATCCAAAGAATCTTTCCACACATTCCTGAAAGTATGTTCTTTATTGCCACAGTCCCTCAAAACAGCAAACTTCTAAGGGAAATTTTTCTTACCATCTCTGGTCAGAGATACAGTGAATAGTCATCAAGTGGAAGAGTTGCCTCATCTACTCAGGTTGGGTGGGTAACTTAAAATGGATATTTTTAAAGATTCTAATAATTCTTTAGTAAACCTAGAGAGAGGAAGATGAAAGTTCAGACAGCAGTCAATAATATTAACAGCTCTTATAAGAACCATTGCTTGATTTTTACTAAGTCTGTACTGATCAAGACAGAAAGCATTGTTTCTAACTGCATATTATTATATCACTATTCATAAACACTGCTTTATACTTTAAAGACAGTCTCTTGATTCATCATAAGACTAATTCATGGATGGAAAATGAAGCCTTATGTTTCTGCCAGTTACTAAACTAATCTTCTGTAGACTACTCAAAAACAAAACAAACAAAACAAAACACAAACAAAAAACAAAAACCCAAGACTTGCATTTTCCTGTCTTTAATTTGATTTGTATTCCAATAGGGTTTTTTTCCAAAAATGCTATAATAAAATTAAACCTAAAAAGAACAAACAAACCACAGACACAAAACTTCAGAATACTTGAAACATTTAAACATTTCAAAATATGATAATTACTTTCTCTTCTGCACTTTACTGTCTCTAAAATGGCATCACCTTTATGATGGCACTTGTTAAGCCACAGTTAAGTGTGTCAACTTTGAAGGAGAAAAATATTTAATGACAAGATATAAAATTTGTCTTGGAGTGAAAGCAACATTAAATATAGACAGAATACTGATTCCTCATAAAGTAACACATTTTGGCAACTGAAATCAGTGTAAGATCTAGTCCACTGAAGTGAGCAAAAAGACCATTGATTTCCCTGTGATTTATATATTTTAAATAAATAAACACATTCTTATGTAATTGTATCAAATACTTTTAAAGAAAACTTTGGATTAAATTTGGAAACTCTGTTTAGAAAAAGCCAATTATTCACCTGGGTATTTTCTAACATAAAAACTATTAAAAATAATGAAAACAAGCATAAAATATCATTTTAGCATAAAAACAATGCTAAATAGAAAAATTAAACCTTTTCTATTTTTGAATATTTCTAATTTTCCTATTAAACATTATCCACCTGCTCTAATTCAGAATTCAATTGCCATCACAAAAGAGATAAAACATTGATAATGGTAACGGATATTAATCTGAAATGGAATGAAAAAAAAATAGAAGGCTGCATTAAAATATGTTAACATTAGTATTTGCATAACATCATAATATGTTTTTAATGTATTTAGGCAAACTGGAAACAACCAACATTAACATCAGATAATAAATGCCTTTGTTTTGTACGTCCAGATATAATTTACATGCTCAGATTATTGTGTTTCTTGTCACACATTTACAATGAAACAAATTAAGCTGGCATTAATGAAGCGGGCACTGCAGTACAATCTCTCAGTGGTTTTGCGCCTCAGAAATACCCCAACATCCACACAACAGCAAACAGGACACACAGAGTATCATACATACTAGCCTACACCAGAGTTCTCTTAACACATGGAGAAACTGCCAATATGCCCTTGGAAAATATATTGCATTAAACATGTCGATAACAAATGCTATCAGCTTAATGAAACAGATGTTCAGGATTCCAAGTGGATTGAATGACACTGATAACTTCATTCACAAGTAACAGTCAATATAAAATATTATTTTCTTAATAGAGTAGAGCACAGTATTGATAATTAAATAAACTTTTAATAATGAATCTGTCACAGAGCAAGAAGTGCTATGAATCATTCATAGTTATATGCTTGAGGCAAAAAGTGAAAAATGGCTGATTTTTTTCACTGGTTTTTTTTTTCTGCCATTTTTGCTCTTCTGAATTTGCTAGTCAAACCAGATGAATAATGAGGTCAACTTTCTGACAGGGTTAAAACATCATAGGTTAGGGGTAATAAAAATAAATTATTTAAATAAGAAGGCAGTATGGCCTAAATGCTCTGTAAATTATTCAAGATTTTTTAGAATAAGAAACTATGATAGACTCTACAGAAGTTTTCCATTGCAAAGTTGGAGTAAATAGTATCTCTTCTTAATATTTCACTGTATTTCTACAAAATACACATTCTTTCCTCAGTCTAGTCTCACAGTTTCTAGTATCACCGCTTGGGCTAAGAACTGAAACACAGCATAACTCTTCCATAATCTGTCCACGGTTTTCAGTCAGAGATTTAATCATGCAAGTGGGTGATAGATCTTCCCACAAGTGCATTCATTCTTGATTGTCTTGCTTTGAGTGAAAACAGAACTAATTCTGTTCAGTAATTTTACTTTTCAGCTCAGTTCTTCTAATTAACTGAATTTTCTGAAGTTAGCAGCCTGTTCTCACAGGCAGTGTCTGCTTCTAGCAGTGATAACACCTCATGTTTAGAGTTCCTACCAAGGATTGGTGTGCAGACCAAGGCCACTGCTGGGTCCTGTGTACCACATTGGGGGGTGCAGAAAGTGAAAGGCTGCACCTGCAGGGAGAAGCGGACAGGACAGACTGAGGGTAACTCTAAACTGACCAATGAGGTATTCCATCCCATATACGCCATATTCAGTTTAGAGCTGTGGGATCTGAAGGGTCTCTGGGCTCTTCTCCCCTCTTGGACTGCTTTGCTGGTTTTGTTTGGCTTGGCTCGGGTCTTCCTCGGAGCATCCAAGGAGGACTCTGTCCATTCTGCCTTCGATCTCAATCTGTGTGTTCCTGAATCTGGTACCAGAATCCATATGCTGAACACAGCTCCCATCTGCTGCGGGGCCCAGTCTGAGACTGCCCCAGTGCCTGCTCCACAGCATCAGTGGTGACGGTGATGTAATTACCATCAGGGGGTTGGGTTCCATACTGGTTTTGTATATATTTGTATATATTCCATTTTTTATAATTATTAATTTCATTTTCATTAAAGCTGTTCTAGTTTCCTTTTCTAATTGCTAAGTCTCTCTCCCTTATTGCCTTTCTCTTCCCCTTTGGGTTGGGGGGGGGTTTAACAGAGAGCATCTCTTATAGGTCTAAGGGGCTGCCCTGACCCTAAACCGTGACATTGATATAACAGGAAAGGCCTGACGTTTCGAGAAGATAGACCTCTACAATCCCTTAGCCAGGTACCTCATGTGATGTCATGCAAGAGACAGCCCTTCACTGATTGAATCTACTCAAAAGAAAGAAGATTGGAGGAAAAGAAAAACTACCAGGTTTGCAGATGACACCAAATTGGAGGAGACAGTCAACAGGCTGCCACTCAAAGGGATCAGTACAGGTGGGAGAAATGGGCCACAGGGGCTTGAGGAAATTCAGCAAGGACAAATGCTGAGTCCCACACACAGGAAGGGAGACCACCTTATAAATATACAGGCTGGGGAACAGCTTTGCTGAAGGGCCTGAAAGGTTTGACAGACAGAGAGCTGAGCCCAAGGCCACAATGAGTGCTTGAAGCAAAACAGACCAACAGTGTCCTGCACTGTATGGATAGGAGCACAGCTGGTAGCTTAACGGTAATGATTATCCCTATCAGCATTCACTACATCACATATGGATGCTATGTCCAATTTTGTTCCCCCGTGACAAGGCAGGATAAACAGGAGCAAGTTTACAGGACAGCCAACAAGATAATCAAGGGCTGGAGCACTTGGCCTGTGAGGAGAAACTTTGTTTTCCCTAGGACTGCAAGGCAAGGTTAATAGTTTGGCAAAGACATATTCTAGTTTGTCTCATACTCTTCTCTGCTCTGCCATATTTCTTCCGTTGCTTTATTCAACATGATTTACTTTCATACAATCAGATGCATATGGTGAGTAATGCAAGTAGCTCTGTATTACACTCACGTTCTCAATTAGTTCCTCCCTATTGAAGAAGCAGATCCAGGACAGTTTCTCCTCTGGATGGATTTTCTACTTTCTGGATCATAAAGCTGTCTTCTCTGTATTCTAGGAACTACTTTTGTGTTTTACTGTCTTCATTACATAATGGGTTTCAAAATGGTTATTGTTAAATCTCTCATGAATATAGTACCTTCTGGTTTTTAACACTTCAAGAGTTGATACAGGAATTTTCCCTTCCAAGTCAGATGACCTATAAGAAATATGCACTATCATTTCTTCATCATACCTGTTTATTTTTCCAATTCATACAGTATCACTAGCTGGTACTATTTTCTTTTCTTACTTTTCTATATAATGATTCAAATAATTTATTTCATGCTTTATTATCACTTTTTTTCATGCTGTTTTTTTTAATTCTCATTTAGTAATATGTTGGTGTATGTTTTCTCCTCTGTTGTTGTTTTAGTATTTTTCCTGTCCTTTCCTTTCTTTTCTTGACAGATTATATCTTACTTTTCTACTGTTTCACCAAATAGTCTAGAGCAACTCCACTATTTCTTTTTTTCCTTCTACTGAAAATTAACCATTTTACCTTGTGAGCTTTGCCAGAAAAGTTAAAGATTTTTGTCATCCATTTTTATACATTCTTTTAAGAAACCATGTCCTGTATATTAACTAACAGATACAGTAAAGCACAGCAGTTGCTAGGAGAATTTTTCACTATAATAACACAATAAACAATGATTTGTCTGAATGTAATTTATTGCTACCCTGGGGCCACAGTAAATTATGCATCTTCTTTTATTCACAGGATGTCTTACAAATATCTACTTAAGATATGTCTATTTCCACACGTGTTTTTTCCTGTAATGCTCCATATTTTTAATAAAGAGCAGTAATGTGTTTATAAGAAAAAAATAACATGCTCCACTTTTTTTCTAAGAGCTGATATCTACACTGTATATGATTGCACTCTGTAAAGCAGACAGCTTTTAATCACATACAACATTAGCTAATGTCTAAATCAATGTTTATAGACATGGAAGAAATGGTAGAATGTCCATTCCTTCTTCCTTCTCACCAAGGGTATTAAGGACATTTTGTAAGCAACTGAAATATTTAGAAGAATGAGTGCTAAGTTTTCAGCATTTGTATTTCTGACTTTCTTGGTTATTTTTAAAATATGCACTGGGAGATACTGAAAATCAAATTGGAGTAAATTTTCATTTTTTGAATTGGATTCCTTTCACAGAAAATAATTCTAGTAAACTCCCTGGAAAGAGAATGCCAACTAATTTTTTTCTTGTTCATCTTGGTCATAGAGTGGAGCATTAGAGGCCATCACTTGCTCCATCACTTTCACTTGTGGTTGTCAGAACTGCCTTACTGGTATTATAGACCTCTAGAAGAATTTCTGGGAAAATTCGTATCCTTCAGTTTACAGAATGCAAAATTATTTACAGAATGGCATTAACATGTACACATGGTATTAATTTAAGCAGGTAACAAAGGAACTCTAAATTATCAGAATCTAAAATAAAAGTCTTGCATGAATGACAGATATGGCTTCCACTAAGGCTGGTGTTCTCGAAGAAAACATTGTAAAAACAAACTCACATATAAAGAAATGAAAGTCTGACTGTCTCTAGAGTGTTATTTCTGCAGTGACCAGGAGTTAAGAATAGTCAAGTTTTTTGGAAGATTGATATCAATATTTGTAATTATAGTTTACTTTCATTGTATTAATTGTAGAGGTTCATGTACTTGAACCCAATGAAAATATAACTGCATTTTACACACTGAGACAATGAGACTGAAGACAGTTGTATTTTTGATGGATGTAGGCTGCAATGTCTAAGGTGATGAGTGTCCAGACTGATACCCTAAAATCTGTGATATAAACCAATAGTAAGAAAATACCTTATTTACTTAAATGATCAAAGAATTTATCATTTATGGAAAAATATTCTTTTGACCTCATACCCACAAGCTTTATTGTCCTCAAATTCATGGGAAAGCATAGAAGGCTGAAAATACCCACAAGCTTATCTGAACCAAATGATTCATTTCAGTCACAGAGCAAGTCCAGTAAATTATGCTAAATGCAGACAAGACAGCATAAGACAAAGGATATTGCTTAGTAAACTGACTCCTATTTTAGAAGCCAAAATGGTTTGAAATTTGTTTAGCAAACCTTGGAGAAAATCCATAACCATACTATGTAGGTTGGCTAGATGATTCCTGTTTAGGATTGTTGGGTGTTGACCTTGACTGCATGCCAGGTGCCCACCAAGATCATTCTATCTCTCCCCTGCTCAGGTGGACAAGGAAGAGAAAATATAAGAAAAGACTCACGAGTCAAGATAAGGACAGGGAGATCACTCAGCAATTTTTGCATGGGCAAAAGAGGCTTGACTTGAGGAAATTAGTTTAATGTACTACTAATCAAAATCAAAGTAGAGTAATAGAAAAAAACCAAACAAACAAACATCTAAAATATCTTCCCCCACCCCTCCCTTCTTCCTGGGCTCAACTTTACTCCTGATTTCTCCATCTCTCCCCCTGCAGTGGCACAGGACGACAGGGAATGGTGGTTGCAGTCAGTTCATCACTTGTTGTTTCTGCTGCTCCTTCCTTCACACAAGGAAAACTACTTGTACTATTTCCCTGTTCTGACATGGGGTCCCTCCCATGGGAGACAGTCCTCCATGAATTTCTCCAGTGTGAGTCTTTCCCAAGGACTACAGTTCTCCACAAACCTCTCCATCATGGATACCTTCCATGAGCTGTAGTACTCTCAGAAACAGACTGCTCCAGTGTGGATCTCTCACAGGGTCACAAGTCCTGCCAGCAAACCTGCTCCAGTGTGCATTTCTCTCTTGACATGTCCACAGGTCCTGCCAGCAATTTGTTCCAGCACAGGTCTCCACAGAATCACATCTTACTTTGGGTATTTACGTGGTCCAGAGTGTGGTCCTCCACAGGCTGCAGGTGAATATCTGCTCCACCATTAACTTCCATGGGCTGTAAGAGAACAGAGTGCCTCACAACCATCTTTTCCATGGGCCACAGAGGTATATCCATTCCAGTTCCTAGAGCACATCTTCCACCACCTCCTTCATTGACCTAGGTATCTCTCACATATTCTCACCCCTCTCTCATCTGGTTGAAGTTGCTGTTGTGCAGTAGCTTTTTTTCCCCTTAAATATGTTATTGCAGAGGTGCTACCACCATTACTTATTGGCTTGTCCTTGGTCAGTGGTGGGTCTATCTTGGAGGTGACTTGGCATTGGCTCTATTGTGTGTATGGGAAACTTCTAGCAGCTTCTCACAGAAGCCACCCCTGTAGTCCCTCTGCCACCAAAATCTTGCCATGAAAACCCAATACAAGGATTTTTCCTAAATCCTTTTATTTAAAGAAAAGAGACTAACTGTTACATCTAAACTATTCATTTTTTTTCTACTGCTTGTTTGATTTTCTTAACTGACTTTGTTTAGATTCTTCAGCAGGATCATCTAAGCATCAGTTCCAACACAAAAGAAAAAGCAGATGAGAACATGGTTACATTGGCCATGGTCAAAGAGGATAGAAATATGGAACATTGTGACAGAATGGCTTCAACTCTCCTAGAAAATACCACTTTGTCTGCCTGTGTATGGAAAACCAAATCCTCATCTATGATTTCAGGACTCTCTTAACCTCCTAGACCTGTGGTGTTGGGTCTTAAATCCAAGGAAACTTCAATTGACTCCAGGAGTTTAGACTTCATATGAAAGAAGTTTGTAAATATTAGCTAGTTTTTAAGGAAAAGTGCAAGTAAATATCACTCAAAGGCAGGAGCACTGAAAAGCTTAGTAGGAAATTATCATCTTAGCCTGTGGTGACTCCACATCAAGCCAAAACTGAGACTTCTGAAGGGTTTAACAACCCATGTAATGCTACAGGCTTGGGGAAGACTGGTTGGAAAACTGCCTGTCAGAAAGGGACCTGGGTGTATTGATTGAGAAGCAGCTGAATATGAGCCAGCAGTGTGCCCAGGTGGCCAAGAAGGCCAACAGCATCCTGGCTTGTATCAGAAAGAGTGTGGCAAGCAAGACCAAGTTGGTGTTTGTCCCTCTGAACTTGGCATTGATGAGGCCACACCTCGAGTACTGTGTTCAGTTTTAGGCACCGCAATACAAGAAAGACATTGAGGTGCTGGAGCAGGTCCACAGAAGGGCAACTAATCTGGTGAAGGGCCTGGAGAGAAAATCTTATGAGGAGAGGCTGAGATGACTGGGGCTATTTAGTCTGAAGAAAAGGATGTTTAGGGGAGACCTTATTACTTTCCAAAACTATTTGAAAGGACGTTGTAGAGAGGTAGGTGCTGGTGTCTTCTCACAAGTAACTAGTGACAGAACAAGAAGGAATGGCCTTAAGCTTCACCAGGGGAAGTTTAGACTGCACATAGAAAAAATTTTTTCACAGAAAATGTTGTTAGTCATTGGAACATGCTGCCCAGAGAGGTGGTTGAGTCACCATCCCTGGATGCATTTAAAAGCTGTATAGTTGTAGTGCTTGGGGATATGGCTTAAGTGTTAGACTTGGAAGAGTAGGGTTAATAGTTGGACATGATGATCTCAAAGGTCTTTTCCAACCTATCGTTCTACAATTATTATGGACAAAAGTCCCTTCTCAGAAGAGGCAGTAGCCACTTCCCTGAGATATAAGTGTTACAAGTTCAAGTCCCTCTTTTCGATGAATCAGAGAAAATACCTGAGATCCATTTTTCATACTATCATGGCTATCTGTTGGCAATGATAGGATTTCTTTTTTCTAGTTTTGAAATAAATTAATTGCTGAATAAGAGAAATATTTCCTAATTAAAAAACAAAACATAACAAAACAAAACAACAAGACACAAACAATAACAACTACCCAACAAAAAACCCAAACCCAACAAAACAGAACAGGTATATTCATGAGTAAAGCTCCCTTCCAGTGCCTCAGTGTCATGGTTTAGGGTCAGGGAGGCCCCTTAGACCTATAACAGATGCTCTCTGTTAAACACCCCCCCCCCCCCACTCCAAAAGGGAAGAGAAAGGCAATAAGGGAGAGAGACTTAGCAATTAGAAAAGGACACTAGAACAGCTTTAATGAAAATGAAAGTAATAATTATAAAAATGGAATATATATAAATATATACAAAACCAGTATCAAACCCAACCCCCCCCCAATGCTAATTACATCACCGTCACCACTGATGCTGTGGAGCAGGCACCGGGGCAGCCCCAGACTGGGCCCCGCAGCAGACAGGACCTGTGTTCAGGAGCTGGATTCTGGTACCAGGTTCAGGAACACGCAGACTGAGATCGAAGGCAGAATGGACAGAATCCTCCTTGGATGCTCTGAGGAAGGAACCGAAAGAGGACCCAAGCCAAGCCAAGCAAAGCCAGCAAAGCAGTCCAAGAGGGGAGAAGAGCCCAAAGACCCTTCAGATCCCACAGCTCTAAACCGAATATGGCATATATAGGATGGAATACCTCATTGGTCAGTTTAGAGTTACCCTCAGTCTGTCCTGTCCGCCCCTCCCTGCAGGTGAAGCCTTTCACTTTCTGCACCCCCCAATGTGGTACACAGGACCCAGCAGTGGCCTTGGTCTGCACACCAATCCTTGGTAGTAACTCTAAACATGGGGTGTAATCACTGCTAGAAGCAGACACTGTCTGTGAGGACAAGCTGCTAACTTCAGACAGTGCAGTTAGAAGAACTGAGCTGAAAAGTAAATTTACTGAACAGAATTAGTTCTGTTTTCACTCAAACCAGGACATTCAGCATTTTCTACCAAAACCCTCTTATTTTCTAATGTAATTTTTATAAGCTTTTTTACTTAGGTCCAGGGGGTTTTGCAACAGTAAAATTTGCTGTAGCACATTAATAAAGGTCCTCCTTTTGTAAGAATATTCATAACACGCAAAAAAATGCCTGCAGTTGGTAATAAACGACCAACTATAGCTTCTTACATGGAGGTAAAATCAGTCTTGACTACAGTTCTATATCTGCAAACTAAACCATTACATAGGCTCAATGTTACCATGTATTTTAGCTTTTACTAACCAAATCTGTCTGGTCTCTAGTTCTTTCTGCATTTCTCAGCTATAGCCAGTCTTTGAGTTCTGAGTTTTGTGTCAGTATTGTACTGTGCATTGTTTGTCCCCTAGAAATTAATTTTCTGCAATGTAAATGTTCTCATGTTTCACACACACGAGAAACTTAGGGTTAGAGGAGCTTAGAGTGGCAAATGGTTTAGAATATGTTTTTCTTTCAGTTCTTGCCAATTTGAAAGACAAGGTACAAGGTGATTCTAGGGAAAAATTTTCAGTCTCAAGTGGTTTCCAAATTAGTGGCTGACTTGGTCCAATATATGGGAAAGTTAGGCTTAGACACCCTTCACCTAGGTCTCTGACACAGAAAGAAAAAGGGAAAGGGTAAGACTGTCAGATGCTGAGGAATGTAACTGAAGTTTGCTGGTTTATTATTAATTTGATTGATATATCCTAGGTAAAAGCACTCTGGAGCACTCCTGTTAGGTAGTGATATTGGGTGAAATAGCTCTTTTGCATCTCCCCAGTTATCATTATGTTAATTAAGGTAATAAATTTACAGCCTCTAGCTGTAATCATATTCTTATGTCTGTATCTTATTTGCCTGAGGTGTTTAAATCAACACATTGGTCTTATCAAGTGTAACAAAATACATATTTTGTTACATAATTACCAGTTTAAAAGGAAGTTTTTGGAGTTTGAGATATATTCAGTTCTGGTACATTGAAACATATTCATTTTTAGGAAATATACCAAAGGGATACGTACACAACTTTCAAAGTACGACTGCAGCCCCCACATACAAACTCACATTACATTAATGAGGACTTTTTACTGAACCCAGGATAGTGTAGACAACCATATTTCTTTCTAAAAAGAATTTTATAGGTCATTACATCAAATGGATTCACCTCTACCTATTTAAATTAATTTTTCTCTAAACTGGTGAGAGTTTTCCAAATATCCTAAAATTTCTCATCTCCACACAGTTTTCAGAACAATTTTTCACTCTATAATTATGAGGGCTTTTTTCTGACCTTGCTCTGAATAATGATAGTGTGGCTGTATTTGAAATTAAAATGCAACTGGGAGAAGAAAATGCATTTAAAATGGAGGCAAAGAATCACTTCTTATAATTCCTATCATTTAACAGTTCAGAATTAGGCCATGGAATTCAAAGGGCATTAATGAAACCTAAGAGTAAACCAGCTTCATCACAGTTTGAGCTGGTATAGTTTGAAAAAACTAAATATTGACATAGGAACATATGTATAAAAGAAACAGAAACCTTTTTGTTTAGACATAAAACAATTTTTGAGAACAACTGAAAGAAAAGACTTGACAAGCAGGTTAATCCAGATTATTTCTACAGTATTCCTTGCCTATCCCTCTGAGGGATGCCATTCCATCTGCAATCTAAAAAAAAGTCGTAAAGTAAATGTCATAGAATCATAGAATCATGGAATGGTAGAGGTTGGAAGGGACCTCTGGAGATCATCAAGTCCAATCACCAATCAGAGCAGGATCACCTAGGACAGGCCACACAGGAACAGATCCAGGTGGGTCTTTAAAGTCTCTAGAGAAGGAAACTCCACAACCTCTCTGGGCAGCGTGTTCCAGTGCTCTGACACCCTCACAGTGAAGAAGTTTTTCCTCATGTTGAGGTGGAACTTCCTGCATTCCAGTTTGTGACCGTTGCCCCTGTCCTATCACAGGGCACCACTGAAAAGAGACTGGCTCATTCTACTTGACACCCACCCTTCAGATATTTGTAAACATTCATAAGATCCCCTCTCAGTCTTCTCCAGGGTAAACAGCTCCAGGGCTCTCAGCCTTTCCTCCTAAGAGAGATGTTCCATTCCCTTCATTGTCTTTGTAGCTCTCTGTTGGTCTTTCTCTAGTATGTCCCTATCCATCTTGAACTGGGTAGACCAGAACTGAACACAATACTCCGAATGTGGTCTCATTAGTGCAGAGTAGAGGGGGAGGACAACTTCCCTAGACCTACTGGCCACACTCTTCTTAATGCACCCCAGGACACTATTGGCCTTCTTGGCCATAAGGGCACATTGCTGTTCCATGGATAACTTACTGTCTGACAGGATGCCAAGGTCCCTCTCCACAGAGCTGTTTTCCAGCAGACCTACCCTTAACCTGTACTGGTGCATGGTGTTCCTCCCCACTTGCAGGTCTCTACAATTATCCTTGTTGGATTTCATTAGGTTTGCCTTTGCTCAGCTCTCCGGTCTGTCCAGATCTTGTTGAATGGCAGCACAGCCTTACAGTGTGTCAACCACTTATTCCAGTTTTGTATCATCATCAAACTTGCTGAGGGTACACTCTGTCTCTTCATCCAGGTCATTGCTGAAGATGTTGAATAAGACTGTCCTTTTACTTTTGCTAGGGAATATCATTATATGGAGCCAACAGGATTAAAAACATTTTCACCCTTCTAAGGGCTATTTCCTTGTTCTTCACCTCAGTGCAGACATTCAGTTTTTATGTGAATTAGAAGATGGCAAGCAGCAGACTGGCCAGATACACTCAATGCAACATTAATCTATAGGCTTACACTGCCTTGTGGAAGGCCACACAAGCCTTTTGGTGTGGAAGAGACAATGGAAAAATCAAAGTGGAGGCCTGGGGAACAGTAAGGGACTGGATGCTGGTTTGAGGATATGGGCAGAAGTGAGGGTTAAATTCAGACTTACTTAGCATCATTAAGGTCCATTATTGATTTGGCACTTTTGAGAAAGGATGTGGAAAGGGGTTCATCTATGAAAGGGAAAACACTTATATAAGTTGTGGAAAGTAAACAATGTTAGTATTTTCATAGCAGGAATGGAAAGTTAAAATTCAGAATTCAAAAGGCAAACACACAAAGAAAGCATTCATTAAATACTCTTCATTACTTTGGAACTAAACTCAAAACACAACTGACTCATGAATCTCTGGTTTGGAAATGCAGTCTGTTTTGGGTTTCTTTGTTCCAAAACATCCAGTAGGATTTCTATGGTGATATTCACTGAAGCTCTTCCATGCTCATATATGAACTACAGAACATAACAGAACAATCAGTTGATGGACTCTTAGTTGCAATGAGACTCTCAATTGCATTAAGACCACGACTGTGTTAGACACACTGTTATGAATTAAAACATTTCTTACTATGGTAACCAGTAAAGTAAGCAGAAAGCTTGTTTTTTCTGTTTAAAATACTTCAGATTCTTATAATAAATTTCAGATCTGATCTGAGACCTGCTAGTCAATGAAAAGCTCCCAACAGTGAAGGTGGACTTTCAATCAGGTTTATATGCATTTTTTTTTTCTGAAAGAGAAATTACATCATGTTTTCCTCTGAAATGACTTCACTGAAGATAAAGTTACACTAGATTTGATGATGTACTGAAAACTTTTACAATGATTTTTCCCAGCTACTGCCTTTTTTTCTCCATTCTGCAACTGCAGCTTTAACTACATTCTAGAATGTAAAGACTTAGCTAAACTCCTGTATCATCCAAATACTCCCTTATAATTTCATTCTCAAAACAAATGTATCATACTCTAATGTATGATTATTTGATCAGACTGGGTCTGTTTAATTTCAACCAGCAAAGCTAAAATGGCAGGAAAGATTAACTCAGTCCAACTCATTTTCAAAACTGATTTGTAAGTTTTTTATTGGGTTGACACAAAGTACATTAAGTCAATGGACTTTTTCACTTGAACAGCCGTTGGGGCAGACACCATATGCATATCAGCAGTTCCATAGTGTGTAGTCTCTTCCAATCTTACTGCAAATGCCTCTTCCTTGCACATGATTCAACTAAAAGCCTCAAATATCAGTAAACAACACAAATGTTTACGATAGTCTATTTGTATAGTCATAATTTAAACATCAATAATACCTATTTACAGATGTTCTCATTCACTTTAGATTTAGAGAACATAAGTATGATACGACTGTGATGTTTGGGTCTAGTTTTCACTTTACGTTTATTTTGTGTTTGAGAATTTTGAGGGAGTTCTTTTTCCAGTTCCCTGTAGTTCAGTCAAATTAGCAATGCTAGTTCTAGTACAAATCACAAAGTTTTGATATTGATTTCACAGACACCTCAAACAAGATTTTAAAAAAGGAAAGCCTATTAGGAAACTTAATCATTTGTAGTAAAATTATGTTAGCTACTACTTGGCAAGATTGCTTTAGAACTAAGGCTTTGAAGCCTGTCACAGGTCTTAAAAATAAAATTGCTTGAGTAGTTGAGTAGAACTGTATTAAAATGCAAATTTCCAGCTGTTAATATTTCTTCAAAAACCAATAATCCCTCAAGGCCACCAATATGTCAAATACTTAATGGAAAAATATCCCTTAGGCAGAATGGCCTTTCTAAGTTGACTTTTGATTAAACTTAAAATACTATATAGAAAAAAACTTAAAATCAAAAAGAGGATATAAATATTGTACTAGACTAAAATGTCATAGAGAATGCAATCGGAGGGGCAAATTTAAGGTCACAAATTTTTAAGTAATTTTCTAGCCTTTTTGAGGAGTAGCCAAGGAAATAATTGCTAATATATGGTATAGTTTGTAGTGCACACCTATAAATAGGCCTTGGAGGAACAGAAACTAATATTTTCCAAAGTAATACAGATCTAAACATAAAGTTGGAATATAATTGACATGTATAGCACAGAAGTCAAAGTCTCCACTGTCCAAATCTTGTGCTTATATTCTGACAGACAAAATCTGAAACTTGAGGCTCAAAATTATAGAATATAATAGAGAATATAAAAGGTAATTAAAGACTAAACAGACCTTTATATCCCTGGCTACCAAATCCCAGGACCCTATATGTCTCTGTCAAACACAGAAGTGAGATCTCCTTTGGAAAAGAGTAACAGAATCAAAAGTCTAACCCTGTTCCTGTGGAAAGCAGTGATAAAACATTAATATAAAGAGGACTGAGATCTCAGTAAGTTGTGGTACACTGGGGCTGAGTACATCAAAATTTTGAAGAAATTTAATTGTCATTTAAACATCAGATCAATCTCAGAACCAATTGCAGCTAGCATCTTGAATTACATAATTTCTAAGTTACCTCCACCACTGAAACTGAGCCCTTTATGTGTAGTTCTTACCAATGCTCCATTCTCACGCCTCATCATCAAAGGCAGATAACTGAACAAAGATGCCAACCCAGCTCCTCCATGTTGCATGCTCCCCACCCCCTCCCCACTCCCATGACAAACAGAAACCAATACACACTAAAGATTCAGCTATTCAGAGGTTGTTTTACCTGCTCTGGAAGCATCTGTCCTCCTTCCCAGAACTGCTCATAAAGAATGAAAACATGTAAGACATATTGTCCTGATTTGACATAGAACAGACCTAATTCTGTTTAGCATTTTTACTTTTCAGCCAAGTCTCTTCCAACTAACTGCACTTTCTGAACTTAACAGCAGATTTTCACAGACACTGTCTGCTTCTAGCAGTGGTGATACACAGTGTTTATAGTTACTCCCAAGGACTAGCATGCAGAAAGAACCTTGCTTATACTTGCTCTTATGGAAACCTTCAGGAAGGGAGAGGGGTTCATAGAAAGCATCTGTCATTCATCTAGTGGCCAGCCCAGCCATAACCCTTGATATCTCCTACAAAACAGATTTACAGAAAACAAAACATAAAATGGCTTGTTACTGATCATCATATTCTGTGATATCTGTGATGCTGTAATACCACCTTTTACAACGAGAACTTTGTGGCAGCAAGGTAAAAAGTCATGACAGATCCACACTCTTTGTACTGTCAATGAATAATGAGAATCTTTAGTATCAAGAAAAAGCAAGTCCAGGTGCCTGAAGTATAATCCAGTCTCAGTTCATCTCTAATGTACTGCACATTTGGTTTTGAATAGGAATTAGACACGTGTTTTGGTCAGATAAGAAAATCTTGTCATCATGAGGAAACCGCAGCTAGATTCTCAGCTGGTGTGAAGCAGAATAGTACTACTGATAGATCTTGAAGATATGGAGATCTACATCAGTTAAGAACATGACATTGCATTTGATCTTCAGAATATGAAGTATGACATTTTTAATCTGTAATTTAATTCCAAAGAACATGTTTTCAGTACTAAAGCTATTTTATAATCCTTCAAAACATAATATCTGTATAGAATCATTTTAGCTGTTGAGGCTTCAGTTACCAACAAACTACTCTAGTGAATGTGAACCATCTAACAGCAGTGAAATTAACCTGGGAAAAAAAGTATGAGGCAGGAGCAATATCATGACCCTGTTTTTAAATAGGAGTGGTAAAATCTGTAGTTTATACAGATAGAGAAAATTGTCAAACAGATTTTTCTTTTCTTCTGCAAAGAAACTTGAAGAGAAAATTAAAGTTACCGGTGATGTTTAACCTCAAATTTTGAAAAGAGTGGTTTTATTTCACCTCTAAGACATAACTGGATTCTATTAATGTACTCCAGAACCACAGGACCAAGACATGAAAACACTTGGGTGAAATCTGTGTTTCACAGAAATTTAGGACAAGTTTTTTCTGACGTTTTTAGTTTCTGGTTTTCAAGTGTTGCTTCTTAAGGAACTTTGTCAGATTTCAGGTTCAAAAGGAAATGTTTACACCTAAGTAGGACATAAGGCATTTTTACATATCCAACTCCAGTCTCTGTGCATCTTCATACTCAAAACTAGAGCTCCCTAAAATGGTTGAGGGAGAGAAGGAGGGAGGGGATGAAGAATCTGTAACAGGAAGCAATAAAAAAGGCTAAGAGATAAGATAAGAGAGCTTGAAGTATGTATATAAAATCTTTAAGGACTCTAGTTCTCAGAAGCCCTGGTCCATAACCTTCCTGAAGAGTTACAAAAGTACTCTGAAATCTGTATTCGTCCCAACCAGTTCTTAGCAGTTAAGAAAGCTGACTGTCCTAGATCTCATTTGAAGAAGTCTGACCATCTTCCCATATAACCTGAGCTCCTGATACAGGGTTCTGGACTTTAAATTCTGACCTTAAAGAATAAGAGTGTTTTCTATCAATACCTAATAATCTAATCTAGCTACTTTGAAAGATGCTTCAAAAAAAAAAACACCCATCCTTTTTAAACCCCTAGGATTTAGTTTCTGATGACCACCGAGAGCAGAAAAAGTAGAATCAGACTAGGACAACTTATGCGATCATGTTTTCAGAATGATGAGTACCAAGTTCTTTCTGTAAAAAGAAACCAAAATCTAAACAAACAAGAAATTATATTTCTATTTTCTGATGTTTTTTTAAAACATGCTGTTTCTTCAGTCACAAAGAATTCACTTACTGGGTGTTGAGGAAATCACATTAAAGACAATGACCAGTCTTGATTATGACCAATGATCACATTCAACTGTTGGCTATAATCAATGATCAAAATGTATTTCCCGACATAGTGTGTCACAGCAGCATTTCTGAGAGCATCAAAATAACTATGAAAACAGTCTCATTTACACCTATTGAAGGATAAATAGAAGCACTTCTGACTTTTCAGCTGGACACCTATGCTTAAGAAAGGGTAGAAAGTGAAACTAAAATATAGTCAAAGTGAAAATAAACAAAGATTGTTTCACTTACAGTATTTAGTGTGAACAACTTTTAATGAAAAATATTTCAAGTGCATTTCAACCTAATTATCTGAACTTGACTTTCAAAGTAATTTTACCTATTAAAGTCTTAGCAGTATTTTCAGCCCAACTACATGTCATCAGAGCCATATAAGTGGTCATATTTTTATCCCAGCTTTTCATAGTATTTAACAATGCTTTTATTATATATTTCTTAAATTTTTAGATGTCATGCTTAGCCTCAATAAGCAGTTGTGAAGAACATTGTGAAGATTAAGATGGAAACAGACTGTGTTCTGTATTCAATTCAGGGAGATTCCTGTCCTTTTATCTCCATAACTTCAGAAGAGAAGGAAAGAAAGCCTCTTTCAGACTTCCCCAGATTCAGAATTAAATTTTGTCGTACTTTCATTCATTTAACACCTTCTTACGTTGCTCAGTTAGAAGTTTAAAGTTCGTGAACAGGTGATCTCTGTAGTAGGGTTATAGTTTTGTTTCGCCATCGGTGGTGTTTTGCCTTTGCCTATCAGACAGGCAGTTCTGACAAGCTTTTTGAAGTTAGAGATCTTGTCCTTCTATATAGTATATTTTCTGATATTTCCCCATATTATCCCCAGGGCCCATTAGGAGTTGAAATTATATTTCAAATAATTCCAGATACCCTTATTTCTATCTTTTCCAAATAGTGGCTTTTTAAAATTTTAATTGTTCCTAAGGGGCCTTTTTACATTTAAGTGGATAATTGAGAAGGGGTTTGGTTTGGTATCAGTTTTTTCTCTCCTTTACCTTTCATCTTCAAAAGATGGATTTTGTCTTTGAGTTTTTTTTTTTTTTTTTTTTTTTGTTTGTTTTGTTTTTTAATTTTATTTTATTATGATAAGGAAGATTCTTAATTAATTCCCCAAATAATAGTGCTGTCTGGGGTTATGTTTTTTGGGGTTTGTTGACTTTTACACTTAAATGACTTTCTACTTCCTTATCCAGTTATAGCATCAGATGCCCTTGTTATATTGTAGGTAATTTTTTTTATTATTCACACAGCAATAAAATAAGGAAGGTATTATGCAATGGTTTACATTTAGACATATGATATTTTTAACTACAAATTTCAAACGAGTTTTATCTTAAGTAGTTGAGAAACAATTAAAGTTTCCATCAGAGAAAGAACATGAATAAGTTAAAAGTAATGAGTTTCTGTTGAACATATCCCAACAATCAGTGTTGTCTGCAATTTAAATCCTTTGGCATTCTTATAAAAATTGCTTAAACTAAGAATTTTATTATGTTGTAAAATGAGGTTTTATCACAAAAGACAGACAAAAGTAAGAAAGAAAAAGCCTGGTAACTGAATTGGATTTAGTAGACAGTAATAATACTTATTCTAAATGTCCCCTTTGAATTATTGTAAGTAATGGAATTTTTCTTGTTTGGTCTGTTGAGTCACTTTTGTTTTGTTAGACAAGTAATCTTATATTCACCTGTAAGACCAAAGTATCTTAAAGATGTATTATTTTCTTTGATATGAACTTATGATTTGCTTGTCTTTTGACCAAAGTGGTAAATAGATTCATAACTTGTTGTTTCAGTTATGGTGGTTTGACCTTGACCAGATGCTAGGTACCCACCCAGCCACTCTCTCATTCCCCTTCCTCTCACATGTCCTCTGCTGGGGCAGAAAAAAGGATGAGAAAACCTTGCAGGTAAAGATTATCATCATAGGCAAAACAGACAACTCTGGGGGAATTAAATTAATTTATTAACAATTGAAATAGATTTGGATAATGGGAAATAAACACAAAATTCAAACACCTTCCTTCCATTCCTTCTTTTTCCCAGGTTTGACTTTACTCCTTCATTCCCAATTTCTCTACTTCCTCCCTGCCCCAAGCAGCACAAGGGGGTGAGAAATGGGGATTTACAGTCACTCCATAACACTTCCTCTCTTCTGCTCCTTCTTTTTCTCCTGCTCTACTATGGAGTCCTCCATGCAGACTGGATATCTGCTTCAGCGTGGTTCTCTCATGAGCTGCAGGAAAATACCTGATTGACCACGGTCTCTTCCACAGGCTGCAGAGGAATCTCTGCTCTGGTCTGGAGCATCTTCTCCCCCCCTTTCTCTGATCTTTCTGTTCATACCGCTGTGGTATCCTGTGGTAGAGCTATGGCGGAGCTGGCTGGCACTGTCTGTGTCCATCATGGAGCAATTCCTGGCCTCCTCCTGAAGATGCCACCTCTGCAACCACACCACCCACTATCAGATACTTCTGATAAGTATTTTATGCAAAGTAAAAATCATAATAATCAAAGTTCACATATATGTTCCTAAAACAGAGCTAAATTACTTAGAAAAGTTAATCAGGTAAGGACTTCTAATGTGTTTAAAATCTGTAGAAATAGATGCATGTTTAATAAAAACTTTCTTGAATAACAAAGTACTATCTTCCTTACCATTCTCTGTTTTTCATAGATGATGGCAAATATGAGCCTTTTAGTATTCCCTTATTAGGCTGCACATCTCAATAAATTGGCAAAGACTTTCCAATCATACATATATACCATGATATTCATGTTCTTTAAGTATTGTACATAAAACTGTCTCTTCACATCAACAAGAACACAAGCAAGATTTTAATAACACAAATCACCCCAAACTAAATATTAATGTTTTCACTCATAAGTATTTTTGCATCTCTATTAAGATTTACTTCCTTTGATATTTTTGCAAAAACATGCAATAGCAAGTAGAAGTTTCTTGCTGTTAATGAAAACAGAGGCAATGATATTGGACGGATGAGATGACAAAGGGTCATATCAACCATAAACAGAAGTGTCAGAAGAAATTTGATTCATTTTCAACTTGTTGATAAATTAATAAGGCCCCTTCATTCAATTTGCAGCCTAAACAGTGGCTGTAAAACTGCAGTGTCATAGGCAGACACTCTGTACATACATTTTACGTAAGTACGTGAGCAATGTGACACTATCCTTAGCACTCCCATCGTAGCAAATCTATGGATTCCTATATTATATATATATCTACACGTAGGTATCTTCACTTGTAATAAACTCCATGTAATTTGTTCATCATCATTTCTTAATATGAAAATTTTAAAATTTTAACACCTGATCATTTCCAAAATGCCAAAGAATCACCTAGGATTCACTGTACAAACTCACAAGTCTGCTGAAATATGAGGGAAAATGAAAACCAGCCATACTTCAGAAGGGTCTCCTTAAAAAAACCTTTCTGTCTGAGAGCATCCATCAAGCAAAGCTAATCTACCAAATTAGTAAAGCCAGCAAAAGGACCTTAAACAAGGGGTTTGGGGCTTTTTAATTCTCTTTACCCTAACATGTTGCTATTCTCTGCACTACCAAATCCTGATTCCATGGTGGGAGAGAAACTAGAAATACCCAGTTGCCTCAGTGTTCCTTCTGTATTGGGAGAAGCAATGTACCTTGGAGAGGAGAAAAAAAATTCAGTCATACAGAATTACATATAAAACCACCAAGCACAAAAAGTCTGAGGTATGAGGAAGGCAATAGGATACCTCTTTTAGAAAGGGTAGTGTGATAAAGGCATGGTTATCAGCATTAGTTAATTCAGATCTCTCTGCTGCTGAGGCACTACTTTTCAGACAGCTCACTGACAAATGTATTCAAGAGTTGTGACAGAAAATTCCTTAGTCCTATCAACCCACCTTCAATTTCCATGATCTCATTGGCAGTTTCTGATGATGATCAAGATTGGCTGCATCCCATGTTCACAGTCTGGGTCAGGAAATACAGGTGCAGTCTCCAGTGATCAAAAGGTCTCTATGTTAGGAATCAACAGAAAACATTCCATAGAAATGGAATACAATGCATTCCCAATGTCTTCTTGGTATAGTCAGCCCTTTCTGGGGGAAAAAACATCAAGCAAACAACAAAAACAAAAACAAAGCACCCCCAAACAAACAAACAAAACCAACAGAACAACAGAATGAGAATCTAACTAATGCAACAAGTTTTGGTTTATAGAAAGGACAGGAATACTTATACATCCTGCATCTTAGGATTTATCTGTAGGGGACGTATCACCTCTACACCATTTCATAAAGAATCACAATAGGGAGAGGCAGTGTCTCTTCTTTACTTTTATCCCAAAATCTGATGCATACATGGTTTTGTTAATCTTACGTGCTGGGAAGCATTTGTGAAGAAATAAATGAACAGTTTAAGAGTAGATTTCTACTGTGTGTAGCATGTTATGCAGTGAAATTTTTATGTAATAAAATTCTGTTGCTGCAATTTTCCTTGTAAAACACCTTACATTTCGATTTGCTGTTCATTTAAGTGACTGAAAGTTTCTTCTGAGAGTGGTATTTAATAGAATAAGAAAAAAAAAAAAGGTGGGGGGAAAAAAAAAAAAAAAGAAGAAAAAGGAAGCTAATGAATATGATGTTTAGTATGCTGTCATCCGTTTGAGGCTTATGCTGCCACAACTCCAGTTAGCTGAGCACAGCAGTAGATATGAGGAATAATGAGTTTGCCAGACATTTTGAAATTCTCTCCTGCTGTGTGCTGTCAGTTGAAAAACAGGGAAACAGTGATGACAAACAATTTAAACACAATGGATTGACCATAACTGGCACCTAAAGGACAGTAAAGACCAAATGGCAGGATCTGGCCAACTAGCTTGTAAGTTCCCTGAATATGACAAGGATTGTTGCATTTTAAGTTTTGCTTGAAAAAGCAAATTGCAGCTATAGATTCAGTAGCCAGAAAACATTTACTTAGAAATAACAATGTTCTACTGGAAAAGCAAGATAATTTATGACAAAATGATGAATATTAAAGATAGTTACACATATTTTCATTCTTCCTGGCTGCCTAATTTAGAGACGTATTTCTTGATAATCTTGAGTAATAGTAACAGATAAGAAAAAGGTATATGCCAAGTATATTTCTCCAGTTTTAGTGACACTCCTGTGAAAGACCAGAGATTACTCCCTTTCTGCATTTATCCCCTTAGAAAGATAGAAACCTGGATTTTTTAAAAAACAAAGCAGATCTTCACAGATGCCATCATGCTGCACAGTTATTCATTATTTTCTGGTAAAAGATGAGTTGGACATCAGATTTACCACTCCAAAAGAATAAGCCCCCACAATTTGAAGTAAATTAGATCATCTCTATATGAAAAACTTATCTGCTATAACTTTATTTTCAAAGCAATATGTTAGTATTGTGAAAAAATAAGAAAAAAAAATTAAAAAAAAAACCCACCAAACTTACAACAAATGGGTTTGTTTCTTCCTTGCCAGTCAGTAAGATTTAATATAATGCTTCTGCATTACAGAATTAAGCCAAAACAACTTCACCTGACTTCATTTTTACTATTTAGCAGGAGTGAGCCTGGAGAGGATTATGAAGCTGTCCCTTCTTCAGGGTATCAGCTGGAGGACTCATTAATGGGGAGGATTTATCTCACCCTACTAAGAAACCCAAACCTTAGTTTCTGAAGCTGAGTTAGTCACCTCTAGATCCTGCTGTAGCCAGTAGAGATAAAAAAGGACACCTCTAGACAATCATTTATCTCTCTAAAAGGGGCATAGATGGATCAGATTAATTGTGAGTACCTATTTTTCTTTACATTTACTACAAAAGGAGTCTAAATTTTTTAATTCTGACTTAAACATCCAGGTTTTAGGCGTCTAAGCTTTGTGCAAGTTTTTTTTTTTTTTGTTTTTTTTTTTTTTTTTTGGTGCATCAGTGTAGCTCATTTAAGTATTTTTCTATGAATATTCTATTTCGTTTCCTCTGAGATGAAAAGTCAGTGAGTATTTCCCTAAACTGTGCATGATGTCATCAGTCCCCATTTTCAAAGAGCAGAACTAGGACTAAATGTGTACAATTTGTAGTATATTGTATCAGTTATGCAATACAAATAAATGTAATATTGATCAGGCTTGACAATACATCTCTAATCACCTGTGATATGAGAAACAAGAACTATCTAGTTTCTTGGGAGATTACAGCAGTGAGTTGTTGCAAGACATATTTGGAGAACTGGAAGTCCGTAGTGTTATGAGCTGATCCTCTGGGAGCCACTGCAATGAATCAGAACAATGCTTCTGGGAGAAATTTTAGTTCACAGATCACTAGCTTGAGAGAATAAGTATCTTAAATACCTAATTTCTTTTTTTAATTATTTTAAAATTAAAAAAAAAATGATGGGGCAGATTTATTTCAAACTAAGAAAACAAGGATTGATTTTGCCAACCTCGGAGCTTCATCTGCTTTGTCTTCATCAGCCTTCCTGTCTGTAGAAAAGCCATGCAAAGAAGCCTCTGGACTACCTGGGTAACGTACAAAGCTGTGCCAGATTTGCTTAAGGACGGCAGCACTGGATCACAGAGCTCAAATGTTTATGTCCAACAATAGCACCAAGAAGCACAGTCAATGTAAAGGCTAAAACTGTCCTTTCTACATCCTTTGGATGAGCTGTATTCCTACTGGTCACAGAAAGGGAAAAAATTGTCGTCTCACATCACTTGGCAGACACACAACTTAGTGTCACATCACATAACAGGGTGAACTTGTACAACACAAGCAGCGGTGCATATTGTTCTTGTGTATACAGGAAGAAGGGAACTGTAGTTGTGTATTGGCCACACATAAATTCACAGTGTTACAGCTCTAAAGCAAACGCTGGCATCTGACTGTTTCAAATAATCCCCTGCCTGCTCAACACACTGTCTAAGCACCACAGAAGGACCACAGCTTTTACTACTAGATAAGAAGGGCAGTTTACAGCAGGAGTGGCAATAGGCTTAGGTAGCATAATCCGCAGCCACAGCTGTAGCCTAGACAGAGTTTTGTGAACTACATATAAACCTATTCTGGTCTCACAGAGTGTTCTTGCTATTCAAAAGCATTTCAGAAAATGCTTTTACATGTAGCACTGTCACCCACTGTAATGTCTGAACTATATAATCTCTTCTGTTACGAGATTATTTTTCATCCAGGATTCCTGGTACAGTTCCTTAAATGGACAACAGAGGAGTTTAAGCAGGCTTACAAATGAAAACCAGAAAAGTCTGCTACCCCTCAGTTATAAAAGGAAATATTCCTGTTAAAATTCATCCCTAGCTTTTAGATTTGGCAATATTTCATGAGGAGAATGATAACTTTTTAAATACTAATACATAAAAAATACAATAAGGGGAAACAGACATCACAATGATTCACAAAAATCATAGAATCATAGAATGACAAGGGTTGGGAGGGACCCCTGGAGATTATCAAGTCCAATCACCCTGACAGAGCAGGATCACCTAGGACAGGCCACACAGGAACAGATCCGGGTGGGTCTTGAAAGTCTCTAGAGAAGGAGACTCCACAACCTCTCTGGGCAGCCTGTTTCAGTGCTCTGTCACTGCCACAGTGAAGTTTTTCCTCACGTGGAACTTCCTGCATTTCACCTTGCTACAATCATGTCCCATCCTATCACAGGGCACCACTGAAAAGAGACTGGCCCCTTCTACTTGACATCCACCCTTCAGATATTTGTAAACATTAATAAGATCCTCTTTCAGCCTTCTCCAGGCTAAACAGCTCCAGGGCTCTCAGCCTTTCCTCATGAGAGAGATGTTCCCATCCCTTTGACATCTTTGTAGCTCTCTGTTGGACTCTCTCTAGTATTTCCCTGTCCCTCTTGAACTGGGCAGCCCAGAACTGGGCACAGTACTCCAAATGTGGTCTCACTAGTGCAGAGCAGAGGGAGGGGTAAAACCTCCCTTGACCTGCTGGCCACACTCTTCTTTATGCACCCTAGGATACCATTGGCCTTCTTGGCCATAAGGGCACATTGCTGTTCTACGGATAACATACTGTCTGCCAGGATTCCAAGGTCCCTCTCCATGGGGCTGCTTTCTAGTGGGTCTACCATTAACCTGTACTGGTGCATGGTGTTGTTCCTTCCCATGTGTAGGATTCTACACTCATCCTTGTTGATCATTATGTTTGCCTTTGCCCAGCTCTCCATATTTAAAAAGATTTTAAACTTTTTCATGCAAAGTGAATGCTCTATTTCACAGCTTTCTTCACACTGAAAGAATAGAATTTCTTATTAAACAAGGGAATTCAGGGTATTTCCAGCACTTGTAAGCAACTTGTATACTTTGTACTTAAGCATAACTGAGTCCTTGAAGAAATAATTTTCTCTTTTTGGAACAATATAAATGAAACATTGTGTGTTAGAAGGAAGCATGAAAATGTTCCAGTTTTTGAAAGCAAACATTTAAGAGGTTTTCAAATTTGCAACTAGTTAAGAATTCTATAGTTAAATAAATGTAATGTCCATACCCACACAGATGTCAGTGCCATGATAAACTCATACTGGGTGATTAGAGCTGTGAAAAGCTAGTTTGTTCTAGGCTGGGGACTCAGCCAGTGTTCTGACCTTGATTTTCATCATATTTTGAAGACCTTTGGGTAGTTATTGTTTTCCAGAACTACCACTGTAGGGCAGAAGTTTTACTCTTAATTCTAGATAGGAATGCAGCATCACCTATGTGCTTAGGGTGTTCAGAGGGGCCTGACTTTTACCCTGGTCTTGCCTTTATTCTGATGTGTAACAGGATGCAACTCATTGTCTGTGTTGTCATGGTCTGTCCAGATTCTAACATCTTCAGTGAAATTCTTCTAATTACATATAAATGCAGAAATGAATTGCAAATTGCTACATTTTGGTGAGTGCGTAAATCTTAGAGCATATTATCTGCATACTCAGAGGTCTAATTACATACATTTCATCTGAATCCTTTCTCAGTTTCATCCAAAATAATTTTTTTCCTGTGGTACTGAAATTTCTCCACAAAAATAATTTAGTAAAAATCTGTCTACAACTCTATAGGAATAATTTTATTGTCTGGACCAAGTTATCATCTTCTATTCTAAGGTAGATACAAATGCAGATTTCTGAAAGATGTACCTCACAGTCACAAATCCAGAAAAAGAGAGTGATCCATGTCTAGAGGAGCAAGCAGGAGGCTTAGGAGTCAATTCCTTGCTCTGTCACTGACTGGGTTTATGTCCTTAGACACACCAAACACTTTTATCTGTGTTGGTCTTCCCTGAAGGATTAATCAAGTTATTCCTCTATCTCAAAATATTTGACAGATAATCTACAAGATATTCTGAAGCATCTCAATAAAATGCTACCAGTATTCAGTAGAGGCTAAACACCATACTCTTGTTATGGGCTCCTCTCTTCAATGCCTTTACTTATAGCTTTTCATTTATATCAGCCCAATCCCTTCACTGCAGAGCTGCACAAAGCGCAGCAACCCAACAATCAAGATCTTTAGAGCCAGCTTCCACACTTCAGTTCATACAGCTAGCTAGACCAGCGTTGAAAGCTTTTTAGATTTTTTTTTTCTCTCAAATTCTTCTTATGCATTTTTGTTTCTTTTCTTTCTTTTTCCTCCTCCCACCTTTCTTTCCCATTTCTGATCCTGAACCATACTGAGTTACCTCTTGTAACACAGCTTATCAGTGTTCTCCTAATTGGCAAAACCCTCCTGGGAGGGTGACTTTTTAGCATTTCAACATCTTGTATTATTGCTGTGATTTTTTTTCTGTGAAAGAGCTGTCAGACACAAATGATTCACTTTCAGTTTGTCAAATGAGATGACTAATGGGAATGGACAGTGGACCTACAGATGGACTTTTTTTGTCTCATTCTACCCCATGCATGTGCAGATATGTTACCATTTAGTTGACTGTCATTTTGTGGGGGTGGCACGACTTACTTATAATATTTTTACACATTCAAACTAGAAAATAATCCTCCTATTTTCAAAACTGTTATCTCTCAGACATTATATATCCTCAAAGTCATATTAAATTCTAGTGTAGGGTATAAAGGCTTTTTCTAATTAATTCAATTTGGTTATGCAGATTTTGTTCTGTCTACATAATTTTTTCACATAACATTTTTAATATTACCTCTTTTACAAAGAGGTTAAACTTCAGAAATTAAAATAGAAGTCTATGTGAAAAATAGGGTGATGTTGGACTGGCTTTAACCCTAGCATCTAGTTCTTCTGTAAGCTAATAGCTGATGAGCAGACTAAAGTTCTTAAGTTGAAATGTGACTGCATAAATCATGCAAAATAATTCAAAGTTTCTAGACGTCAAGAGGCTTGCAGACTTGAGGTGTGATTGAAAAGTAATAATGTACTTTTGTCAGTGAGTTACCCTGGGTCTGAAAAATAGACTAGCTGATTGAAGGACTTGACCTAATGATCTCATTCTTTTATCTCTACTCTGTCCTTGTTTCTAGTCCACTCTAGATCTTTGTTCTCCATTTCTTAGTAGATGAAAATTTTCCCTCAATTCCACTTATGTAAATGAATTTCACTGAGCCTGTTGGTTTTGATGAGATCATTTTTTATGGTACCCTTACTATTTTCAGCTGATGTGACAGACCTAGCTATAGGTAATACAAATACCTTTGGCATAGAGATGGCAGGAAGTTTTTTTCCAGAAAATTCCAAATTACTTAGATACAAATATAGAATAATAGCACTTTAGGCAAATATAGGCCTTTAGATTCTTTCCTGGGGGAGGGAGGTAAAAATTGTTTGCATGAACAAAAAAAGACCTACTCTCAAATACCAAGCATAAAAAAATATACTTACTTAAATATGCTTAAATATAACTATTTAGATTTACCTTGATTGCATCATTTGATAGAAAGTTTAGTATGCTTTACACATCTTAAATCATTCCCCAAATAGAAATTACTATTATGGGTTTACCAGGACTTTTCAAAGATGCTGTCAATTATTTTACAAATAGTCACTGTTACTATCTAAAATCTGTGCTAAAGGAATACCTGGCATTTCTGTTCATGACCTAGACCATGTTTTACTCATCTTGTTCAAGCACAGAGAAAAAAAATCTGAGGCTGACACCTGAAATAAACTATTTTCTTCATTTCACACAACATTCTGTATATTTCCAATGTAGGTAAAGAACATTTAACATATTAATAAACAATGCAATATACATAACAAAAATGCAATATGCATTTCTTACATCTTTTATAAGTTAACATATACAGTTGTCATCTTTGTCATCAGAGCAGGAGGCTATTCTGATTTTAATAAAACTTATGTGAAAGTCATTATAACAATTCACAGATTATTTCAGATTTTAGCATTCTTGCAGAAAATGCAGGTTTAATTTTCAGTGGTTAACAGGGAAATTAATGAAGACACATAATTTAATTTAGACATAACTGAAAATGGCTTCTATTAGACACATTCCAAAAGTGCATTTCTCCTAAGCTGTCCTATCATAGAAAATAAAGAGATCACTTCACAGTATCTTTCCATTATCTGCATTATCAATCATTTACCATGTGCTTTGGCTGCTTAAAAATAAGAACAAAATTACTGAACTATAGTTACTAAAGATAATGATGTTTGAAATTAAAGGAATGGGGGTTTTTCATGTTGTCATTTACAGAGTGCAAAAACCAACTGATCTATTTTAATATGCATTCATAAAGTACTGCTGTAATTCTGTAAACACTGTTTCTCTGTCATACACCAATATTATGTCTGTGTTACTTCCCACACAAGAAGGCATTCATAAGGGAAAAAAAACACCTGTCTTATTTTGCTTATTTTTATAGTTGATTTATTGTTTCTAGGGATTTAATCAAAATCTCCCCTCAGAAGCCTAATTTTTGAAACCAATTTACATCTTACTAGATATTCTAAAATACAGTTAATCAGCAGAAGGCCCATTTTTATGTTTAATATTTTAGCTGAGAAGGGGATTTTGTAAGGTGAAATTCATCCTACCAAAAGGTTTGCAAAAATTCTGCACTCTTTATTTATGCTCTCTGTTTAGACTAGAAGTGAAAGTCTCAGTGTTGCTTGCTCAGGAGACTTTAACTCAATTAAAAAGCCCTTCACAAAATAGGATACTGCATTTCAGGCTTAGTTAGCCTCGGGAGAAAACATCAGGGGTAGGGACATTGACAACATGGTCTATTAACATGACTTCAGATATGTTAGCCCAGCTCTGCAATGACACTAACTAAAATCAAATGAACTAACACAATTAGACAAAGGAGCATCTTTATCCATCCAAATGTACCCCAAAGACTAAGAAGATTCCCCCAATGCCTGGTAGGTTTTTTCAAGGAATGCACAGTAAAAGCTCTATCTGGAGTACCATTGTGTTCTTAAGTATAGCCATGTATTAAATTAAACCTAAAATCAGTCCTAAATGTCGCACTAATCCTTTTTGTCTCTTGTTTCTCTTTCATAGCTGCTGACCATTCAAATGCCTTACAGGTGCAGCAAAATAAATCCCCAGCTTCATCTCTTCTGTCATCTTTAAACACTACGTACTCAACAGACTAGCACCGTTATAGAAACCATACAGCTCTGTTAGTTTTGCCTGTCAGGTGCTACAATGACCCCTTCCAGGAAGGGCTTATTTGTTTTGTTTTGCCAAAGTTTTCTTTCTGTTTAAATCATTTTCATCCCTCTCTGTTTTTTAACCCTCAAAACAAATACAGAAAGCATTTATGTTGCTCTCATTCTTCATCTTCCGTATCATACAGGTCAACTGCTGATAATCTGCAGTAAGGTAGATTTCTGATTTATTTACTCAGCCTAATAGCCTTACCTGTACCTTTTCCAGTATAATTTTACCTTTCATGAACATGATTAATTTAGATGATAGTCTTGATTTAGAGATTCTGACTCTTCCATGAGCTTTTCTGTCTTAAGTGACTTCATGACTTAGTGTTTTTAACTGCTCAAAGTTAAACCTTTAGAAGTCAAGACTTCTCAAATCTTCCTCTGTATTCACAAAATGTCATCTAATTTCCTTCATGTCTTTAATTTGTTATTTCTTTAAATTATTCCCAAAATAGTTTGTATAACATACTACTGAGATCATATCAGTAAGTTAGTAGGGTTTTTTTCATAAAAATGGTCCTATGTGTAGTAATATGTTTGTAATTGTCCAGTTGCTTTTTCCAGATTTGTTTTATGGATGTAACTGAAATTTTTCTCTTGTACAGTAGGTGTTTATTCCATTTTTGAGATGATATTCATCCATATAGACCTGAATTCAGTCTTCTTCTGTATTTTTTTTCCTTATTTAAGCTATCAATATAAGACAGTTTTTATATCTTTGACCTGCAGATGTTCAGACTCCTCTGAGATTTTTCTGTCCAGATTGCTTCCAAGCATAAACTTGCATTTGTTTATCTTCCCATTATTATTATTGAGTCACCTTCTTTGATTGAGTCTCCTGAAAGATCTTTAATAGTTATCAAAAAGAAATAACATGCCCTTTTCTTGTTTTTATGATTACTCACTTAAGAAATCTGTTAATATCACATGCAAAAATATATGGGTCCTACTATCTTTAGGAGTATTTATTCTCCAATCTATAACTGGGAAGTTGAACTTTCCTACTGTTCCCATTGAAGGCTCTACCCTCAGTCTAATTTGACCTCAGCCATTTTTCAGAAACCTCAAATGTTACTGTCTCTACCTCATCTTTTTTATTGTTTGTTTTTTATTGGTTTTCCTTTTTTTTTTTTTTTATTGTTTGTCCATTTTGGCAAGCATGTTTTTATATGATATTTGGGGTTTTTTTGAGTTAAAATGTGGACCTGGAAATTGTCATTAAGAGTTTCAAGTATCCATTGTAGAAGTTCATCTTCAGTAATAGAATGTACATTTTCAGCTTTCTTATAAAAGGTGAGATTAACATATAAAAAAAAGTCATCAATTGCTTTGAAAATTTCTTTGACTACATGTGGTCTTTCTACAAACAGTTCATTGAAATGCAACAGCAAAAGTGGAATGTTCTTTTTAAATCTATTGACAGACCAAAGATATGAAACTAATTTATTAATTTATTATTAATTTATTTATTATTTAATGTATTAATTTATTACACCTTGAATGGAAAAGCCTCACTCATTGTATCAATATTAAAGAATAAGTCCTAGCAAATTTTACATATGAGAACTGAGACAAACACAAAAACTGCATTGAGCTGTGGTTTTTACAGTGTGATACTGACATTAAAATCAAACTTGTACAGTTTAACAGATAACTAGAATAATGCAGATGGGAAGAGAAGGAAATGCAAGTACTTTTACAGCATTAAGTAAATCCTATAATTCTGACTGGATGTTAACACTCAGAATCTTTGCAGAGATTCATTTAGTCAGATGCTTTATCAACCTAGTAAATGGAAAAAACTACTGTAGCTGCACAGAGCATGTAAGGAAATACCTTTCTTGTCACTGAAATCCAGAATCTCTGGACTGACATATAGCACTTTCACCTGTGTCAGCTTGTTCACATACTGATATGAAATGAACCTTCTATCCAGACACATAAAACAAGGCAAAACCTCTACATGGTTTGTAACTACCAATCTCTGTGTGTGTGTGTGCATGTGCGTGTGTGTGTGACAAGCTTTGACACTATTAAACTTTTTCACTATCCTTTCAATTTTTTCTTCTCCCTGCCTTGTTTATTGCATTTAGGGTGACCCATCTTAGATTTAATCCTGACCTCTTCAAGGCAGAGCTTGTGTTTTGTACAGAGTGAAAATTCTTTTTGACATCAAGTAATTTTTTTCAAATAACTATAAACTGATTTGGATAATCAGTGTTAGCTTGCCTGTTAGTGAAGCAGAAAGGAACAACTACATTTGCTGACTAATCATTTTAGCTTAGAATCTAAAAAGATTTGGTAAGGAATCTGACCAGCTCAAGTAGTTTGCAATGTGTCTCAAAATTCTCATGGAGGAATCTCATAGAAGAATTATAGCAAATCCTGTGTCTTGCATCTAAGAAGAGTTATGCCATCATCAAGACTGTAGGACTTTACAGACCTTTTTACACACCCAGTCAGGTGTGGATTTCACCTCTTTCCTATGACTCAGAATAATCTTATAAAGATCCCTTTGTTGTTTCTGGATGATAATCATAGCTGTCAGCAGTGCTACACTCTGTAATTTCATGTCTTTCATAAGCATAAGAAGCAATAAAAGAAAGAACTCTCCATTCTTACTGTTATAAACTTCTTCCTCCATTCCAACTACAAAAAAATAAGACATATATTTATTTTAGCAGTATTTGACCTTTCTGCACATTGCATTCAATGTGAGTATGAACCTCAAAGCAATGAGGCATACACAGGCTCAACAATACATGACTTTTTGGTCAAATAATACAAAAAATATTTTTTCTACAGGTTTCTGTACAAGAATGTCAGGACTAGTCATGAAAATTCAGTTTGTAGTCACAGAAAGAACTGGACTTCTTCAGCCTTGAGAAGAGATGGCTTTGAGGGGAACCTGAATGCCAGGAGAGCATGAAGAACGGCTCTTCACAGAGCCCATTTACATTGTAAGGATGACATAAACATAAGTTAAAATAACAGAGATCAGATGTATGGGGGAAAAAAAATTCACCATGAGGACAGCTAAGCAATGGAACAGTTTACCCAGAGAGGTGGAGCAGTCTCTATCCTTGGAGATTTGCAGAAACCGTCTGGATAAAGCCATGGCTATCCTAGCTGGAGCTCATAGTTAACCATAAGTAGAATGCTCCTTCCATCCTGAATTTTCCAATAACCCTCTAATCCTTTATATAACAGAAATATGGAATATGATAGTGAACCAGTTGTATGGTGATGTTGCACTTGTAATTTTATGTAGATACATTGAATACAACTTTCCTCTTTTTATCCATGGAGAAACATCACTGACAATAAATGGACAAAAGGAGAAAGTTCTTATTCAGCTGATTTAATGGTCTGCACAGTTCCTAATACACTAGGTCACTGTGGCTGGAGGAGTTTAAGTTCTCCAGTAGCACAATGTCAGGAATAATGTTATTAAGCATATCACACCAAATATTTAAGTATTTTGGCCTACTTGCAATAAAACAGTACATTTAATCATTGTAAATATAGTATTAATCAAAGAGAATTTCACCATGTATGTACACATATCTACTTATACTCTTATATACCTATACATACACCAACACACAGCATATGACAAAAAAAAAAACAGTGACTTACTAAGGTGCATTCACAGGACTATCAACATAAACATAGAGCTAGAACTAATTATAAATATATACCTGTAAATAGTGGAGTCCCCCAGGGATCAGTGCTGGGTCCAATCCTGTTCAACATCTTTATCAACGACCTTGATGACAGGACAGAGTGCCTTCTCAGCAAGTTTGCTGATAAAACAAAACTGGGAGTATTGGCTGATTCACCTGAAGGCTGTGTGGCCATTCAGAAAGATTTGGACAGACTGGAGAGCTGGGCAAAGAGGAACCTAACGAGGTTTAACAAGAGCAAGTGCAGAGTCCTGCACCTGGGAAGGAACAATAAAATGCACCAGTACAGGTTAGGAGGCAATCTGCTAGAGAGTAGCTCTGTGGAAAAGGACCTTGGAGTCCTGACAGACAACAAGTTATCCATGGGGCAACAATGTGCCCTTGTGACCACGAAGGCCAATGGTATCCTGGGGTGCACTAAGAAAGGTCTGTCCAGCAGATCAAGGGACGTTCTCCTTCCCCTCTATTCTGCCCTAGTGAGACCTCACCTGGAGTATTGTGCCCTGTTCTGGGCTCCCCTGTTCAAGAGAGACAGAGATCTACTTGAGAGAGTCCAATAGAGGGCTGTGAGGATGATTAAGGGGCTGGAACACCTGCCTTACGAGGAAAGGCTGAGAGACCTGGGGCTTTTTAGTCTGGAGAGGAGAAGACTGAGAGGGGATCCTCAAGCTAGAGTAGAGGAAGTTCCACCTCAACATGAGGAAGAACTTCTTTACTGTAAGAGTTGTAGAGCATTGGAATAGACTCCCCAGAGCTGTTGTGGAGTCTCCTTCTCTGGAGACTTTCAAGACCTGTCTGGATGCATTTCTGCATGATCTGCTCTAGTTTTATCCTGCTCTGGAAGGGTGGGGTTGGACTTGATGATTTTTGGAGGTCCTTTCCAACCCCCAACATTCTGTGATTCTGGGATATATATTTCAGACTATCAGTGACTTCACTGGAGAGATTTATCATAAACAGCATCTGCAGTGCATCAGTACTGTTGAAAGATGTTTCATAAACCTGGTTAACGCTTCATGGCAGGCTACAGAGGAAAACCTCTTCACTACCTTCCTCATATGCACTTAACCAAATAGCCAAGTTTAGTGAAGGAAAAAGTATTACCCCTTCTCTAGGGGTATGTGTTAATAATTTCTTTAGGTATCTATGGGTACAGATAAAGAAATAGTAAAAGGAAAACAGCCGGCTGAAGAAATTAAAAGGACATCTTGAGACTTAGCATGTGACAGTCTCCCAAGAACCGGTATCCTGCAGTGACCAGCAGTCCTGTTGAATCTATAAGAAAAGATGAACTGAGAATGCCAAGAGTTGGACAAAACTGTGCAGGATCACCAGCTCATGCTGGGATCAACAACAGGTTATATATCTTGATCCACATTCAGAAAGGTGGTGACTGCAAAGACTACAGCCCTGTGCACATACTTCTTAAAAGGGACCTTGAGGGACTTTCCAAACACCTACCTATAAGCCACTGGCCTAACAGATTTCAAACATTTTTAATAGCTGAAGCCTGTGGCTTCAGAAAATGTGACAGGAGGCTAAAATGAGAGTAGTGGAATGATCTGAGATGAAGGTGGAAATGAAATTTACATATCTTGAATCCATGGTGATTGATAATGTCTAAATCAACATTTATGGAAATATTACTTGTATTTCAGATTTTCTTCAAAGATTTATTAAACCTAACCATACTCACAAAGAAGGAAAACAGTTTTCAACATCTTGACATTGAATATGTCATTTTGCCTTGTCCTAGATGTCTCACTTTACTTACTGTTTCCATAAACAGGAGATGACCTCTCCTGTCAGTTAGAGACAAGTTATAACTTTTAAGGTTCAAGATAGGCACAATTTGCTACTTTGTTTTACTCTCTGATATTATTGCTTTGATTTGTAATGTACTGCAATTTCATTTGCAGTCTGCACTATCTTTCTAGGGAGATCAATTAAAGATAACCAGACAAATTCTTGATTGTATTCAGAGAGTCAATATTAATATTACTTACAAGAGGGGATTGTAATCTTATCAAAGATGTAATCTCTCCAGTTTTGCTTTTGCTTACTGGGAGGTTTGAGCATTGTAATTCAAACTAGTGTTATATGGAATATGAGCAAAGTCCGATTTATCAGTGTTCCATCATATAAGCTAAATAAATAACAGTGTAATGAAGAAAAATCAAAGCTACAGAAATATTTCCATTAAGCTGCCAGAAATGCAATGACATTTCTGATAGCATAGTCTAAGAGGCAGTGAATCTCAAAGCCAATGCAGAGAGAGAGAGAGAGAGAGAGAGAAATCAAAATAATACCAGTTTCAGAGGAAAATACAGTATCTTACTGTACTCAGAATGACTTTATATTGTCTTTATATTCAAAATATAGCACAGTAGTCTTGAAAGAGAACAATGAAGTATGAAGTAGCTTAACTCCACTAACTGCTGCCTTCACTGAATATGGAAATGTCAGCTGCTTTCTTTTTGTACAGCAATTCATGAGTGGCTAGTTAACAGTAACCTCCAGTACTGGTTACAAGGTGGGTGTGAGTGCTTTGCCTTACTGAAAATCAGACCTGATATCTGAATGTATAATTCTATATATCTAACATGTGACTTCTGTAAGTAAGCTGTTGAGATACATAAATTATATTTCTATCAAGCTTTCATTGTGCATGTATGTCTTGCGGTACTGAAAATCCAGAGTGTTTTCTATTGAACAGATGTAGGCATTTTAAGTCTGCTGAAATGAGCCAAATTCTGATGCAAAACTAATATATTGAGGTTTAAATAAGTTTGAGATTATCATTTAGCAACTTTCAAAATGCATTGTTAGTTATTATTTGCACATAGGTCTAGATAAAGCAGTCTGAGAGAGGATGAAGTAATTTCTTGTACTCTGAAGGTCTTATCCATACAAGGCTGGTTATGCTGAAGTAAATACAACCACCATGGCATGTAAAGGTGCACCAGAGTGTAGAACTGTCTTGAGTTCAACACAACTTTTCATTTCTGCTTGCTCTTCACTGAGTGCAAGACCTGATTCAGCTGGTTTGAAATTAAAAAATAAAATTATGCACAAAAATATTTAATTATTTGCATTTGGAATATTAGGCAAAGAGTGAAAAAACATAACATGTTGTGTACCTTTAGTTACATTTTGTAAGAATGTAAATGACCTTGCAGCAAAGAAGGTTAACCGTCCTGGGCTTCATTAGGAGTGTTGCCAGTAGGTCAAGGAATGTGATCCTTCCTTTCTGTTCAGCCACACCTGGAGTACTGGGCCCAGTTGAGGCTTCCTCAGTATAAGGACATATGGTATACAGTATAAGGTCATATACATATGGACATGCTGGAAATAGTTCACTGAATTGCCAGAGAAATTATTAAGGGACTGGAGCATCCCTCATACATGTAGAGCTGGCATTACTGAGCCTGAAGAAGGCTCAGAGGGAATCCCATCAAAGTGCATAAATATTTAAAAGGAGACTGTAGAGAAGATGGAGCCAGGTTCTTTTCAGTGATGCCCAGTGACAGATCAAGAGGCAGTGGGCACAAACTAAAACATGGAAGATTTTGACAAACATCAGGAAACACTTTTACTGTGAGAGTGATGGAACACTGGCACAGGTTGCCCAAAGAGGTTGTGTATTCTGCATCCTTGGAGATATTCAGGAGCCTATGGACCTGGTCCTGGTCAACCTGCTCTAGGTGACTCAGCCTCAGCAGGGTTGGAAAAGATAACTTCCAGACGTCAATTCAACCTCCACAATTTGGTGATTCTGATTCTGTGACTCAGGTATCTCATATTCCTTTTCAAAAGTATCTGAAATACATAGTCTTTCAAGACCAGTTTTGGAAAATATGGGCACATGAAACCAGGGAAGTGTGAGGAATGACAAAACAGGAGTCATAAAGAACTGGGCTCACAGTTCAGCATTTCCATGCTTTGGTGGGTCTGCAGTACTTGAGTTGAGCTACATCCTACCTCACAGGTGTAACTTGGCTTCTTGGGACTTCATATTGTTACAAAGTCTGCATCCTTTAAGCACTGCTTCTGTAAGCTGTGCTGACCTGAAAGCCCATGGGAAGCCTTACAAATCCCAAAATACTATCACAGGTCCACCAAAAGGCATGTTCATCTGTGTCAGCACAATCTTTTATACAAGGTTTTTGGGCCCAATTTTTAGAAGGGTTTATAGTGTTTTACCTGATCAAACATGATCCCTGTGTTCCAAGGCAGATTTGACTAAGCTGCTATGTAGGTCAACCACATACAGGTCATGTGAAGAGAGGGAGAAGGGAGTGGGGGGACTGAATTGTATTTGACAGCACCAAGACAGATAACTTGTCCTGGATCCTCCTGGATCTCAAATGAAATTGGGCTTCTCAATTTCTCTTCCCATTTACGATACCTCTTTCAGACACAGCTGGTGTCACTTGGTTGTTGTTTATGCAGATGTTCCAGCTGTTAGGGTCTTTAATCTGCCCCTTCTGCTACAGAGTTTACAGGATAGAAAGTGTTAGGCTCTTTATGTGAATTATATATCATTCACAAACTAGATGTTCCCAGCTTCTGTAATAGTCCTTCAAGGCCTCGAGGCTGGAGATAGTGCTCTGAGCAGCTAATCAGTAGGGAAAGTTGCAGCAGTGCTTTGGTTGCTTTGAAGCCGCCAGTTGCAACAGACTATACACCTAACTGAATTGGACACCTGGGAGGTTAGGCTGTAGTTATAGCTGTGAAAACAGCAGCAGTGCCAATGTGATGAATCTAAACACCAATCTGTTGTTTTGAGAATCTGAATTATTTTGAAAGCCCCAGCAAATGACTGTCAAGGAGACTTAGGGCTGCAGCTATAGCTTGTGATGGGATGTTTTACAGAGGTACTATCTCAGGTCCTGAGACAGAACAGTCACATCAGTTCAGGTCCTCTCCAATAAGTGCATTTATGCTCTAAGGATGGGATGATTGCTTGGACTAAGAGCCCTGTTGAGACTGGTATAGCTGCTGAATGGGAGAAACTTCAATTAGGAAAGAGAGTCTTCTTTCCTGCTCACAGCAATGCAGGGTAGATACCCAAAACTGCTACATCTCTCAGTGACTTATGAGAACTGGACATTTCCCAAGTCATTTTAGCCTTTCATTTCTCTTTCTCAATTCCTAGACAAAAAAAAAAAAAAAAAAAAGGATTTTTCCACCAGAAAAGAGTAGATGGCAATGGCAGAGTTAAATATGGTACATTCAGGGCTTATGCTCCCATGAGACCTTTGTCTCACAGCAAGACTGTAAGACTCTCACTTCCCCAAGCAACAAAACCAGAGACATCTTATTTAAAGCTACAGTGTTGAAAAGATATTTTTCTCATTAGAGTGTCAAACATTATCTTCTGATCCTTGCATGTGTTTGTAGTAAAAATCTGAGATGCTGACACTCAGTATCAAATTTAAAGTTGTAAGAGCATTTAATGAAATAGTCCAAAATTTTTCTAACCTGCAATTATAACAGTTTTGCCTACCTGCTTTACATTTAGAAAATCTGACATCCTTTAAACTAGACTTGAAGTAACACTAAATGCCCCATATTTATTTAGAAATCTTAAATAAAATTTACTACTCAGTAGGGTTAGCAATAAAACATAAGGCTTGCTGACACTTTTTTTTTTTCCTTCCTAAAATGAGACTTGTAATTCAATTAAGTATTCATAGGGGGAGAAAATGATGCATGTTCCAGCCAGCAGCCCCCACTGTCCACATGTGCATTCTCAGATCAAACAGATCTAATAACTCCTTGTTAAAGTCATCATTTTCCATTAGAAGAGCAACTGTGTCTGGTAAAAAGTAATGGTTACAGTGTGTTACACAATTAACACAGTGTGAAATGAACTGAAATATGTTTTTAAAGATGATTTTCAATGGAAATGCAGTATTTAGACTTTGTATCAAAAATAAAGATCCAAATGTGGGCTGTGCTGAATATTTTTACAAAACTGACAGTGTGCTCATTCACAGCAACTCTTCTACTACGCATTAAAATTAGTATTTTGTCAAAAGCATATCAAATATTCTTTAAGGCTATGAAAAATAAAACTTGCATTAGAAGAAAATCACTTGAAGTTGTCTGGATATACATAAATGATGGAAATGTTTTCAGGGTCTGTAATGGTATCTGCCACAAAATGTACTAAAAATTAGATATTCACAAGGACTGCAATGGATAATAGTCAGTAAGTTTAGTATAAGTAGAATGAATTGCTTGGAAAAAAAAAAAAAAAAGACCAAACAACTCACAAAAACATGAATGAGCAGTTTACTGAGTTTTCTACCTGATGTCTGCCAAATTACCCCCGTATAACTCAAGTAGTCAGTGAACCACAATATCCAGCATTTCATAGAAACAGAAATTGCTTATCAATTCATGCAGCTTCTGTCTGTCAATAAAGAGAGCAGGTCTGGTAGCATATACATGATCTGAAAAAAAAAAAAAAAAAATGTACAAATCTTTTCATCTAATACAGCATTTTTTACTACCTATAGGCTAAATGTAACTGTGAAATTTAATGCAATGAGAACATTTAATATCTCATATTGCTGGAAGTTGATAGAAGGTGCTCCAGAAGATAATGTTTCAGATTCTGTTCTCCAAGTGCATAAATCCTTAGGGCTAACTTTTTAAGATTTATGGCCAGTCTCCTTGGGCAGGTGGTGGTTGTAATGCACCAGCTCCAAGCCACAGTCATCAAAGCTAGCTGAGAATCTAGAGCTTTTTAGACAGGTTTGTGTGTGACTGTATGTGACTTGTCCTTGCTAACAATCCTTGCTTCTAAAATGGATTTATTGTTATGAGCCAGTCTACCCAGCATAGAGCACTGGCAAGGGTAATGTACTAGTGTCAGCCTCTGGCCATGCAGACAGTTCCTGAGGTACTGTTGTGTTCAGCAAAGGAAGTATCTTATCTTAAGGCAGTCTTTAGGAGTCTTTGGTGGCAAGAAGTCCCATCTTAGCCAGGTGCAAAGATACGGTTAAGCATCTTGGACAAAGATTACAGAAGATTGCCATATACTGTGGTAGAGAGAATCAGGCTGAATCTGGAATATGCGCAGTAGTGTTCTGCAGGGTCCCGTACTGCAACAAAACTAAGTTCAGCTTCCAGTCAGGATGAAATCAGACCATTTAGTAATTAAGTTACACAGAAGGAAAAAAAGGTTACATACTCAGATGTGTCTTCACCTCTGTCAGGTGAAGTGGTACAGAAAGTATATGTGGAAACCAAATTAGGTTAAAAACCAAGGGTCTATCTACACTATATAAGGGAGCATAGTACAGAAATCCCCCTGTAGTGGCTGGAATAGGATGGCAGGTTGTATTATCTCTTTTTCTGTGTTGTTTTTATGCTGGATTTCTATTTCACAATTATTCTACTGCTCTTCTCTTGAGTGTTTCTTTACTGTGTACCCCTATTTTCATCCTTGAGGCTTTCATTTTACAAGCCTACAAATTATCAGGTGTTTGATGAGACCAGTTCAGAGCATACTTATGAGGTACATATTTTGTCCTAGTAATAGGGTGTAGAAGCACTTAGATAGTTTTGAGATACTAGGCAGTATCTCAATATCTCCTTTACCTACTCTTCTTCCCTGACCTTTCTTTTTATCATACACACCGTCTCAGTTTAGATAGGTTCTGGGATAGAGTCTGTCTGTGTTTGTGGCTGCACAATGGCTCACATCACAGATCCTATTATGCAAATAGTAAGTAATAAATAGTAAGCAATAAATAGTAAGTGATAAATAAATAATTGCACAACAAACATCAAAGAGCAATAGTTCCATTCCTCTTTTTGTAATGGTCTGAAGGGAGACAGAACCTTTTGCAGGACTGTTCCTGTTGTACTATCAAGACCACAGTCTTCATGTTCACTGGGAGTCGGATGAAGAGATGTCTTGTTTTGAAGATGAGGAAGACAAGTTACAAAGTAATATATCCCTGACTGGATCTTTCCTCTCAAAGACAGAGAAAGGAAAGACTGATTTGGTTATCTTGTCCATCTCATTGAGAAGATTCAGGACTGTTAGTCTATGTGACAGTTACACTCTTATTTAGCCTGTGATGTCCTTGTGTTCTGGTAATATTCCCTAAAATCCTGACAGAAAATGCTGTGACTCCAATATGAATCTTGTCATAGATTTCTATGCGTTTGAAGTTAGGTGTCACTTGAACAGTCAGATACACATTTGAGACTGCTCCAAAATTTAGGACTTTGAATCATGCCAGTGTTTTTGTTTAAACAAAGAATGACAGGAAATACAGACCAAAAACTGTCCCAATGTGAATACATAGAAGACTTGAATCTCTCAGAGTGTAAATTTGACCTTTAACTATACCTCTGTGAAAAGGATGCAATGTGACTTGCCTGAACAGCGGAATGCTAAATGGTATCTCATTCCATAGTTGAACATACACACAAAAGAAAATATCAACACTTAAGACAAACATACCATACCCATTTTCAGATGATGTCCAGTTAGGTTACTTCAAATGATTGGCAGAAAGAGAGTTTACAGACAAATCTCTTACAACCAGCAATTTATTTTCAGCCCACAGACTTTCCAAACTACTCTTCGTGATTCAGATTGTCTGTACATGATTTTTTTCAATACACTAAGGGCATTTGATAGTTCAGACTTACAAAGAAAAGATTGCCAATAATGATGGTCTTCAATAGCTCTTTGCAGAAACTTCAAAACAATGATCTGTAATTGTAGAAGAAATGTTGACATCTTTCAGAAGAATGTCTTTTTTTTTTTTTCAAGTGGAATATGTGCAATAAAAGCCCTTACATAATTTTCTAGAGTAGTGGTGAAGGGGTGTGGTGGTTTGACCTTTGCTGGACACCAGGTGCCCACCAAGCCACTCTATCACTCCCTGCGTTCCTCCTTTCAGATGAACCAGGGGGAAGAAAATAAAATGAAACTTGTGGGTTAAGACAAAGGCAGTTTAATGAAAAGCAAAGGAAGACTGCTCATGGGAACTCAGGGAACTGAGAATAACTGATACTTTAGTTCTATTAGTGAACAACACTACAAATAAACTCAGTATATTGACTGATCAGTGAACAAATAGAGAGAGAGAGACACCTGCCCTCCATTGCAATGTAAATGGTCTTTCCTCTGTTTAATTAAACTGTGGAGATTATGTTCACGGAAGGACAAATGCTCCTTGAAGGCCATCAGGCCTCTTTTTGACACTGAACCCAAAATGTCACAAAATTCCTGCTTAACTTATGATTGGCCAAATAGTCACCTCAAATAGTCACCTCAAATAGTCAGACACAAAAGACTTCAGGCCAAAATTGCCCTTGTTTAGCTGTTGGCTGCCAGGAGAGGAGGTAAAATCTACAATTTCCACAATTTTTAATAAAACTCCAGGACAATTGAAAGCTCCTATGCTGCTTAAGTACTGACCATAACAAACATTTTAATACCTAACATATGCCTAAACTTGAGATATTTCTCTTCTCAAATCCTTGGAGGCATGTGATCTGGAAGGCTTTTTCAGAGCATGTAAAACAGAAAAGAAGAGGATTTGTAGCCTTAGAAGATGTAGCTTTCTTGTAGTGGGAAGATTGATAGAGAACTTCATTCACATCCTCCTCTTTCTAGGTAAGTGTTGTAGCCAGGTGGTTCTCACAGGAATGGTGAGGGTGAACCCTGTGTATTTTAAAAGGGAAATCTTTGTTCAGTTCTTTGAACAAGAGAAAAGACTGAGGGCTGATTCAATTCATACTGCAGCTGTCATGAGATCTGATTCAGAGAAAAAGATAAAGACTGAGAGTTTGGAGTCAATGTGCCAGGAGAAGAAACAGAAAACTTCTTTTACTGGCAATCTGCAGAAACAAGACTGGTGTTAAATAAAATCAATTCCCGTGTTCCAGTCCAGGGTCCACAAATTTGTTAATGTGGTTTTTTACAGCCAGGCTTGAACTGACTTCACTTACCCTGTGAATTTACCTCCCTCCAGCCTGAAAGCTGTGCAACTGTATCAAGTCAGTGAGGTTCTCACATTTAAACCCCCCACAAAGGTTTAGGCATGTAGTACCCATTAAAATATAGGAACTTGTTTTAGAGTTATACAAAAGACACTTCCTCAAACTGGAATCTCATCAGAGATTGTATTTGTAATACATATATGCTAACAGGCTAGAGGTAACAGCTTCTTCTAATCCAGTAGGAAATGTCAGCATAAATCCCAACAAAACTACAGATATCCTCCTGTGGAGAATTATTTTCCTTATTAATAGAAGAAGAAATTAGGCCTTTTTTAATTGTCTCTAGTTCTGAGAGAAACATTTTTCTGCCTTGACTTTACACACAAAAATCTACTTAAAGTTTATGACGGTCCTTCTTTCCAAAAGTAGATAAATAATAAAAGTATCTCAACGCAGGAAAGTTCTCTCTTCCAGTGAATAATCTGTTGAGACTTCAATTTAGTCCCCAGTTAATGATTTCTTTAAACTTGTGTGATTTTAATCTAAAAACTGTAACTGTAAAAATGTCATCTTTGTTAGTCTGGCATGTTAAGACCTCACCTGTGCCATTTTGTAATTATTTACTATAGCATTAAAGGCTATGAAGAGCTTATGTTGCAACTTGGAAAGGGAAAAGGAGAGGAGAAAGATACATTACTGAAAGCCAAAATCATCTTAATAAGTGTGGGGAATTGTCTGGAATCAATAACAGGAAATTCAATAGAGACAAGGGCAGAGTACTACACCTGGGGCTTGTCTACACAAGCAGATAAGTACAGCAAACTAAAGTATGAATTTACAGTACACTTGCTGCTGTATACTAACTTTTCATGTTGACACCCTTGCTAAGCAGTAAGTATAGCTCCATGTGATGTCATCTACTCAAAATGTCTCACAGAGCCGACATTAGTGCAGGCTACAAGTACCCACAGGGGGAACTGGCACAAAGAAGCTGGTGTGCTGTACGTTTGTAGCCTGTCTTACTGAATTTATCAGTTTAAATACTCCTTAGGCATAAAAAATCAAATGCACAAATGAGAAATGTGGAATTACAGGTTGGACAGCATTACTTCATAAGCAAGTTGTAGTCAGCATAAACAGCATAGTCAGTGATAAATGATAAAAAATAACTGCAGTATTGGTATTATGTGCAACACTGTTACTTGTATACAGAAAGAAAGGGAATTATTCACATTCTGCTTTGTTCACTGTTGGTAAGATATAAGCCAGAATAGTCTGTTTTCTCTGGGGTTCCACACTTGAAACCATAGGAAAATGTTATAGTCACTTAGTCTAGAAAAACTATGGATGATGACTAAATCTGGTAACAACCTTCAAAAATGTAAAAGAATGTTATAAAAGAACCTGCGGTGTGTTTTTTTTTTACAGTCCAAGATGATTTGGAAGGAGGGAAGGCAGTGTTTCATTTGCAATGGTGATTTTCTATATTAGCTGTTTGGAAGCATTGAAGTATATCATCCTGGGGGATACAAAAGCAGGTAAACAATGGGAGCAAGGAGAAATGAGTTTGTTATTTCCTTTTCTAACATAAAGATATGCCAATTCTAGGAGCCAGAGAGAAAAAGAGAAAGTGAAAGAATGACAGATTTCAAGAGAAGCTTCCCTTGTGGAAAGCATGTTTTGGGGCAGATCATCTTGAGAGAACAAGGAATCAAGCATACTGGAGACTCCTAAACACAATTCCTAGTCTAGACAAACATCTTTGTTGTCTAAGGATTCTTGAACTTTATCTAGGAAGGAGCTCAGAATTAGACAGCTGTGCAACTCCCTTTATTTTATCTCTTTAAATATATAGCAGTCACACTAAAATGTAAACCTTTGAGTGGCGTGTACTCGGCACAAATATATTCTTTCCAATTAGCTGCAGGGCAGCAACATCTATTGATTGAAGCTTGAGAGCAAGTCACTGCGACTCAATTTATGTCCGTTCATTTGCCACCTAGTTTTCAATGTCTCATCTAACTTGTATTCCTCATCTCCTCTGTATGTAAAAAGAGATCATAATATTATACTTATCATTGAAAAGAGTGATATATAACCATGTTGTTTACAATTGTAGGTAAAATTATGCTTATATTTATACATGTTGGTTTTATTATACATTTGCATTTCTTTATTTAGTTGGTGTTCTTCATGCCTCCTGGTTATCCATGTATAATTTACATAATTGAACAGGTTCTATACTGAATTTACAGCTTATATGTTATAATGGGTTCAACACATCTTTTACGAGGACCCAGCTATCATCAAAAAAAAAAGTCTCTGAGTTGACTACATTTCTCTTCCACATAGACAGTAGATGTAAAAGATCTAAAAATGGGAAATGAAAAATCAGTACCTTCTAGGAAAAGTTTGGTAAGTAAATTTAAAGTATTCCAACTAGATAAATTAAACATTCTGGAAATTTGCAAATTCAAAATATTAAAGGGGAAATTATGGTAACAGAAAGTTAATTGCATTCTCTTGACAACTAGCCATCAGATGTTTTAAGCCATATAAGAGTAACAAAGGGAATACAAACAATGTAAAGCCTTTATAAAAATAATGTTAGTAATATCTGGGGGACATTGAGAGGAAGGGGAAGAAATAGAATAAGCCTACAGGCTGGCAATTACAATTATATATTAGCCTGCTACCTAGAAAACATACAGGAAATAGCAGGAAACTAAATGGAAGTCATGTATTTACTAGCAATGTTGTGAAACTCAGTTATTGATGTGTTGTACCTCCAAAGCAAATCACTGCCTTTTAGTGATATTTAGACACTCGGAGGCAACAACTTTCTTTGCATCGGTTCATAGTCCTATGAATAAAGTACCCACTTATTTCTTTTATAGTATATGATTAATACCTGAGTATTAATTACAAGTATCACTGCCACTTGTTATGTAGTATTTCTAAATGAGTTACTGTAATCATCTCATTAGCTTAATTTTAGTAAAATATGTAATTATATATCTTATCTGCTCCTATATGTAAAACCTATAGTGTGGAGCACTACTCACATGTCACCTGAAACAGGGAAAATTACTTCAAACAAAAATCAAAGTAAGAAAAAACACATAAACCAGGGATGAAGGCACACCAGAAATCAGTCAGAAAAGAACAATATACTATTTCTTAGACGTGAGATCACAACAGTGATCTAGAGATAGGTCTAAGTAATTTGCTAATGAGGTTCACAGGTGATTCTTACATCCGTGAGGTTAGAAGTATATTAAAAATGGACCTAAAGAGGTAGAGCTGCAGAAAATAGCAGTTTAGGGAAGCAGCTGCTAATATATCTGAAGACTGCTACTTCAAAACTCAAATGGTAAATGAGAAAGAATACAGGAAAACAGTCTAATTAAGGCTTACCACTTTTTTTTTAGAAGTAATAGTGGAAAGCTCATTAGAAGTAATTTTTTTGCAGTTTGAAACCTGAGAGAGACCACTGTAACTATGAAAATGTAGGGCTTTCACTAGAGAAAGGTGATAAGCCCCTAAAATTTCCATCTAAAATATTTCATGCAGTTGTACTGTTTAACTATAATAGATACTGAGGAAAGGGGAGTTTTCCGAAAAAGCCAACACAGTTCTTCTGGTGTGGTTAATGAAAGGCAACTTTATAGGCAATATTTGTGCAATTAGAAAAATTTTCTAAATGGAGAAAATTTCTAAGATTCCCATGAATAAATTAAAAAGATGTTTTTACCTTCATAGGAAGAAAAACCTAAGGATCTAAATTTAGTAACAGTATAGTCTGCAAGGAAAAAAAATACAAACTTGAAGAATGACAGAAAATGTTTGAGAAAATAATACTTCATTAGAAAAGAGAGAGATTACTTAATAAACCATTTCTCACTGTAATAGTTTTGATTAAATAAAAGGTGTCCAGTAATTAAGTCTCTAACACACATAGGAGATATCATCCCATGACAGGATATGGTGCTGGAAAATACTGGTGACCTCTTGAGAAAAACACAGTCCAAAGTTTGTGTCAAATATCCAATAAAGATTATTACTTCTGTTTTCCAAAGGGCTACAGCTAACTTACTGAAGTTCATCAGCTAAAAGTTTCATTAATTATTCATAAGTAATGGAATATTCATTTCGGAATCTCCTTGTTATTCTCATTGACAGAGAAACTGTGTTGTTACTGACTGCCCACACTAGTAACTGGGCATGACCTCCAAGTCATTAGCAAAATAAAGACTAGTGTGCTTAATGTCATATGCTTATGTATCAGTTCACTTGAGGCAGTTTATGAATGAACTTTACACTTGGTGGGTTAAAACGAATGATTGTTAGGTAAATGCCTTTCCTATACCTCTAGATTTAAACAAAACAAAACAACAACAAAAACAAAAAAAAACCAAACCAAAAATAGAAACAGAAAGAACAAAACCAAAAAGCCCCAACCAGATAAAACTTTCGTGAACTCAAGATCATCGTGATCTCTGCCAGTCAAGTTCTATCATTTCTCTTTTGTTCACCATTGGCAATAACATTCTGGATTATAAATGTAGCCACTAAAATGGAGTCCAGAGTACTTGCTGTGGAAGCAAGTATGTTGCAGTTATTGAAATTTCCTTGCAAAAATATTCCAGCTTTTTTTCTAAAGATCTCCCCACTGTATGACTAGTCAAAATACTCTAATTCCACACAAGAAATTCAAAAGTTCTTCATAAATACAGCATAAGTTTCACAGACATGTTTTCTAAGCAGGTTTTTGCATCTCAGTGTAAATTTGCTGTGACCTAGATGAGGAACTGAAGGTCTCATGTTGTTCATGCCTCTGCTAACTCTGGTTTTACTTATTTTCTATGATGAGCGTATCTGTACATACACTGGTTTTTTTTTCTAGGAACTCAGTAGCCCTTCCATAAATAATTGGAGAAAGTCTCTGATTTACTTTTTGAAATGGCTAATTTCCACAATTTTACTGATGTACTTTATGAAATTTTTTGGTCCCTCTGATTTCCTGTTAACAACAGGCAGAAGTTCACAGACCACTAAAGCCTTCCCTCATAGCAATATCTCTACTTGCTACATGGCTGAGATATTTTGAACAAGGAATAAATCTCACACATGCTCTACCCTATCAAATCCTATCTTTGACAATGGAACTATAGCTCTTTTAGAATTAAAGTTCAAGTGAGTCATTGCTTTGCTCCTGATTTAAATCATGTACAAAAAAACTGCATTTGTTTCTGTATTCAAAAGGATGAAGATAAAGGATTCGTAAATATGTATATCATATAGAGGACATCAGTCCAAGCTGAAGCAGAGATCCACCAACTGTGTCCTTCAAACAGAAAAAAAAATTATGTAGATATATTCCAGTGAGAAAATTAACTCCTGTACAAAACAAAGCGATTTTGTTATTTTGGGCAACAATAGTACTTTAACTAATTAGCAGGCAATATAAAAATCAATTAAATATTTTCTTTTTAGGCATAAGGTGCATCAAACATTTTTGAGATATCATGCTACATGTATTAGATCATATTGTCAGTTGTGTGCTACCAGAGGAAACACAATATTCCTACAGTCCTGCAGAGTACTGTGTCTTTACAAATTAGTTTAATTTTAATGAGTGCTCCTTTCACAAGCATCAAAAAGCATGTTTTAAATAGAATCATAGAATTGTTCTGGTTGGAAAAGACATTCAAGATCACCAAGTCCAACCATTAGCTCAGCACTGACAGGTCACCACTAAACCACAGAATGATATAATCATTGAATTGTTTAGGATGGAAGAGACCTTCGTGATCATCAAGTCCAACTGTTAACCCAACATTGCCAGATCACCATTAAACCATGCCACTAAGTACCACATCTACACACCTTTTAAATACCTCCCAGGATGGTGACCCTGGGCAGCCTCTTCCAGTGCTTTGCAACCCTTTCTGTGAATAAATTTTTCCTAATATCCAGTCTAAACCTCCTCTGGTGCAATTTCAGACCATGTATCTCTTGTCCTATCGCTTGTTACATGGAAGAACAGACTGACCCCCACCTTAGTACAACCTCCTTTCAGGTAATTGTAGAGAGCAATAAGGTCTGCCTAAATAAAGTATACCCTAACAAGTCTGTTCTAAATGTTGGTTGTTTTTTGGGTTTTTTTAAAAAGTTAACAAAGCCAGTCTCTTCATTTCTTAAAAATAAAGAACTCAACCTTCTTTAATCCTAAAAATATACCTTCAGATATATACATCTTTATTATGTTTAGAATTAGTGAGTTATAGTAGAGGTAACATTTGCCTGGCCTAGCACTCCATTAAGGCATTGTTCATATGCAAGACCCAGATACCCATACATACATTGTTTAACTGAATTAACACATTCACGATCATTAAATTCCTATTTCGAGTGTCAAAACCAAAAGCACTCTTTAACAAAGTCAGCATGAAATATTTCCCAGAGACTGAATGAAATGCAATGAACTAGCACCGAAGTAACACATTATATATTTGATATTAGATCACAGTTTCACAACCAGATCACCAAAAGAACTCTTCCAAGTTCATACTCAAGAACTGTTATGAAGAATAGCAAGTTCTTCAAAGGCTTAAAAATAATACGACCGACTGTGACAGAGGCAGATGAAGTACCAGCTACCACAATTAAGAGGATCAGAACCATTGCATGATGAATAATCCCTTTTTCCATTTATATTACTTGAAAAGTGGATAACTATATATATATATATGAACAGAATGCATATATTTCATTTATTTATGGGAAGTTTTAAAAGACAAAGAAAATAATGAAAGTGTACTAGTAATAGTATTTCACATCCATTTTTCAGAAATAAAAATGAGAATATAAAGCATGTAATGCTCAGTTCTAATACAGATTGCTAAGATTGCTATTTATATTTAACACTGGAATTCTACCTACTATTAAATTGAAATATGTATTGAACTCAATAGCAAAATTCCTATTGACTTTAACAGAGCCAAAATTTTACTCTTGGTCATAGCACAAATTATTTCGTGTTTTATATTCAGAACAGTTACTTTCCATAGAGAACAAATAAGGAAATATTACCAGTATAACCACAATTCCTGACAAAGAAAAAAAAAAAATCCTATCTCAGCATATTCCTGAATGAGATCAGAATCTGGACTGTATGGCTTGGACAGTTTCTTTCTCCAAATGTATACAGGGTCCAGGGTCACATGTTTGTCCTGGGAAATGTCATATATAGTGAAGAAATTCCCACAAGCATATCTGTTTGAAGAAGCCGAAGCAATAATAATACAGAAGTCTCCTCTCCTACTCATATATCAATGGGAAAAAATTTACTTGTCAATAATGTTATCCATTTGCTTTGTTTCATTCCCATTTAGGTTCTACATATTTCAGCAAGAGAGGTCCACAACTGGAAGTTGTTTCAAACTTCTCACTCCTTGAAACATTAGTGGAGTATTTATTGTGACTTTGGAGAAGCTGTTCATGATGCTGTGCATATCTGGAAGCTGACCCATATCTGCATTCACGGCTTTGACACAAGAGCACAGAACCTGGGGGTGAGGATGGAAGGGGGAAGAAAGCATTGCCAGGAATGATAATTCTGAAAGATATCAGATGAAATACTGAGTTCTTCTTTGGACAGCCTTCTTTTAGGCATGGACCTCTTATAGTTGCTGGTTATCTGGATGTTGGGGGTAACATATGTCACTATACACACGCAAAAAAAAAAAAGTATAAAAGTGATGAGCTTTTAGTTTATAGGAAGAAAATCCCCTTGTACCATAAAAAGGGATCTCTTAATTCCATAAAGTGAGATCAGTGCCTCAGTGGAGGCTAGAATTAAGGCAAAGACAGGCCTGTGTACACAGAGAATGTCTCCATGTTTCCCTACTTCTGAATGATAAGAAATCATTTTAAACAAAGCCCTGCTCCTGTAATTTCTTATGCAAGTTGGGGTTTCAACTCAAGTTAGCAAGACCCTTCAATAATAAGATCTGCTCACTAGGAATAGGACCCAAGAAATTTTTATATATTCTGCACACATGTCTATACATATTTACACACACACACACACATGTACATATACACACACAAACGTGCTCACACACAAATTTATAAATATATGTGCATATGCAAAGAGACAAGATTGAAAACCATGTCAAACTTGGAGTGTTATCCACTTCTCAGAATCATTTAAACTACTGTCTACACAGTACATATTGAAACTCAACTTTAAGATTTTTTATTTTTATGTACAGTTAATTTTTTTTGAAATAAAATACCTAAATACAGACAGACTGTAATGTTGTATATGTATAGCTTTCAACAATACTTTAGCTGAATAAATGCTTTGTACATAGTTCTGTGTTTTAATGGAGTTTACAGCTACATTGATAAAATGGATTCCTCATTTCCTTGTTTTTAACCAATAACAAGCAGAGAGACAATTACAAGTTAATATTAAGAAGCAGCTCAAATAACACCAGTTAAATTATGTACAATACAAACCATTCATACAAATGAAGACTAGGATACTGAATTTGTTACAATATTTTGTAATAAAGATAAGACAGCCACTTATAACTTACATGTTCTCTGCCAGGCATTTTCCTTCTTAGAGATCAGTTGGAGAGTTTTTAAGTAGCTTAGGTAGCCTAAACGCAACCAGGTTTAAAGAATCAGAGCTTAAAGAGTCAGGGAAATGTGAAACCAGAATGTCTGCCCACATGTAAATTCCAAATGTTTGCCCATCTTTACTAGTAACAGGCTCACTCCATGGAAAAAGAGCCACCTAACACCACCTTGAATGTGCCTACTGTATGCTGGAAAAAAAAGTCACAATGCTTTGCTGTGTTCATAAAATAAGGAATACTGAACTCTAAACACAATTTTTTCTCATTTTAACAAGTGTTTACTCCTACAGTATTATTTACCAGTACAGCTACTCCAAGCAGTAGAATGCATGAGTGGGGATTATTGATTGATGTATACTCAAAGGACTTTCAAAGAGATTTCCATAACAGTCTGAGTTAGAAACCATTCTTTGTCTAGTTTATCCATTTTGCTTGATGATAGGTTATCCTGAAACCTTAGATATCAGACAATGAAAGCTCTCTTAACAGGAACCTCAATAGAATTGAGCTGAAGAGTGTGTGTGTGTGTCTCTGTGTATGTGTATGGTTTTATTTCAAATCCATAGTGATTTACAACTAGATTGATACATGGAGCTGACTGGGCAAAAAATTACATTAGATTGTTTTCCACTAACATATTTGCAGCCATTTGACATCAGCGGTAGCAGGTAGACACATTCCAGGCAATAGATGTGGCCTTCTTCCTTGAGGTTACAGCCCTGTCATACGACCGTTTTTATTCCCCAGGCTTCAGTCTCAGACACGTGTTGGTCCTCACCCTGATGGGAAGTAGGGTGTGTCACTGTGGTAGTTGTAATCAGGACACACCTTCTGTACTAGTTTATAATCTGTACTATAAAAGGAAATGTAAATACAGATTACTTTAAAGGGCTTGGAGCAGAGCCATGACACGTGGCTCTGGGTCTGCTCCTGATAACAGGTTTTTGAAGGGTCATAGTTGCAGAGTGTGTTCTTGGTAGCCTTGTCAACCTTTTCATACTCGATTCGACAGTTAAAGGACTTGGAATCTTTGGCATCAATCACCGTCTGTTGTGCCAAGTCGAATTCCACTATTTTTGTCGGGGGCACTAGGCTCACAGATACATTCCCTTGACCAGTGGAGTTATGCCTGAAGTAAACACTAAAAGTCCCATTGCCATGGTCAACAATTTTCCCCGTTATTAACAGATTTAGCTTCACAGTCTTGATGTTGGAATGAAAATCACCCCAGCCAAACATTTTCTTAAATTTCCCAGTCTTGACAATGGGCCGTCTCTTTGCTCTGGGCCGAGGCTCTTGAAGGTCTGTGGAGTTCCTCAGCCAGTCCCAGAGGTCTTGCTCAGAATAAGTTTCTGGGGCATCGTATCGCAGGTCCAAATCTGTATCGTTTTCCTTTCCACGAAAAGTCTGTGACAGCAGGCGGCTGATGGACAAGTCTTTGCTACTTTCTGTCCATATATGCTTTAGTGTGGATTTGGAGCTTCCTGATTTTAGGGGTTCTGTTTTTCCTCCATTTGTTAAATTCACACAGGTAACCTGAAAAAAAAAAAAAAAAAAAAAAAAAAAAAAGAAAAATAGAGAAACATAATAAAAATCCCGTCATTCCCATCTGAGGCCAAAATAACCAGATTTCAAAATCATAGTGCATTTTTTTTTTTCTCTTTTTGAGAAATTAAATTCTATCTCTGTACTCAGTAAAAGAGAAATGTATATTTTCCTCTTCTTTCAAAGTAGTTATTACTGTCCATTGCCAGTTATTTACAGTGGCCTTCAGATTTAATGCCAGCCATTTACATTATTCTTCAGCCTGAAATCTACTTCTGTTATGATGCCTGTAAGTGATGAGCATGTAATGAAGTACTGCAAAAACTAAGATACACAGCCATGTCATCCTCCAGTTTCTACGTGGCTTTCACTGTCCATTTCTCATCTCAGAGTGAAGTGCTCTTGCCCAAATGTTCTCTCTGCAAAGTGACTATGTCTTCCACCATCAGAGTCACATTCATTTACTTTTGCTGCCCTTGGAGTCCATCGTCAGGGTGCTGTCTTGGTGGTGCCAGCCTGACCATGCTCAGAGTTCACGTCATTATAAATCTAATAGTAGTAATATAATTTCCCTACTCCTTTTATGAGTACGTATTTGTCTGTCTTCTTGACTGGGACATTCAGTTGCAACTATAAATAATAGAATAATGAAAATTTTGAGTTCTGCATCAACAGCTGTACATACTGTGTTCTGTACCTCAAATAATGCTAGAGAAGTCACAGTCTTTTCTTATAGTCCTTACAGATTAGCTACCAATTTGCCTTTTCTGTATCTAGTATGACATGCACTTCTCCTTCCTCACCTCACTCCTTTTTCACACCTTCCTCTGCAAACCAAAAAGTGATCTGTGCAAGACAGAAAGCCATTTCTGTATAAACAGGGCCACCAATTTAAAAGTAGTAGTAAAAAAGTCTCATTTTTAATAAAGACAAAATTTTACACCAAGTTCCTACAAAATCTTAAGCTTCAAACATAGTTTCTCACATAATTTAGTGTCAGTGCAATTTGTCTTATTTATATTTTTCTCTTTGCCTTAATTGTGTGGGAAACAGAGAACAGATGCAGCCTCACAGCTGTCTAATATGAAGCACTGGTAGAAAGCTCTGATGGAGCGTAGCAGGGAGGGCTGCAGTTGGCAGGGGGCAGCGGGTGGATGGAAAGGGACCAACCACACCCTTAGTCCCATTTCCCCTAAAAATTCACACCAGACACACTGCCATATTTTTTACATTTGAACTTCTTTGAACAGGCCATCAAGTTTCTTATTTCTCTTTTCATGGCCACATAGAGAATCTGAATATTCCTCCTTTATTCATCTGTGTTCTGACACTGATTTACATGCTTCTTTCAAACTTGCAGTTATATCTTTCTCTCCACTTAAAAATGAACTGAGGGTATTTGCAATACAGGGAACTCATTGTAAACCAGCTAGTATTTAAATCATATCCCTTTCCTACTGGTACAACTGGAGGTATATGTCACGGGGGATATCTATCACAGTATGGCCTTTTCAGATCCTAACAATCATGGAACTGAAGCATGCTTTCATTAACTTCAGTACTTTTTCAAGGTCAGTTGAAGGCACATACATAAAATCAGACTAAATTGTCTTAATACACTGATCAGATAGGAGGTATGCCCCCACCCTTTTACAGTAAATGAATAGGTGAATAAATCTTTCACATCCCACACTATAGCTCCCCAGTGCATTTCAGGCTGGAGGGCCAGCAAGGATAATAGATAAAATATGGGGTTAGATAAAATATGGGGTTTATTTAGGATTTTACCAAAGAGATGACTTCTTCCTCCTTTGAATGGAATGAAGGCTTAAGACAGAGACGAGCATTTTGATAGCCAGTTTGTAGCTGCATCTTAGCATCAACACACTGAGCCAGGAGAGAAGCTGTAATGAAATGCACTGATGGTGCACTGGTTAATGAAGCAGCAATGAAGATGTCACAGGGAGAGAGAAAGAGACTCAGAATAGAATTTTGCTGTGCCATATGGGGAAGGAGTGCAAAATAAGAAAAGAAATGTGGTTAAAAGGAAAAATGTGCCTGTTTAGCATGAATCTGTCAACCTGCTATGAATCTAAGCAGTTAGCTAGCAGAGCTAGTATACCTGCAATCTGTAGGTGGGATACAGATTGCTTACCACTATATTTTGGTTTGCTAACAGCTTGTTTCTCCTTTGTTTTCCTTTCTGCATCCAGTGATTTATATTTCAGAAGATTACACTACAAGCTCTATGTAACACGACCTGATGGTATAAAAATCTTCTAAAGAGAAGGTCTTTTTTTTTCAGATGTATAAAACAGAAGACCCAGGAAAGGAAGGAAGTATTTTCTGAAATGGCTGCTAACTGATCGAATAGATGTGTTTTTCTGAAAGCTAGTATATTTCATAGAAATGGGGAAAGGGATGATTCAGATTCCACGCATGCTATACTGCTTCATACCTGATCTAACAAATACAATTGATTGTTACTGTCATCAATTTTGAAATACCTGAAAGGTTTCTGGTCATGCAGTTAGCCCCAGGACCTCTGTTTGTGATTGTCATTGTGGGTAACTGGCTGCATTCATGATTAAAGGCCTGAACCTGCCATCCCTAGTCTGTGTAAGCACTAGAAAAAACAGCCCACAAGGGTTAATAAAAGAGCTCTAGAATTCATTGTTCTTCACTAACATTTTCCAGTCAACTGCTTTTTCATATACTGTTAGTATACTATGTGCTATAGAAAGTAGCTATATGTATCCTCAGAGACTCGCACACCCAATAATAGAGCATTGCTGTGTAATAGAATTTCTGCAAATGCAGCAGTTATTTTCACATGAACTAATCCATATTTTTCTTCCATCTCTCTTCTTTCCAACCACAAGGCTGCAATAATATAGGAAAGATCACACAAATCCATGAGATTTTTACCCTTTGTAATGTGAAAACTAGCTTACTGAAACATAGACCTATTTTAACAGTGCATGAAAAAAGAGACAACTTAAAATCGTTAATGGAAAGCTAAAACATTGAGCAGCCCAAATTCTATGGTAGCTTTTTCGTCCTCTTCCTTGAGTGTATTTGAATATAATTCAGAACCTTGCATACTCTATCTTATCAATTAGTTCAGTATAACCAGAGTTGCCTTCTTTTCCACGGACAAATGCCACTCCTAGATGAAACATTGAAAAGTTTGGCCCATTCGTACTGGGTCTGGCTAGGAACGGTTAATTTTCTTCATAGCAGCTCATACGGTGCTGTGGTTTAGATTTTTGACCCAAACACTGCTAACACACTGATGGTCTAGCTCTTGCTGAACCGTGTTTACACAGCATAAAGGCTTTCTCTGTTTCTCTCTTGGTCACTCAAGCAAATAGATTAGGGTGGTGCACAACAGGTTGGGAGGGGACAAAACTGAACAGATGACCTGAACTAAGCATACCATATAACATCATGCTTGGCAGTTAAAAGGTAAAGCAAGGATTTTAAGGGGGGTAGCCATGGGAGGTGGTGAGTGTTGCCTTGCATCACTTGTTTTGCTTTCTTCTCTCTCATTCCACTTATCCTTCACTTATCACACTTTTTTTTTGTTTACCTTGACTGCTTTTATTCTTCCTTTCCTCTTCCCCTGTCCCACTGGGGAAGGAAGGGAAGTGAGCAAGCAATTGTGTGATGTTTAGCTGTGCACCAAGGTTAACCCACAACACCATTAGAGTACAATATATCAATGCTGCAAAAGTGCTGAGGAGAAGAAATTCCTTCATGACTCTACAGCTAGAAGTCATTTTGAATGATTATGATGTCAGAAGTGTCCATATAGAACAATATTAAGGAACAAAAGGATTTAGAAATGTTTATCCAATGCTACAAATGTCAGTAGAAAAGCACTCAGTAAGCACAGCAGACTGACCTTTGGTTCCAGTCTTGTACTTTTAATGGAAAGTACAGATTTCCACTACCTAGCAAAGTTTACTGGTATCAGAAAGGCACAAGGATCTGACTGCCTGGTAATTCTTTTCCAACAGATTATGACAAATTGTTATTCCATTTCTTCTGTGTCTAGGAAAAAGCAAAGACAATGGTTTCACTGGGCACTATGAGTATGAAGAATGTTTTATGATATTTTTTAACATCATTAAATGTATTTTAATGAATATGTGTAGTTCGTTTAGGACTTCACTTCCTAAAAGATAGGCAGTTTATTTGTCTCAGAAATTTTGGAGTTTTCTTTCAAGACACTGAGCCCTGAATGCTTTGTCAGGTCAAACCTGAATATTTGGAACAGAGAAAATTAAGTTGGAAAGGGATCTTGGGAAGCCATGAAGGTCTCAAGTGGTGATTTCTGCCCTCTCCTCAGTGTAAAATCAACCAGATGTATATTAGCATTAACTTAAGACTGACCAATTTGAGATTTTTAACAAATAGTCACTCAAAGAGGCACAGAATGCCTCTTGATTTCTCACTCTTTTCCTTTTATTCTAGCTCTATTACAGTTCATTACCTATAATTACAGTATTGGTTTAGAAATTATGTATTTATTACTCTGAATGTATAACTAATTGAGGGCAAAAGAAAACATAAACAAACTATCTAATACTCAAGGTAGAAACTCTCTCTCTTCAGGTAAATAACTAATCAAAAGCAAGATTGTTTTTGCTGGCATAGCACTGTAAGAATTTGGCAGCAATGTGTTTACATAGGTTCTGTATAAATGAATACAGAATTTTCTTTCCTTGGTCAGCTATCTCAGATATAGCAGGGGTAGGAGAGTACTGATGGACATAACTATAAGCTGGACAGTTATCAAGGCACAACAGCAAGGCATTTTATCTGGATCCAGTTTCCTCATATTAATCCCATTTGTGCAGTGGGTGGAGAAAAATCTAGACCTAGTTTACCGTTCTTCTGTGATCAGCTTTTCTTCCTATACCTGTCTACACATGACAAAGTCACTAGTGGCATGGAAATATTTTATTCAATGAATAATTTCCAGACAAGTCAAAGCAAATATTCTACAGAAATTTGACCATAAACAAAGAAACTGAGAATGAAAGTTACTGGAGATGTGATTGTAACAGGAGGGAGCAAAACACAGTGAAGGGCTTGTACCTGTTACAAACTGACACTTCAGAAAGGGAGGACACACACGGAAAAACACACTCATTAATATTACACAGAAACAGCCCCCTCTGTTTTTAACTTACAAGCCTGATTGCTGCATGACATGAAAAGAATAAGGATGTGGATTGGCCTATGAAAAAATACAAAATCAGAAGAATCTACAAATGGAACAGTAAATCCTGATGTACTATGTCAAATGAGAACACAAAAGTGGCTATGCAGAATCAAACCAAAGTCTCATTTAGAAAAAAGTCCTGTCTCCAACAGCAGCTGTAAGAGATGCCTGGATGCAGAACCATGGTCTTATATGGTGGCAAATGTCCTTCTATTATTTGTTCACTCTTTTTTCTTTACTAACACATAATATTTTATTTGGTTTTGGTCACTACTGAACACTGAGCTGATGTTTGCATGGCTTAAAATCTCAGTCCTATTCATATATGTAGCTGGGATTTATTTTTTCCCCATGTATTTCACATTACATTCACTACCACTTAATTCCTTAATTTACTGTCTGTTTACTAATTCTGATAAGATATTTCTGACATTCCTCAGTGTTGGATCACTTGGATCATTCATTTAAGCATAAAAGAATAGAATCTTTTGTCACACAAAAGTCAGAGGGAAGGTCAATTTTTTTTACTGTCTTTAAGTTAGGAAATTGAACTTCAGATACACTGTTACTGAATTTTTTGTGTAGCTCTACATTAGGATTCATAAAAATCAGCTTAATACTATCAACTGTTCTCAGCTCAGCTTTAAATTCTGTATTTTTCTTGGTTTAATCTATGAGCCATTGTGCTTGTTCTGAAAGAAAATGTGGCTACCTGAGCTTTTTTCATCATTCACACAAAAGAGGTTACGCAAGACCAGAAGCTGATATAAATTCAGCTGACAACAGCCGATATAAATTCAGTGAAATTTAACATCATTGAAATTAGAGTGCCTAGAGTGCCTACATCAGTTGATATCTGTTTGAGATGTGACTAAGAATCAAAGACTAATTAGAAAATGTGTACCCACAGAAAGATGAGGGCACTAATAAAATGGTAGAGACACTGCTTTGTTTAGAGACATTTTAATTCTTAACAGTTATTCAACATAAAATATTAAGATATTGCAGTCAGCTGTTCTGGAAAAGAAAAATAACTAGCAAAAGTTACAATTCTTAGAGTGCTCTTTTTCACAGTATAAGTTGCCTGTTATAAATAAGTCTGAAAACTAGCAAGTCTCAAATAATTTTCAGGAAATGCAAAGGTGATAAAGCGCCTTCAGTTGTTGGTTTCCAATGAGAAGACTTAAGAATTGTCATGTCAAATTTTGCTTTAGAGTCTCATTTCCTCTCCACTGCATTCATGTTGACAGTGGGCTAAGCTGCAACACGACCACAAGTCCTGTGAATGGTAGCAGACTGATGAAAGATAGCGGTGGCCTGCCACCACACATTAGTCAAGGGTCAGAACATGTTCTATGTCAGTCTAGTCTATGATCTAGGGGGGGGGAATCACCTCAATAATCACCTTGTCCACCTGGAATTAAGGTCTTAGGTCTAAACTATTATTCCATAACCAATACAGAGAGAAAAACAGAATAAACTACATCCTCTATCTCCATGAGGTATTGATGAACCTTCAAGGACTGAATAAATGCTCTTCATCTAGATGCCTAAGAGTAAGCAAGAAAAATCCAACCTATGGTGCATAGTTTGCCCTGGAAAGAACACTTTGGACAGAACACAAAGGCTGCAGGCTGGAAGCAGGACAATGATTGCTCTATTTAAACATTTTCTGAAATGTTCTAGGCATGTTCAGCTCTACTGCTCCCTATACATCCGTAAGCATGCTCAAGCCAGTGCCATGTTACTCATACGGCAAGGTGTGCAGCCTTACTAGTATTGCTCCACCTTTCACATACAGGAAATTTCCCATCTGGATGCTTCCTTTCAGAAACAGTGTAGCTTTGTACCATTCTGTTATCCTTGGGGTTCGATTTAATCATAGAAATAAGTTTCACAGGTATATAGAATATGAAAACCTAGTCTTCTTGAGCTGTCCTGTTCACTAGTGACTACAAAACACATTTAGAAAGTGGCTTTTAAAAAGTGTTTAGTGTTCTAAAGACAGACTTGCACTTGAAATCAATAAGATTTAGACTGTAACTGTGGAGACATTTCTTTGGGTAACAGTGCCCTAACTGATATTTTTCTTTCTCCTTTGTTTTTCTCTTCACTTTGCAAGTGCTCCCCTCTCAACTATGGCTGTACAGCTCTTTGTAAGAACCCGTGCCTTTCTTTATCCTTTCACAAACATCCAGAGTGGAAATCAGACTCCAAATTAAACACCCAGGCTCTTCTAAGTGCCTGAAGAAGACTGGGAACATTGTCTGTTTAATCTAAGAGTTTGAGAACATTAGCAAGTCAAAACAAAAACCTATCTAGTCCTGTACCATGTATCCAACAACGGCTAAAAGTTATCTTTTCTCAAGGAATCCAATATCAGGGAGAGAATACACTACTTCTACCAGAAAATCTTTCCCATCTAAAAACCTTTGTAGATCAAGAACATCTTAAGCAGGATATGTGGCTACGAATTTAATAACTTTCAACAAATATCACAAGAACACGCCTGTTACACTCTGAAACTTCCAGCATCTGAAACTGACAGCATTTGAAATACCCTGCAACCAGTAGTTCCATCTCTTAACTTTGGACTAAGGAAATTTCTCTTCCTGCTTATTTTGAACAAGTCACCTCCTAGCTTAATTTGGTGCCACCTAAATCCTCGTCCAGCAAGCCACAATAAAATCTTGCAAAGCAGCAGCATTTTTGCTGTGGGGTTCAAGAAAACGATTGGTGCCTGGATGCTCAGGCCAGGGAACGATGTTTATGGTTGATACTAAAGGAGCTTCCAGGTCAAAAAAAAATAAATGGAGGTGTTGTCTAAGTTACAGGTACTTCCACAACTAGGCAGCTCCAAAGGTGGTAGTCAAGGGGCAGTGTAAAACTGTGGGTTTGGAATATATAAGAAATGTATGGACTCTCTCAGCTTAATTTATAGGCAAAATCCTGACCAACATTAAAGTTGATTATAAAAATTCTAAAGAAGCAGAAGGATGAACATAGTGTGGTATTATGTAGCTTGATTACATTTTCCTGCTAGTTAAGGCAGAATAGAAGGTGTTTGGTTTGTAAAATGTAATCTCTCTTTCAATTTGGAAAACATTACACTAGGCTGTATAATAGTCTGGGAACTGAAAGACCAAAGGAGTTAAAATATGCCATGGAAATCTTCACATTACAATTTTACAGCTTTCTGCTTTTTGCCTTAGAAGTAGAGGAATTCAGCCCACATATTTCTAATGGTGGAGATGCAAGTGAATTTATAAAGATTTGGAAAAGGATTGAAACATAACTGTATGAAATATCCTATTAACTCTTGCCCTACGTTTTACATTTTTAGAAAGAATTTAAACTAAACTCTTGAAGCCTGCTGCCTATGTTGTCATTAAAGATTTTTTACTTCAGTGGATTATGACTTTTGAAAATTCACCCCATCTCTGTTCAGCAGGGGATTAGACTTCCACGGAATATATTAAAGTGGGTTAAAAATGTCTAACAGAGTTTTAAGACCCTTGCATTATGTCAGTATCATAGAGTGCTGCTAACTTTGAAATGAAAGTCTAGCTAGGTAAACAAATTTTGTCAAGGATGTATTGTTCTTGTTCCGCATTGCCATAAGCCTTCTTTTATTAATCTTGGCTTGCCATTTTCTGCATACATGTAGAAAGTAATATTAAATAAAATTAGATTTTATATGAAAGGCCACAGAGCAACATTTTAATCAAAATTTGCACTGTAGTTTGCTTTCTATGTAACACACTGAAGAAAATGTCCATTTTCATACAGGTACATGTAGCTTCTGAAGAAGGTGAAAAAGACTGTAATGTGTGATATCCTGGTACTATATAATGAACAAAGCCACTGAGCACTATTAACATGCTCTATTAGTATCACTCATTTTCTACATACAATTTCCAATCATCCATTGTTAATGTAAAAGTTTAATAAAATTAAAATACTCCCACATATTACCCAAATATTTTGTTGCTTATGTGTTTTCTATTTTTCCAAGGAAAAGTGTTAGAACGTTGATACACCTGAGACCTTTCCCACAAAGATTCACAGGTGCATTCTAGAAATCTGATTTTGAACAAAGGTGTCTTTGGATCCCACCAGTGTTGGCACCTTGTACACTTCCACACAAAGAAACTGTATATCTGTATGAGATGCTTGTGAAATACAAAAAAGAGATTGAACAAGTATAAGAAGGTTTCCTTCTCTTTGCATTTCAACCAGAAGTAGCAATATATTCCCTTTCAAACTGTGTTTGTTTAATAGGCATTGATCATTCATTCATTCATTCAGTCAGTCAGTGGATATCAAAATCCATTAACATCCACCTTTGAGGAAAGAGGTGTGTTTCTTTAATGTTGTTCTGGTAAGGAAGGGGAAGAATAAACAGCTATTCTATTGCAAGGGTACTCAAATAATTTTTACTGAGATTTTTCTTGGTGGTTTTCTTGAGGTCTGTTAATTCTTACCAGGCTCTGCTCAGCAGTAAGCAGCACATTGGCAGAAGCTTTGCTGGGCAAGCCAAGAGCCACACATTATTTTCCTGACTATGACATAGGCAAACATGTCACAATACTCCCCAAGTGCAGAGATGTCAAAGAAATAAAGATTTTCCTACTGGAAATTAGGAGATACCACACAACACATATTTAAAAGATCCAGGCAAAATTTATTCATGATCCAAACCTGAACAGGACTCTGCTGGCAGCGTACAGCTGCTCAGGCAGGATACAGAGAGACCAAGCAGCCTCAGGAGAAGTACCACCCCGATTTGCTTACATATCTGATCTGTCTGTGACTCTGGACACAGGTATCACAAGAGACTCATTATGCCATTAAGTGGAATATAGTTACAGAGTACCAGAAGGGAGTACCATACATCAATTTCTTTACCTCTTGTACAACAGTAATATTCATTCAGTATGGTACTTCTTTGTAGTGATTATCCCTGAACTTGCACAGATCATTTTTTAGGTCTATGGTACCTTTCTGAGGTGATTCAAAGAGACATTGTGAGGGAACATAGAACAGCCAAACAAAAAAGCCTGATAGTGTCCTTGTATTTTCTTCCTACGATGGTACCACATATAATTAAAAGTGAAAATTAATAGCCAGTAGGATTAATCAAATTCTATATGCAAATATCTGGCTTACGAGAACCATGGTCCAACTGCTAGTACTATCACTAAGGTCATTAATTTAAATTGAGATGAGTTAAGAGTTCTTTGGTCATTGACACATAAGTTGAAGGAGGTTATTCAATGCTAAGTTTTTCACACTGAAATGAAAAACTTAGGAAGAAAAGATGTGAACATTGATTCAGTACATCGATTTACAGGATAATGAGCAATGCTGTGAGCTTGTCTGTGAAGGACCATGAGTCGTATCCTGAAACATACAGTAGTTCTGATACATTGTCTTAAATTCATATTGAGATGTACTGAAGCAAGCTGAATACAAGATAGTTCAAGGTCTAGTAAGCTGACATATTTGGGATTATTTTATGCTTATTGACTTCTGCTGAGCACCTTCAGATTACAGAAAGAATTCTTTTTTTTTAACCAGAACTTGAGCACCACTTTAATAAATGCTTTAGAGCCTTTTCCAGTCTTCAGAAAAGGTCCAAACATCCCCAGTTAGCAAGAAATATTAATTCAACTTACAAACAGAAATATTGGAGGCTTAGAGCACTGGTTATACTGGTGCAGATACAGTGCATTCTCTGTTTACCATCTCTTCAGCTCATCAGGCTTGATGAGGCTCTGAGAAACCTGATCTAGTTGAGGATGTCCCTACTCACTGCAGGGGGTTTTAACTAGACCACCTTTGGAGGTGCCTTCCAACCCAGGGTATTCTACATTTCTATGATCTCAGAACTAGCTCCAGTGTCTTGATCCATAACAGCATTTCTAGGTAGAGTGACTAGAAGAACTGTAGTCTTGCAAGTTATAATGTAGTACTGTACACCTATGAACTTTCTCCAAATGTAGTACTGTACACCTATGAACTTTCTCCAAATGCTGATGGCTGAAATATTTTAAGTTGCATAGTAACAGAATGACTGCAGAGTAATAAAGTAGTGACAGCATTATATTACTTTTCCTACATAAAGAATAAAAAACATAAAATTTATTACTCTGACCTTGTATCACAAGGACTTCTCAAGTATGTAAAAAAAGTCAATTGGTCTATCAAAATGGACTTAAACTAAAGGGAAACCTGCAAAGCATGGTTTCCAGAAGTTTTTTGAAATTTAAATAAAACACTGGAGTCTGAAAAATTAGACTGGAACACTTAAGGTTTGGACTTCAGTATTTACTCAACACGTTTTCATATTCTTAAAGTATAATAAATCCAGGATTCAAGGAGAATCAGGCATTATTGTTCTCAAGTCTGCATGGGTTAGGAAATGCAGTGGTACTGAAACTGGACAGAGAAAGAGGAACTTTTCCTATCGAGTTCCGGAGAGTTTTCATCTTTCTTGACTGATACGTGGAGTCCATTCTGCCATGACCTCAGTCTGTTCCGAGCATCACCACCTTGACCACACTGAATTATTTTGGCCAATTCTATCTGCAGTTCCATTCATATAGCCTCCTGCATGAACAGGATTTCAATGGAGTGATTTATAGAAGAATTAAGTTCTTTGCCTTTCAGAGAATCAACATTTCTCCAAAGACAGGTCAAGATGACTGTATATTAATATATTCCTATGTCTGCCCCAAAAGGAAAATAACTTTTTTCCATCCTCTATGTCTGAGCAGTAGCACAAAGCAATTTAACCTTAGGAAGTAAATTTCATTTGTTACCTGCCAAATGCTGATACAAAAGATAACCACAAAAAAAAAAAAAAAAAAAAAAAAATTCATCATTCTAAGGCAATAGGCAACATGTTTTTGCTATAATAAACTTGCTAAATAACATTCAATGAACTCATAAAAGCATTTAATTTAAATATAAATGCTTAGCAGTTCCATTTTTCAGGCAGTAAATGACACTTTTGCTCGTGTTTCTTTTAAATGCATTTGCAGAACAGAAATCCTTTCAAAATCCACAGTTAGTGTTATATATTATTACTATTACTGCAATGCTCATGGACCACCCTGTCATCAGGGTCAGAGTGTACTAGAAACTAAAAATATATAGTCACTGCCCTAGAGAGCTTTCTTACCAAAACAGATTTAGCAAAGGCAAAGCTAAAAGAAGAAATATTGGTGATGTTCTAACTCAATTGCAGAGCTAAAAGTTAGTACAAATCTCTCAACTTTACTTTCCAATGACATATCCAGGATGTCCCAAAAAGCATTGATTCCAATAACTGGTTGAGGTACAAAATGCCACTAGCGGTTTTAGAAAGGATGCAGGCTCAAGGAAACAATGTCAGCTCAAAGGGAGTTGTGTTATTGAACTCACTATGGCCATGTCAGAAAGCCTGAAACCCACTCATAAAGCATTAAGAGGTCCCAGTTTTCTCCAGCAGCAGTAGCACATGCCCTCAGTAGTGAAAAATGTTACACTTAGTCCTCTTATAAAAATGATAGTGAAAGTAATCATACAAATATAATTTGTCTTCCAAAATGTGAATCCCTCAATTCCCCCTTTATCCTTCAGCTGTCAGTCAACAGCAGCTCTGGGTAGTCTATAATCTATCTAGCGAATACAAGAATATTTTTCATTGTTTTAAATTTACTTAATAAAATTCTAATGATATATGCTTTACAAACTCACTGGAAACCAGCAACAGCTTACCTTGTTCAAGTTACTAGCTTTTTAGTCTTAGTTTGCTGTACAAATATCTAAGACAAGAGGCAGTAGGGCAGCAAGAAAATTCCAGATGGTACCTGTTACAAGATCCTTTAGGCATTTTACCCACCCCCCTGATATTTTTTTGTGCATTCATCTTATGGATTTTGTTGTTAAAATTTTCATTGGGTGAGATACAGTAATATCCTGGATGAATTAATAGTAATAGGAAGTAATAGTAATATCAGAAGAGTTTTTCCATGGAGAACATTATATACATATATATATTGGTCTAAAAGACATCATATTTATGAGAAAGACTCATAATCATTATCATTAACCAGTTGCAGGACAGCATGAGAACATCAAGCTTTGGAATTTACAGGTTTGTGATAATCATGGTAGTAACCCTAAACAATTGCCTGAAGCCTATATCCCAACCCAAAACCCTAAGTCCTCGTTCTAGGCCCGTAACATTCCTCCTCTCACCTAACCCTAACTGTTACGCAAGAAGAAGAAGGGCAGGACACTATATGCATAATTAACATAATTTAGCTATGATATACTTTCTCTAAAACTACTCACACATTTTCAGGTATGATAATGTACTTTGAGTAATGCTTTGCCAGCTTCATTGACTACCATTTAACTAACTGTACAGTAGATCCATGTCAGATTAATCCTAATTAATCCACATATATTTAAAACTATCAAAAACCTGTCAGTTTTAAATCTCAGGTTCTTCTGCATTCAGAGCACTTAAAATAATCTTCAGTTACATTTGTGGTCCAAAGTACGATTTGATATCACTCAAAATGAAAGATTTCCAAATATATCAACAAAACACAAAATGCTCAGGCAGAGAGAGTGCAATTTCCCAGCTCGTCCTTCAGTTTTAAAATGGCAGTACTTTATGTTACGGGTAATGGCAGTAAGGGCTGCACAGCAGTCTCCGTGCCTATTCAATTACTGTCCATTCTAATCAGATTGCTAGCAATGGATCATTAGAAGTTTGGTGTTTATGACGTAAAATATCTACTAGGAATTGGATTTTGATCATCACTTCATTTTACATCTGTTTGCCACTAACCAATGGAACAAAAGAGTGTTAATCACTCTTGACCTTTCCTGGATTTGAACTTGTAACTTAATTGCTAATCTCTGTTGAGGGACTCTGAAGTACACTATAGAGCCCCTGAGACATGCAGCTTGACACCCTCTGTTCAACATTGGTTTTAACCACCAACATCATCAAGAATATGTTCAGAATTGACAATGTTAATTACAGCTTTGGCCATAGTTTCCAGATGAAGTATAGATGAAACTGTCTAACTGGAACCATTAAAAATATCTGCCAAGCTCTAGGTGATTCCATATGAATCAAAAAGTATCTCCAGCCAAGATCTTGCAGACTCACTCTACTGCACTGTCAGTTTGCTCCTAAGAAATGCCCAACTTCTGGCAATTAGAATTCTTAAGGGACTGGGTGAAAATCTGTTAGTTTTGGCTTGTTTTAAAATCTTCCCCCAGATGGTAATATAATTCCAAACCAGCTGAGATTCACTTTGTGTTGAATTTTGTTGTAAAAAAGAATCATACAGCAAAAAAAGATGAACAAAAGGTTTTCCCCTCCTCAAATTTCAAGCTACAGCACAAAGAACATTTTCTTTGAGGTTGTCTGGGGTTTTTTTCTGAATATTACTAGCTTATTCTAAGTTCCTTATCTCCACATCTAATCTTTTTCCTTGGTTATTTTCAAATTTACATTCAATTATATTTCAGACTAACATTTAGTAACTGAGAGAGAAGAAACATAGAGACAATATAGTCTACCATGCAATCAAGTCCTGTTGCAAAGCTTTAAACTGGAAGAACATAGGCTTCTACCTGCACATTGTCTGCCATATTAAAACAGCATTCAATTTATATTAATTTGCCAGTGCCGAGTATTGTTACAGTTTGTCACATAGGTTCATGCTTCTTACACATTTATGTCAATATAAATATTGCTTTTTTTACAAGATTTAAGGTCATACTTGTAACTAAGCTTAGAACCACATTTCTGCTTTAAACCTGCCTGTTGAAGACTTTTCTGTATGGGTTATGTTTACTTTTCTGTAATATTTAAAGCACATTGTCATTGCAAACTGGAATGCAGAGCCTAACGTCCTGACCACTGTACTGATTAATATCTCAAACAGAAATACTAAGAAGGTCCCTCAAAACAGGCAAAATGTGTGGACGTGATGCTGCACAGAAGCTAATTAGACACACCTATTAGCAGAAATTACTAATTTGGGCATTGTGTTGAGCTGATGCAGATCTGTGCTTTCTGGTTTGGGAGATAGTTTGTGCAGTTCTAGCTCAGAGGTCTGCACTGTGTTTGTTGTATACTATTGGCAGAGCCCTAATTTTCTTCATTTCTATCCATTGGAAAATGTAAATCTTCCACAGTAAATACAATCACAGTAGTTTTATGTGTCCATTGGAGTGAGTCATGTCCTGTGTGAAATGAGTTCAGGCTTCACAAACCCAGATGCATGATGGCTTTGTCAAGTGCTAGGTAGTTCACACAGAGGGACACATGAAAAGTGCCTCCCAGTTTGATGGGTTACTAGACACTCAGGTTGCTCCTCAAGGGACAAAAAGAGAGCACTGTTTTTTTATTAGACAAATAAAAACAATTTATTGCACAAGCACACTGTGCTTTAGTGGAGTTGCTCCAGAAGTTCACTGGCATGATTCTCCACATCATTACTGAACAGACTAGAGAATATCAACTTACTGAAATGATTAAATAATGTTTGTCAGGACTGATGATATTTTTCTTTTTCTGCTGTCTTGGTCATACTGGGGGAGGCCTACACAGGTAACAGAAGTTATTTTTCAATTAATATTTTGGACAATTTAAGACAAGAAAGGAAAAAACTCTCTCACAAGTCTTCATCTAAGATCTCAAGAAGAAATACACAAGTTCCTACAGAAAGCTGACTGAGAAAACGTATTCTGTGTTGTGTTGGAAATATTTCCTTGACTAGGAATTTTCAAACTTTCATATAACAGATCACACACTGATCTCTCTTAAGCACTTCAAAGAACCAATAAAACACAGCAAGAGTCATGAAAAGACTCAGGACTTTTGAACTATTCCCAGCCCTCTTTCTGTTGCTGTAGCTCTTCCAGGAAAGGCAGCTTGCCAGCTTCCACAAACAAATCCCCTTCACAAGGGGACTGAGGTATTGGATGGACTCAGTCAACAGGAATGGCCAGTATGCCAGGCCACCTGTTCTAGGGGGGATCGAGCCATGGAGAGGGGTTGAATTCAATTTCCTTAGCAATTCTCTTTATATAGCTTCCCAGCATTTATCAAATCTCTGCCACCTGGAGAAAGTCTCTTTATGTCTAGCAGAGAGGGGGAACAATGGAGCAGAATGTGTGTTTCCCCATCCCCATGCCAGATTCACATTGGAAACCCCTAAGTAACTGCTGCAAATCTTACAATGAAAATACACACTTTTCCTAGGACAAAGATGAAGAAAATTCTGACAGATCAAATACAAATAAAATTTTCTCATTAATTTCAGTGAAAATTAATTAAAACTTCAGGAGAATGAAATAGTGAAGCAGCCACAGTTAACCAGAGGGGGAGTTTCTATCCATTGCTGTCTCATATTGTTTACCACACTAAGGCTCAGATGCTTGTAGGAACTTAAAGCCATTCACCAGCACACCCTCTTCATCTTAATTATTAATACACTCATAATAAAATGTTTTCAACAATGTATCAACAGCAAATTATGGTACAGACAAATGCATATGAATCCTACTTCTTTTCCTTTGAAAACAATAAATATTTTTTCCATATTTGTGGGAAATTTGAAAATGATTCATTGCTAGTACCAAACATTTATAAAATGTAACAAAGAAAAATATTTATTGACATGAATTTTGTTACACTCTGGGAACACAATATAAAAGTAATATCCTGTTCAAATGCAGCACTTTCCTTAAAGATGCCGAAGAACTTCACGATATAATCAAGTCTGTCTACTACATAAGAATTATTGTAATCATTAAAAACTATAAAGGGCAAATCCAAAGTACTGAAAGTTATACAATTTCCTTAAGGGAACCCAAAATTGCTCTGAATGCCACTTTGACTGCAAAATTGTATCACCACATATCAGTCCAAGAAGAATCAAGGACAATTACATTGCATTTTTGGTGAGAGTAATAATGCAAATGTGGTCCTAGCAGAAAAGAACACGCAAATAGAATCTGTTTAAGTGGAATCAATTTTAAGCTAATAAATATCTGCTTTAATCAGAAATTCAGGAAATAATTATGAGATTAAAAATAGAAATTGCAAATAACTAATAGCACATTTTGAAAGGAAATGTGTACATTGAAATCCAAATGATGCATTTTTTTTTTCCCCAATAAACTACCTGAATTAGGCATAATGAATAATGAGACAAGACAGACAAGACTACAAAGCTTCCCAGTCCTGCTCCATCATTGGCAAAGTAGCAGAGAGAAATGAAGGTTTATAGTTGGTGTGGACCCGTATGACACTTTGTGGAGAAGCAAGCTTTTTATTCAGAAAAGGAACAGATGTTTTGGCAGATAGCATAGAAAGAATCCTGTCAAAGACTATAAACTAGGCTTGAAGGGAAAAATAAAAAGAGTGTGGAAAAAATGTGAAGTATAAAACAAAAGAACCAAAATGACATGGATAAAATAGAAATGCAGAAAAAAGACACAGGCTTTGTTAAAATTGAAAAGAGAAAGTAAATGTACTAAACTCCTTGTAACTTTGGAAGAAGTTTTAAGGCAAAAAAAATGAAACTTATCTCTCTTCCACTGACACAGCTCATTGCAGCATGAGGCTGGGAGATTAACTTTATAACTGCAGACAGAAATCAAATAAAAAGAAGAGTCAATGCCCTTTTTAAGCATCAGTAGAGAAAGATCATAAGTACACAGCCAATATTAAAATGCAGCCAAGGTTTATGGACAAATTTTAAGTAGATTTGTACTGGAAGAACAAAAAAATAACCAACTGTGTAAAAGAGGATGGGCATACTACCATCACCTGCCCCTGCACCCAGAAGTTTTCCTCTTTCATTTGTTTGCAATAAATAAGCTCCTTCTGAAGCAAACAAATGTGTTAAGAAGACTTTAAACTCAAACCCACCAAACCAGTTCCTGTGAATATCCTCAGTCTTGATAAAAGAAGAGATTCATCTAGAAATCTCAGCCTATTCCATTCTGAAATCTGATGCTGGACAACAACACTTTTAAGTATCTTCTTTAACCTGCAGGAACAGCCTTTTTTGAAAAATGTGAAGGCAGCTGGTATCAAGGTAGCAAAGCCAGATATGTAGGGCGCAGTCCTGCCATCTGCTAAGAGCAAAGTACAAGCTGAAGATACTATGGCACATCTTGGCACAAATACAGAAGTTGCAAAGAAAGATGGCCATATGTGAGGTAAACTCCCAACTACATATCTGCTGTGATGACACTGATACTTAAACAGATAGTTATAAAGGACTCAGATACTTTATGTCAGCTAGTCTGTAGTAAGAGCCCACACACTTGTCCTTAGCATGAAGTAAAATCAAAGTAGATCAACACCACTGGTGCATAAACAATAAAAGGTTATTACATGAAAAAAATGAAAAACATAGGGATTTTATTACAGAATACTCAAGATCCCACCTTTACTTTTACTGCAATAAACTTCCTACATCCCAAAATAACAGTAGTTGGCCAGCAGTGATGCAGCTTAACATACAATTGCTGAAGATATATTATAATCAAAAACTGAATTTAATGTTTAAATGAGTAGCTGTTACTATGAGGAGAGATCCTTACTGTAACACTGACTACAGAAATAATTACAAATGTAATATTACAATGAAAGTGTTACACACTGTTGTCTTTTGGATGGTAACTCCTATATTAAGTCATTAAAGACATGCCATTTCTTGCACAGAAAGAAATAGAATATGTCTGTAAAAACAAGAAAGCATGAGAAAATTGACAGTCAGAGGAATGTACAAGGAAGAGCAGCAAGGAAACAAATACAAAGTCCCAGTAAAGCTGACTAGAAGAAATAAGAAGAAAATTGACCATACAAACACTTTTTTTTTGCATTCTATATATATTTCCATCAGTGGCTTCCATTTTAAAAGTTCTCAGTTTTCATTTAAAACCAGATTTTCCTGTCTGATGGACATGAAAGCTTAAATTCACATCTGCAAATTAACTGTGTTCTTTCTGCTTCATACATCAACTATTATGTGCAACATTATTTCTGGAATTGTATCTTAGCTTATGATTTGATGATTATGGTACATCAGGGAGAAGAGAATGCACCTTGCTCTGTCACAGCTAGATTTTTATTGACTCCACAGTACTGAACGGGGAAATTTCTTTTTGTCAGCAAACTAAGCAGGTTTGACTTGGAATATTTAAAGAGTGCAGATCTGGCATCAGAGATCAGTTGATGTTTGCAGTAACAATGAGATGGCAAAAAGTATCTGCTTAGTCTAGGAAGAAACTGCAAATATTTAGTAGCAGAAGCAAAAGTCTTTATTCCAGAAATATGAAAGGATGTCAAGGTAGCAGACATTTACTAGCTTTTTCTCTGTTAAAAATGTGCTTCTTCATGAATGGAGAGACTTTCTGCACTCTCACCACCAGCATACCACAGCATTACCAGCCTGTTATTTATCACTAAGAAATAATACAAAGTTATCTCTCCAGTGGCTCCCACTGACTCTGTACCTTTCAGGTTTTGTGATATATGATCAGTCTGCCCTGAGAAAGTCTATAGCCTCTCAGTTTAGTCCTTCAGATTCCAGAACCATGAATCAGAAAATGAAGCAAGACCTTTCAGCTTGCTTTCTCTCTGAGGCATCTAGCAAGGTCTTTCCTCCTTCTCCCCCAGACACCTCAAAATCTTCTTTGGCTCTGAAAACTGAGAAACAAATTCTTTACTTGTGAAGTCTGACTAAATCTCCCTTGTTCTATAAAATAAAAAACAACTGAAGTAATTTCTTACTGAATGGAAAAGACACAAGTCCAGAATGCCAGAGGACAGATGGATTGATCAGAAAGACAATGAAGTCTTTTCATTAACTTTGATAGACTTTAGTCTTAAGTCATTAATCAGCACTGTTAAGAACCATGGGTCCGTACAGAGGTTTTCTACTAGAAAAATAGAGACAAAAAATAAAATCTTGACATTCCTGCTAGACAAGAAAAAGTCAGGGTCTACACTCATACGCATACCACAGTTGCTAGATTATAGTAACCAGTTTTAATTTAAATAGAGCAGGTGAATAGCAAATTAAGTATAATAATAATGGCATTTTGTTTGTCACCATGTTTTTTGACTGACTGTTTCCTTGAGTGGTGGCAACCACGTGTTTTTAGTTTTATTTTAGAAATAAATTCTATGGCTACAATAAACACAGATCCATATATTTTCAGATAGTACTAGAAGATTTAAAATGACAAAGACAATGGAGATTTTTTTTCATCATAGATTTCATGATTTTTTTTATAGTATGTTAAAATAATTTATATTCAATAGGTGTATTTATGTATCCTTGTTGTTGCTTGCTTTGTATGCTGCTATTACACATTACATAGAAAAATTACCTTTATGCCTGCCTTTCTTTCATCTAGATCATCCTCCTGTTCAATGTTTATTTGCATGTGAATATGGGAGATTAGTAAATTTTATGTTTTCTCATTTCACTACAATTCTCTTAATTTTTTTCTACCTGGTGTGTACAAACTAGTTCACTGAACCATCTTCCTGAGCAACTCCAGACAAGTGTGAATTTTTTTGCTTACTTGTATGGTATTGCCAAATTCTTCACAGCTGCAAATCAATAATTTTCATCATTTTACTCACCTATACTTCTCCTTTGTGTTGCTCTAGTAGATGAAAATTATCGTTATGATGATCCTTACAAAATGGCTGAAATAATATTCCTTAATTTGTGTTTGCTGTTACCTGTTAACTTTAAGATTCTTTCATCTCCCAAAGCTAATCTTCTTCCCTTATCCAATTAAGCATAACTTTTTATAGTTGCTGCAGTTGACACTGACCAATATTTAACCTAACCTAAACAGTACTGCCACCGATCTGATGGGTGCAGACCCTTCTTGGTACCACAGAACCCTCAGAACATACTGCAAGGAATTACCAGCCCTGAAAAGTCACAAAGGCCTACACATGCAAAGAGATATTGACTCACTAGAAAAGCTTTTAAAAGTCTTGCCTGCGTTTTAGATTATGATACAGAGAATGTTTCTTAAAATTATCAGCACTTACATCCCTGTCTCACTCTACCTAGTTAACTTTTAATCTAATTGAGGTAGACCACTACTTAAAATAATTAAATGTCTTCCTTTCCTGAGTTCTGCCTGTTACTGAATAATACCCTTCTGAAAGTGATTTTAGCTGTCACTATGACCAAGAGTAGAAGTGATGCTTAAATACCACTAATTTCCTGTTTCCCTATTTCTAGTTACCACTTTTAACTCCACCAATATCCTCCCTCTATTATAATATGATATTACCTATATCTGCTCAGGTTCTTGTGTTTCTCATCTGCAGGACAGACTCTATCTGCCTCTGGAGCTTTGGTATTCTTTAGACATTCTAATATGCTGATCATCTGTTCAGGTATGGTCTTGATTTCCCTCAGTATTTCTTCTTTCTCTTGTAGGAAATTTACATCCATTTCCAGCATCTGTCACCCACTCTCTTGTGAATGTTAAGGCAAGTCATTAATTTAATGTCTTGAAGTTCTGTCTATTGATTATGCTAGTTTCTTACTCCTGCTACCTTTCCGGACTTCTCATGCAGAGTAATTCAAAATTCACAAAACAGCTCAGCATGTCTTCTCCCATGTTGACTCTTTCTGCAGGCTTAATCTTCCCACAAAGAACATATATTTGCCTTCATCTTCTATAAAAGCTAAAAAAGAAATCTATTGTGTGCACTAGTATTTTTTTCCCAAATCTCCTATTAACTACCTGGTCTCAACTGTGGCATGTAGTAATTGCCTTGATCATCCGTATTAAAACCCTGATTTTCAGGTATCCTAACCTTTTTTGCAAGCATTTTGATATAGCCAGTTCTGCAACAGAACTTTTAATGGTGAGGATTATTTAAAATTCAAAGTAGCTAGCTAAAGCTCTTGAAAAAAATTTAATGGGATGGCATACATACCTGTCGAACAAAAATGGGCGGAAGTGAGTTTCTGTCACTACAAACACTAACTCTGTATTTCTGAATGCAAGCACATGCTTTTGTATACATGTGTAGTGTTTTTTAACTTCTTTTATTGGCCTAATATGGACCAAAGATTCTTCTTTTTCCACATTAGAAAAAAAGAAACAATGCATGACTGACACAACTTCCTCTCAACACGAGCCAGTGCTTCCCTTTTACCTAGAATAACTTGTCTCATATGCCTCTAGAAATTGAGATCACATAATCTCCTTTGTAAACAAGTCAATGTCCAATGTGATATACTTCAGTCCAGATTTTGTAGATGTTCCTGCATAGTATCACTCAAATTCACCCACAAAGTCAAAGGTCTTGTCACAATCCACCTTAAATCTCCACCATCATAACATCTGTTCCTCTGGTGAAATCTGATCCCCTCACACAGAATCCAAGAGAACAAAAGTGTCGGCCTCTTTGACCAATGCCTGTTTATGATTTTCTGAAGAATCAGATATAAGCTATTTCCCTTTATCTTCAAATTCCTTCTCATTTTCATCCTACCTATCATACCCAGTGAGCTCTGTTTCCAGTTAGATCAAATGTTGGCTTCCATCATGCATTTGTCAAATATTTTTAAACAAGCTCCTCTGTGATTTTTTCCCAAACATCTGCCACACAACCTCATTATCTTCCTTCAAATCCCTCATTAAAACTCTCTTGCTGTGATGCCTAAAAAAAAAAAAACAAAAAAGCCCTGAAAAAATGTTTAAGCTAATAATGCACTGCGACACTTTCTCTCATACTGACCAACACTGCCTCATTGTTTCCTTGTGCTCCTTTAGCTGCCTGGGTCCATGTGTTGTCTCCTATCTTAGATTTGAATCATAGCCTCCCCATGTGGTCCTGGTTTATGACTTAGAGCTCTTTGGTGCTGATAATATAAATAATAATTAGAAGAAGCAGCTTTTCCTTCTCATTATACTTTGCTAGCTCCTGAAAACATGTTCACACTTCCCTTTTGTGTTATTTTCTAGCAAGTAATTATAGATAGCACTATAATATAATCTCAAAGTCCTCTCCATTTTCAGAAGGGAACACACAAGTGAAGGACTAATTCATCCCCTATTCAGAAAAAAAATATTTGAAAAGGAGAACTATGGGTAAGAGGGAAAAGCTCATGTTTCTGCACATGTTTTTCCATAAAGAATAGAGAAGTTCAACTCCATTTTCTCTCCATCCTGTTAGGACAGAACAGATAGGATTCTCTTCAGAGAAACCATGAGGTCTTTCCTGTAGATTAGAGAATTTCTTTCTTCCTTCTCTGTCACTGCTTGCTGGGTACAGTTCAAGTCCTGCTACTTTTGTAGGCACACACTCCGGCCCTGGCACTTCCCATGGAAAGGGAAGTGTTATCATTATGGAAGAGAAAGAATTTATTGTTTTTTCCCCCTGATGATGGAGAACAGAATGAAAAGCAAATGTTTTTCTCATGATATATTTCACAGCCTCTCAGCTCAGTATTATTTCCATGCTCTGGTCTTAAAGTTATTTGTAATCTTCCATAATACACATGTTCAAAGCAGCTCAGCACCTGCACTAAAAGCAGCCTTCCTATGAATGAACACCCTCTGCCTAGATCTCAGAGTGACAGTGAAGGCCAATATTCACAGTTTGGCTTTTAAGTTATCTACATATATAATATATCCTTAGCCATTGACTTTTTCATTTTACACTTTGTCTCTTTCAGTCCTTTTTACCAGATTAAGCTAGCACTCCTGCACTGCTCAAGAAACACCTGCTGTTCACATGGGGGGTAGTTACATTATTGTCGACACATTATCACTGTGGATACTACACAGAGATGTAGAAATTACTTTAGCTAGAAGTACATTAATGTGTTCAGCTGATAATTATCTATTACATGGAGAATAACTTTATCACCTTTCTAACATGAGATAAAGGCCTGTGAGAAAAATATGTAAGTATATACATCCATCAAATTACCCACAGTCATGCAGTAAGCAGTCAGTTTTGACATTTGTATGTTCTATATAGACAAAACCCCACAAAGTCATGGACTTTGTATTGCTCAAATGAGACAGGAATTTGGGAAAACTTGATACTAAATTTCTCCTCTGTGTTTCCATTTTGTAAACAAAGAACATTAATAATGCAAGCTGACAAATCGTATCAGTTATGTTCATGAAAAACAAAACTCTATGTCCTATCCTTTTAATCAATCTGAGTTATGGAGAAATGGTTTAACTATGAGAATATAAGCAGTCATAAAGGTTTAGTTGTTCATTAATCCCATAGTATATCCATGGGAAGTAAGCCTGGAACTACAGATCAAGCACTAGGCAGAACTAGGGGCTATTCTAGCACAGTACCTATTTGGAGACAACAAGGAGCAGGTGTAATCTTCACCTCTTCAAGAAATATTTCAGAATTGCAACTGTGGAGTTCCTTTGTGATCCTAGGGGAGTGAGGCAGCCCCATGCTGTTAGCATAAGCTCACTCTACAAAGCCAGCAAATGCAAATGTACTATCCCTTCTTTGATTTCATGTTGACGACACTGTGTCAAGCCTGATCAACCAGACTCCATTTAATTGTAAATTATTATCTCAGGAGAAATTAATCTCTTTACAACTTTCACATCAGAAACCTTTTGGAAATATAATAATGAATAATGCAGCCTATCAGGAAACTCCATTTCCTATAGTCAACACTTACTAGTGCCTTGCTAGCGGCTATATAACTCTGATGGATACATGTTATAAAAGAATGGGTTTTCATTGCATGAAATGTATGGAAAAAGATTCATGCATTATAAACACAGCAGAAGATCAGCTTTGACAACTCACACTGTCAGGACTTTCTTTGCACACAAATATTGCTAGCAAACTTTTTGACCTAGTCCATGTGGTTTCAGAAAGCTACCTGAAGTGAACAGTGCCATCTTAAAATGTTTCTTAAGAAAATCTCCAATGTTCTTGGGGAGAGGGGGGGAGAAAGAAAGAATGAAAAAAAAAGGGGGGAAAAAACCCCCAAAACACTACAGGAGAAAAAAAAAAGCCCAACAAATTGTAATTTCTCTTTAACTTTTTCAGATTTCCTTCAGTGGATTTTGATCACCTTCCTAATATCACTTTCAATGTGTTTTATATCAATATCAATTTCAATCTCTCTCCAAATTCAAGCAGACATCTTCACCTGAAATTGTGCTCTGATTTAGCAAGAAATGACCTTGCAAGACAGTGTGAAGGGTAATTTAAGTGAGCTGAAGAAATGTAAAGTAACAACAGGTTAAGATATTAGACTTTGGTTCAGATTATTTGTGTCAGAATACAAAAGCAAAAAAGCAAACAACCAAAAAAAACCCCAATTCACAAACAACAAACTTGATCAAAAAAAGAAAAGCAATGATGTGATCATGTAATAAATGAAGTTAAGGAGGAGAATCAATTACCTGATCTACGGTCTATGGACCCAATTTAACGTTATGCACCATTTACAAAGATCTTTTGAATAATTCACTGAGGGAAAAAAACTGCTGTCCAATAAAGCACAAAGCTTTACAGTTCATTTAAGCTATGTTTCTTTATGCACAAGTGGCCATATCTCCATTATGCATCCAAAGGTGCACAATCACAAAACAAGGTGGACTGTGACAGAAAGGAACATGACCTGTTCCAGTACACAAAATATATACATTACCAGTGCTCATTTAGTTGAGGAAGAGTAAAATAGGTATAAAATGTCAGACTGCTTGATGTAGCCTTAACTTAAAATAAATGCTCAATTCCTTTGCGGGTTTCTTTAGAGCTTTTCTGCAATAAAAATAGAAGATGAAAAGAAGAAAGAGATGTAACCACTTACAGAAATTGTCTGAGACAAGATATTTATGCTAAATCCAAACATGCAATTTGCAGGTTTTCTGGCCCCACATTGTTTAAAAACATCTGTCACTGGCCTACAAAGTAACATAAATCATCACCAATAATGGCTTTTGATAACTCAGATTTTGAGGGAGATAATATGTCACAAACCTACAGATAATAGTAATAACCCAAACTGTCCCCCAAATCCAGTGGGGCAGTTTAATAGAGTAGGCAAAAACCACTGAAGAGATTTTCTGAAGCCCAAGTGAAAATATAAATTTTATGAACAAAGAATTGTCAGAATCACATGCTGTATTAGAATGCCTAAAATGACTAAGTAGAAAGGAGACTGAAACAGCTCAAAGACTCCATCACCATGGCATCTTCAGGAATTTTCAAGGAAAAAGAAACGTCAAGGAAAAGTGTAATAGTATTACCTTGTATATTTGGCAATGGTCTAAGTGCTGACAGAACATACTGTCCCAATCTGCTGTCTATATTTCAAGAGAAATGTTGATAAACCATACTCAATTCACAGAAGGACCTTGAACATGCTTAGCAGATCAGAAGATCTGTTCATAGCTAAATACTCCAAGAGCTCCATACTTTTACAGAAGATTAGAATTTATTTGATCTACATCTTAAAAGAACATATATGAAAACAAAATTTTAATAATAGGTTCTTTGATCTACAGCAGAGAACAATTTCAAGGAGATATCCCAAAAAACTTCAGGAAAAAAAAAATACAGATAATAATATGAATAAAAGCCATCAGCTTTGGAAAAGACTAGGAATTAGAAATGTGGAACATTTGATCCTACATAGGCCAAAGTTTCCCGAAACTGTTACAGCACAACCAAAGCAGAACTGTGCATGTCACATCCTTCTCAGTGATAAGATACAGAGAAATACAGAGGAATCTGCATTCACAATGGAAGAAAGAGTACAAGACATGAAACAAGAGCAGTTAAACATGTTACCAACAGAAATACCATTGAAGCCATTAGTGGACAAGAATTCAGATTAAAAGGAGAGACTTCATCAATACAACTACTTTCACTGAAGAAAAATAAAGATTATTACAAGATGAATGTTCTGAATATCTTTAACAGCTGTAGGACATCTTGTAATTTCTACAGTTTTAGCAAAGGGAATGAAGAAGTAAAAAAAAATTGAAAATAAGTGATTTATGATAGTGAAACTAGATTAATTTGAACAGACTTTGTAACATGTCTTTACAGAGTACTGTGTTTTCTGCTATGAATACTCACAAACATCCATGAATAGCACAGATGGGGTTACTATCAAATAGACTGATCTTGCCTTTACTAAGTCAAGACAGAAATCTCTGTCTCTTGGCATCAAAAACCTAGAGGGAGACAACTGTAATTCATATGACTGTTTTGTAAGAGAAATGTAAGAAAAAACTTAACATAGCAGAGAAAATACATAATATATCAGTACAATTATAAGACATTGTCTTTAGATAATTCAAATTGTGCACAAAAATGTTAAGTATTAATTCAGAAAAATATTTGGAGCCTGCTATATTAAATTTTAAATGTGTTAATGTCAAAAGGAAAGACATTAGAAAAATAATAGGCAGTACAAAAGCACGACTTCCAGAATTATATCCATGCACTGAAGACTGTAAAACACAGGCTCATAGAATCATTTAGGCTGGAAAACACCATTAAGATTACTGAATCCAGCCATCAACCCAGTACTGCCAAGTGCACCACTAAACCATGTCCCTTAGCACCACATCTACATCTCTTTTTAAATACCTCCAGGGATGGTGACTCAGCCACTACCCTGGGCAGCCTGTTCCAGGGCTTGCCAACACTTTTGGTGAAGGAATTGTTCCTAATATCCAATCTGAACCTCCTCTGGAGCAACTTGAGGCCATTTCCTCTTGTCTTACTGCTTCTTACATGTGAGAACAGACTGACCCACACCTCACTACAATCTCCTTTCAGTTAGTTGTAGAGTGATAAGGTCTTCCCTCAGTCTCCTCTGCTTCAGGTTAAATAGCCCCAGTTGACTCAGCCACTCCTCATTAGATTTGTTCTCTAGACCCTTCACCAGCTTCGTTGCTCTTCTCTGGGTGTGATTCAACATCTCAATATCTGTCTTGTAGTGATGGGCTCCAAACTGAACACAGTATTAGAGGTGTGGCCTCATCAGTGCTGAGTACAGGGGGAAAAATCACTAGTCCTGCTGGCCACACTGTTTCTAATACAAGCCAGGATGCTGTTGACCTTCCCGGCCACCTGGGCACACTGTTGGCTCATATTCAGATGGACATCAACCAACATTCCTAGGTCCTTTTCCACTAGGCAGTTTTCCAGCCACTCTTCCCCAAGCCTGTAGCATTGCATGTGCTTGTTGTGGCCTAAGTGCAGAACCCAGAATTTGACTTTGTTGAAATCTATACCTATAAGCTCTAGCTTTTTAGTATTTACTGATATTAGTAATTTTACCTCCCAAAATTTTATTTTGAAGTTTTTTTATACCTTTCTTTTGAGCATCAGGCCCAAAAGGTCAGAGAGGAAAGGATTATTTTGTGACAAGTATTCCCCCACTGACAAGTAGATGTCTATATCCATTATTGATTTTCTGTAGTTCATTCAAGTGTAGATTTGTTGTTGAATTTTAACAATTCCCCTCCCCAGGTTCCATAAAGGCATTTGGTGTGCTAGGTGAAATATATTATATTCTGGGGAATTAAAATACTAGATTCAGAGCTTTCAATGGTTCTTTTGGAGGAGATACTTACTATGGTGTGATGGTGAGCACTGGCAAATTGCACATTTGTTCCTCAGGCAAGAGTGAGCCCATTCAGAGGATTATAGTTTGTAGAGGATTTGCTTCTGATGATAGAGTTTAGGGAGGCTGAGTCTGTACAAGAATTTTGCAAGGGTATCAATGCATGAACGAAAGTATCAATAATAAGAAAATCTGATAAAAAATAGAAGTTTAAATAATTTTATTATAAGGAATGAAGCTACAGACATGTGGTAGCAGTACTTAGACAAGCTCCATAAAGAGAATGAAAAGGCTAACAATAAATGGCCACTTTCCAGGCAGCTGAGCCAAATTTTGAAGAGATTCAAGAGGCAATCAGAACTCTTAGGAATAACAGGCACCAGGTGTCGACAGTGTTGCTGCTGAAATGCTAAAAACAAGAAGCTGTAATCTTAGAGACCTCATCCAGTATTTTGTTTGATATGGGGGTCTGTGAAAATGCTAAAGTAACTGATGAAAGCAGGCATATTTCTAATTTTAAAAAGGAAGAAAAAATGTAGAGATTGTCCGCTTTCTCCACTTATTATGACTCATAGAATCCTAGCTTTAAGACTTGTATATAGTTTTTGCCTTTGTAGGCAACAAACAATAGGAAAATGCAAGTGTTTCCAGGCATATATAACATTTCATAAATCTCATCTCCCTCTATCTGACATTTTCAATGCTTAAATGACAAAGAAAAGGTATAGTATGATTAGCATACATACTTTAAATAGATTTTTAAGAACTGCATTTTCCAACATGGTCTTTGTACTGCAGTGAAAGACCTGTGTAATAAAATCACTAGGGCAGTACAGTTGTGTGTATATGATTGAAAAGTAGACTATGGCATGAGAAATTCCTATGCAATTTGCCAGTAATATGGGATTATGAAAGTCACTATGTGTGGAAAAGGTCTGTCAGGAACCTGTAGGAAGTTTATGAACAATGTAAGGTAAAAATAAATAAATAAATGGCTCTCAAACACATTTAGTAGTAAAGCATACAGTCACAATTCTGGGAAGACATTCCAGTCACAAATCTCTTGGAAAACCATTCTTATATTGCTATTGCATAACCATATAAAATGCTGACCAAGGAGGAGGCAGAAAAATACAGCAAGCGCTGCTAAGAATTTTTAATGTCAAGGTGATTAAAGAGGAGAAATAAGAATCCGAGCTTGATTCATCACAGTGATATTCCAGTTTTATAACAGTTGGCCTTCATTGAAATTAATAGTTTCATGAGTATAATTTCAACAGTGAGTCAGGCTGAGTATATACTCAGTAGTGAGTTGTGTTTATTCATTGAGCTAGAGCTCCCTTTGTTATTGTTGTTATTTATGGCCTGCCCTTGGAGTCATACCTTGTTTGAGGTATGTTTCTGAATTATTGTCAGACTTGACTTGATACTGTACTTCATTACATTAAAATTTTGCTGATGGCAGATTTTAATATTCATACGCATGATGCAACTGTACTTTGCCTTTATTCTGATTTGATTTAATTGAAGTTACCTCCCTAATCATTTTTGCCTTTTGCTTGCAACAACCATTGCATGCCCCTCTTCTTTATCTAGTAATTATTGCTCTAGGCACTTGTTAGATCCATTTCCATTAAGTTCTTTTGTTACTAGTTTTGATTTGACAAATCATATTGTTATTTCAAAATCAGCAGAAGAGGCACCTGATACTCATACTGGAGATTAACATATCTCGTTACAGACTTTCTTATTCTTGTTCCTTTTTAATAAACAACTTCTTATATGAAGAAAGCTGCAAATTGGCATCTCTGAGACAAAAGAAGGGTAAATAGGTCATTGACCTTCGAAAAGAATCACATGTAGAAATCAAGGCTATCACATAGTATTTCAATATGATGAGATTTTCTTCAAGAGGCAAAGTTTGCCTTGGCTATCCTTTCACAGGTCATCAATAGCTTTTTAATCAAGAAGAATTAGCTGAAGATAGTGTAATTTATCTAGGGCTATATAATAATCTTTACGAATATTTCCTGAACACAGTATCGTAACTGAAAGATCTCTGTGCCAGTTCTTTTATTTATTTGCTATTTCTGCCTACCTTAGTGTCTGGCTGCTGTGTTTTGAAAATTACAAATGATTATTACATCTAATGAAACAGTTGAGATGTCTTTTGAAATAACAGAATAAAACTCAAGGACTCTTTCTAGTCCTTTCTTAAATAAATACTGAATGTATTACTTTTTCATGCAAATACTGTATGAAAAATTTCAGCAAATCTAGTTTCTGTTGGTTCAAGAGGAAAATAAAAATCAGAACCCAATTCTGTACTAATCCTTCAGCATTCATATTGGAAATTGCTAAATGAAATATCTTTCTTTCAAACTATACATTTTGGAAATACTGTTTTTAATGCACATTGAAAAACTAAATTGTATTATATATACAAAAATCAACTGTACCTGCAAATGAACAGTGACATTTATGAACAAAGATTAAATGCATTTCTTCAGAGAATCAACTCAGTGGACATAGGAAACTGTGTTCAAATGAGCTATTCCTGCATAAGCCAGAAAAAGGTGTGTGATTTACAGGGTACTTGCCTAAACTCCCAGAGCAGAACGGTGATGCTAAGACAGGCATTTGATGCTTTAAACAAAATCCCTGTGTTTATCCAAAGATTCATTTTGTTTTGTTTTGATTTAAAGAGTAAAATTTTCCCTCTGTCCAATGCCTGGAAATTCAAAGGTGTAATCCAAATCTATAAACAATTACAATATGAATTATGCAGATGTATTGTTAGATTACCTAAACAAATAACACCATCACTGTACTACCAGTCTGATATACCTAGTTTCCACAGCATGTGGCAACACTGAGCACTTATAAAAAAAACACAGATACTACAACACATGTAGAGTACTTACATGTACCTTTATGATGCTACCTTCTATTGTTTCTGTGATGTAACTAAGTTAATTTCACTACACTGTCAAATAATTATGCTTGGGTAATAACTCTAGTTGTGCCTAAGGACAATTGTAGCTGAATTATGAATACTAACTACCTGTTTCTCAGAGTTTGAGATCTGAGATCCACCTATATACTTTACATTTAAATTCTTACTGCCTCTTATTTGTCTTCTGAATTCTTTCTCTGTATCTTCTTTTTAATGCAGATCTCCATATCATAAGATCAGATCACCTGGAGTTATGACTTCCCCAGAGAGATAGAAACATAACAGTGTACACCTTCACATATGCAAACCAAATGAAATGTATAATGAACTAAACAATGTTGTTTCTGAACTGTGCCTGATGTCAAACAAATAAACCCAAGAATAAGTAATTTCACTATTTCTATACATAACAGGCTCTGTACTTAGGGAGACTAAAAAATTGAGAAAGCCTCACCTGCTTTGGAAAGGCTACAAACTTTGATTTAGCTTGTCATCAGTGTGGCAGCTGAACTTCAAATTAAACCTTCTTCCCAGTTTCAAACTTTTTGCAAGACTTCTCTGACTGCCAAAAGAATGATACAGAATACTGTTCTTTATGAGCCTGGCCATCATTGCAGACCACTACAGCATTTAGACTTTCTGCAGTTCTTGGATTGCTTTAGCCTGTCAAGGGAGCAGTGCCTGGACAATCCTAAGCACAAGCTGTAATTTATGGCTATGGCTGCCATATAGGATATTGGAGTAAAAAAATAAAACCCCAGATTGTTTCCATATTCCCATGGTAGGCATTGTTTACAGTCTATTAGACTTTCAAAATAATGGAAAACTGACATATGATTGGGTTCCATACCCTTTGCAGGTTTCATATGTTTTTTCAGTTTGAAGTGTTAGTCCTTTGGACAGGGAGATTCAGCTTGGGGTTTCAAAGCTATTACAAGAGGGAAGCACTTGCATGAATCCCAAGAAAGAGAAACCACAAAATGCTGCAGGCCCATTTAGTAATCACTTCTGCCTTTTGAGTTAACTTTATAAAATGTAGAACTTCTCTATGCAGCAGTCTATCATGGCACAGCTCTTTTCTACTTCTAAATCTGATATAGAGGTTGAATTTGTTGCATGACAAATATAATTGTGTGATGAAGTCATATGGATAGTTATATAGTACTGATTGCAACTATACTATTCTAACGTGGATGGCTCTGCTGCACATTGTAAAGAACCCAAAATCTTTAATGGACTTCATTTCACAACACCTCTGAAACATACAAAGTGTTCTTACCTGTTTTTTACATCTGTAAAGGAAGGGACAAGTTTGTCAAGCTATTGAGAAGTTTAAAGAAATATATTCTAGCTTCCTAGAATTTTTTAATTCTTCAAAAGTATCTGTGCACTAAGGTGTGAAGAAGACATGTATTCAGAAAGCAAAAGAAAATGAGCACCTAGACATCTGATAATCCCACTGTACTTAACCATATCTTCAAGCACATAAAAGCCTATGTCTTTTTTGTTACAAGTAATTTTTCCAAGACTTCATAGAAGGAAATTCTCACTAAACACAAGATAGAAGTTGGGATATCTTGTATGTCTGTCTGTGGTCCTTTTCCCGAGATACCTCTTTCACAGTGTGGAAGCATGCAGTTTGCCTATACAAAGGTGCACTCACTCAGGAATTATGTAACCAGGAATATGGAACTAACAGAAGGTTGTGATATGTATCTGAAATACTGCAAAAATGTCATTAGATGTTTAAACATAGCCATCTAGGGTCATTTTAGATACCCTAAGTTATCCAAGACATCAGACAACCTAAGGCAATAAAAAAGACTCTATGCAACTAAATTTAGATACATGAATCTCTCTCAGGGTGACTACCTGCACAACAAGCTCCATTTATCCCATGCTATCTTGCTGATACGCCTCATCTAACTAAAGCTACCTGGGCTGTGAGTTTCAGCTGAAACACGGACATTTTGAAAATCATCACAAATAACTGTGAGCTTATAAGGCTTCCCATCCTGTTTCTTGTGATTCTTATGTGTTCAAATGCTGTTTATCCTAATTTGGGTCTTGATCTTGCACTTAACTATGACAGACTGTATTTCCATTCCTATGGAGAATTGCAGCAGCTCTGCACTGGCCTAGGGGTCCTCTCAGGACTATTTACAAGTTATTCTGGGTCAGGAACAAATGACACTTATGGGTCTTTAGATTTAATAGATAAGAAATCAACAGTTCTAAAGCTGATGGGATTTTTGTGCCGAAACAGAAACCACAGTTCTTCTTGAGAATTTGATCTCTAAAAAGGAGAAATTTATCTTGAAAATTCATTCAGTGCCAGATATGTAATTATTTCAACTGGGGAAATTAATTTTATAATTTATTGCATGCTGCCTCAGTTATAAATCAACATAAACAGGCTCCTATCAGTTTGTAGCACCAGACAGCAGAGTGCACTTCAACTTGCAACTACATATTTTACCTGACGTAAAGAGTAAAAAGGCCAAAAAAATAGTAGGCTCCTGTGTTAGCAAAAGTCTGAATATATATCTGCCAATACATCTATATTAAGAACTCACAAAAGCTTTTCTCTAGATGGTATCAAGATCAAACTCTAGTGTGGAACTTATTATGGCTAAAGGTGAACCACAGTGGTAAAATGAAACTGGAGTATACCCTAGAAATTCATACTAAATGCCTTCCTAGCCAGACTTCCCAACAGGCCAGCTGTAGGGAACATTCATCACAAAACCAATGTTTAATTAATTTCAGCCTCTAGGAATATCTGTACTGCTATTTGGTTTTGTACAGAGACAGTACAGAACTGTAACATAAACAAAACCCTCAAATCTTGGCGATAATGCTACCATCACTTAGCTTTTTAATTCAGCCTGAAGAGGCAGCACAGAAAAGGCTAACATAAAGTTATCAGCTGCACAACTCAATCGGTGCATAGCTTTAAGTAAGTAACCTTCGTAGACCTATTCTTAAAGGCAAGATGAAGGGAAAGAATACTCTTTTATGAAACAGCGCAAGAGGGTGTTTCAATTGCTACCTAGATTAGAGAAGATCTCAGTCAATGAGTGCTCCCAGAAAGAATCCCCCACTAGCACAGCCTACCTTGGGTCTCAGGAGATCTTTGCTGAACAAAGGCAGTACCTGAACCAAAGGGTCTAAGGATTTACAATTGCAGCCTATACAGAAGGGAAGGCCAGTTGTCATAGAAATAACCAAAGTATAGATAGAAGAAAATTACACATAGATGTAGAAACTAAGAGGAAATGGTGGAGAAAATGCAGAAGATTTACATTATGATGGAGTCACTGTCCCCAGAACACTTTTCTCCCCACTCTCTTTTACCACCTTCTAAGTGTCATTGGCACAAGATGAAGGGACTCTGTGTAGAGCACTGCTCTCACCTGGGTAGGCTCACTTGAGCTTCCCATGCAGGCTTTCTGCATCCACTTACTTTTGCCCCAAACCACTTCATTAGTTCAGCTGCCTGGAGCAGTAATTTGTGAAATTCCTCTCAAATTTTGGACATACTTGAAGAAAGAGAATGCAGAGAACACTATCCAGAAGAGGGGTGTCTGCATGGATTTGCCTCCTTTTATGGTATATTAACTGCCATGACTTTTTCTGCTCAGAACGTGAAGAAGATGAACAATTAAAAAGGACAGACAATATAGTTTACTTTTCTAATAGAAGATCTTCAGTGTTTTGTCCGGAAAACATCAGCAAAGAACAAACTCAACTGACTCCAAAGTCACCATGCACTTATACAGGACCAAGAACAACTTGGGACCAAGGACAGATGGGTAATGATAAGAGTCTTCAGAAGAATAGGATGCCAGCAAGATACTAGATACAGCTAGCAAACTAGGCAGAATAGGGAAGGTATGAAGTGTGATTAATGAAAATGAGAAATATCAAGAAATCTAAAGCAAACTTGCTGTTTTATCTAAGTATGGATGATCTGTGAGTGTGGATAGAGGAACCACCTCAAAGGAAATAAAGATTATCCTTACATCATACTCATAAACCAGAAATATTTTATGAAAGACTTGGATAAACTTATCTGCAAGATAAGGACCTGAGTAAGTCCTTGATGGCAGGTATCAGAGGTTGGTTGTTGAACTAAGGGATGTGCTGGAAGTCAAAAGGGATAGGATAAGGGGAGATAACTGCTCCAATAGGTAAAGCTCCACGTTGGCTTTGAAGAGACCCACCTGATTACAGTCCTAGATCTGCTGCTAACTTTGTGCTCTCAGGCAATTAGTGTTGTTTCTTTGCAATTCTTTTTCCCTTCCTGTCTCCCCTGTCATCTATTTTAGACTCTGTGCTGCTTAAGGTGGCAGCTGTTCTTATACAGTTCCTAGGACAATGGGGCTCTGTTCTCACAGGAGTTTTCTAGACACTCCTAGAATATAAATAATAAATAATCTCAATTTAGCAAATATTTATTGAGTTCTCTCAGGTATTGAAACTAATTACTGCCATTTTCCCTTAAAGAAATAATCCATCACTCTGCTGATGATGAAAGAGCTTTTCAAACAGTGGATTTAAAATCTATCTATTCAGAGAAATAATTTGCTCTTATTTCTTTCCCATCACTTTATGCAAATTGTTTGCTTCCTTGTGGGATAAATCCAAACTGTCTAAATAGCGTGAACTAACCAAGTATCAAGCAGGGTCAGATTCTGTACAATGTAAAGACGCAGAGAATATTTTCTGTTTCTAAAGACACTGTGTACATACAAACTCCACATTCCACTCATAAGTCATTAATGGAAGATCTGAACTATGCAGGATATGACTATATAATCACCTAATTTGACAATGATATATTAACAGTAACATTTTTCTATTTCCTAACTGTGATTACAATCCAACAATTCCATGAAATCCACTTATACCTAACCTGCCTTTTAGTAGTGTACCGTATAGCTTAACTATACTTTTGGTAGGCAAATGCACATTTTTAGTAGTTGCTTATTTCAAAGGGATTAGTTTGAGAGCCTAAACTCACACATTTAAGGACTTATTTTCCATATTTAAATGAGATCTCACAGTCCACTCTCAAAAAAGACAGAAATTTCAGAGTTTTGGCACCCTTCATGAGAAGTTTTCCTACCTAGAGACTGTTTTTTTCAGATAGTTAGGAAGGTCTTGTTCTAATTATCAATGGGAAAAAGATTCCCATGGATTTCAGCAGTGCTCACCACAGATAGCTAAAAAGTCGAAATTCTCCCTTCTAGCAGAAACAATAGCCTAAGCAAACAAGAAGAAAAGTTCTATCTTTTGTCTACTTAAGTTAAACACGGGATGCATCAGTATAAAGCCACAGAAACCAATCTGAAGTTTCAGACTACAAATATAATGTGATGTGACTGAAAAGGATATGCTATAAAGAATTCTTTCATTACTGATTTATTCTGTGGAGGTTTGAAGTTCCATTCATCTATATGCAACAATTTGAAATGGACATTAAGCTGATGGTATACCTGCTGTCATTGGAATGAAAATTTTAGCTGATTTTCATAATTAAAAATTCATTTAGTGTAAGGGTTTAAGGAAAACACCTTAGTACAACAAAGGCTGATGGCAATTCTAGTTGGAATTTTAGAATGTTATCTTTCAAAGACAGCTTTATTATAGTCCCAGATAGTAAACCTGATCAACCCACAGAAGATGATAAAAAGAGAAAGACGTTGATAAGATAATTGAAGTGCTTCTTCATATACCCTATTCCACAGGTATCATTAGTTTCAGGGACCATAACTAGGTAGTAGTATAATAACAGAGGACTAAAAAACACACATTACTTGACAGATACTGGGATAAACATAAGCATATGGGCAATAAGGTGATAAGATAGGTCATTTCACTGACTGGTACAGTTGCTGGACTATCAAGCAACTGATGGTTCCTAAAGCTACATCCATTCATTCCATATAAGAATATTCTTGGTGTGCAGGGCAGTGTATAGCAGTAGACTGAATTTCAGGGATTAGGAAACTAATTCCAGCCTGGCTACTCTGAGGTGTGTAACCTTCATCATTTCATTTTATGACTGACTTTTCTCTTTTGGCTTTATGCTATCTAGAGTTTAAAATCTGTGTGACTGGTACTGTATCTTACTGTTTATGTAGACAGTACCTAGTTCAATGTGGCCTCAATCTCATCTGAAGCCCCCAATTACTTCTAAAACTAAAAACATACAGAATCAGTAGCTCCATCAAAGCAGTTCACAATACTTCCAGAGGCAGGTTACATACACATAGACCTAGGGACCTCATTCACTTCCCAACGTCATATGGAGATGAAAACCCAATAATGTGCTGATACCCCCACCCAGTAAGTGGAAGAAGCATCTGGTTCAGTCACAACTTTTTGTCACCACTGATGTCCACATGAAAAAATTAAAGGGAGAAAAAAGGAGAGGGACAAAGAAAGAAAATAGATATTGAGACTGGAGAGACAGGTCAGTGGAGGTCTTTCAGTGTCCAGGACTACGGGCCCTGGAAAGGTGGCACCAGATTGCTCTTAGTAAACAAACTAAAGCAACACCACCAGGGCCATAATACTGCTTATGCAACACATTTTTGGCTTCCTAAGATACCTGATGGCCCAGACTTCTACACTTTAATCTTGCCTCAGGGAGATGATGTTCATATGCACAGACTCAGTATTAGTTTGTTTTCAGCTGATCAGTTTTTGAAGTAAGCTCAGAATCAAATTGCATCAAATTAACGAGTTCCACAACAGTGCTCCAATCTCCTGAACTTCTGTTGATTGCAGTTGAGCCTGCAAACAGGCCTTGGAGCTTCTAATTACCTTTGATTCCTCTGGATCAGTTTAGTGTAGTTCCCACACACTCCCTCTGCACGTAAAACTAATTTTTATCCTGTTCAACAATACGAATTAAAAGGATAGAGACAAGTTTGCACTTTCAGCCATTGGTTTCCAGTATCAACTTGACAATTACATGTGCTTTTAATTTTGTGCCTGCAATTACAATTAGTGAATCTGCAATTAAGACAATCTATTAAAAACTAGTACCAAAGGTCAGTATATATTCAATGACAGAAGTATTTTTAAAGTTTGCGTAAATTCAGAATTCTTATGGATGTTTCCAAGTAGTGTAAAAAAAAAATTCATTTCAACAGAGACAATAACAGATAGTAGTAAATACATTCTTAATGGCCTAATAACCATTTTGAATTTGTATTACACATGTACAATATAAAACTGCTTCTAAAGTAATGCAAGCCTAGCAATGTATGAAACAAACAAGCAAACAAAACCAAAAATAAACCCTACCATCTGAGCATGGAGTTTGCTTAAAAATGTCCTTTTTTCTCATTTGTACAAAAGCTGTCACTGGATGGAGTGTTTTCTTGACTGCAATGCTCAAAGGTACTCATTAAGTCCAGGAAAAAAACCGCATCAGTTCAGATAAAATCTGTATGTAACCTTTGCCCACAACACTTCTGAGTTTCAGACCTATTCAGAGAAGTTTGGAGGAGGAGGAGGGATGTTTAACTTGTTGGATGGTGGTTTTGCAATTGGGCTACTCTGTGTCATGTTGGCTGGATGGATGTTTATTTAACACAGACCACAGCACCTTAGCAGCCAAGGGGTTTGCAATCGTTTGTTTGTCTTCAGAATATTTTGAAATTAAGGTAGCACTATTTATCCTATTGCACAGCTGGAGGATGGAGACCCACCTAATTCAACACTGATTTGTGTCTGGTACAAGCTTATAATTTAGCTTCTGTTACTGAGCACAGAATCACAGAGCACTCTCACTGGTGACAGAACTGTATACAAATTTATTGATTGAAACTCAGAATGTAGAGTTCCATAGTGTTTTAAAGGAAGAAAGAATCTTCCTCATAACCTTGAGTAAACTGCTTCAAATAAGCAAGTAAAGCCCACTCACTAATACACTTTCAGACCTGGGCTAGTGGGATCTTTGTACATCTGTTCTGCAACAGGTATCCTAACTTTCCCATTAGCAAAAAAATTTCCCTCTCCACCCCTGGAGCAGGCAGGATGTTGTACAGGGACTGTGAGAAACTGTTCTCTGCTTCCAGTGTACAGCATCTCTGAGTAACTCCTGGATTGATATAGGTACTTAAAATTATAACATAGAGCAAAATTACTTTCCACGGTGTACATGAGACATAACAGAAACAAATCCTATATTCCTGAGTCCTGGTCCTATAGCTTTGGCTGTGATATCATCTTTCCCGATTGGCTCTAAATTAGTTTGAAATGCTGGCCTCAGATGATGTCCATCTTCATTCTGCAGAGGGCTTAAAATTAAAGGAGTCTAATCTAAAATGCACTGAAAACACTGGAGAATGATTTCCTACAGGTATCAGTGGCCTTGATATTGCAGAACAAGTATGCACACACAGCCTTCTTGCAAAAATAAGAAAATCCTTTCCAGATGCATATGCTCTATATATCTTTCAAGGCTACAGAGTTAAAAAAAATGACAAACAAACAAAACAAACAAACAAAACAAACAAACAAAACAAACAA